>OX459028.1:199437760-200637760 GCA_949775025.1 Tricholauxania praeusta
TAAGTCGGCTAGCACGTGATCTTTAAATCTCAACTCCCTCCTTAATATTTTTACATAAAATTTGGTTTTTAATTTTTAAATTTAAATTGCTGACTTTATGAAAAAAAAAATATGTATTTTAAAATTAATTCAAGCTTAAGAAGAGCCATACAAAAACTAATTGAAACAGTATCCCGCATACATAAGTATGTAGATATGGAAAAAAAGAATTAAAAAAAGCACTAACCTGCTCAACACCTACCTAATAGCGTTAGCTTTCTGTGTAAGCACGTTAGAACGACATAGCATTATATTTTATATTTTCTTACTAACCAATTTTAGCTATAAGGTTTAGTTAGTAAACATTCGTAAACGTTCAGGTTCCTCTTAATGTCAACTGGGTACAAACGCATAAAATGTAATTAAATTAGTTTTTAGAAAAATTAATTGAACGAGGAGTGAGATGCAAAATATACACACAACTTTATCAGAGATATTTTTCATTTGTATGTTTTATGCATGTGTTCAAGGATTAAAAATGAAACTGTGGGTAACACAGGGTAAGGCTAAAAGGATTTAAATAATTAAGTGACAAGTTTTGGCTCTGTTTTCGCAATCAATAAAAATAAAGCTGTAATGGTGTGTGTGTGGGTGAGCTAAGCACACGCATAAGCATACAGGAAGAGATAATTACCCACCCCGTCAACACTTGGAATATTGTTGAATCTTTCATCCGTAAGGCGATGAATTTATAACTCTACTAGAAGAGCTCATTTGGCATTTTAGGCATTTTTGAATATCATGCATTTCAATGCATTATGATTCGATATTTAGCAATCTCTTAAGACTCGTTATTATGCAAATTTTTTGGTGAGTCACTAAATCCCGAACTATCGCTAGGCATCACAACATATGCTTGCGTACCACCGAAACCATAATCTTGGCAAATGATATATGAATCTTTCGCGAATAAAAATGTTTGCTGGGCACATACTTAAAAGTCAACAACTTTTAAATGTCGCTAGTTGCCAATTTTGGAATATGTGGCGTTAAAACAAAATAGTTGGCTTGCTTACGCAGATCTACTCATGTGGCCCCTGTGTACACACACTCATACACATTCCCATTTCTAGTTCATCTAATTTACACCAGCTGTCAAACGGTTTCACATTTCAACGGTCAACTCTGTGCCACAGTCAGCGACCGACATGCAAATTTGAAACCGACTTCCGTTTCCGTTTTCCTTTTCATTTCGAAAAACCCTTTTATATGCGGTGTTGAAGCTTTTATCCGTTACATTGGCGGTGCTTAAAATTGAATTGCTAATTAAATTTGTGGTTTTATTTAAGTTGCAGTTGTTGTAGTAATTGGCTTCTGTTTTGTGTGTGCGTGAGATTAATTTAAAGAAACTATAGTGTGGCGCATGCTTTAGCAAATGTGAGTTTAGCGTTGTTTCTCATTTGCATTGTAAGAAAAATATTTTTTAATAAATTAAAGGTTTCAATTTTAAGGTTAACTTTATAGCTACGAAAAAGTTGAACAATAATTTATCAAACTCAGTGTATGTGCTAAGTGCTCATTGGAAGTGCCTACTTTGCTGAGGTTAACCTATGTTTTTGGCCCAACGTTGCTGTAAGTGCTCAACCATCTGTTCATGTGAGTGTTACAGCGCTTTTCACTGCTAACTTGTTGACCATAATATGTACCAGACATAACATAAAAAGGGATTGAAGATTTGCAGTTGGTCAGCTACACCTTGTTACTTTTTTACCTACCCAGGCTAAACTTTTAAATTTGATCAGCTAAACTACAGTAAGTCTCTTGGCCATCAACCAAGCGATGCATCAGATATATCGGGAGATTTCCAGTTGAATTTTGGCAGAATATTTTGAAAACGGTCTGTAGTGGTATATGGAAATAGAAATATCCAAAAGTACTTTAGAAAACAAGAAAACTTTACATCACATGAGAAAGCACTGCTCACTCATCGCTACAGTCAATTCATCCAGAAACTTAGTCCGTGGATCAGCTGCCATATGCATAGTAATTACTTTTAAAACACCAAGGTAAAAGACAGAAGTGCAATGCAGAAATGATTAATACAATTAATGTTGAACTTGAAGTGCTCGTGAAACACGATATTGATGAATGTTTTAAAATGTAGAATCAAGAACAAAGCAATGTTTTGAATTATTGTCTTTTTTTACGTGGCACACTCAAAATATACCGAAAAAAATCTATTTTTATCTAATAAAGCGAAACTTAGTTAATCCTCAACATACATGCACCAACAATTAAAATGTTATCAAATGTTCTCAATATCAATCCATATAATTCAATGCAGTTCCATTGCAGACAAAGCAAATCGCTTATGAGTTGCTTTCCTCAAAGGACTTACGCAGACAAATTCATTTGTTTCATTTGTTGACTTTATTCCTTTTAACCTTTATTCAACACACGCAATTTTCCTTTGTGTCTGTCGGTTTTTGTGGGTTTATGTTTAAGTCTCATTTTCTTTCATCTGTTTTCCCCAAGTATAAGCAAGAAAACGTGCTGGGAATTTCAAAAAGTTCAACAACAAAATCGTTTTGTTGCACAAGTATATGAGCATGTGTTTGTGTATGTGAGAAAGGTGTGTATTTGTATGTATTTTTATCGGTTGTTTGTTTAATCGTTAGTTAAGGATTAATGTTAATGCAACAAAAAAACTGAACTGAATCTTTTCATAGTGTTTTCGAATTTGAGGGTTAAGGTGTTAGTTAGTGTCCTGTTGATTTTACTTTTGAAACTGGAACGCAGTTCATCTGAACAAATCACGTATTTTCATTAGTTTTGTCTACAAAACTTGAAAATTAAGTTTTTATTTTAACTTTCTCTGTTCTTTTCGCTCACGCTCTTTCAGCGTGTGTCACCTGGCAGTGCATTTTCTTTTTTCACTGACATGGCGTTCATTTTATGTCCTGTACTTCATTTTGTTCATTTGTTCGTGTGAGTATAGATGTATGTGTCTGCGTGCTAAAACTTGAATTCAAAATGCAGTTAAGTTTCTTGTCAGTTGGTTTTTTCTACGTGCTATCCTAACCAACTAAAAGATTCCACAAACTCACCCACAGACCTATTAGGAATATTATGAGAGCAGATCATAATAAAAATGTGACTTTTAAATACGTAAAATGAATAAATTGGGGCAGCCTTTTAAAAGCTTATGGGAAGAGCGTTTAGCAGACTTTGAGAGGTAATGTGTAACAGTATGGAAAAAAATATCTGAGGATCAGGTGCACAGGAGAGAGGCACAAACAGCTAACAAGGCACTTGCAACCATTTCAAATATCGTTGCGGTGGAATACTTTTTCGAGCTTCGGAGTGAAATGAGCACGGTTTAAATGTCCAACCAAAACGAGCATCGATCTTCCACATTGCAGCACATGATCTTTTGAAGCAACTGACTCATGCGTAGAATTGTGAAAAATGAGTTCATCATTTTCTGTATGAAGCTCTAACGCATGGTTCTGCGACTTTAAAATCGTTGTAAAGAAAAACCATTTTTTAGGAAGTATATTATGAAGAAAATTGTTTTCAACCATAAATAAAACCGTCTGGCTTATCTTGTATATTTTATCCATGAAACTTCCTTGGAAAAAGTTTCTAAGACCATTACAAAATTACCCTCACCTTATGATTCCGCCTAGACCAAGGAATCTTATTGCCGAAGTTTTTGCAGAGGCGTAAGAGGCAAATCATGTTGTAACATATTAATCTTCTTAAGCGCATACATACATATATTTCAGCTAAACGGTAATCTTTTTGGTTCTGTGCAAATTGATTTCCAGCTGGGTTGTCACATATGCACTAAAACACGACTGCGTGCATAAAATTGTCTCTCTGTTTTCCTGTCTATGTTTTTGTCTGTCGTATTTTTTTTTTTTTTTTTTTTTGTGTCACCCCTGAGTTCATTCACGACAAAATCAGTGTGGCGCACTTTCAAAGTTTTCCATTTTTGTTTTAGTTGCTTTTCTCATTTCACAAAAAAAGACAAATGCTAGTCACGATTTTGAAACAAAATTTGGTAATTTTTTCCATATTATTCGTACATTTGTTGGTGTTGTTATTCTCTCCGTATACTAACTGCTTTCACACAAATGAAGCCTTATAATTTTCTCTGCTTCTGTCGCTCTGTAAGGACGAAGATGTCGGCAGCGAAATTGTTACCAACTTTCGGCGGTCTTCGGTGTTGTTCTGTACATGAGTATCACAAAAAATGTTGCAATAGTTTGAAGCAGTTAATGAGTACGCATTTGTGTGATATGGACTACCCACTAGGAAAAATTGTTGGCCAATACTATCAATTAAATTTTAAGATGTTAATTGAGAATGAAATAATTTATGAAATTTACCAAGTTCAGTTTTTGGCAATTTAAGCCATATGAAATTAATGAAAAAACGTGTAAGCATTTACAAATTTTCAAGGTAAAAGAATATGTAGAAAGTATTGTAATATAAGTAGTAGCAGGTCTAGGACTCTCTAAGGAGAGGAAGATGATATTTCTCACAGAGTTTCATCAGTCTCGATCGATGATCCAGTTTAGAAAACTCACGTTCAGGTAATATTTCCAAAACCTATCTCCTAGTAATGGAAGAGGAATAGGAAAAGAAATAGGAATAGTAGAGCCCAATATGGGAGCTTGATTGCTTGCAACTGCAAGTAGTTTCCCAGTACTTTCGCAGCAATTTCAATAAGAATATCCCTAAAACGTTTAAGTTTGTTTCATTTTGTGAGAGCGACGAAAGTTGTCCCACGACCTAGTTCTTTTGACATTCTTAAAATCTTTCCAAGAACTAATTTTATCAAGTGACATTTGACTTGACAGCGCATTGCTTTACCTTTTAATAAATACAAGTGCTGAGTATGAAAAATTTGTTTCACTATGTCTTTTTTAATTTTTTTGTATAATTTCTGGAAAATGACTACCCACAAAGTCGTGAGAAAAATTATTTTTTGATACGAGTATTGGTTATTTAACGTAAGGAAATACATAACGCTTTCGCTTCCTTTTTATTAATTATTTTGAATTTCCACTTGGTGTTCAAACAAATTTGAAAGAATTCAAGAATCAGGTAAAATTAACTAACAACTTGATACTGCTTCATGGTTTGTAAAGCTCAATCGAGAAATCCAGGTTTTTTTATTGATAGGCCAGTCCAACCACAATATTAAAAATTATATTGATGAGAATACGCTTTATACTGATATTTCTAGAGCACGTTCGAAAATTTTTCTCAGCGCCATGTAGTTAGGTAAATATCCCTTGCAAAACATCATGTTAATTTATTATGGTTCGACAAACTTGAGGTATCTTTTGATTGATTTTGTCGATTTTTTCAGTGGTGTTCAGTTCTACTTTTTCCTGATGCCAACCCTTAAGGAAACTGATCTATGTTTAAGATTGAAAATTTATTTAACGTGGTAATATTAGTCCCAAAGATGTACCCTACAAGCAGCACCCAATTTGTTATTGCAATATCTTACTACACCATGGATTTAAATTTTGACGAGCAGCAGATTGCCGCTCAAAACAACTAATACTTTTGCGTGATTTTTTGTAGGGGCCAACGCAGAAAATTATTTGATGAGCTTGTCAAATAATTTTTTCAGTTGTACCGAAAATTCAATGCCGATTACTACAGTTTTCTTAGATATCAAAGGAAAAATTTATAGCACGGGTGTGCAATTCTAAGACCTAAAATCTGTAGAACAATCGACTGAGGTTAGCTTATGTTAATTTTCGATTGGGTCTTGGCCTGCATGTCAGCATTTCGAGAAAACGGTCAATTAACTGGTAACATGTTTACAAAGAATCTTCTTCAACTTTTTTATTTCAGACCAAGGGGCTTGCTGTTCCTCATTAAAAGACATTATTTTTTTTCCATTAATTTTACTCTTCCAACACCACCCCTTAACCCCTTCTAAAAAGAATTTTAGTCAAATTTTTTGGAAAAATTTACATACGAGACAAACGAGTGATCTTGTGTGGAAGTAATTTACTGAGCCCCAAGATGTCAGCTTTAAGTGCTGAAATTTTATGACGTCATGATGAATACGGTCGCATTGAAAGAGGCTTTAGGTGTTCCATTTTTGTAACCTGTTTCATTCGTCATCGATTTTCGGGTCAATTAGATAACTATCTTACGTTCCAATTCCATGTAATCATTTATTTAATATTCGGAAAAGAGGCAATAGCGTTGCTACGGGGGATGGTCGGCACGGGTGGCGACAAGTGGTCCTTTGAAATATAATTAAAAAATTGTACTTCTCTTTTTTTTAATAATAATTTACACTTATTTTGTTGAAAATGAGGTTTCCTGTTTATTTTCAATTGGATATAAAAGTGATGAACTTTTTATAGGAAAGCTTAACTTCTCGGGGTGAGAAGTTTTTGTTTTTAAGGCGGAATTGTGGTCCTCCGCATTGGGCGGAAAATGTGAAAATCGCTGATCTATTAATATTTTCGTTACTTTATTCACTGCCTTAAAAACCTTAGCATATCATAGTCGCGGAGATATTTTCTTATGAAACGCTGTGTTATCAACCAAAGTCATATGTTTTCACTAATGTGTCATGTCTTCATTATTCTATTTACGAGAATGCCTTTATTATGTCGTCTATAAAGATTGCAATCAATAAAACAAACAAAAAAAGAGGACAGCAACAGAATTAATGACATCAATTATTTATCACTCATGCGTCGCATTACTGCAAACGTCATAATCCCATTGTGCATTTAACAAATAATTAACAAAACTGTCATTAAGCCAACGGGAAAATTGCAAATAACAAATTAAGAGTACCAGTAATAGCAGCAGCAAAATAAATATTGTATTATATAATAAAAATAACAACAACAATAATAGCGTTTATACACAACAAAAAACATTGACAGCTCATAAAAAATACAACAATATTCATCAAATAAATGTTTGTTGCCAACATATGCTGCTTATTGTTGGTGTAATTGTAATTTTTGTTGTTTTTGTAATAGGCAGATATAAAACTTCATATCGTTTCGATTCGTTTTGCACGCATTCACGTTCACTTGAGTGCTGCGTTTTTTTTTGTTTATTGACAATATCAAATGGGTATTTGTAAGTATTTACACAACAACAACAGCAATAACACTGCTGCAGGACTGCCAACATAAAAAATATAAAATAATGTTTTTCCACTGCTAAATCTCTCAATCCAAAGTAGTGAGAGTTGAAATCTGCTTTAAAAGCAAAATGAAACTGAAGCGAATAATAAATAAAAAATTAAAATGAATTTGATTGCTCAGCGAAATAAATATTGAAAGCTTACCGGAACTGTGATCCAAGATACCTCGAAATTATAACAATAAGAAAAATAGCCCATAAAACTACTTAGATCATTCGTCCCTTTTTTAGGACACAGATCCTTTTTTGTCTTGTTATTCTCTAGATTTATAAAAACTGGCAAATCCAGGACTTTATTAGTTTGATTAAAATTTATTTCTGCGGAATATTACAATTTATTATATTGTTACGATTTATCAAAGATAAGTGGGTATTAAAACATGAATCCTAGGGTTGAAATGGGCGAAATAATTCATCGAACATGTGTTTTGTACGCATAAATGCGTGCATGTCATGAAATTTTTACCACTTTCAGGAGTGCTTTGAAGAAAATGAACAAGGTCCACATACCACCACTTATACTGCAGACACGATTTCATCACACCCTGATAAAATCTTCGACTGGCTTACTGTGTGAACAAACTCGTTTTCAATATTTTCGTATAACCATGCAATTAACCGATTTTTTCATTTGGCAATGCTGATCTATTCGAATATCTCATTTGCTAGTTTTATTTGACATAGAACCAGAATATGTGTGATCTGTAAAAACTTGAATTACTACACTGGTTTTTATCGCAATGTTGTTTATTTATTTTTGTTTTAGTCTCTTTTTTTTAAAGCACGTTATTGCAAATTTAATCTTAGGAAACTTTGGTCTTGATATATAGTTTTTCATAACTTTCCTATTAATTGTTTCAAACAATAAATATTTTAATTATTTTTTACTGAGCCTTCTGTTCAGTACTGTTAGTGCGAGAAAAACACAAAAAAAATTACAGCGCAAAATGCATAAAAAGAAACAAATCATTTCTTTTGGGCAAACCAGCAGCTTATACTAGTTTCGATGACCGCTACGTCATCATCATCAGCAAGCTTTGTTCGCCGAAATTTAATAGTCTACTAGCATACTATATCTTACTTCTTGCGTTGACCATTTAAGAATCATCGCAACAAATATAAACATAGTGCGCCAAAAACTACATTTCCTTCTTCATATGCAAATGTTCTTGTAATCTTTTTGATATCACACATTTCTTGACTAGCGCTCCGTTGAAAGCTTATTTGGCGATACGAACGAAGGTGCAAGTGCTAATATGTAAATATTTTTCCGTGTTCTGTATGTTTTAGAGATATAAGAAAAAATGTCACCTTTCATTAAAACCCTTAGGAATCCAAATCTGTTGACGTAATTTTGAGACCACAATTATTTTAGAAAATATAATGAAAATAATGCTACGCGATTACGTTGCACGTGCGCACATTGTTTTCATTATCTATATAATTAACAACTGGGATTTGTTATTTTTCTCAAAGAATTTCGATTTCTTACGGCTTCAATGATGGCGACATTTTTTTCAGATGTTTAATAGGAGTGAAACGCTATAAAAAATTAATTATTTATAATTCGTAAGCGAAAAAATTATGAAAAAATATCGTATTTTGAAAATTTTCAAATAATTAACTCAATTCCAATTTATTTCCTTTGATATGCCAAAGTTTCATTGAAATCGCTTTCCTTTGCTTTATAAAGCTACCGAAAACTTTATTAACAAAAACGTTTTGAAAGTAAGTACCACGTCGGGCAGCATTATTATCAATTCTAGTCACCGTAGTTTTCTTATCCATTTTATTACTGCAGCCAAAATGAGTTTTTATTGATTTATGTGTATGCTATGTAACTTAAGAAGAGTTTTTATTGTAGAACTAGCAGATGCCCGCGACTTTGTACGCGTAGCCTGTTATCCTGCGAAGGCAAACAATTTATTTTTTTTTAAATAGAACTACAGTCAATTTTGATTATTCTTCACAGATCTAGAGTTGTTGTTGTTTTCTCTTCCATAAATATTCCATTGCATTGCCATGTGAAAGACAAAATCCAAAGCACACACACTAACTAACACATTCAACTAACCAAGTTCACATCGCACATGCTGTCCAACATGGCTTGACAACATCAATGTTCGATAAAGTCAACTCTAGGAACGACCGCTTTACACACATGTTGGATGCATTTCAAAAATTGTTGATTTTTCTGCTGGCAGTGTCCAACCATACAACCTATGTAAGCATTTTTAATTTAAATAGGATTTCATGCAGTTTACTTCGATGTGGACGCTCATAAATTGTTCTGCAATTGATGTTTGATTGCATGTTCGATAATGTGAACTTTAAGCAATATTGACAGTCACACATGTTGTCAAGCCATGTAGGACAGCATGTGTGTTTTGTATGTGTGAACCTACTGTAATTTTTTTTCATTCTTCATTGTTCACAAATTCCACGTTGTTGTGTTGACAAATTGAAAATGAGAGCGAGAGTAAAATTTCGTTTTTTGTCTTCCATTGCATTACTTACTTACTTGGGTTGCCATAACAACCCGTTACCGGGTTACGGCCGACCTCAAAAGCTCTCTCCAGGCGCCTCTGCTTTGCGCACGCCTTCTCCAATCATTCACACCAAGCGTGGATAGGGTTTCCTCGGCTTGGTCTTTCCATCGGAGGCATGGTCTTCCTCTTCGTCGTCGCCCAGCGGCTTCCGCATCAAACACCTTTTTCGCCGGAGCTTCTTCGTCCATACGCACAACATGTCCCAGCCAGCGCAGACGTTGAATAGTGATGCGCTTGACTATGTCAATGTCAGCGTAGAGCTCGTACAGTTCGTGGTTCATTCGAATACGGTAGTCGTCGCCGACGTGAACAGGACCGAAGATTTTGCGAAGAATTTTCCAATTTCAGAATCTTCCATTGCATTGCCATATAAAAATAAAACTCACACACCCTTACTAACCCACTAACTTGCTATTTAACGATTTGTTATGCTTACATGCTTCTTTCTATGTGTGAAATTAATTTTTTTAGCAATTTTAAAACTTTAATATTTTGATATTTAAGAGGAATATCATGATAACTTTAATTCTATGTTAAGACCAAGCACCTATGAAAGATAACTAAAAAAATTTTATCGAAATTTATTCAGTAGATTTTGCGTGAATCCCGTTCATCGAAAACGACTATCATTTTATTTATATAGATTTATTATAATCCAATCAGACTAAAATTTTGATGGCAGAAGATATTTTTAGCTTGTTTTATGTGCCTATTTTTACGCACTACAGAAGCACTGTGCTACACAGACAGCATACAGTTCGATGGGCTCAACGCAAAAACGAAATGCGTGAAAAAGTGCAATTACAAAAATTAATAACAAAAAAATAATTTTAAATCCATATTTAAATCAAAGCTTTAACAAAAACAGCACTGAAAATTGAACCAAAAAATTGTTTAACTTTCAGCTGACAAGCAATTTTTCTTCAGTAGAGCCGCAGCAGCATAAATTGAAACATTTTCATAATCATTTAAATGAAACAAAAAAAATAATAACAGAAATTCTCATTAACGCATCAGCAAAAACAACTGCTATCCTGGTTCCGCAATGCTCTTCCCTCCCTGCCCGACACGACTCGGTAGCACTCTACAGTATTGACCATGTTAACACATTTGGTCGAACAGATTCTCGCATAATTAATATGCCGCACTTGTGACGTGCACACACAAACAAAAATATATACACATGCAGGCACATATAGACAATAAAATATTTTCCAACAAATTACTGTTAAAAAATAACTGTATAATTTTTTTTTTTTGTACTCACACTCGTTTAATTTGATATGGGTTTTAATTAAAAAATTTCCCAACAGAACACAGCAACAAAAAAAAGTTGTATCGAATCGAATTGTCAACAGAATTTTATATGAAAAAGACGACAACAGCAGCAGCAGCAACAACAACAAAAACGATAACAACAAATTCGACACTTATGCGCTCACTTCAACGAACATTAATCACACGCATACAAATAAACAAACATATCAGCAAACATGTGCTCACACGCCCAGAAAACATTTTTAATCGCGGAAGAGTTATTTCAATTGCTGAGGCGATCATTTCGATCATGTGCGCGCTCAGGCGATAGTTTGTTTGAGAGGAACTGTCAGGGGGAAACGACTCGCCAAAGCAATTAACTTACAATTAATATGGAAGAGTTTCAATCGATTGTTGTTGACGGCGAATTTAAGACTGTATTACTTCATCAAACTGAAACGTATTATTTTATTTGTTTATCCACGTTACTTTACACTGATATTTTATGGTTTCAAGAGGTTCACTTAAATCGCATCAATAATATTTAATCGTATCTGAGTACTTTATAAACTTATCGCCATGACTGTGCAGAATTTTAAAATTTTTTAATATTATCTGGTCAATCAAAAGTGAGCAAATATACACACACATACACTCATACACATAATTACCCAGCAGGCAAATGAGCAAGGCCTTACTCGGAGAAGGCCTGCTAGCACTGCTGCGATTATATAAGGACTTCTCAAAACTAGATTTTCATGCAAATAAAAATACAATCACAGAAGGCATAATATGCCTTCCCACAGGAGACGTGCTATCAGGCCTGATATTAGAAGGCAAAGAAGAAGGACTCCATTTACTTTAGCGCTTTTCTGTTTCTTTTTTATTTCATGTAATGCAATGTTTTATGATTCGGCATTACTTTTTTTGTCATATGCATTGTATATATACGACATGAAAAGTAGACACATGGTTAGAAATTAAGAGAAGTGTGCATATTGCCAGGCTAGTCTTCTGTTGTTTCATGATATGTTAAGGAGGTAGAGTTATGTGTATTCTTTGTCAAATTGTAAATTAAGAAACATCACAAAAAAAAAAAATATTAAAAAAATATCAACGCAAGTGAGAAACAAAACAATTAATATTACGATGTATTAAAATTATATTTTTTCCAAGTACTTCTGAGAGTCCTTCTACGGTAAGCGGTCTTAGAAAGCCTGCTTAGGAAGGCCTGTTTTCTTCGGTCATTTCAAATAAAAAAGAAAGTACGTTTGAAAGGAGGGTGGAAGGCCTTATACTTAGCAAGGAAGGCCTTCTAGAAGCACTGTTAGCTCCTGTCCTTGCCAACTGGGTAGCTCTAACGTTTGATATATTGTTGAATCTGTCATCTTCCAGACGAAGAATTTATAATTCTTCACGGATTGTTGATTCGGCATTTTAGATATTTTTTTAAATTATGAAATTTTAATAAATTATCGTTTTACTTTTTTGCTATTGTCATTGTACATCAGATGTGCATAAATATATGGTTAAAACAGGCCCGTGCGCAAGGGTGGGATTTGGGGGTTCAAACCCCCCCCCCCCCCCCCATTGGGAATTTTCGCACATAGGTTTTTATTGACATTTAAACGAATAATCAAAAAGACACAACAAATTTTTTTTTTAATGAAAGAACTAAAATGTCAATCAATCGTCGAAGCCCGAGTTTTTCATTTTCGACAAGATTTGTGCTCTCTAGGTATTTTTGAACCAAAAAATACGATTTGGGACCACTGCGTGTCGCTAAGGTTAAGTAACACGAGTGTTTTTTCAATGCGCGTTTAAGCATTATCTGGCATCAAAAAAATCAGCTTCAATGAAAATTCATGGAAAAAACTATTCGCGCCATATATTTCAATTTTGCATGATGGTTCACGTGACATGAAGTTCAACTTTGGCGTCAACGGATTGCCGGGCAAGACATCAAAAATTCTCTCGAAGCACTGGATATTTGCAATGAAGACGCGTTTGCAAATGTCCACCAAATGCTTCGTGTTATGGCAACTTTTCCTGTGTCAACAGTAACAAATGAACGCTCCTTTACAGCGCTACGTCGTCTAAAGACATGCCTCAGATTAACTACATATGTCCGAAGATCGGCTGACTGGCCTAGCCTCGCTAAATATAAATTGCGATATCAAAATCAATGTGGAAAGAGTTTTGGACGGGTGTTTTCAAATAACTCGCAGAATTAGCTACTTACATATTGATAACTGAATATCGAATCATAACATAAACACTAGACTTGTTCAAATAAATGGCATGTTCTAGAATACTTCAAAAACACTCCATTTTCCAAAATTTATTCAAATTCGAGTATAACCTCATTAAAAAAAATAAAAAAAATAGTCTTTGGGTTGCTACCAGAGCTGCAAAGTTTTAATTTTTTGGAATTCGGTCAAAAAAATTAAGAAAATTTGATTTTTTCTTATTTATAATATTTTTTTTTTTAATTTTCTATGATATGAAGAAAAAGTTCTCGAAAATTCAGCTTTGTAACTCAATTTTATAAGGTGGCGCCGGAGCCTGTTAGTTTTACATGTAAATTGTATGGAAAAATTATTTTTTACAAAAAAGGTATCTAAATGAATAGGTGATTAGTGTTGTTGAGCTGAAAAGGGTTGTTTTTCGACGTAATTTTTTACGCTGAATCCGAATCTGGCCTCAGAATTGTCCCATCATGTCGAAATCCTGCAATATTTGAGGCTTAGTACCTAAAACATAATGTTTTTTGTCTACTTTCGAGGCCATGTATGGGATTCAAAGAAAAATGATCAGCTTATTTTTAACAAAATCATCATTTAGTACCATCCTTGCCCTTTAAAATGAGCTTTCAAGTGGTGACCTGTGATGCTTCCTTGCAAAGTTGCAGCCTTTTTAGCTCAATTACACTAATCACCTATTCATTTAGATACCTTTTTTGTAAAAAATAATTTTTCCATACAATTTATATGTAAAACTAACAGGCTCCGGCGCCACCTTATAAAATTGAGTTACAGAGCTGAAATTTCGTGAACTTTTTCTTCATATCATAAACTTACTTTTTAACAACAGCACCTTAAAAAAAACAAAAAAAAAAAAATTTTAATCACACTAATGTACATATGTATTTAATTATAATTAAATGTCTATATTAAAAGTAAACCGTTTTGTAACGTTTTTTATGAACATAATCCAACATGAAATGTCCGTGTTAAAACCCCCCCATGGATGATTCCTGCGCACGGGCCTGGGTTAAAAGCAAAAAGTTAACAATGTTGGAAATCTGGTCATTGTAAATGGTAAAGAACTATGAAATAAATGCGCAAGTTATGTGAATAAAAAGATATAATAACCCCACGTCCAATGACCGTTCATAAATGTTTAAATTTGCATTTACCAACAACCGTTCGAAACTCTTCTCTGTGAGTACGTGAATCAGTACCAGTATCAGAGTATATGACTCTTCGGCATTTAAAAATATTTGCTGGGACATTTGCTTGTAATTTCGTGAAATTTATCAAAAATATTTCCCATTGTAATTTCGATAAAGTTCATTGTTGTTTTGGACATTTTGTTGCATAATGTTAGGCACCACTTGAAAAACAACAGTAATGCACGCATTTTTTTTTTTTTACTTAGCAAAACCACACAATTGCAGTCGTAATCCTTATGCAAGATACTGTGATACTCTATGCACTGCTACATGACATTTAACACCAATTTTCCTAAAATGTCACTGCAACATCGTCAAATAAATTCTGCAACACTTACAGTGAACGTGATAGGAACAAACATCGCCAAGTAACAGAACTCTAATTGTCTGAGTGGATTTTTGAAAGGTTTTTGTGCAGCCCACCTCAACTGGAGTGTCGAAAAATGGAAGACTATATTATTCAATTATAACTTGAAAGATTCGGATGAAATAAGGCGTATACACAGGCCAAAAGGTGAAAGGTTGAATTCTAAGTATTGCAAAGCCACTGTAATGAGTGGAGGTGGCAGTGTAATGGTCTGAAATTTCTTTTCTGGTCAAGGGATTGGGCCAATTCATAGGATTGAAGGAGTTGTGGATCGGTTCAGGTATATTGACACATTAAAAGTCGTGATGCTGCCATATGCCGATGTAGAGAAGCCACTTAAATGAAGGTTGCATCAGGACAACGATCCAATATATTCATCTAAAGCTTGTAAGACCTGGCTTCAGAGCAATAGGATAGAACTTTTTGGTTGACCTGCTCCAACCTGAATCCTTTTGAGATCTTGTGGGATATCTATAACATGAATATCAACAGAGAAAGTTCCGAAAACTGCATAAGATCTATTCAATCCTTAAAAATATCCTGGGAAGGGATATCGCAGGATATCATTAAAAGCTTAATATCCTCTATACCTTTAAGAGCTGCGTACGTCGTCCAGAATATAGGATTCGCAACTAACTTACTAACTTTAAAAGTTTTTATCTACCATAAAAAAGAGGGTGCTTTAGTTTTGTCCGTTAGGTTTTCGGCCTTAAAATGTTCCTTTAATGTTTACTTTTTATTTATGAGACGCAGAATTTTTTTAAATTTTGTTTGTCAATACTAAAGGTATAGATAAATAAAATAAATACTTAATATGGTTCAATAACGTTGTTTTCATAAAAAAATTGTGATGCGAAAAAAAATGTACTTAGGGGGTGCTTAAGTTTTGGCCAACACTGTATGTATGTCCCTGAGTATTGCTTATGGATCGATTAAAGATAATGATTCAAAATCGGCAATAAGATTTTAACATGAGAAGTTTAAATACATAAATCAGTATAATTCCAACTTCACAAAACTAATTAACACTTACAACATTTGCTCTCTATCTCTTTCTCTCTCTCTCTCTCTTCATCAATATAAAAGCAATAAAATTGCAAATTCATTCAAAAAGTAAAACTCTTGCCTCTCATTGTTATCAAAATATGTACGCACACAACCTCAAACAAATCCATTTCTTATTCGCAACCACTGAGCTACCTTAGGAGGTTGGCACCCCTGTCTGTTTAAATTGTGGGTGGCATGCTCGTTAAGCTTATCCGTATGCACCCTGCTATGCTAGTAAGATCTTCGATGAACCTCTGACGACTATGCCAGATCTTCATATGTTTTTTTGTCTCATAAGCGTGGATTGAAGTAAAGTGCTAGGGTACTTTGCGTTATTTTCATAAATTTGAGGTGCTGCTCGAGGGCAACTTAACGCCCACTCCATCTATATTCGCTATGATTCTTACGTAAAATGCGTATGTGGGCTATAAAATTGTGACAGAGACAAAAAAACGTTGTTGCAACAATAAAAAAAAATGTAAAATAAAATAGAAAAAGCACTGACGGAATTCATGCTGACACGAAAATAAAGCAATGGAGGTACGAGAATCATATAAACGCCCGTGGTGTTGTCCTCAAAGAGAGGCCGGAAGACTGAAATGTGAACTGTTGCTTCTGATTTTTTTATGGCTCTTTCCATGTTATTAACACACTAACTTAATCCCACGCCTTCATTCACACAAGCAGAAAACCCAGTTGGATTCTTAGTATTGAATGAGCTAACTAAAAATGTTGTCTTTCTTTTGCATTAATGTTAAGATTGAAAAAATATATCTGTTAGGGAACTGTTCAGTATGTACCAATCATAATATAATGTAAAGTCCAAAGTTCGATCCCTTTGACCCCTCTTCCTAATTCATTAGAGAATTTAAATATGAAAAGTCAAACTTCGGTTTAAATCTCGTAGAAATTGTTCAAACAATTCCGAATAAGAAAGGGTCAAAATGACCCTGAATGTGCACTGATTTCGAAAAAGGAATTTGAACTTGATGAGGAAAATCAGACAAGATTTGGAACAGAAAGCGAAAAACAAACCATTTTAGGCTGTCGAGAATAAAAAGGTGGTCAATCGATAAATTTTTTTTGTTTGTCACTTTCTGCAGCTCCTAATTCTGATTAACAGGTTCCCTGTCCCATGAATCATATATGATTCATGTCACCGATTTTGTACCGTGTCTGATACGTTCATGAATCACATATGCACAATTTTGGATTTATATTCCAGCACATTAATTTTTTTGAACGGCGTAGAAATCCGTCGACGTACGTTCATGCATCACATGTGAGCAATATTTTATTAAATAATATATTATATTAATATTATATGGGTTTTATACTTTTTTTTAAAAAAAAGTTTTATAAAAACTTGAACCTAGAAGTTTTGTTCCAACATTAAAAAAATCTTGAAAAAAAATAGCTGAACGTAGAGCTCTTCATTGACACTTTTGTACGGGGACAGGGAACCTGTTAACATTAAATATTTGACTGACAAATATTTAAATTTTTTTCCAAAAGCATAGAAAAATAATTGAGTATTTTATAAAAAAAATAAATATATTTTCATTTTATTTTACGTAGTAGTTTTGTACGCAAAAGGATGAAATTAATATTTGGGGTTGAAAGTTTACCGAACTTGTTTGGCATCAAAATTGTATCACCCAAAAAATATTAAAACTTTTCAACTATGACGGTAATTGATTAATGAATATTGTTGTTAGGAAAATTTCTAACCAAACATTAAAAAACTCAAACTAAATAGTTAGAAAAATTATTGTTTTCATCGAAAAATTCATCTTATGGGTTGGAACTAACGCGCATATTTATTGATTTCAAGCGAAGAAAAGATGAAAAATTATTCCTAATAGTTGAAAATTTAAAAAAAAATTAACAATAGAAAATTTTTAGAATATATATTCTTTACAATATCCATTCGTTAAACTATCCCTTAAAGATTTTATTACGTTCCATTAAAAGTTTAGTATAAATTTCCAACCGGGCATACACTAACACACATACTATAAACTTAAGCACTCACGCACTTTTGTGCCCTCAATAAGCAACATATAAAAAATAAAAACAACCCACATACAGATACCAGTACATATTTTTTCTATTAACTCAGTTGAAGTTGAAGTTGAAGTTGCTGCTTCATTCGGAACCTACAGCAACCCCACCCACAAGGGAGTCTCGTCTATGTGTGCGGTATCGGACTGAACTTTAGTGGATTTGTACTGTAGATTTGTGTTTGTACCGCATTATTGGAGAGAAAAAACGTCGCTCATAAAACATATCAAATCTAGTGAGGGTCATAAAAATGCTGCACTAACTTCAAGCGAGTCGCCTTAGCCCCCACTCAACATCAAGTGCCACAACCTCAGTTACAAATAGGCGTTTGAATTACGTTTCATTTCATGCAGTAGACCGTAGTTTTGTTTTGTGCCGCTCGTATTAACATTTTTTCATCGCTTTTAGTATTTCTATATTTCGTAGCATACTTTTGGGAGCCTAGTTTACCATCCGCACAAAAGTTTGTACTCTTCGCTGCACTCCTACTCTGCAATGCTCTAACCGTGTACGAGTACAACTTTTGTCTTCCAAATGGGTCTAATCTAATAAAATGCTCTGTATTATGTATTTTCTTTGGTGTCGGATTTGGAATGAGGTGAGGGTAGAAGCAGGCTTATAGGATGTATGCCTTCAAATTTATGCTCGTTGAGCAGTCGCTGGTAAGGAAGCTTGTGAAGTTGTGATGTATGTAGAAATTTTATTATCTCATTCGCATATAATTTTCGAAAGTGTAAAGTTTTGCTGAAATGGGCGAGAGTTGAACGCCTCCAAGCTCATTTTAAATAGAAATAACAGTTTGAAGCAAAAAGCTCACTGGCAGCATGTGGTGTGGGTGTGGCTCATTACTTCAGAAATTTTGGATGACACAAAATTCAAATTCTAAGTAAGTTGATGGAAACGAATTTTATTATTATCTATCGTCATACAAACAGAATTCAAATTAAGAGTCGTCAGCTTACTTAAAAGAAAATTGTAATCTGAAATATCAATGGCTTCGATTGTTTTTTTTTTTTTTTTTTTTTGGAGCACACTCTTCAATTATGGTTTTCTTGAATTTAAGACTATCTTTAATTAATATTCAAGGAGGAACCATTAAAATTCAAAGGGTTAAAAAAAACATGAACAGTTACTTGTAAAGTTAAATAAAAAAATAGCTATCTGAATTTTAAATGAACAACCTTGAATATTATTTCAAGACAGCCTTAGCTTCAAGAAAAACTATGGCTGAAAGATGTACTCCAAAAAAAAAAAAAAAAAAAAACGAGGCCAGCGAAAGGCTAATTCTGGCGGATTTGCACATATGTATGCCGGTTGTTAGAGCGTTCACCTGGAACGCAGCACGCACGGGTTCAGACCCTGGAACACATACTTCAATTTAATTTAATGTTCCTTAGAATTTTTATTTATAATTTGAATTACACAACTTAACTCGACTGATGTCTGAACCCGCTTCTTTTTAGAATAGCTTGAATGCAACCCCGTTTCTTAGCTAGTTCGGATACAGACTGTTGAAATTAATGGTACAATACTATAAATTCCTATACTACGAATACCATAAAGAAATCAATAGTTTATCTGATTCACTTTATAGTAGACGTTGTATTGGCTCAATAGTAATACAAGTCATCTTAATTTTGCATGAAAACTATTGTCTCAATTGGATTTTCTTAACTATCAAATCAATAGGACCATTTTAGTTTTTGAGATAATTTTTCCCTGATTGCACGAGTTGTTTGGAAAAATTCCAATAAGAGAACGTGGAACCTCCCATGCAAGCAAGTACTTCAAAAATCTATACTGAGGTAATTTTTGCAAATATATAAGATGTTGCTCAGCCCATCATTTGAATAGAGTTACGTGCTTTGAAAAAAAATAAACAAATTTTGTACCTGTTTAATAATGTCCCTAAACATATGTGTGCAAGCAATGTTAACATACATTTTGACTTTGAGTATAAAATTGAACTGGAACTACATATACAATCGAAAAATATAAGTTTTATCGACTTTTTCGATGATTTTCGATATTTTGGGATTCCTATCAACATTTTCGACATTTTTTGATACTATTTGATGTTTTTCATCTTTGATCAACTTAGATATATTCCGACTGCTCCGATGTTTTTCTCAATTTTTCTATGGCAAATAATTGCTAAGTGTAACGGCTTCGAGTACGCTGCGAGTTTACCTGCATTTGTTTTTGTGCTGCAGAGCTTAGGGGGGAACATAACAAATTTTGCTAACAATTTTTTATGATCATACTCCCTAAAAATGAGTTTATGCTAAAGTGCTAATATTTCCAAACAATTATCTCGGTTTCTTTATTTTTAGAGGTCAAGGGCGATATAGGGAAATAAAGGTAAGCTAGAAAATTTTTTAGAAGGATCTGATTTGATAGGCCCAGCAAGCAGAGGACTCAAACCAAATTATATTTTGCATGGATTATTGGTGGCTGAATCTGAATTCAATGAACGTTTTCATAAAGGGGCTATCCTTTTATTTAATTTTTCTCACTTACGTTTATATATACATAGGTACATATTTATAATATAAAATATTTCTGGACCCACCAAATAATGTTTAGCAAATTATTTAATATTTTGGAATATTTTTCCACTTACTTACTTTTCGTGGACAAGAACTAAAAATTAAATCTTCAATGTACTTACCTCAATGTACATATATAATAATGTAGAGCATTACATTTTTAATCAGCATGATTGCTTTCAATATTTCAGTTGAACAAAAACAAAAGTGTGCATGTCCTCAGTGATACAATTCTAATTTAAAGTCCTCACTATAAAGATTAAATTTGAGCAACGCACGGTAGTGTGAACTTCAAATACTTGAAATCTTCTAACGAACTAAAAATTGCATTGTTAAGTGCAACATTTTTGTAGTTGTTATAGTTGTGTTTATAACTTTAAAAATAAAATTTAGTAAAACAAAATTTACAATTAGTAGTGGAAGCAGTAGAAAACTACACTTTTCAAGTTACTTCCCTAATTTGTGAAAAGTTAAAACAAAACGGAACATTTTGAAAATCTACAACTTTGCAACTGCCACGCTGCTCTCTGACACTTAGTGTTTTATCCTGGTGAATGTTGCAACTTTTACAACTCGCACCGGCCTTATAAAAGCAGCAGTATGCAACTGCCACTTGCTGCCTAGGCCTTAGTAGATCCGACTTTGAGTTCGGGTTGCTCGCTTATTACAATAAATATTGAACCGAAGAAGAAGAAGACAAACAAAAAGCAGAAAACTTTGGTTACTTCTGCTGCTTGCTGCTCTTGCCTTTATTTAGAACTTGGAACTCAGTTTTGAAGTTTCATTCGTACTTTGCACTTCCTTCAGTAACCAATGCTGCATGCATCAGCTTATTCTTCTTCTTCTTCTTCAGCTGCTGCTTATTGATGCTATCCAGCTAACGGTACAAAGGGGACAATAAATTCTAAAGTGCTTTGGCAAGAGTGTAAAAGTTTCCTTCCTGCCTGCCGCCTGTCTCTCGTAGCTACCCACAGCTCCTTTGCTGTTGTAACTAAAGCATATTATTGTTATTTGGGGAGCAACAACAACAATAAAAATTACACCAACATAAAGTACATAAGTAGGTAGGGAGCGAAGAAAAAAAAAACTACAAAAACAAATTCTAAAAAGCAAAATTCAACTTAAAAGAGTCGAGTGACTTTTCAAATTTGATACTCGTAGTTCTTCCGATTTCTTGGCTTGATGGGTCGGTGTACAACAAAAAGCAACTACAACAACTACGGCCGAGACTCCGTTGCATAGACTTTGAATTGTTTGATGGAATATAAGTAAAATTTTAAAATTTGTTGTTGTTTTTGATATTGTTGCTCCTGAACACGATGTTGGGCTCCATTGTAAAATTGCATTGTGCAAGGTGAGTATTTTCATCCGAAAAGCAACTAAATGAAAAAAAAATAGTACAAAAGAGAGAAAGGAAGAGTGATGAATAACTAAAAATTAAAGGAGAAGACTTGTAAAATGTGGTACAAAATGGAATGTTGGCTTGTTTGATGGTTCCATTGAACGTTTGAAACCGAAAAGCTTTCGAAATAAAATTGACTCAAAATTGAAGGACTTGCAAAAAAATTTCCAAATTTGATTTTTAGGAATCAACATCGTTATAGAAATCATGTAGAGTGTTACAAATTCAATCGTTTGGTATTTTATTGAAACTGATGAATGTGTTCTGCCACCTCTTTCATTATTACTAGGGAATATTTAGCTCACGATGAGTACGTTTTTGGTAATGTACATAGTAACAACTAAATAGTTGGTCGACTAAGTGTGACCGTTGCATGAGAACGCGCATAAGCATAAGTTACCTGGAAAAAAGTCCAAAGGATAATTTCCTTGCACCACTGAATATTGTTAATATAATGAGCAGCAAAGTGAGTAGATGAAATGACAAAAAGGTTTTGGGCCGAAAATATTTAGACCTTAATTAAAACGAAACATCGCCTAAGAACCAGAATGATTTTTCGACTAAAATTAATAGAAAGGGTTTCTCACTAAGAGAGACTAAACACATTATTTATTTGAAAAGAGAATTTTGTTTCATTGTAAAGTTTCTAACAACTTAAAGTCCGACAGCAAGATTTATACATCCAGCTATCCAGATGAACTTTGGTTTTAACATACGATAACACATAACAGCATGCATCGCGAGTATGTTGTTTCACAAAAAGTTGCTCCTACACAATTTGATATCTAAATTTTCATTCAAAGACAGAAATGGTAAACATCCAGAGGCCGACGTAGTGGCTTCTTGTAAAGTATTTTTTTATATCGCCACGGAGATAAATGGCGCCTGAGCAGAGACCACTTGTAAGTAGTGGCTTGATTTTCATCGCTCAATAAGGAGGATAAAATCTTCAAGTGGCTTTGTGGAATGTTTACGATCACTTAAAAAGGTAAGAACAAGAGAAAGATCAACCATGAAAAGTGGAGTCAATTACTTTCAAAAATATAAGCAATTGCATCCAAAACGGACAACATAATCCTTCCTCGATTCGTCCAAAAAGTGCTGACATGCTAGCGTTAATGTAAGCATATATGCATAGCTAAATTAAAACTAACGATTAAAAATAAGTTGCAAGCGAATTATAGTCCTTTATGTGCGATATTTTTGCGAAGAGCACCACCGACAATAATATGAAAGATATTAAAAATCCTTGAAGGTTTTAGCCGGGTTGGTTAAATGATATTGGATCATTTGAGGAGGTAAAAAGGTCGCCTTACTGTGACATAAGGGCTAGTGATGATGTCGATCTACAAAGTGGTAACGTCCCACTTCAAGAACAGAATTGGGCCAGAGAAAGGCGACAAGCTTCCAAATGGCAACACTGATATTGACCTGATTGTGTCCTGCATACACAAAGTTGAGTCTTTTTTACAAGATTATGGAATTTCGCGTAATGAGCCTATTTACAAGGCGATTCAGCAGGCATACAATAAGGGGGAACACTTTTATAGCGTTGTTATCATAAAATGGGCCAAAATCAAGACAGCATCAACTCACAACTTACTCAAATAGTATTAACAATTAATGAGCTCTACGTGACCTCGAATCAGCAATTTTTTCTAGTAGTGCTAAAATTAATTCCGAAGCGTACTCTCAAGAAACAGTAGAAGTCTGGCATAGTCCTACCATAGCTAACACTTAATGTATTTATATCTCGTGTTCTGATCATCCAAAAACCCTACACTTCTAGAACTTTATTTCTGTGTGCCTTGAGCTTCAAAATTTTACGTTGTGGAGTAACATTATTCACGCGTCAAAATTCACGCAACTGTTCTTATAATTAAGAACTCTCGATCGAATCAATAATACCGCTGCCTTGAAGATATTTTGACTTATCCTCCAAAAACTGGTTTAACCAAAGGTACTATGCATATAATGACAACGCATGACCGTCAGCTTTAAATCAGATAACCATCTTTTAAATCTAAAAGAGCAAGCCACAGGGGACTAATCTGTTCAAGAGAAGAGCATCATCCACTCAAAATCATGAACCTCAAGAATAGAACCGAAATGATGGAACTCAAGAAGAGCAACAAGATGAAAGTTTCATGACGTACGCCTCTCCAGCTTTCTTATTTACATAGAATACCAAACAAAGAATGGTAAGCTATTAAACTTATTGATCGATACGGGGGTGAACAAGAATTTTATACTAGTAATAAATAATCTTTCGCAAGGTAAATTTATAGCCCTTAAACCAATTATTAAAATATCTCATAAAGTCGAAGTTGCAGAATGCATAAAGATGTTGATCAGAAACTTTGAAAAAGTATCAAATTTTTTTTAAACCAGCTGATCGTTAAATTCCGAAAATTCTCTGATGAGCCCATTCACATGTAAAGTTATCTTTGTCCGGTTAATATGAAGGAAGAGTTAGACAGATAAGTACAGAAACTCCAGTCCGTTCACACGCATGTATGAAAAATTGACTGCACGCGCATCCGGCACATCATAACGTTTACCTGAGTCCAACGAAAGATCGCCGACGCAGCATAATTGCTAAATATAAGTATTTTAAGTATTTAAGTTTAAATTCAGCATTTTGTAAGTTAAGTAATTGAGTGTCTTATAAAAGTAAAAGTTGTATTTGGTGTCATTTTAAATAAGTTCCCAGTGAAGCAGATCCTGAATTGGAATCTATATTCAGCTCACTGCAGTTTTTTACAATAAAAGTCTAGAAGCCAATATTGAGGTTTCCAGCAAAGTACTTTTTTAAGTCACTACTAGTTGATACTATTTCTCATTTTGTCCTTTGATTTGTTCGTATTTTTTGCAAATTTTCAAATATTTTTTTTTTTTAATCTGCTTTAGTTTGTTGTCTAATAAGTTAATAAAAGCGTTTTAGGTAAGTTTCTATAGAAAAAAACCTTTTAATTTCTAAAAAAAATTATAATTTTCATGCATACAAGGCGCAAAATTTCTAGTAAGTTGAACTTTGGCATTTATGACAAATAAGCACTTAAGTGGCGGTTTTTTTTATCATTTTCGCCAAATTTAAACAAATAAAATATTATGGCATTTTAATTACGTTATCCCCGAACAAATAAGACAAGACTTTTAGATAAAAGAATAAAAATTTTCAATGTGATGCAATGATAATTTCAAAATTTTTTGTAATCAGTTTTTATCTTACTCGTACAAGTTATTCACTGTTATACGAAATAAAATAAAAGTACATATTTACAGAAGAGATTTAATTTCAACTATACTATTTATCTAATTTTTAAAACAAAATTTAGTATTATTTGTATCACAAAAACGTGAATTTACAAGGTGTCACTGCGGAATGTTCATAATTGACAAAGTCAACTTTGTAGAAAAAATATAAGATCATAGCAGCACTTGCACGAAATAACATTTCTTAAGAGATAATCGAGTTTATTCAGAACAATCTGCATTGTAGAAAGTCTTAGCAATAGTTTAAGTCATTAAAAGTGAAAAACAAAACTCGCCGAAGCCGCAGACTGTTTCAATATTACGTTCTTTATAACAAAGTTTTTCTTTAAGTCAAAGCTACTTAAGTGCACTTAGAGTGTTCCACTAAAATTGGCAAAACTCGTTAGGAAGTAGCGATGAGATTTATAACTTGGCAATAGGTACTGATGTGCTCAATATTAGCTTTTCGCACTCAACTCATTTCGTGGCGGGTGAAACCCTTGAAATGCAAGTATGAATTACGACGAGTGGCAATAAATCGCAGGAGAACAGACCTACTCCCTTGACGTGGAGCCCGAAACCAAAGCATTTTTTAGTGTGGTCTCAATTTATTGTTATTCCATTGTGTACGTTCTGTTTGTTGCTCTTTCGTCTTTCTTTTCACAATGCTGTCATTTTTCTTTGTCAAGACAGTAACGACGACATTGCTGGTGACGGTTTGGTTATTGGTCAAAACCAAAAACAACTATTTTGGATGTATTACGCTAACATGACACTTTTTATATTCGTTCGCTTTTTTTAAAAGCGATTGTTATGGAACAATTTTTTTTGTTTTTAATTATATTTTATAACATTTTCATCCAACCACATGTGTCAGCAAAATCACTAAAGAATTTTGAAGAAAAATTTACAGAAGCGCTGTGCACTTAAAATCTACCAAAAAGTATCCAAATACTATATTAACTACCATATATCTTAAAATACAAAAGTAATGTCAAATTATGGGTGCTATCCTCCAAGAGAACTACGTCTAAAATTTAATATCACTCTCCTTGAAAAATTCACACAAGAATCAAAATGAGAAAGTAACCAAAAATCATTTTAATAACCACTTAAGACTTATAAATGTTTTTTTCTAAATTACCAAAAAAAATTTTTCCTAAAAATAAAAAATAAAAAAAGTCGTCTTAGCTTAACTCAACTATCCATAGTAATTTCGCACTCAAAAAGTTGTTGCTTAGTTTCATTGAGGTGACACTAACAAAACATTGCTTCAGGTTGCTGCATCCGTTGCTGCAATGACAGCAATTGCTTGATTAATCGTCGCCAAGATCTGTTGAGTGCAGTGCAATTGACTTGAATTAGTGTTGCCAACTTGTTGGTCCAACTGTGATTGTGGTGTCATCGAGTGTAGTTCATTGAAAGTTAGGGCAAAAATGTAATGTTGGCGTGCATTACGTTTAAGTAGTTTTATAAGCTCGTATGTACTTCGATATCTTGTTTTTGCTTAAATAGCTTAAGTTCTTAACAATTAAAATCAATTCATCGCAAATGCTTCACACACAATTCGATCAATTAATTTTTTTAATAAGTAAAATACTTTAGCTCAAATATCACAAACTCCGGCCACCTACACTCCCAAATGACTTTTCGATTGCTACATAGACCGACTTTGACGCTAAGCCCCAAATGATTGATAAATCGACGCTGAAACAACGGCCAGAGACTGACAATAAGTCACTTTAATGGACAGCGGATAGCGCTAATAAATCATGCCAGCAGCATTGCCGTTCAACAAAAACATGCAACTGGAATCGATGTTGATAGCAGAAATAAAGAAATGCAACAAGACATGAGCGGGTCAATCAGTGCTAACGCGTTACTCCGATTAAGGCTTGATTTTTAAAATGTGTTTCTTTATTATTCTTTACTTTTTGTGAATATTGAATTGGAAATAATGACTGGAAGGAACAAATACGGCCAAATTCCTCTATCTCTCCCGTGTCATTTTATTTTTAAGGTTTGTCTTTTAATTTGACCTCTCTACAACTGTGGTAGTCACAGGTAGTGGCAAAACAATTTAAAAATTATGATTTCAGATCTTTTTTGATTACCTATTAGTCAATTGGTGCGAGGCAGAAAACAGCAACCCTTCATAAAATGCGGTTATCTTGTTAATAGAAATACTTTAGTTTATGGGCTAAGGATTAATAATCAGTGTTTAGCTTCTGCTCTCTGCCACACATCCCAGCATTTTTTAAGTTATTATCTTTCCACTGCAGCTAGACTCTTCAACCGTCTACCAGAATCTTTACTTACTCTACGCAATCAGAACATTTTCTTAAATAAAATAAAAATTTGGCTTTTTAATTTCGATTTTCAGGAAGCAAATCGTCTCACTTCAATTCTTTTTTTATGCTGATCAGCATCTTAATATATTGTTAATTGATATTTGTTATTTTAGCCAACCATTTAAATCAAATAAATCATTTGAATCAAATAAATTATTTAGTTTTGAAATGTAAAATCTTCTTTTTGCTATTATATAGTTTGTTTTTCCTTTTAGGTTGTGCCCCACACACACAATATTTTTTAAAATAATTCTCATGAATTTTGTATAAGTGCTACGACATTCGACACTTATCATTTGGACAACAGAATGTAGTTTCTATTATTCTAATATATATTTTTAAGTTTACTATAAACTTTATTTCTTATAAATGTTAGTAAATGCAACTGTTTTATTACAATAATGGATAAATAAAAATAATAATAATATTAATAATACGAGTGTTGCTTCTCTCAATTTGCTTAATGATTTGCACGTTGTATGTTTGTCTATGGAAGAATTGAAACATCTTGGCAGCCATTGGTTTTATCATTTCATAAAATCATATGCCTTTAAAGGGAATTTACTGAAAAAGTTCTTCTGAACTTCGTAAAGAACCACAGTTGACAATGTATTTCTTCATGATGTAAGGGAGTCAGTAACGTAAACTGAGCGACAATTTCATACCGCCTGAAAACATTTTACCAGCAACATTTTCACTCAATATCTAGAAAAGTATGCCTGATGTAAGAAATATACTTGGTTCAATAAATAAGTGTTCAAGAATAATGAAATTTTGAATTCCCCTTAGACACTTCTGTTTGCTTTAAATATTCACTCTATCTTACGCAGAAAGCTTTGTCGCACATTTTCTAGTCCTTAGACTTTTAGAAAATACATATACCATGACACTGGCATGTACTATAATTACTTCTTAAATATGTACAACAACGTAGCATCCAAGATGCAAAAGCGCTTATAAAGTAGACGAACTTTTAAATTGAATATGAGATAAAATGTAAAGATAATCAGAGAACAGATAAAGATCATACCTTATCAAAATGCAAACATTGATGTTTGAAGAATGAAACGAAAACTTAATAAATCTTGCTGCTGATGAGTGCAACTCATCATCACTCGACTGGATCACTCATTTGACTAGAGCAGTACACTCAAAAGGTGTCCAAGCCTACTCCAGCTTTGGTAACAAAGTTGTTGCGATGTCAGTCAACGTTTGAATTCTGTTTGGTGAACAACAAAGTGTGAAAGGCTCCAACCACGGGATATTGGAAATGTGTATCAAATTGCAACCTGCAAACCGTTTGTTTCCCTCAATCCTTCATTAGCGCATTCACTTACCCCATGCACCCGCATGATGACATCGATAAACGCACACATCGGCGCGTACAAACTAATACCAGTGCATAACTATTTAAGTGCGAAGTGAAGAGTCGGAAAAACCGCAAATAAAAATTAAAATAAAAAACAGACGCAGCCCAGAACGCCATTAAAGCAAATTGTAAAACCGCATATTTGTCAATAGAGGGCGCCACAATAAGCGGAAGTGGACGCGCGTCAGTGAACAATAGCGGCAGGGGGAAAAATACGCGTTAAAAACAAGTTTTTTTTTTGTTCAGAAGTTTTTAAGTATTTAAAGTGTTGCCAGTTTTCCAGTGCTGCCAATGTTGTCAACTCATTCGAGTGCCTCATCTTAATTGAATGATTGACAGCATTTATTTTGGCTAAAAGGAAAAAAAGCTGTTGCAAAAAAATTTACCGAAAGTGAAGAGAACCAAAAAATATACGAAAGTAGCAAGTTTTTGCTACTAAATTGACAGCAAATTGCCAATAATTGGATTAGTTGAAGCACCAAGTGCCGCCTGCGCTGCTGTCGGAAGTTTTGCCCAATATATTTTACGTGTTTTTTTTTTCTCTTATCACATTGAACTTTGGAGTTTTTGTGTGTTATATATCTGAACTTGTTAGTCTTGTAATTTGGTATTTTTCTTGTTACTACGCCACCATGGGACAAGAGGATCAGGAGGTTTTACTACGCGCCGGCAAAGCATCTACATCAGCGGAGAGCTTAAATACTGTGAGTAATAAGTGAAGCCAATGAAGTAGGAGATTTAAGTCAATGGTTTTTGACTTTTAACACACTTTTTCTTTCCAACTTCACGTTACATTCGTCATTGTCTTGTTAACGTTTGGAAACTCATGTTTTGTTTAGTGCTTAATGACTTACACTACATGCCCAGGTAGAAGCTTTTCATAATTCTGATTTCCGTGAAAATTAAATGTTATAATATACAAGAACGAAAAACAATCAACGATTGTTACCTTCACCGACTTTTGTGTTTCTTGTTTTTTTTTTTTTTTGTTCGTACAGCTTATTTTGCAAAGAATCGTCAAAAAATTGGCTCTCCCTGTATTCTTGAAAATCAGTAAATCAAGAAATATGTTTCTGATACCAATGATATATACCCAATTTTGTTTATGGGGTAAAACACACGAAAACGCCACCTGAAAAAATTGTTGGCTCCGATTTAGGTAGTATTGTAGCGGCTCAACATTTTAATTTACTACTTGCCCTCATGTTATGGCATATCATTTTAAAGCTTGCGTATCAAGCTGTAATCTGAAGTTCACCGAAAAAATATTCAGAAATGGATTTTTCAAAAAAACTTCAAAAATTCATTTCAATTTACAAAATTTTAGCTTTTTAATTTTTTTTAAAACTAAAAAAAAAAATATAAATAAATTTTTCCCACAAAAATTTTTACGGCATTAAGCGCAGAATAAATCAAAGCTTTTTTAAAAATAAAAAAAAAAAAATTTAAAATATGGGTTTTTTTAAAAAAATGCAAAAATATTTTTCAATTCTCAAAATTTTTGCGAAAAAATTTTTTTTTCAAAATCAGTATTTTTTTTCAAAAGTACAAATAAAAACCTAAAATTATAAAAACAAAAAACATATTCAGAAATGGATTTTTCAAAAAAAAATTTAAAAATTCATTTCAATTTACACAATTTTAGCTCTTTAATTTTTTTTTAAAATTAAAAAAAAATATAAATAATTTTTTTCCCACGAAAACTTTTACGGCATTAATCGCAGAATAAATCAAAGTTTTTTTCAAAAAAAAAAAAAAAATTTTAAAATATGGTTTTTTTAAAAAAAATGGTAAAAACCTAAAAATGTACGTTCACCAATTATTAATTGATAAAGTTTGCTGTAAGCTATGAATTTTCGAAAAAAAAAACACTTATTCTGAAAAAGTACGAAAATCGTGAATTTCATTCCCGCGTATCTGAGCAACAAATAATATTAGGGCAAATCTTAAACACAATTTTATTGCCAGACATCAATACTACAATCATGCCAAATTTCACCCAAATCGGAGCCAAAAATTTTTTCAGGTGGCGTTTTCGTGTGTTTTACCCCTTATATATTATTAAATTTTAGTATGAACCACATTTTAAACTCAGAAACTTAATTCAAAAGTCTCATAAGCAGCAGGCTGGAAGCAAACGTAAAACATAAAGGACATAAAGGACATCTTATCTCTTGTAGGAAGGGTTGCCACTTTGAAAATATGTATTTCCCGAGCTTGTCACAATACAAAATGATTGGTAAAGAGTTATTTTTCTTAAAAAAAAATATTATGTACATAACACATTCCCGGCTATTTCAGAAATTTTTGAATTTCTACCAAACCCCTGGCTTTGTTATGAAATTCCGATCACGCAGCAACCGTGTTCGTAGTATAAAAAATGTGAAAAAATGTCCAGGTCTCAATGAAAGAGATAGCTTTTACGTATTACCAACATATATCCCTTTAAATATGGGTTTCTGAATGAAAATATACGTTGCTTTGATCTTTACAAGAGCTCCATTGATCTTTATGAAATTCGAAGTGACATTCACCTACTACTAGTCCAACGTGTGCGTTATTTTTTATAGTCGTATTTTTCAACGGAACATACAACATCAAAGCTCAGCGTTCTGCCAAAAATATACTGTAAGATAGTAGTTCTCAAATTTGATGAGCTTTTAGTGTTTCAGTACTTACTCCGAAACGGATTCCGTTTGAAAAAACGAGCCCGTCTCGAATCCGTTTTATTTTAATAAAAGGAGTTTATCTCGAGTTCGTTTTAATGAAAAGAACGACTCAGTGGCATATCTGTAAATGGAGTCCGTTCTGAGTTCGAGACGGCTCAGTTGATTCGTTTCTGCATAAGAAAACGGAATCCGCACTGACGGATCCGTAATGAGTTCGAAGCTGATCCGCATCCGTTTTTGTGCATATTGGGTATTTACAAACATACTTTTCTGAAAAAAACTCCTTGTTGCTCATTGTATTGCACTGCCATAAAAATTATTTAAATTAATGTGAATCACTTTTTGAAACTAGAACCTAACAACAAATCTATGAATTATGAATATGGAACTCAAATCGGATAACCTTTTTTTGCCACGCCATGTTGTTTTTAAATATTTTTTTTTATGTTTTTTTGTGTACCACGATTACTGATCCGTTTCTGCTTAATTTTTGAGTAGTGAACGCTAAGAGTTTCTGCATTATAAATTTCACTAAAATTTGTTCATTAAGAAGTACAAGGACTTTTTAAATGAAGTAAATAAATATTAGTGGTATTGAAAATAATATTTGCACATAGTTTTGAATTTGGGAAGCTTAAGCGTCAATAGAAAACCGTAACCAGTATTACAAAATCAAAATTTTCATATCTAATTTGGCACTTGAAAAAATAAAATATTTGGAAATTTACCAATAGCGCTTTTCGATAAGAAGTTTCAAAAAAATGAGAGAATAACGCAAGTAACTATTATTTAATTTTTTTTAAAGGTCCATTAAAACATAAAAATCTCTAAGACAGTGTTTCTGCAAATTGACTAGTTTTCTGGTAAATAACTTTTATTGCTAAACCCAGGGCCGCTTTGCTATTCCTGTCGCTCGAATCTCATAATGTTTTCAATAATCTTTTTTTGTTTTTGCTCAGATCTTATATTTTCGATGAGATTTTTTTTTTTTTTTTATCATCAATATTTAAATTAGTATGAATTCTATTATAAAATTTAAATTGTGTTGCGATGCGATGCAGCGGAAAAATTTCTACTTATCAAAAATAATATATCAGCTTTAATAATAATACTTTGATTAATCATCTGTTGAACGAGTGAATTCTTTATCTATGTAAAAGTGAGAAGTTCTCTTAACAAAAGTATCTAATAAATGAACAGCATAGTTGTTGCTTCGCAACAATTCCAAAATAAACTTTTCACTTTTGCCACCTTTTAACTCCCAAGCTTTTTGTGATAAAATTTATTAAATTTATATAATGCAAAATGTTTGTATGGAACGAAAAACCCGCTGCTCGGCCCTGATGAGTGTACATTGAAGCGTAACATTTAGTTTCAATACGTCTCAAATAACCAACAAAAGTTACAGCATGCAGCTACAAATACAATAAGGCAAATGCGATTGTATTGAACCAACGTACTTGTGTGAATTTTTATCTTTATCTATGAATATCTAAAGAAGTTTAAAGCAGATAAAGCTAAAAATAAAATCAAATATATACAGTGTCGTAGTTAAGATTCTGCGAGGATGGGGATCAGATTTTATCAGCTAAAAGTGGGACACTCATGAGAAAATCACAACCTGTTACTGTTACGAGTATGTATATGCAAATTTGAGAGTAGAGAACAGAAATAGAACAGGTCTTTACTTTTGAATATTGAAGTCCTTCAGTCGTCGATATTTTTATTCAGTCTATGATTTTTAATTTTTTAATTAAATTTATTTACTGCATTGATATTATTCACTCCATAAAAATTACTTAAATAACAAATTCACAAAGCTGATTCATAAGGGCAACGTTTTGTAATTGCCAGCTTGTTTCTATTCGCGCTATTAATTTTTTTATGCAATTTTTAAACTTTAATGATTTGATATTAAAATTGAAATATCGTGATAATTTTTATTGGAGATGACTAAGCGTATTTGGTCAAAATCGAACCAGTCCATGATGAACACAGCTATTTTCTTATTTATAAATGTAGAATAATCTCAAAGTATTTACCTTTTCGCCATGGGGGGATTGATCCCATGACCCCCTAGCTACGACATTGAACATATATGTATGTTGCTTGCTGATCTCTGTGCTTATCTAGCAGGAAAAAAAAGCTTTGAGGTGGCCCACATGAAGTCGAAGCTCCTACAGTTAATAAATATTACATAATTACACATCTTGTACTTATTTGCAAGAAAAAATATATGCTTTATGTTATATACAAGGTAGCATTTCCATTTTATACATATTTTTTATTCGTTGAAAATCTGATATTTTTCAAATTCTATTAAAAATATGTATGTTTATCGAGCCTATTGAATAAAATATGCTTTTCGCATCGCAATTGTTGATATTCTACATCAGCGGTGGGCACAAAAATATAACAAAAGAGGAAAACAACAACATCAAGCAACAACAAACGAAATTTTAAAGTTTTTTTTGCTTTCATTTCCAAAATTTCCATTAGCACAAAAAAAACAAATTACACTACAAACAAAAACAATTGCTACACTCGTCAAGACACAATGCGGCGCCGTCATTTATGCCTTTGTGTTTTGTTTTTGTTTTCATTTGAATTCAAGTCAACGCTGAAATTCTGCGAATTTTGTTCCTCGATAGCGTTGAAATTCTGCGAATTTTGTGCCTCGATAGCGTTAAAGTTCTGGGAATTTTTTTTCGCTTGGTTGTGCGTCGAATAACGGTTAGAGCAATGTGAGGAAATTGAGGCACTAAGTGCCCTTCACTGTTCTACATCGATGGCTAAAAGTGCAAATCTACAAAGTTAATTTCCGCTAATATGTCAAAATGAGTAAATGAAATGTACAATATATTGTTTTTCTACTCATTATGCTTTTTGATAAGCTAAAGAAAATAGACTTGGCAGGCTTACTAAGCCAAATTTCGTAGAAGAGGCGTTTTGATCTCATCAAAAGTCTTAGATTATCACTTAAATTGCTTCAAACGTTTACTTTTTCATTTTTATTTTTCAAATAACAAGCAGACAAAAAAAAAAACGGTTATCCTATTAAAAGCAAATTGGAAATCACCATAGAATTGAATATTGATGAAAATGTTTGATATTTTATAACTACACATAGTTTTTCAACAATTCTTGAAATATAGGTCATGATAAAATTACATATGTATTTGTGTCTACTTACACTAGCATTTATTACATAAGACAAATATGACATGGCGTAGGGCGTAGTTAGCAAAAGATTATAACTGCAGAAATCACTTAGACATTTTAGAATCATTGCACCGAAATCATAAATTTTCCATAAAAACATTCTCTTTCAAACTATAAAAATTTACGGCATAAGTATAGCAAACAAATGTTTTCCAGAGATTATTGTAGATATAAAGCATAACTTTAAATTGATATCATATCGCACTTTTCCTGTTAGGTTTGCATTTGAATAAAGTTGTGTATGCGCTGCTCTATCTTTGTGCCTACATCATTTGCGTTCGATATTTGTTTCCTTCACAGATAAGCATTATTCGCGTTCGATTTGCCTTGTATAGAATTCGCTTCAATGAATTCGCCCTAAGCGCTGCTACTTCTGTGGTTACTGTCTTTTTTATGTTGAGTGCAGTTGTGGTTGCATTCATGATTAAAAACATGAATATCAACATTTTTTCCACAATTGAAGCAATTTAAAATATTCTATTATTAAGACAAGAAATAAAAACAGCTAACAAAGTTGTTAAAAAAGCATTGACTATCAGCGATTCATAATTTATTAAGAACATTCTAACAATTAAAGTAACTTAAGTAAACAACAATTATTCGTGTGAACTATGAAATAACTTAATAAATGAACCACAACAAAAATTAAAACATAACCGCGCATATTGAGAAGATCAATCTGGAAACGTCAAACAGTTATTCGGCATTGCATTTATACCAGCTCCAAAAAAAAAAAAAAAAAAAAAACTGAAAACGATCATACGAGATGAGAAATTATCTTTGGCTTACAAGGCGAATGGCACTCTCAAGAACATATACGTATTTACAAAAACGATGGAAGCAATAAGAAACTAAAAGAACACAAAGTAGTTTGCGAGATAAATTGCAAGTGTTGGACGATGAGAAGTGTACACTGTACAGGAAAAAGGAAGATATCAGTCACAAAATTGACGAGAGCACAATTGCGGACATGAGCAACAAAAAACATTAACGTGAATGCGAACACATGCTTGAGGAAGAGCATACAGCAGGGATGATATTCGCATATTTGTAAAAGGGCCAAAATTCGAACTAAAATAGGGCTTTTTTGACATAAATAGGGCTTCTGTAAATCAAATCGGATACATATAACCATTTATATACCAAATTTTTTCATTTTATAAAATTTATTTTGTTTAAATTTAATTGTAAACATAAATTTTACATATGAACATTTAAGCGTTTAAGATTTTTTTTGTATAAATCGTTCATTTTCTTCAATAACGTTATAACGCAAAAACGTAAAAATTCAATTAAAATGCTTACCCTGAAATATCTGATTTTTTGAGTTATGACGTTTTTGAAGAAAATGAGCGATATATAAAAGAACTAATCATGGTGAGATCGATTTTTAGAATCTTCTTCAAAAGGAAATGCAGAAACAAACGATATATTTGCAGATTTACCACATAAAATTTAACCTATTATTCAGGTCAACAAATCGAAAAAAAAGAAATGTTGGTCCCGAGATATAGTTAGTGGTTTTGTATTAAGTATGTACTGGCAACATTGAAAGTATTTTTAATTTTTTTATTTCCTACGTGTCATTTTTGATTAACCGTCAGTAATCGACAGATTTCTATGAATACAACATTCAGAGGAAGTACCTGTTCCAGCATTTTGTTCCATTCGTGAATCATCATTTGAAGAAGTCATTAATGAAGTGAGTAGCGACAGTGATTTCGAAGGAATACCATTTAAAGAGTTAAAACCTTTTACCCAAGAAGAATTAAATGATTTGATTTGGGATCTTGAACTTTCTAAAGAGTCTGCAGAGGTTTTGGCTTTTAGATTAAAAGAAAAAAACTTGTTGGCGTCAGGTACAAGAACAAGAGAGCAAGACTTGCTACCATTTTTTCAATCGGAAAATGATATGGTTTTTTTTTTTTATGTGCAAGGCCTTATTCTCGAAATGGGTCTCTTTATAGAAAGTTCTAAATGATGTCGTTTGTTGGAGTTACTACAAACTTTCTCGGAAATTACAAGTTAAATAACTGCTTTGAAATTGTAAATGACATGCTAGAGCACTTTAATAACTTAGGATGTACTTAATATGTTCATGAAAGTGCACTGGCTTCACAGTCATCTTGACCAATTCCCAGATAATCTTGGATCCTAAAGCGAGGAACAAGGGGAGCGGTTTCACCAGGATCTAAAAGCCATGGAAGAAAGATACCAAGGCCGATGGGATCGCCATATGATGGCTGATTATTGCTGGGGGATGCAATATGAAAGTCCCTACTACACCTCATTCACGAAAGTCGCGAAAAAGAAAGTTTCTATTTAAATAATATAAGTTTTTTTCATGTAAACTTTTCTTTTACAAGGCAAGTTCTAGAAAACTACACGTATGATATAAACATTTTTGCTAATAATGTATTCAATGTAAGGTCCTTAGATAAAATAAAAGGTTTTAAGGTTAGGCCATACTCGTTTGACTCACTTACATTAAATAGATTAAAACTCTCCTTCTTTTTGTCACTATTGCAACCTCTCTACACTTACCACTATAACCCACTTATTAACCGAATGTCGCGCTTTTATACTCAATAGAAAAAATGTTTTTCCAAATTCCGATCATTTGTCACTTCTGTCCAATCCAAACCAAGAATCTATTAAAAAAATTATCTTATTCTTAAAATCTTGTAACGTGTATCATCAAATTTAATGATCAAACATACTTATGTACTCATATTCGTTTATATCCCTACACTATATTACCTATATTTAAATCATAGTCGCATATTATGTAAAATAACTAGTGTTTCACCGAGGCTACGTGGCAACCTCGTTCTTGGTTACGAGAACGAGGCGAGATGGAGAAATAAATTTTCCTCGCCTCGGCCTCGCCTCGTCCTCGCCTCGTTCTTGAAAACAAGAGCGTTTGAACCAAATCTGAACTCGTAAGACCCATATGCAGATTCAAAATATGAATGTAATTTTTATATTCATATTTATATTAAACTTATATTTTAGTATTTTTTTTTTTTTGATTACTATATTTTAAACTCGCATGTGGGTCTTACGAGTTCAGATTTGGTCCGAGCGCTAATGCACACAAGTGCTGGGATCGCATCAGCTTTCAAGTGACTTCGTCTTGGTTGATCGATTAGGGAAGCATGTGTAAGCATGGCCACCGATGAGGCCATGATACTGAGCATGTAAGATCATTGTTCTTTTTTTTGTTTTGCATATACATATGTTTCTTATGATTTAGAGAAGGTTCGTAGCATGGTTTGGCTTGGAAAGAATGGACAATGTTATTCCCTCCCATATAAAAAAAGAATTAAATTTATCATATCTCAACCATCATATCTTATTGAGTTTACCAAAAATAAAAACACACAGCCGTATAAACCTATCAGGTCTGATGCATGCATAACTTTTTTTTCATTTGAATAAAATCCTCGCTTTTTATTGAGGTGCCTTGGCCGAGAACGAGGCGAGACATGCGATAGCAAGGTCTCGTCCGAGGCCGAGGCGAGACTCAAGTCTATAAAACGAGGCGTTACCGAGATCAACTAGAATCTCGCCTCGTCTCGGTCTCGGTGAAACACTAAAATCAACTTCTTCAAATATTTTGTAGTTTGTAAATCAGCTGAAGACCTCTGATGCATTGCTTTTTTATATTAGCTTATAATTTTAATTACAAGTTAATAAATGAATAAATAAAAAAATAAGAGTACAGCTTCTCGGCATAAAAACTAGTGTTGACCATATAATTATAAATCAAATAAAACTTTTTTCATATAAAAAAATCTCTGATTTGAAATAATTTCAATTTGCAGTTTAAAAAGACGAAAGCCATTGTATAACTTAAGGGTCTCCTAAAACTTTTTAGGAGAAAAACAAAACACTTAAACTCTATCCCAGTCGAAATTTACTTATCCAATTTAGCTTTCCCATGAAAATTAAGAAATTGTGATTATTTTTCGGTAGAATTTTGCAAAAGGGCCAAAAATGAATAAAAAGGGCCACGGGGCTTTTGAAAATGAAAAGGGCTCAAAAAAGCCCTGAAAGCCCCCAAATATCATCCCTGGCATACAGTAAAGTTAGAAGAGGTGAGTTCTAAGACATAAAGAGATGGGGATCAACAAGCGATGAACTCTCAATAACCAAAGAATGCCATGTATTGAAATGGAATCTCAACTTAAACATACGGTAACCATACTTTTTGGAATTTAAGGAATTCAATAGGCTGAAAATAGTTTTTATGTCTCGCTTGAGGTTCAAAACTATATTTTTTTTAAAAAAACACAATGCCATGAAAGCAAAGACAGTAAGGCTAGGGTTACCAGATGACCTGCTTGCTAAAGAAGTGGAACTGAAATATTAAACATTTTTTACTAAAAAAAAAAGATCCTCACTTTCCTAATTTGAACGAAAAAATTTGGTGTGAGCAAATAAAAAAAAGGTTCTCTTTGGTTGAATATTTCAAATGTAGTCAAAAGTATTACATTTCACCGAAAAGCATTACATTTCAAGTGAAAAGTATAAAAGTATTTCTACAGCACAAAAGTAGTTAATGTACTACTAAAGTATGTCATCTGTTAACCCTAAGTAAGGAAATATTTGATTACTGAATTTTATAGATCAAGAAATGTTGAATAAACTCTTCGAATATTCACCTTAGTTTTTGAAATATTTAGCGTTGAGTTATAGAAAAACATAAGCTATCAAAAAATATCCAAGTACGAGTTTGGATATATGTATATACAAAAAATAAATTCAAAATTTGTACGTCCGTTTTTCATAAAAAGGCATTGGGACAGGCCGTTTAAATATTGAACCATCCTCGAAAATGTAGATCGGATGGTCACAGTCCTTAGTTCTAAAGCTGTTAATATTGATTTAAAAAAAACTCATTTCTACCCCCTAATCACCCCCCAAACCCACCCCAGCACCTTATTACACCTCCCCAAAAATTTTTATCAATATTCTGAGTTTTTGTGCAATAAAATACCTGTGAAAATGTATTAATTTTGAATTTTTATAATAAATGAGTTGTTTGACCCTTTGGGGGTAAATGGGGGTGCTGGTGGAAAAGTGGGCGACTAAAACTCATTTTTATTGTTAGATATTATTTTGACACACCTAAATACGTAATATAAGTAAAGTATACTTTCTGGATTTTGATTTTTTTTTTTTTGAGGGACTTTCTTTTTAACGTATTTTAAAGTCGGATTTTGAGGTTATGAGGTTTTTTTTTTGTTGTGGTCCTGTGTAATCAACGAATTGTCAATACAAAAAATAGATTAACATGGATAATGTATTAAAACATATTTTTTCATAGAAAATTTAATGTGCAAAGCGCTTAAGTTTACTTAAACCACAAAAAACTTTCAATTGGAAATATTTGTAAAGTCAGGTTTGTGCTAAATACTTCCTTCTTGGACCCAAACCAACTACAAATGAAAACAACAATTACTCGTTATCACTCGTGTGTGCTCTGAGGTAAATCTTAAAATATTGTTTTTGATTACAGAAACAATCGCCTCCGCAAACCTTTTCAAAACTTAAGCAGTTATTCAGAATCACAAAGGCCATCCTTTCAGCATCATAAACCAATTTTCAGCCCATTTTGTTGCTTAATCTATAATAATAATAATAATAATAATAGAGTTTAGCTACTACAGCTATTATAGCCTTCTTAGCTATTTAGCATTGAAGCTTTATACCAAGTAAAAAGCTTATTCAATAAAAAATGGAATAGAAAAAATTATCATGCACATTAATTTGTTATTTATTTTATAATTTTTTCTTAGCTTTATCGCACTTTCTCAACATACCCACTCACACCATGTAAAAATAGACATATAGATATTAAAATAATTATATGTATAAATTTACGTGGTCCAAGGCATAAATGTTAGAAAAAATTTACCCAGCATGCTGTGGGGCTCGGACAACACAAACAAAAAAAATTCACACCACCATTAAGCTACAAATTTAGCTACAGTTAGTTTTCAGTCTAAGCTTGAGTTGACCTTTTGACAAGCTAATGTTATAAACTTCGCAATTATTAATAAGAGTTGTCATGCGATTAAAAGGAGCTGTAGCCATATAATTAGTTCTACTAACCGGTTGGTAAAATAACTGATAAGAGTTACGAGTACTCCTCCGATTACTATTAAAATGTATATAGTTAAGAAGCTCTGGTGCAGCAAGAGACCCAGTTACAAGTTGATGCAGATAAAGTATATCCGCAATATTTCTACGCGAGCTCAAAGACTGCATATGTAATAACTTTACATCCTCCTCATAAGGAGGAAGGCTTAAAGAGTCAATCCAATTTAAGCCATTGAGAGCAAAACGAATAAATGTTTTTTTAATTCCTTCAATTCTATTTATATGAATATTATAAAATGGTGACCATACTTGGCTGGCGTACTCTAAGTGAGGGCGCACTATTGTATTATATAAAGTCACCGTTACTAAAGGGCTATTAAATTCTTTTGCCCACCTCTTAATAAAGCCAAGCAGAGATGAGGATTTTATACAAATTTGATTAATATGCTCATTAAAAGTCAACTTAGTAACCAAATGTATACCTAGGTCTTTGACTACATCGACACGACAAATATTTTTATCTTTTAATTTATATTCAAATTCCACAATAGTTTTCTTCCTGGTAAAAATCATAGCTTGGCATTTATCAGGATTAAGATGTAAGTTATTCTTAGAACACCAAACTTCAAAGGATTTCAAGTCAGACTGAAGTGGAATAGTGTCACCAACCCCCTTTACGTTCCTGTAAATTTTCATGTCATCTGCATATACTAACAGATGTGAGTTTTTAATAACATGAGTAACGAGTAATTGCTAAAATGAACAGGAGCGGCCCCAGGTGGCTTCCTTGTGGAACACCTGATGTCGCGCTAAATGATGAGGAAAACACTCTCCTAAATTTTATTTGATACGAGCGATCAGATAAATAAGATTTAATCCAGCTGACAAAACTTAAGGGAAATCCAAGTTTCTTTAACTTAAACAAAATCAAATTATGTGGTAATTTTTCAAATGCTTTACTGAAGTCAGTGTAGATGCAGTCAACTTGCTTAAAGAGCTTAATGCAAAAGAAGTGAAATCAAGGAGGTTAGAAACTGTAGATCTGCCATTAACAAAACCATGCTGACGAGTTGTTATGACTTCACCACAGCACACCTTAACCTGATCGTATATAATATGTTCAAAAATTTTCGGTATTGATGATAACTTAGCCACGGGCCTGTAGTTTGAAACATCATTTTTACACCCTTTCTTGAAAATGGGGCTAATGTATGCATTTTTCCAATATTTAGGAAAATAGCTTTCTCTAATTGATCTATTAAATAAAAAACTGAGGGGCTGACTCAGCATAGAGCTGCAGTTAACTAAAACTGTCGCAGGAATACCATCAGGCCCGGAGCTGAAATCATCATTAACAGATGAAATATATTTCTCTATGAGGTCAGGAGAGAAAGATATCTCATTAACCGAAACTAAAGGGTCGTTATCTATATATTCAAAATAGTTGATTTCAGGGATAAATAAATCCGTAGAAAATGATTCCTTAAACAAATTGGCAAACAACCCGGCTATAACCCATCAACTGTTTTAAACTCAGATGGAAACCCGTCAGATTTTTTTTTAGAATTAATAAAACCCCAAAAATTCTTGGGGTCATGAAGAATATTCAGCCTAATTTTATTCAAATATTCAGAATAAACTAAAGCTGACATATCTTTAAATTCAATAAACAGTCGCTGATAAGCAACAAGGTCATTTCGGTCCTGGCTACAAACGTATTTATTCCATGCCCTATTACGGCCATTCCGAATTTTTTTCAAATCCTTTGTATACCAAGGGTACGAGGAATTATTAACATACCTCTTTGTATATGGCACCGACAATGCTATGGCAGAAAAAAGTTCACCATAGAAAAATTTAATGCTATCATCAAATGTATTGTTATTAAAAAAATTTAGAGCCGATGGTCTTAGCAACCAGTGCTCTCATCTAATGTTAGCTTTTATAATTTTTTGAAGGCTAATAAATTGTAATAATAATAAAAAAATTTATTAAGTCGTCTAATTTATTTCTAAAATTTTCATTCAATTTTAAGAAGTCAGCTTTCTTAAAATTGAATTCGTAAATATTAATGGATGAACATGCATTAGTCAAATTTTCATTGTCAGATTGGTACACAATACTCAAAGGTGGATGATAGGAATCTACCGTAGACAGAGCATGGATAGCATTTCCTACAACAACATTGCTACTATTTGTAGCCAAGACTAAGTCAAGTTGTCGTCCATGGCAGTTAGTTATACAACTTACTTGTTGTAAATTTGAAAGTATTTTGTCAACAAAAATTTGTTTTTGGACAAGATGCATAAAAATATGTACCATCGTCCGAAGGAGTCCATTTTAGGTCAGGCAGATTAAAGTCACCTAACAACAAAATGTCGTCATTAGTGTCTAGCTCATTAATAATATATTCTACGGCCATCGGAAGACATTCGTAGACATCTGTGCTACTATTTGGAGGAACATAAGTGTTAAGAATGTATAAATTAGAGTTACAATTTGTAACCTTAACACATAACAGTTCAATATTAGATGCACAGGCAATTTCAACTAATGAACTGGTTAAATGATTTTTTATAGCTATTAAGACGCCTCCACCAACAGAAGAAAGATCTTCCAAGTGTCTGTCTCTTCTAAAAACATGGAAACTATTATCAAAAAGTTCCATATTGAGAAAGCTGTTGTTTAACCAAGTTTCGGTAAACACGATAATATCCTCAGAGAAATTCTGAGTTGATAAAAAGATATCTTGCGTCTTGGAACGCAAACCCCTTACATTTTGATAGTAAAGGGATAGCCGTTTCAGTTTTTTGAATTGGAACGTGCAGTCTTATCATTTTTTTTCGATTTAAATTCTGAAATATAGATATTATCCACCCATGCTTTAGATTTAAGAATGGCAGAAACCTGAGAAGATGCCACTGTTATTTTAAAAGACGCATGAGTTGGTTTACTACCGAGTTTCCTGCAAGAAACGAAGGCGTCGGCAGGAATAATTTGATTTTGTCTGATAAAATTTTTAACGCTGTCAGAGGTAGTGTTGGAATGAAGTCGTGAAATAAAAATCGATTTTAACCTTGGTAATGCCTGCAGGGAAACCGGTGGCACAGAGCTATCAATTGCAACATCCACCCGCTGATTAGCCAAAATTGACAGAGGATTATTTATAGTGGAGGAAGGAGATGGAAGATTGCTACTAGAGATTATAGCGGGAAAATTGGGAGTGGGTGAAGAGGTATTTAGAGAGCAATCCACGGGAGTTTTGTCACGACTGACGGCCGCACCGCCCACCCTCCCCACATTACCCAGATTTTTATTTAATTTCTTATTTAATTTCTTATTAGACTTTCTTTTCTTTTTTAAGGAAATAGCTTGTTTAGGTAAAGTGGAGATCGAAGGAGTGGAAGCAAAAACCATAGTAGCCTCGGTAATGGTTTTATTTTGCAAACTAACATCCGGTGAAGTAGCCTCATTAAGGCTTTTTTCAATTTGGGGATAATAGTTTAGAATATCTCAGAAATTATTATTCAGATTGTTAAGATTTTCCCCAAATTGCTTAATTTTTTCGTAAAAGACCGACGGGGAAAGGGGTCTGCAAGATGGACAGTACCATTGCAGGCCCGAATGGACAGAGCATAATAAATCAGTAATAGATTTTGCTAAGTTTACACAAGAGGCATGAAACACCTGTTCACAGGGACCTGAACAGGAAAACATAGAATTCAATATATTTTGGCTTTTGCACTGATCTCTTAGAGAGCAAGCTAACAAATTTTCAGAGGAAAAATAATCCATCTTGAAATCTTAAAAAAAAAAGAAGAAAGAAAGCAATTTAAAATATTTTTAGAGCAGTGCAAAAAGGGTTAAAAATCAAGCAAAAAATTCACCCGCTAAGCAGCAACAACAAACACAAGAGTTTAAAGTCTAGCTTTGTATACGAACAAAGCACAAAAGCGAATCAAAAACAAAACTGTTGCACTGCTTACACTGATTTATTTTGCTTGCAGAAAGTAAGTTAATAGTATTAACATAAATGTATGTTTATGTGTAACGCAAAATAAACAAAACACAAAATTAAAGCAAAATTATTATTATAATCATGCAATTTTTTAAGAAACGACACTAAATTAAACACAAAATTTATTAATTATTAACTAGCAAATATTATTAGAAAATAATAATAACAAAATCACAATACACTTAAAAACACTAGCGACACTGACAAAGAGACGAAGTCAACTATGTGTTCTTAAAACCGAATATGCGATTATCTGGCTAATATTTCGATAGCTAAATTGAACCACTTCTCTTGTATTAGTTCATCATTATAGGGGATATCGCATCTACTCATTTGAACCGTTAGTGATTTTTAATGTTTATTATTTTCCTTCTAAGAATGTACGGCAGTCTCTATTGCACAACTTTTCATTTTCCAATTATCTCTAAACATTTTTTTACCTCTTGCGAAAACTCTCTACCTTATTCCATACACTTTGGAAAGTCCTAATAGAACTTCATTTGCCTATAGCGTCACTCACTAAGCAGATAATCAAATCGCTGTTAAAATTGTTGAACCAAATAGTCAGGGCGCTAAACCGACCGAATAACAACAACAACGTGACAACACCAAAACCATCAAGGAGAACTTAAAGCCAAAACAAACAGACTCACAACAAACACTTTATTCTCTAGCAATTGGTACAAGCTGCTTACTTGTCCGCACTGTCGTTTCCGTCCACGTCCTCATCCTCCCTCAATATTCACGCCTTATCATGGACATTCATTCAAGCAAAAGACAACTTGGCTTGTTTTTCAATAACTCAAATTGATTCGATTTGATTTGATTTGCAGATGTCACTTTAGCCATTTTAAGACGCTTGACAAACAGACGCAGCAGCGGATGCGTAAGAAAGGCGCAACGCGGCGTATCGCGTGGCCACATGAAAAAGTAAATAAATCTTAGAATTTTCTTATAAAAACGGAAACATAAACAATATTGCGTCAGGAAAACCGTGTAAAAATAAAAAAAAATGAAAAAAAAAAAATACCATAGAAAATACACAACAAAAGCTGAAGGAGAAGAGATAATGGCAGGCAGACAGGGTAGATTTTTTTCTCAATTTATTTTGCATTTTTTATAATTTCACAAAAATTTGTTTTAATCTTGGCACTGGGAAAAAAATCGGAAAAGTTGAACGATGCGACAGTGATGCCATGCAAATGATAAAGGAAAACACAAACAGGGGATACATCTAAAGAGGGCAAAAACGAATAAATTAAAGTGGCTGGCTACAAAATGGAAACAACAACAAATTTTAGATGCCCGTTATAAGTAGGCTTTTTAATAATATTTTTGTGCCTGATTTGAGACCAGCAAGAATTACAGCCACAGCCACAGCACCAACAACAACAATAAAGAAATTAAACCATTTTGTTGTTTACTTTTAGGTGCTGCAGAGCGGATATTAAATTTTTTCTACTTTACTAATTTTTAGCACTTTGGGGAACAATAACAACAACATCATAAACAAGCCAGCTTTTAGACAAAGGGAAAGCGGGCGGATTCGAAACTCGCGGTTAAGCAAACTTTAGATGGGAGTCTGAGAAGGACTTTATGATTTTCGTGAAGCACTATATTTTGGTCTTTTTTCTTTTATGACGTGTATTTACAGTGTAATTATTTTTACGATTATAACCAAGGTAATTCATTCTCATTCTTTTATCTCTTGCGAAAAATCATTTCAGAAACCTTACGCTGTTTATGACTTTTTATTGTTAGCACAGTTGAACAGCCTAAAAGTGTGCTACTGCTTTATTATTGCTGTATGTATGTATGTCTGCGATAATGTGCGTCTCGTTGCCAGTTATGTGCCATTAAAGTTGCATTGCATTAAATTGCATTTACGAACAGTGAGTCACCGTTGCAACATCAACCACATGGCTTTACTTTTCCCGGTAATTGTCATGTCTGCATACTTGCCGCCAAAAGTTTTTCACAGTGAAACCTTAGAAAATCGTAAAATTACACTAGAGAAGAAGACAAGTCGCAACATCAATCGGACTGCATAAATATTTGTGCTTTACCACATGCAACATGTTGCCGACCATAAAATGTTGCAATCTCTGTCTTATCAATTTACTTTAGCACGTTCGTGACCAATGTATTAAAGGTTTATTTTAAGTATTTGCATGATGTTGGCAAAATCACTCATAAAAGACTCCCACAAATAAAGACGATTTGCGCTAGAAGAAAATTAAATTTGCGGCCTTGTCTAATATAAAACATGAGAACAAATTAGAGACGGCTTTCACACAAATAAAAATTTCAACACATTTTTTGGCCAATTTGTCCATTTATTTTTAGACATTTTTATTTTCGCCGATTTTTTTACTCCCAAACTGGCAAACCGATAGTATACCAGTGGAATTTTTTTTTAATTTTGATGAAAGGTCAAACAAAATTGTTATCAAGGTTACAAGTGGCGGCAATGGCGTGGCAAGGGCGAAACGCACTGGGCCTTTAGGCTTTTGATATTTGATTGCATAGATAAAGGAAATACCAGCATATATCAATTTTTATCCTGAAAAATGCAGTGTAAAGTTTTATCGCTCCTGGCCTCCAAACGTGTCGACGCTGACTTGGGGCATCTTTACGCGATCGTGGGTGCTGTCAAGGATTTCGCTTGGAATCATCGTGTACAGACCACGCCAATGCAGTGCAAATCGCTATGGAGCAGCACTGAATATCCGAGTACATCGTATCGAGAAGGCTTTCGATATTGCTTATAAATACTAAATGACCTGTTAAGTTCACAGTGGTGTCGGACAGAATTTTTTGTCTTAGTGAGGAGTTATTCCGAAGATCCGAACTGGGTCTGAAGTGAAAGTGAAGTGTTTATGATAAATGTGTGATTATCATTAGGTCTCACTTGCTCTTACCACAAAATTGCTTGAATTTCGAGTAGTATTCGAAAATTAGTTAAATATCGCCGGAGCATCGAAATCTGGTTCCGCTTAAAATCATCTCCAGGTATAAAAACCTTTTTGTGCCTGAAGAAATTGAGAATGGTATTATTTAAGTACTCAACGCAATTCGCAAAATATTTTCATTACATTCACAGTTTCTTGTTTTCAGTTTCTTATTCTCCGGCTTGAAGATCACTTATAAAAAGTTGAAAGAAATTGAAGAAATTGTAGCACTTATAGTCAGGTGAAAGCGCACTATTTTTCGATGCTTTTTTGCTCTCTCCACCCACAAGTCCTAGGGTCTCGAATTTTGCCAATTCACTAAATTACAATTTTGACAAATTTTCAACCAGAGAGTAGCCAAGTGCCTGACATGGAAGAAGATGATGATGAAATATAAATGTTAATAGGGCTGTTGTGTCCTTGAAATTTTACGCATTACTTAAATGATTTTTTTTTTGCTTTCGCAAATGGTGGGTAATTTCGGACAAAATATTGAAACCAAAAAAAATGCGACATAACAGAGGGTCAGCAACGTTAACAAAATATATGAAGGAAAAGAAGCAGAATGCGTATTTTTTCCAAACAGTTTCAGTTTCACTAAAGCGTACTTAAGTCGATAATAAAAAAAAAGTATCGAAGAAGATAAAATGAACGTTGGTTTTTCTAGCCAGGGTAAGGATGTTGGCGTTTTACTTTCTACAGCTTTTTATTGCTCCTATTGTGCGCTATTTCAGCTGCTTCATTGCACCCGCTTTGCGTAGCTCTTTTACGTGATTTCAGCTTCATACTCCAATTTATTTAAGAGGGAAATATGAATATATAAGGATTAAGCGGAAACACCATCCTCCTTCCTCACACTTTTGGCCATTTAGTTTGGCCATTTAGTTGATCAGGTTTTCGCGCTTTTTCCATTACATTGCAAATAAAAAACACAGACTCAACAACTTTCTCATGTGACTTGTTGGCTTTCTTCTTCCCAACATTATATTCGGTAAGCGGCCTGACCAACATTTAAAAGAATTTATGACTGTTTCTTTTTTACAGCAAAACGTTTCTCGCGAGCGGAAAGCAGCAAACTTAATAAGGTTTCTATTAAATGAAAAAATGTTATGAAGGTTTTACTAAAAAAAAAAAACGTTTGCGTTATTATCGTAATAACCGATTAAAATCTCAAGGATTCCTATTATTTAAGGATTAGCGTTGAATCATCTTAATGAATATACAGTTTTCAGTACTGTTTTCGAAGTGAGAAGCGCCATGTCAGGGATTGTTAAATAAACTTTTTTTTATTATTTGACTTCGCCATTTAAAATTGACCCCATTTTCTTTTCTTATGCTCTCATTAACATATATTCACTGATCTCTAATTTTTCCATAGAACAACGCAATCTATGAGCAATCGTCAATCAACCAGGGCCTTAGTAAAAACTATGGTACAGTTGTGCCCTCCAATAATCTCGCTGAAAATCTCACCTACTCTTGGTACAGTCTGGATGTGTTTGGCGCTGTAAACCAGCCGGGATCAGCGTGGAAACAGTTTGTTAATCGCTTTAAAGGTGTATTTTGCAATGAACGTCACATTCCTGCTCCACGCAAACATCTCTTGAAAAATGGTTATTTCCGAAATAATTTCCTTTTAGCAATGGCATTTTTACATACATTCATTTGTTTTTAATCTCGTATAGTAAGAGGAGTTGCATATCCTGGTGAACTGCTTGCTGTCATGGGAAGCTCAGGTGCTGGGAAAACCACTCTGCTTAATGCCTTGGCTTTTCGTTCATCCCAAGGAGTTCAAATTTCACCGTCAACTATGCGTATGCTCAATGGCTATTCAGTTGATGCTAAGGATATGCAAGCACGATGTGCTTACGTTCAACAAGACGATCTCTTCATAGGCTCGCTCACAGCCAGAGAGCACCTGATATTTCAAGCCATGGTACGCATGCCACGAACTATGTCATACCGCCAAAAAGTGCAACGCGTCGATCAAGTTATACAAGATTTGTCGCTGGGAAAATGTCAGCACACTACGATTGGCGTGCCAGGGCGCGTAAAAGGTTTATCGGGTGGGGAACGTAAGCGTTTGGCTTTTGCATCAGAGGCTCTAACAGATCCACCATTGCTCATTTGTGATGAGCCCACATCGGGATTGGATTCATTTATGGCACACAGCGTAGTGCAAGTATTGAAGAAACTCTCACAGAAGGGAAAAACTGTCATACTTACAATTCATCAGCCCTCTTCAGAGTTGTTTGAATTGTTCGATAAGATTTTGCTGATGGCTGAAGGAAGAGTAGCATTTCTAGGCACTCCCGACGAAGCTGTAGACTTTTTTTCATAGTAAGGACAGCCGAAAAAGAAGATGTATTTTTAATCCTCCTTATTTCATTTAGTATTGGCGCTCAATGTCCTACCAACTATAATCCCGCCGATTTTTATGTACAGGTGCTCGCCATAGTGCCCGGTAGAGAAGTGGAGTCCAGAGAACGCATTGCAAAAATTTGCGACAACTTTGCGGTAGGCAAGTGAGTATAATAAGACTACATATCGCTCACTTACTTCAAGACTGGCATAACTCAAAAAACATAAAGTGGGAGAAAAACGCATTCAAAGTTTTCAATAAGTTGCTTTTTATATGAAAATAATGAAAAGTATGTCTATATAAACTCTTCTCACAAAGCAAGTTTATGAGATAATTTTCTGATTTTTTGACACAAAATAAAACATGAAATGGCGGACATTTCTGCATCATTAACTCAAAAATCACGTTTTTTGAGTTATGCCAGTCTTGAAGTAAGTGAGCGATATGTAATACATAAGTACATATGATTAATGTACAAAAATCCTTCTAAAGAATAACAAAAAAATTATCAAAACGTTCATGATAATGTCCAAAAATTGATTTCGATATTAGCCCCTCTACGTTATTGGGACCGGGGCGCTGCTAGTCTTGTTCAAAATCTGTTTTCATCCTTTTTCTGTCGTTGCAACAGAATATTTTTAAAAATGGCATCGAACCGTCTCTCAGAGATATCGAGTCGGTACCAGTAATTTACATACTCATTTTTAGACTATTTCTATCGATTGATAACAAGTGTGGTCATGTCCATGTTTTATTTTTGACTCATCGATTTATGCAATACAAATATTTTTAGAAAAAAATATTCAAAACACTTCCTTGGACTAGGCTGCGGTGCCTTCTTCACTTCCTACCGATTGATGCAATTAAATTTGTTTAAAAAATCAAAACAAAGTGGATCCGAAAGTAGTGCTATTCATAAAAATATTTTTAAGCGGTTTCAATGACAGATGATAATTTTTTTCAATAGAAACTACCCTACACTCGGTTATGTCCAAAACCAGATTTATTGAAATAAGCCTTACCAGATAAATACAAATAAGGCAATAGCGAAACCATAACGTTTTCTGTTTCCTCCGATACAGATGATCATACCCCTAAAACAAACTGAAGGTTTTAATGCTCATGAGTACGTTGCATCAAAAACCATCACTTAAAAACTCTTTAACTTATCATATTGAAGACGGTATTCAGTGAAAAGCTATTGCGTAAATTCCCAGTCATTCCTTCAACGCCTTCTATACCTCAGCGCGTCTGCAAAAATTACTTAATTTGTTAAATTCAATCAACTGATCTTCCATCTTTGACTGTTTTCTTGACAGTTTTCACTTACTTGTAATTCTAATTTATTGTACCATATTACATGATATTCTTAATCACGTGAATTTCCGTCATCCATCGCCAGCAGTTGAAAAATAAAAGGCGGGACTTCACGTTTCTTGTCGTCAAAGTGTTAACATTTTTACATCTTACTTATTATATTATAAACAGAGTATCACGAGAAATAGAACATAACTTTCAAAAACTAGCAATCAGCGCCAGTGGATTACCCATGGACGAAGAGAATGGTTTTGTCTATAAAGCTACCTGGTTCATGCAGCTGCGTGCAGTACTTTGGCGCTCCTGGCTCTCCACCTTAAAGGAGCCTTTATTAGTTAAAGTGCGTTTAATACAAACAACAGTAAGTGATGGATCTTCATTTCAACTAATTCCGACACTTACAATATCTTTGTTTTTCATTACAGATGGTTGCCATTCTTATTGGTTTAATTTTTCTCGGACAACAGCTAACCCAAGTAGGTGTTATGAACATCAACGGTGCGATTTTTCTTTTCCTCACCAACATGACCTTTCAAAATGTTTTCGCAACCATTACAGTGAGTTTCTTATATCGTAAAACTGTCATTCAACTAATAATGTCTCTTACAATAGGTTTTCACCTCGGAGCTACCTGTTTTCATGCGAGAGGCCCGCAGTCGCCTGTATCGATGTGATACATACTTTCTGGGTAAAACTCTTGCCGAACTACCGCTCTTTCTTACAGTGCCTTTTGTGTTCACTGCCATTGCATATCCAATGATTGGACTTCGTCCTGGACTGACGCATTTTCTAACTGCACTGGCCTTGGTTACATTGGTCGCAAACGTTTCGACATCTTTTGGTTACTTGATTTCATGCGCTAGTTCTTCCACATCGATGGCACTTTCCATAGGTCCACCGGTCATCATTCCATTTCTACTGTTTGGTGGATTTTTCTTGAATTCGGGTTCAGTACCTGTGTACTTCAAGTGGCTCTCATATCTTTCTTGGTTTCGTTATGCTAATGAAGGGTTGCTTATCAACCAATGGGCCGATGTGCAACCTGGTGAAATATCATGCACTTTATCCAATACCACATGTCCCAGTTCGGGCAAAGTTATACTGGAGACGTTGAATTTTTCAGCCAACGATTTGCCATTTGATTACATGGGTTTGGGGTTGTTAATCATTGGATTTCGAATATTTGCGTATATTGCATTGAAAATACGTGCCAAGCGCAAGGAGTGAGACAAAATTGAATATTCAAAAAAAAACATCGATCACTCAATAAGAAATGTTTTTATAAGTAAGAAAAAGAAAAAAGTTTAAATTTTTAAATAAATTGTAATCAATTGGATAAAAATTGTTTAATTTTATTTGCTGCAAAATTATTGGTTAAATTCAAAATCATAATAGTGACCTTTGAATTCAAAATTTCCAAAGTTGCAACTTTGATTTTACAGATGAGAACAGGTTTCAGTTTTTTCGCAGAATGAATTTTCTACTTAATTGAGAAGACACTTAATAGGAAGACCCTCAATCCTATTAATTGACGGTCTTTGAAAGTGTCCTTTTATTGTTTTTTGTTATTAAATTTTATATGGTTTATATATTATTTTTCGTGTTTTCGGTTTAAATAATGAAGTAAACAGTGTTGGCGAATATTTCACTGAGAACAGATGTTACACAATATAAGCCAACAAAAAATTTAGTCACACAATTGCACCTAAAACATTTAGATTGTTTGTGATATTTTTTCCAAATAAATTTACTTCAATCATGTGGCTTAAGTTTACTTTAGGGACAACTCTCACATTCTATTTATTTTTTTAGGGGAAGTAGCGTGCTATGAATAAACAATAAATCTGCAAAAAAAATTATCGCTCGGATCTGGCTTAGGAGATATAGCCATCGGAAGTTGCGGATATAGCTTTTATAAAAAACGCTATAAGTTGGGAATCCCTGAATGGATTTCCAAAATATGAATATCATATGAAAGATAATTTAATGAGGTCTAACATTGTACTACAAAAAATTTAAATTCGTTGATAGTTTTTGGAGATATGAGGTTTTTTGAAAAATTTTGACCTCTTATTTTGAAAGAAACCGTTATTTTTTCCAAAAAACGTAGTATTAACCTATATTGATACTTATATATTTAGAGAGTATAATTCATTAGCTTTAAAATTATGTGCTACTTGCACTATATATTTTTTTATTAATCAATTTTTTTTACCGAAAAACAAAAAAAAATATTCTTTATTTTGAAAACAATGAAATATGTATGGGCAACAGTTATATGTTATAGACTGAACCGCGGTCGAAGGCCTCCGCGAAGCCGGTGTTAGATTTGTGGGTGTTTTAAATCATGAATTGGTCGCTCGGCCTAACTTTTATGTAGAATTACTGTGGCCTCCGAAGCCAGTGTTGGATACATTATAGACTGAACCGCGGCCGAAGGCCGCCGCGAAGCCCGTATCGGATTTTTGGGAGTTTTAAATCTTTCGCCGCTGCCGAAGGCCACCCAATTACAATAACTCTTATGTAGAATTCCTGGGACCAGCGGTCCAGTGTATAACATATGATTTTTGCCCATATATATTTCATTCTTTTCAAAAAAAAAAATTTTTTTTTTGTTTTCCGGTGAAAAAAAATTGCCTATTATAAAAAATATATATACAAATAGCACATCATTTTAAAGCTCATAAATTATACTTTTTAAATATATAAGCATCACTATAGATTAATAATAGATTTTTTGGAAAATAATAACGGTTTTTATCAAAAAAAGAGTTACACTTTTTTTAAAAAAACCTCATATCTCGAAAACTATCCAACGAATTAAAACAATTGTATTAGCACAATTTTATACCTCATTAAAATACCTTTCATATGATGTCCATATTTTGGAAATCCATTCAGGGGTTCCCAACTTATAGCGTTTTTTATAAAAGCTATATCCGCAACTTCCGATGGCTATATCTCCTAAGCCAGACTCGAGCGATAATTTTTTTTTGCAGATTTATTGTTTATTTATAGCACGCTACTTCCCCTAAAAAAATAAATAAAATCTGAGAGTCGTCCCTAAAGTAAACCTGTTATAATCATGTATAATTGTATGTTAACAAAATAAAAATAAAAATAGTTTGCAACAATTAACCATAAAATACTTAAAGTTAAAAAAGAGGATTGGAAGCTCCTGTCAATAAAATTGGTTGGAACCTTCTGCTGATGTCATGAACACAAAAATAAGGTCCATCCGAACCCATATAATCTCACCATTATACGAATTATGACAGACCTTAATACAGATTTGATGAGCAAAAATATCGAACGTCAAAAGGATCTACGGGATCGTCCATAAAATACGTCCACAGCATTGGGAAGGGGGTCGTTAAAATTGATTGATTCTTTAAAGATGTTGCTCTTGAAGTTTTTCATTTATTTGTTAATAAGAAACTTAAAATATAGTGAACGTCCTTTAGCGCGAGGGGGGTTTAAATATCAGAACTTTTGCGGATATCTTTCATGGGCGACACTTAAGATCTTATATACATTTTTTTGAAAATTATACATTTCTGTAACATATTCCGATACAGGGATACCATGTTAAAAACAAGGAATTAACAGCCTTCCCAAACAAAATATTTTTTCCTGAAAAATGTTTTTTGGAAAAAATTTATGACATTTTTAGTCATTAATTAAAATTTAATTTTTGTGAGTGACAACCTCAACCCCGGCATGGGACACGGAATAAGAAATAGTACAGAGAACGTTCTACTGTCACAAAATTTTGACGTTTTAAAAAATGGGCATGGCACTTTACCAGTCTAATCAAAATAAAAATATAATAACTAGTACGTATGGATCAACAAATTATTTATAAGTTATCCACATGGTATAACTAATTAATATTACTTATATTATGATATGATTCACAAAATCAAATATTTTTATGCCGCTTTATTGGTTTCTTTCTTCAGTTTTCGTTACTCCAACGTAATTCAGCATTGATTTAAAATCAATATGGCAAACCGTCAAATTTTCAATTCTTTCTGAATTAATAATGCCAATCTCTCAAATTTCGACGACGAAATTAATAATAAGCATTGCTTAAATTGGAAAAAGTTTGTTGCCTTTTTTCGTTAGTACCAAAAATTTTAATGTTACTTGAACTTTTTTTTTTAATTTACCTGAGAAATTGAGCCAGATTTCCGTCCAGATTGATGAAAATGTACACAAATTTGTATTGTATACAAATGGAGTTTCATACAATTTTAACAACAAAATACGATTCCAAAATATTGCAGCTGCATTTCACAATTTTTTATATCAAATTGATGAAGAAAATGGATTATGATCGTGAGCACTATTTTAGACACTTAAACAAATTATATAGGCGTAGCAGCCAAAATGATTCAACGAACAAAATCAATGATCATATGAACTTGCACCAAAAAAATATAAAATATGCACTAATTGCACTAATATTTTATAAAAAAACAAAAAAAATTCGCTGGTGTAATCACTTCACACAACCACTACACACACACACATACATTTAGCGCTCCGATGACTGCGGCGCTTTCTGTTTTTAACACAGATCTTAAATCAAATTTTATGCACTTTTATGCATTTCGGAATATTCACTAACACTCGCGAATTGCACGCGCATTAATTTAAGAAAATTTCAACTTACAATCGCGAAAAAAACTGATTCATTTAAAACAAAGAAAAAAATATACCAAAAAATTGCACTCAAATAATAAACGTGGCGGATGTTAGTAATGTGCAAACTGTTATCGACATTAGAAAAAAATCGAAGTTATGTTTAAGGCATGTTCAAATTGATTAGTTTAATGTAAGCGGCTTACCAGTACTCATCAGATTTAAAATTCGGTTGAACTTTTTTTTAAATAAAAATATGGTAATACACTTTAATCAAAGCTGTTATCAAAAATTATTTTTAATTAAATCCAACATAGTTTACGTACTGTAAACCTAGCGATTTATTTTCACCACTTTACGAACGTAGCTAGTATAAAGCGAACGCACCAACTCGAAAATTACCTTAACTAAAACGTCATGCGATATTATTTGACAGCTACTACTGTCACTGAGTCTAAAAAAAAAATCTACTATCGCCGGTTAGAATTCTATGTGGTGTTTTTGCAATGCAATTAAGTAATTTCTAAAATAAAATAGATTGTGAAAAATAATAAAACGTAATAAAATACTGCCGAGTAAATAAATATCAACTCGGAACGAGAAGTAGCGTCTCCAGAGAAAATCTACGTCGTGTATCGTCTTGATTGCGTTGCTGTTTGCGTCTTGAATACCCCGCTACGGATCTGTGTCTATAAATGGTTGTTTGAGTTTTTGTTGATGCGGTGTGGTGTGGGGCTTAGCGCAGCCAAAGCTTTTTGTTTGCTGTTGCTGTTTTAAAGAAACTTATCACCAATTGAGTTTAATCTATGTTATTAGTGAGTATTTTTTCAAAAGTTTATGCATTTATTTTTTAATAAATTGAGTTGCGCCAACAAAAAAAAAACGGCAACAGCTGCCGCTACCAGTGGAACTAGTGAACTGTGTTACTCGCTCCTCATTCGGTTTGGAGCGTTCGCTGGCAATAGAGCGACGCTGAGTTTTCTGTTGTGTTAAACAAAAAAAAAAACATTTTCGGAGCTGTAAAATTTAAATCTTAAAAGACCGACAAAACTGCGTGTCAGAAAAACAGTGCGCGCCTTTTCGCTCTTACACCAGGTGAGTGCAGATGCACTAAAATTGGCGGACAGACGCTGCTGACCCAGCTCATTGGACATCGGACAACTGTCATTTGAATCTTGCGATTTTCACAATCATTTTATTTTTAGTCACATTGGCTCATTTCTTTCTTTATATTCCATTACACCTACTCGTGACGCAACAGTCTACGACACAGTTGCGTCGGCAATATTGATTTTTTTCTGTTTTATAAGTTTTTTTATTTCTATAGTCTTAAGTCAGACAGCGGATAGAAAAATAAGTATAAAAACAAACTACGCGCGTCGATAACCTCTAACTAAAAGACGACAACAGCTGATTTAAAGCATCCAGTTTGTCTGGGTAACTTTTGTGTGTGTGTTCAGAAGTTCTGCATTAAACGTGGCTGCAAGAAACTAGACTAGTAACGAGACATAGAAAACAACAACAAAGCCATCATGGATATTGACACCCTCAGCAACGAGTGGAAGGAACTCGACAAGGAATACGTTGAGCTTGAGGTGAGTTTTTTCGTTGTGTGGTGAAAATACTTAAAATTCATTAAACATATGAGCATTTTCATTGGTCCCGTTTTAAAGTAAAAAAAAAAAAAATCAAAATAAAACGGATTTTTATTTTGACAATAGGTCCAACTTATAGCTCCTACTTAGCTTTATAATTGGGGCTAAGGTTGAATTTGGGTAATTTTTCGTTTGCAAAAAAAAAAAAAGACAAAAACTTCCATTTTCGTGGAACGTGGAACTTCAAATGAAATTTTAAGTAGTATATTTAGATTTTGGGAAGTGAAATGTTTTTTTTATCACCAACTCAAAAAATACTGACACTTCGAGGGTATACCTGGTTCAGAAGACATACCACCGCCACTTCTGAAAAGTATTCAAATTATAAGCTGAGGAAAAGAAGTAGATATCTGTTTAAATTTGATTCTATTGTACTTCTATTGTCAACGTTTACACGAGGAAACTCTTGCCACAAAGTTTCCTTGTTTGTAGGCAAGAAGGGAAAAACGAACAGAATTGTACAGAATTTTCCGTACCCGCAACTTCTTTGACTCTACGTGGTGGATCGACGCAGTAACTGCTTTGATATTCACAAGCAGAAAGAAATTCTAGTTTTCGTGTGTAAACGCAAAACAAATTCACAAAAAGGAATGGACAAGAATTTGTTTCATCGAATTTCCTCGTGTAAACCTTGACTTTGTACCGGGCGTAACTGGAGTTCCAAAAACGTTCACTCTGCGGCGGAACTAAAAACTTTTTTACATGCTCGCTTTTACTCCAGATGAAAGTATCCCGAATGATTTTTTGCGCTAGAATTGAGATCTGAGCAAATAAACCGAACTTTACCATTTTGTGATACTCATAACTAAAACCATATTAGTAGTATATACAATAGACATGTTAAAAAAAAATCTTTCGATTTTCATAAACAGTCATCAACACAAGCTCAGCCACTTTACTGAAAAACTCGTTGAAGGGCATGGCACAGCCCACAATAGTTATAAGCGATACATTAAGAGAACTAACAACGTAATCGTTATGAAAATTAATAAAGCAGATATAATTGCTAGGAGGTATGTTTTTGCAAAAATTTGGCGCAATGGAGCATGTGGGCGTGGCACCTTCCATACAAGCAAAAAACGTTTACTGTTATAGATAGTGTGAAATGAAAGTAATCTTCATAAAATTTGGCTTAGAGGTGGCGGCTGCTATGGGCTTTGAAATTAAATGAGAATTGACGAGATTGCAGTAATGGGTGTGGCACCTCCTATATTACCAATCGCTATATTGATTGAACTATTGCATCAATTGGTATAAAATTTAATTTAGGCTATAAGATATACCTAAATCAAAAGTGGGCGAAATAGCACCAGTGGGAGTGGCACTCCCCATACAAGTAAAATACCTTAAATGGCATATCTATCGAAATATGTGATCAATCATATTAAAATTTGGTGAAAGAGTGTTGCTTATGGAAAGCTATTTCTGGATAAAAATCGGACCATATTACACCAGTAAGTGTGTTACCGCCCTAAATTTTAAGAGTTATTATGACATTTATCACAAACTATAGAACCTATTAGGCTAAGATTTGGTATGTCAATGACGAATATAATTTAGTAAACCAAAAGTAGGCGGAATTGGAGAAGTGGGCGTGACACATTGAAATTTCTTAGTTTTTATTCGATTTTTTCAATATTTCTTTTGACTTTATCAACCTTTAACTTTTTCCAATATATCCCATATGTGTTTGTTTGACTTCTTCACCCTCTTTCATTTTCTTCATTATTTTCTTTATTTTTACGACTTTTTCAGCGGTTTTGAATCATTTCATAATTTCTTAACCTCTTTCAATTTTTTTGAACATTTCATATTATTTCGACATTTTTAAGCTTTTTTCAACATTTTTCATTTATATTCGATATTTTGAATTTCTTTCAACATTCTTCAATGGTTTCTATATTTTTTGAACTTTTTCAGTCTGTTACAACTATTTCAACATTTTTCAACCTCTTTCAAACTTTTTTGCATTTCACATTTTTTTCGTCTTGTTCAACCTCTTCAACGTATTTTAACGTTTATTTAAAAGGGACTTTCAGTGCAGTGCAGGGTATGTGAGTTTCGGCCTGGCCGAAGATAACACCTTAACTTGTTTTTTTTTTTTCATTTACACTACCCCTCCAGCTCCTTAACCCTTTAATGAAGCATTTAATAAAATAAGCTGATATTAATTACATACTAGACAAACGACGGAGAATTTTTGAAGTGAAACTTCTTTAGCACGAGTGTGATTTGAAATTAGGTATCCAACTTTCAAACTATTTTTTGCTTGCGTTTATTCTAACAGTACTTTTTATTACAAAATTAGTTAGCACAATTCAAAAAAACCATTTTCTCAATTGCTTTCTGTAAATAAAATCCCTAAAAACCTTATAATTTAAGTGCTTGCCGAAAAACACCGAACCGATCAAACCACAAGGCAAAATGTTAATAAACTGTCAGTACACACAGCACCGATAAGAAAATGCTTGCGTTCTTAACACCCCTTCGAATAAAGACATCATTGTTGTTTTAATTGTTTTTTTGTTTACATAATTGTTCAACATATTTAGTTTAGTAACAGACGCCTTAAAATTATTATTTCATTTAAAAAAATTTTCAATCGTTTTTAGCCTTTTAATAAAATAAAGAATTTTAATTAGAACGATTATCACAAAATAAGACATCAAAAATAGTTTTTCTCATATCGCACACATTCTACTAAAGAGTCACAAATCAAAATTTTCCATTTTCGAGTTTATTAGTCAAAAGTGTTCATCATACACATATCTATCAGCACAAAAGAGATAAGGTAATTTTTTGCTGTACTTTTCTGTCAAAAAACAGTTATGTCTCTCTTCATGTTGCTATGGAAATTAGACTACAATATGGAAAATTGTCCTATTTTTATTTTTGGAGAGTTCAAAATGTTGTGATCGTATTGTGATTTCAAACCATATTCTGTGATAACCTTCTTCTAATCAATCCACACTTTATTTATGAAAAATAGTTCTCAAGCTCAAAACAGTTTTTAGCGTTTTCTGAAAATTCCAAAATTTTGAGTTGCAGAATGTGTGCGATATGTTCGAAAAGTATGTATGGATTTAATTCCACCATGATTAGGGACATGATATCGAATTGAAAGTATCGGTGCTCATTTAAAGCATCAGTTGAAAAGTATTGGGTATTTATAAGTATCGAACCACAACTACCCGATACATAAAATATCGACACCGAATCAAAATATTTTAGAATCCCTCTAAAATTAAAACAATTCATAAATATTCGCATTTAATAAGTAAACCTTTATGGTTTTAAATAACGTATTTTATATAACATTCTGCAAATAAATTACATTTTTCAATTCAAAGTTTTCAACAGTTTTGTACATTGAACAGAAATCGTAAATTAACTAATTTCATTTCAAATGCTTAATTCGAACAGTTCCATCTCTGTTCAAAAATCTAAAGTACAGTTGCACTAATTAGAAATAAGTGTTTCTCCAAGCAAATACTAGTTTTCTATGTGATATGCCTGATAAATGTTGATCACAACTGATAAATTTGTAAAAGTTGCATTTTTTCACCATTTTTTCTTATGCTTCCGATATAATTTTTTACCACAAAAAGATCGAAACACATATTTAAAACGGTGTTCAAATTGAGAACTTAAATTGTTGTTTTTTAAGATAGACTTAAGATAACAATGAATACATTTTTTTTCTTGCAATTATATTTAATTTGATACGATATTGGCATTTAGGTACTCGATACCGAAAAACATCATTTCAAAAGTATCGTGTACAAAATATCGATATCAAAAACAACAAAATATCGTTAAGACTATAACTATACTATAACATTGATTTGTTACCCAAAAGTATTTCTATTGAAATAAGTTTTTTTCAATTAAATCAACAAAAAATTGAAACTTGTGAATTTGGCAAATAAAGAAAACCCGATAACTTTGTTTTGAAACATACTTTTCGAGTAAATTAACAAAAGTTATTTTTGACCCCTTTATGCGACCAGCAATGGGAACTGGCCAGATACAAAGTGACTTTTCTACCTTTGACTACCTTAGTTCCACTTTCGCTGTGCGTTTAAATACATTTTTGTTTGGTCAGCTCGAAAGTCTATGGTCTATCAGCTCTTGCTCTATTACTTCTCTCAATTGAAATATTTCATAAGAATTCATAAATACCAAAACTACCTTAGTTCATTTTCAGAAATTTTTGTATCATTATATAGTCAGAGCTAATTTAAGATATATATACGAAGAAAATATTTGTAATAAAATTCACTTTAAATTTTAAGTTGTTTATAATAATCGCTTATTTCCATACCTGCTTTTTGCAAAAATAATTAAAACCACATGGTAGGATACCTAAGCGTACTTACTTCAAAAATTATATCACCGAAAAACGAAAGCAAGGTATTCGATTTTGACTCAATTTTTCTAGAGACAGTGAAAAAATCAAAAATTGTATCCCTTAAGTGCACGACTTTTTCTTTTTTGGTGAAAAGAATATATTTGGTGGACATGATCATGTTTATGCAGGAAAAAATAAAAAAAAACATTTTTTTTTTAATATTTAATATCTTTTTATTTAAAAAAAAAAAAACAACCTTTTGAGGATATGTAACACCATGCATTTTAGTAGATATTAATATAAAAGACCTAAGAAAATTTCTCAAAACTAGTAACAATAGAAGAGCTTTTCCATAAAAAAATTATATTATGTATGTACTTAGCTTAGAAAATCACTTTTTATACATCAAAAAAAAAAAACTGTAATTCTGACATCCAACGAACTTCCGCGAATTTTCTCTTTGTCAAAGCATAACTCATATTTTAAGTTCGCACCAAAAAAAAAAAGTGTCGCCACTCAATAGAATACATGTCCGTAAACGTGAAAACCTTACAACAGCACGAATTGATTACATACCGAAGACTTTGAGGTGGTTTGAATGGTATGTTGCCGTTTGGCAACAAAATGCATTTAAGGGTTAAATTCATATGCGTATAATAAGACAAATTAAATTAAAATCCATTAAAATGTAATTTTCACCCATAGGCATGCAATCGAAAATACATTGAATTTTTGGAGCAGCTACAGGGCCATCAGCAAAAATGTTTTAACGAAATCAAACATCAACGATACAGAATGAATCAGATCAGTGCGTCGCTCAAACAGTAAGTTCGATTAGTTATTAAAAAAAAAGAAAATATTGTAGTTTTTACATTATTAACCATTTCAAGTTTCAATTGCAAAGTTCAAAATTCAATTAAGATATAAAAAAGAAACAATATCACGTATATGCAGTAATATAATTAATTATTTTAGCAACAACAACAGCTTATAGTTCGTATTCCGCCTGTCCAACTGGCGATTTAACTAGTGTACTCTGCTCATAATCATTTATTTGCTGCTTGCTGATAAGCAACTAGCAGTTCAAAATGTTACGCTTACAAACGTTAATCAATTCATTTATTAATGATACCAAAATATTAGTATTGTCGCTAGGTACGGGGGTTGCGTTGCGACTTAAATTCAAGTGCGATAAACGTGTTAACAACTATTTTTGTTGCCCACCGGTATTGTTGTACACACAATTTATTTGATTGGCCTTTCTTCTTGTCGGTTGTGTTCCTTATCAGTCTCTGCTTATCAAGCTACCTTACGTTTTAATGTATTTTTGTTTCAAAAAATAAAAAAATAGCTTCATACCGTTGGCTATCATATAATATTGTAGATAAAAACTTTAACAAAACAAATTATTTCCGAAAAATTTTTAACTATGAAAAACATATTTTTAACACAACTTTTATTCGCTTATATAATGATAAAAAGGTGTTACCACACTTTTTTTGCAAAACGAAATACATTTTATAAATACAAGCAAAATAACAACACCTCACTTAACCTTCACAATGACTCAACAATCGTAAAACTGAGCTTAATGCAATATTTACCATATTTGTAATAAAGCTCACATTACTAAATCTCTGAGCTTGCACAAATGGATGGCGCGCGCAAGTCACTTCTCAACTCTAACCCAGCGAGTTAAAAGTGAACTTTCTTAATGCGTATTATGCTTAACGAGCGCATGGCTTATCGCATTAAAAAACGAAATTAGCTTTTAAAATTGTTTGCCAAATTGCTACTAAATCAAAAATTTAAGAAAAAAATCAAAAATTTAAGAAAAAAAAATTGTTATTTGTTAGTGGAGTCTAACATTTAGTTTCTAGCCGAGTTCGCTCAACAAGCGATTGATATTTTTAGAGCACGACTTTTTGTAGAAACCTCGTCAGGTGTATTTAGCAGAACTCTGATAACGAAACTTTAAAAATTTTAAAAATTTTAAAATTTAATAAAAAGTTGAAGCATAAATGCACATTTGTTATAAGTTAAATTATTTACTTACAAAAGTGCAGTCATAAACAAAAATAACAACTGCTCTAAAGTAGTTATAAGACAAAAGCTTTTTACTAGAGTGCAATGGCAGTAGCTATCTTTTGAATTTACTCAATAGTTGATTGAATTAAATTTGCATGTTTGCTTAGTATTCTAAAATTCTTAAAATAATTTTAAAATGGTTACTGCAGTTTAGAAGTGCGATATTCTTTTTGACATAAAAGCTTACGCGTATGATCTTGAATGAAATATCGGCAACTTGTTAAAAGACTTAAAACTGAGTTCTAATACCTAAATTCACTCGGTAAAACAGCTTAAGACGATCAGTCAAATAGCATAAATTCTATGTTTAAGCATAAGGCTTAAGCTGTTTTAGCATCAGATCGATTGATCTTTGTTTTGTGACTACAAATTTTCGTAAAGTAAAGTTTGTTGCTCAACTATATCATGTCATCATACCTTTTCTTTCACTTCAAGAAGACCGGGCGGGAAGTCCTTTAAAGAGGTTTCTACTTCCTCATTCATAGATGTTTTTGGTGGTGATTTGTCTCCCTTTCACGCTCATAAAAATCCCGGTTAGACAGGTTTGACTGTTATATTTTATTTTATTTTTTAAAATATACATGCTGCTTGAGTGTCGCATAGCTACATATATTAAATTTAGATTAATATTTCTGGCATGTATACATATTAATACATACAATTTAAAGTTGGAGCTTAAAACCTATCCTACTTTACGCCATAAACTTTTCGTAAAAAAAAAGGAAACATGCATTTTTTCGCGGTTTTAAAGAAACTTATGATTGCAATTGTGATCACTTTATTCATGGTTTTGCAATTATTGACTTCTGACCATAGATATGTTATATCCACAGATGTAGTGTGTGCGTGTTTTTTTTTTAACTATAATATAAATAAAACAATAAATGCATTGATTAATCGTATCATATATGTACATAGACACATGATCACAATCATTTAACCACTTAATTGTCGTCTAATCGAGGTATTTAAAAACGGTCGATTTATAATTTTATAGAGTTCAATTCAAAGCTTTGGCCTTGAATTTCAAACAACCCGAATTATTTATTACAATACAACAGCAATAAAGATAAACTTAACCCAAAATATTAAACACTTTTGGTTGTGCCAAAATGTTTTTGCTTAGAAATCAAATAGCAAATTTCAACACTAGAAGTGGCAAGACTCAAAAATATTAATGTCCCAATTATTATGCAATGCATTATTTTTGCAATGAACTTTTTTAATGAACATAAGCAAACAATAAATTTTAATTTATTGCAAAAACATGAACGTAGAAACTTTCGACGTACTTTTGCTTGTTCATTTGTTCGTTTATCGTTGTATTTTTAATTTAAACTTGCAAAGCAGTTAATTATTGCCATCGCTGTTGTTATTTTTATTTTGTTTCACTGTAAATTTATCACACTTTTTAAATATTTCAAAAAACATTTGTTCACGCTCACGTTGAGCAAAGTTAAGTAATTAATTAAAATTAAAAAGTATTTTCATAGCTCTCTACCGCTCATCATCGCGGCATACAATTTTGAAAAAATACAGTTTAGGTTTTATGAGTAAACCAAGGATTAAAGTAATATTAAAAATGGGCTATAATGAGTTAATTTGGTGTATCCACATAAATCAAATAGTGACTAACATTCTTGCGTTTTTGAGAAGTTTTTCACCCTATTTTTTTGGTTTTCTGGAAAAAATGTGCCGTAATTTTTTTTTTCAAACGTATAATTCTTGACCTTTCGTTTGATCTATAATAAGAGTATTTTTTAATCGCGAATATGCCTCCAAAACTGTGTAAACTGTGAACAGGATTGCAAAGTGGTCGTTAATTGCATGTCGAAGCGGGAGACCCTGTAGGAATTGAAATAATTCAAGAAATTCCGGTAATTGAGGATTTTTTAATGACTAAAAAAAGATTTTTATACCAACTATTTCAATATTGCTGACCAAAAAAATAAAGTTAACTTTATCCCAATAACAAATTTTACTTTTATATCATTCTCTGGGAAAAATAATTTTATTTGGGAAGGCCGTTAACATCTTGTTTTTAACTTGTTCGAGCCTCGAAAAAGATTTGTATGGAGCAAAGTTTACGCAAGCCTCAAAAACTTTCGAGTCAAATTTGAAGAGCAAGCCGTATATGTCAATCAGTTTTGCAGTTTCTCGAAAAAATTTGCTGCCAATTTGAAATTTCTTTTGAAATAATCTCATAAATTTAACACTTAAATATATCAAAAGCGTTATTGTCAGAATTTTTGTTTTCTATTCTTATTTTTATTTTGTTATTTGTTTACTTAATTCTACCTATTTTGACACGATTTTTCTTTTTGGCGTAATACATTTTTTCATGGTTGCGGTAACACTGATCAAACTGTCAAATTTCCATTGCTCATGCTTTCAAGTTTTGCATGTTTTTCGAGACTTCACGCTTATAGGAATAGCCTCAATATGTATTGCTTACATGGGGCATAATTTTCCTCACATAATACTATTATTTTGCTAAACTAACGCCTTCGGCAACCTATTTCGGGGAAATGACTGAAACCATTCAACTAAACTATTTAACTGTACGATCTTAATAGTCATTATTTCGAACTGAAATTTTTCCTAGAAAATTATTTTAAAGACTTAATTGGCGTGTTTTTTTGACGCGGCTATCCGCTTAAAAATTTTTTTTGTATGAGAAATTAGTCGGCGATGAGTATCGCCGACTAAATGAACTGTCATTCTCATACAAAAAATTTTTTTTAGCGGGTACCCGCGTCAAAAAAAACACGCCTAAAAATACAACTCGCTCGTTCTAAATGCGATGTTAAAAGAAAAGAAAACTTGTCCTATATAACATTGCTCTTTATTGAGAAAAATTACAACAAAGAGCGAGTTTCACAGCGAGTCGCAGTTTTTTAAATACGGTAGACCTAATCAACATCAGCAAAAGTTTAGTCCAAAGTTATGACAGTTAATCTCAGTTACTTAGAACATATCGCTCGTTTGCTTGAAGACCGTTATAACTCAAAAACTAAATTTGGAGAAAAACGCATATAAAGTTTTCAATAAATTACTTTTGACGTGTAAATCAATAAAAGCATGTCGACATATATGTACTCTTCTTACTAGGCAAGTTTATTACATACGATAATGAATTTTTCATACAAAATAAAACATGAAATGACGGATATTTCTGCATAATTAACTCGAAAATTTATTTGTTTGAGTTATGACAGTCTTCTAGCAAACGCACGATATGGAAATAACTAAAACATATTTTAATAGAATTTAAAAATTGTTTTGGTCTAGTACTCGAGTTTTTAAGTAGTAGTGATTGACTAAAAATGTAAGAAAGTTACTCACTGAATAAAAAAATCTAAACCGTTAAAAATTAATTTTTTTACGGTTATGGATGGCTTACTTCTTCCGTAATTTTTCTTGCAAACGCTTAGTCACGCAATTGCTCGAGTTTTAATGTGGCAAATTTTATTAACTACGCTTTTACGACACCCAACAGTTTCCAAGAAAAATGCAAATAACTTATTTGCTGTAGCCTTTTCGGCCTTAAAAAAAGTTTCGCTTATTACAAATATAAAGATAAGGCATCTTGCAAAAATTCAGCTGATTGGGAAACTTCAAGGAATTCAAATACTTTTTGTTTAATTTAACTGAGTTTCATTGGATAGAAAAAATAAAATATTTAAAAATCAATCATAACCCAATAAGAACTGCAAAGCAAAATAATGCAAGCAAATCTGTGACGAATTATTTTAACAACCATGTATTATACCATGTATTCTATGTGCTGTTAAACATGTAACCTTTTTTTCTGCTACTGCTTAGCAACTTAGTTAAACATTTTCTCGATTGTTTTACTCTTAGATGCAAAGCTGCTAGTACATCCGAAGAAAAAGACAAAGTCGCTGAACTTAACAAAAACACTCTTAAGCGGAAAGCACAGCTGCATGAAATTGAACAGTCGCTGCCAGCAAAATCGGGCCTGTATCTGAAAGTAAGTTAAACCAAAGGGTAGACAGAAATTTAGTCAACTACACTGTTGTGTTGGCCCTTGTACTCTGTCTAAATGAATGTCAACTTAAAATTTTAAATTTTGTTTACACCATTTGTTTACTTTTGCCTTGAAAAGCTCTATGCTGCACTGTATCGCTATAAACCAACGATGCGCTTGTTGCTTGAGTTTAGATAGAGTTCCTCACAGTAAAGTTTTTGCACAAATACTTTTTTAGTTTATATTTAAGTTTCTCAGTTGATGCTTTATTTCCTGCTTGGCATACCACTAACTCATTCCTTCTCCTTGTGCCTTTGCAGATTATTCTCGGTGACGTCAATGTATCAATTTTGAACAGAAACGATAAAGTTCGCTACAAAGATGACTATGAAAAGTTTAAATTAATACTCAACGTAATCGGGCTGTTAATGGCGTTCCTTAATGTGTTCTTCAACTACAGGTAAGTGCAGTGCTGTGCTGTAATCGGAGAATGTGTAAGGATGGATATTACTTCAGATCGGAGTTTGTCACTGCCGTTGTTCGTGAGCACAAATATGTATATTAAGTAAATTTTTAGGGGTCAAGGCTAGGCTGTTGGTAGATTGGGAAATATTTGCTAATTGCATTTGTATAGAAATGCAAATATTTGAGTTTTACTTTGATGATAGCTGTGAAATTTTTATGGATTGCAAAATTATGCTGAACGCGACAACGTGACATATAATAGGACAAATATTGATTTGTTTGAATTTCTTTACTTACAAAAAACTTTAAAAACTTGCTTTCCTGATTCTTAATTTACTTTAGTATGTTTGCTTCTTATATGGTTTTTAAAATAATTGCAATTCCTTTCTTAGGGCTCTTGAATTGGCGTACATGTTCCTGCTCGTTTGGTACTACTGCACACTGACCATACGTGAATCGATATTAAAAGTGAATGGCTCTCGCATTAAGGGCTGGTGGCGTGCACATCATTTTATCACGACTGTGGCAGCTGGTGTGTTACTGGTTTGGCCGCAGGGTGAACACTGGCAAGCGTTCCGCATGCAGTTCATGTACCACAATGTCTATGTCAGTAAGTACAAGTATGCCAAAGTTTCTTTGTCTATATCGCCGGCTTCGTTGTCAACTTAGTCAGCAGCCACTTGTGCTGTGCAAAACTTGCATGACTAATACACAATATTTTTCTTCTTTTTTATTCTTTTCGTTTAGGCATTGTCCAGTATCTTCAATTTGGCTATCAAAAAGGCTTGCTCTATCGCCTCAAAGCGCTTGGTGAGCGACACAACATGGACATCACGATTGAAGGATTCCACTCGTGGATGTGGCGTGGCTTAAGTTTTTTATTGCCATTCCTCTTCATTGGCTATGCATTCCAAGCGTACAATGCATGGACGCTGTACCATCTAATGTTCCGTCCACCGGGTGCTCCGTGGCATGTAAGTAGCGTCTGCCTGCGGGCAAAGGGAGGGGGAGACAAAAGAAAAATGAGTGCTAGCACTGAATGATTGAGTGTATGATTAACAGTGTGTCTCTTGAATAGCCGGCTTTGTATTGGCTTACTGATGATGGGATGGATTGAGTGAGCGATGGTATGGGTGATGCTTAGATTGATGCGTGTGATGATAGCAATGATGAGCATAAGATGATGATGATGTTAATCATATGTGTATTTTTTTCTCCAAGCATTGTTTTATTTTGTTTGTTTACTTCTGCACAGGTTTCTGTTATGTGTGGCATGTTCTTGTTGCTCTTCATTGGCAATATGACGACTTGCTTGTTGGTTATACCAGAAAAGATACGTGAACGTGCCAAGGAGCGCTATCGCTTACAGAGCATGGGTAAATCAATGAAGTTGCGAAAAATGATGAGGGTAAGTGAATTGTAACTTAAACAGAGGTTTTAATTGATCGCTGTTCCAAAAGTAGATAAAACAGCCATACAGGCATTAAACTACGTATCATAGAAGCAAATTGAGAAGGGAGGGATGTGGGTTTAAGCTTTAAAGTCTTAATATTCTATGAAATATTTTTTATTTACTTATGAAATTTTGACTAGTTTTAATTGCAACAGCTTATATTAAATTTTCAAATTTGGAAATTGTTTTATTTATGTTTTTTTTTTGTTCTTTCAAAAACAGAATAGTATGAGTGAAACTGACACCACCCAAAATTCTACACCGGCCAATACGCCCATTATAGCTAATGCATTTGAAAAGACAGAAACAGAAAAAGTGACATCAGAAGTACCGGCAGAGGAAAAGAAAAGCAACTAGGTTTGCAAAAACTCAATTTTAGCAATTTATCAAAAAATGAAACTTCAAGCTAATACTAAAAATATTGGTTATGAATTAATAACAAAAATCAACCTACCGAAAAAACTAAAACTCAACAAAGCGTGAAAATTAAAATAATATTTATTATTGATTAATGAGCGATAAAGGGAAACAAATATTTCTTTAAGTTAGCCAATGAAATGAAAGAAAACTGTCTTAATTTAGTAGTAATTTAAATTAATTTAATTTATTTCAATTTATATTAAGATAATTTAGAATAAAACACAATTTTGCGTTAAACTTTAAATCTAGATGTTGCAAATAACAAATTAATAGACTCAAACTTTAACGGCTACAAATTCTTGCTGTGGATATTACAATTTATATCTAACACAAAACTGTAAGTGAAACACCATCTTCGCTACCCGGTGTTCGACATAATGGCAACATTCCTAAACAATACTTCCTTGGTATCGTTATTTCTGTATTTATTAATTTTTAATGTTTTGCAATTTAAATTGCGTACAACAAATAACTGCACCACTAGTAGCTATGTATAATACAGGAACTGCATTTTTAATTTATAGATGAAAAAACATAAAATGTGCGTGAGTGAAAACTTTTCTATTTACTTATAACTATTCATGCGTATGTATTGTATATCAAAATAAATGAAACTTATAAATGTAAAAGAAGAAGAAGAACAAGAAACACATCACACGTATGGCAAATAAACAAGTTTCTACATATCGTGGGTGTGAGCTAAGTTCAACAAAAATTGTTAATTTTCATGAAATTTAATTGAATTTAATATATGAATTGTAGAATGTGAAATGTTAGTTGTAAAAATAGTAAATACAAAATATGAGAAGAAGAAAAAAATGAAAACAATATAAATAATAAATGCAAAAGAAATTTTTTTAAATTAATTACTACATACTTTACTTTGTGTTCCATAACTTTTCTGACCGGCGACATAAAAAAAAGTACAAAAATAAAATTAAACGTTTAAGGGGTTACATACTGATGGAAATATCGATTTTTCACAAACAGCATTTTCCATTGTACTACTAACACGTTCATTAAACCATATTTGAAAATTCAATAAAACAAATACGGACATTTCGGTGGCCACAAGAAATAACAGTATAAAATCAATATATAAGAATAAGGCTTGTGCTGTTCTGCCTTGGGATCACCGATCGACTAGAAATACATATGAAACTTTGAAATTTGGTGCAACCATCCTAAGGTCAAGGTAAGGGCCATAAGTCAAAGAGTTTAAAAATAATATGTAACTTTTCCGTTTTGATATTTTTCGTATATCAAATTATATAAATATTTGTATGTGTATACATTAGGGTGGTTCTTAAGTGTACTTTTTTGCGAAAATCAAATGGGACGGCCCCTCAATCCTATGTAAAAATGGATCATTGGATAATTTCCAACATTTCAATAAGGGTTTTATCTTTGGGTACATTAGAAAATATCAAGGAAATACTTTAACTCATAATTATTGTAGAATGCACGTAAGTGGGATGACATTATTTTGCATACTTAATTGGCATACCAAAATATTTATATTTTTTAAAACTTAAATTGAAAATAAAATTATGTCAGTGTTATTTAACGGCCTGCCTTAATATTTTCACGTCAAGTACGAAAACACTTTAATTTAAACACAGTTGTCGGCTTCTCAGATGTATTCCATGAAACGCTAAATTGCTTTGCATTGGCTCGTTATGTCCTTGAAAATTTGTGCACGTAAGAATTGCGTTAGTCGCACTCCAGCATTTCCGCCCTAGTGAAAAAATTAGTTGATTAGTTTTTTCTCACTTTATAATTGGCTGCTTTCTGGCTCAAATTGGACTTATTATCCATAAACTACTCTAAAATAAAGTAGAGAAATTCGTCTGGGTTTACTTAAAACTTTTCTTATCAATTGAATTGATTATCCAACGCGGCGCGGCTTGGCTTTTTGAATGTTTAAAGTTTAAATGTAGCAATCTCAAACTGGAACTGAAAAGAAAAACGAATTTTTATTCGATAACTGCAACACTATAAAAAAACACACAGATGAAGTATAAAATGAAAAAGTTCAAAGGCTGCCAAACATCTGAACCGTAAAACTTGCGCAGATATGCGAACTTTGAACTTTTGGCAGTCACAATGTGAAGGCGCGTAGACCCAACACACAAAGTCAGTCAGTGGCTCCATGCACGTCTGGTAAACCACCACCCCTGCCGTAGGCGGCATCCGGCGTTATTCATACAACAGAAATAAAACAAAAAAACTCTTCACGGCGATAACTGAATTTTTGATTTCGTTCGTTTTGTTTCAAGCAAAATACTTTTTTGATATTCGCATAATTTTATTTATTAACTTGGCATAAAATTTACAACCCATCTCCGTTGCCTAGATTCTGTATCAGTTTCAGCGTACGCTATAATTTATTTGCCTCAACTGTTACAGCCTTGAACTGCGTTGGTGAGATTAAATTTAAACGTTGTTATCTTTGCCAAACTTTTGGGTTGCGAACTTTTTAAAGTGAACTTTCGCCTTATCTAGTTTTTGTAAATTGCTAATATTTTAAGGTTTGCCTCTTCTTTATTTATTCCTCTGATAGTCTGTTGGCTGTTGCAAGTTTATTTTATGGTATTTTACTTAAAGCAAAAAAATTAAAACAAATTTACCGGACTTTAATTATAGAAAATGAAAACGGAATCAATGCTTCAAAATACATAAATTTCGATTTATTACTACAATGAATCTGACCAAAAATCTGAAAAATCAAATGGGAATTTGAAATTAATATTTTCCCATTTACTTCAAATTTAGTTATATTTCGGTAAGTGAAAACAATTCTCCTGCTAAAGATGCCAACAAAGATGAAGGATTGAGAATTCTTCTCATAAATATCTTGAAGACAGGGCTAGCAAGTTGAAAACATGGAATTAACGGCCTACCCAAAACAAAAGCGGCCACTTGGCAACCCTGATTGAAAAAGACTTCCATCATGAATAAGCATGATCGGTTTTGGTACTCTAAGCTATGGTTAACATGTGAACTTTTTTATGTTGGAGTCGGAGATAAACACAAGTCGATTTACCTGAAATGTCCCGTATAGACTACTGCAAATGGAACTCGTCTCCATTAGTTTTATAGTAAAGTAATCGCAAAATTTCTGGAGGCAAATTTTTATTTCATCAAACTATTGACCTTTGCGTTCGGCCCTAAAAATTGGAACCACTATAAATATTGCAATAAGCCTTATAAAAAATCTCTATTCATAATTTTTTTTTTTCAGAATTGCTTTTCAAAAAAAGTTAACACAAATTGACTGACCTTATATGACGGCCCAAAGAAGATAATGCTTTCTGAAAAATATTTTTCTCTTATGCAAATAACTTCTTCCATATGCAACCATGTATCGTAACTTAAATCTTATGTTTGTGAGATTATTACATAGTTAAAAATCGGGCGTTAAAAACCGTTGCAAGATATGAATAGAGCGTAAACCAAAGATCGAAATTCTTAAACTTTCCCGATTTATTTAATGGAGTTTTACCCCTAGACTGAAAATTAATTTATATTTTCTGAAACGTAATTTTGAGTTGACAAAGTAAGGAAAGTAGTTTCCCAAATAATATTTATGTCAAGCTGATTATTGTAAACTTTATTGAAAGAAATAAAAGTAAAAAAAATTAGTGAATCCGACTCAGAATTAGAGGTCGCGAGTTTCATATTAAATGCTTTAAAAAAAGTTCATTATCTTTGATTGCAAAATTAAACGAAATGTAAATTTGCTTTTAAAATACTCTGAGAATATTGTTTATACGTACATATTTTAAGTTGCTGAATACGATGAAGCCACTAATTTGCCCAAAATATGGACGTTTTTGGTGTTACACACAAGTTTTCATAGAAAAAATTTAAAGAAAAAATTTTTGTTTGTTATTTTGTGGGTTTTGAAAGTATTTTTCAAAAATGTGCATCACAAGCTCCACTGAAGGGAATTATCTACTTACATGTGTACATTACGCATACACCCACACTTACTTTTAGCTATTGCTTTTGATATTTTAATAACAGCAACGCTTCATTGGGAAACAACAATTAGAGAGAGAAGATTTTTTCACCACGCTATGACAAGGGTTTTGCAATTGACCAAGTGCAATGCTTGAAATAATTGAAAACAATAGGAAATCTTCCAACGTTTATGCCTCAGCTTTTGAATAACCGATCTCGAAGCTGATAATTTTCGGGCACTCTGGTCGAGCACTTGAGCACTTTAATTTGATATTATTATTTATTACTGTAGCTATTGTAGATCCCGTCAACTAAGCCTCACCTTCGAGGAAAAAACTATACTAAGTGAAAGTACGGCTAAAAAAATAGCGTCACTTTTTGCATTTCAGTATACACGTCTGGGGCCCTTTTCTGTATTGGAAAACCAATACAATTCAATGCATTCTTCAATACATTTTATTCAATTGCGTGTCGCATTGCTTTCGTATCGCAATACAGAATAGGGTCCCTGATTTCAAATCATACCCTTGCCAAAAAAAGTTCACTTCACACAAGGCCTAAAAAGTTTAACTTTTAATTCCCCCATGTCTGCAAAATATGTGAAACGATTTCTTAAATACTCGGTTTTCAATAGTAACCAAACTTGATTTACTCATCCCTATCGTTAGTTTTTAATTTGCAAATTTTGATTGCGGTGTACATTCGCATTGTTTTCTTGTAATCTTGCTTGTAATTTGTGTTATTTATTAAGATTCTGAATCTCTACGTAATTTTTAGTGTTTTAATGTTAAAGATGTTGATTTTAGTTCAAAATACAAAGTGAAAGTGAATAAAATAAAAAAGTGGATACTGAGATCCATCAAAATAAAATTTGTGATATTAAGAGTTGGAGAGAGAATTTTAAGGTACACTCGTCGTAAAAGCAAATGGTAGCAGCCACTTGGGTAAGTAAATTACTGATATCTAATGTTAAAGCAGGGCAAGAGTTAAATTTTAATATATCAGTCATTAGAAATTCAATGTAAAATTCATCGCTTCTGCTTCGATAGCAAGTATTCGAAAAGCATTCGTAAAGCTAAAAGAAGTTCGCTTAGGGTTCTGGTTCAAGTAGAGCGCTATTTTACATGTAGATGACGCTGTAAGCATTAGTTGGCATTACTTAACAAAAATAAGTTTGGAAAACAGAAGTGTTTTTATTTGTCGCGTCGTATTCCCTTTAGTTAGACCTAAAAGTGAATAAAACGCATAAGTTTATCATTTTATAATTCTGCCTTTGACCACTAGGAAGAATGACAGTGTTTGACAGAACTTCTGTTATAAAATCAGAGCCGGTTTTATGGCTGGCAAACTTGTGTGGTTGAACGGGCCCTAACGCGGTAAATGGCCTCTCGCGTCAGGACATAATTTTTTTTTCGAAATGTTGTTATCAAACGCTTTTAAACTGTTGTTACAGTGACTTACAAAACTGTTCACAAAAAAACATATTTCTGGTTTTAAGGCTGTATTTTTTTTTGTAAAAAAGGTTTTAAAAAAAAGTATGCACGTTCCACGTTTTGTTTAACTTGGGTAGTTGTTTTTATACTTAGTCTTTTGTGAACAGTTTTGTAACTTAAAGTAATATGTAATCTTTTCGTTCCTCAATTCAACTAATCTTGCTGTATTTTGTCATCTGAATACTTTCATTTCTGTATAAAGTCTTATAACCTGGCAATACTTTGCTGTTTTTGACAGTTCCATTTCTTAATGAAAATTTGGATATGGTAACAATTGAAAAGTGTCAGCCATTTTTATAAAATGCTTTTTGTTTCACTCTTTTTCCGGTGAAGTCGAACGAGAACAATTCAAAAAAATAAAAGACTTGACATATCTATAATTGTTTTTTTTAAACATCCACGAATATTAAAAATAAAAACATTTTAAGTCATTTTTTAATATTTTATGTGGCCGCTTTTGGCGAAGTGAAGTGAAGTGTATTTTCTTAGGCATACTCGCTTTCAATTTGTCTAGTATTTGAGTACTGATCACTGACCATTGTCCATTGGCGACCTTCCATAGCTCGTCCAGATTTTGTGGGGTTATTTGACTCATGGGTATTTTTTTTAAGAAATATTCCACAAATTTTCAATCGATATAATTTCCGGTGACTGTGCTGGCCAATCCAAGCAGGTAATATTTTGGTCTCGAAGCCATTTCATTGTAATTTTAGCCATATACTTAGGGTCATTATCCTACAAAAGGATGATATCGTCTGGCTCGTAGCCGAACTATTCCACACTAGGTGAGTGTAAGGCCACTCGAATGTTAAAATAATCTCTTGCTTTTATTATTCCATTGATTTACGAAGAAGGTTCCCAGACTTTCTTTTCTCATAGACCACTTTCAAAATTTAGCTGGTTCCGGTGGACCCCCTGCAGCTACATTTCTACCATATTCCCAAAACTCGACAAAAAAAAATGTAAAGATTAGATCTAACTATTAAATTTGCGTTCTGGCTGAGTTCCAACCACGAATTAATAGTGAGAATTGATTGGTTAATTAATTAATTGATTGTGCTGTGAGTGGATGTCAAAATAGTGATTCCATCCAACTTTACTTTTTTGACATCTACTCACAGCACAAGGAACCAATGAACTCTCACTTATTTCATTTCGAAAACGGTTTTACTGCTCCACCGTTTTTACGCTGGCGGTATTTACGCCAACCGTAAATATTCTGTTAAGCGCTGTAGGCAGGTAAATACTAACTTTTTCCGACACTGACAAAAACTAACATCGATTCACTTTACTTTACTATTCTTTTCGAAATTCCGGAAACAAACGAGTAACGTTTATCCTTGGCATTCGTATTTATATTGGTGAAGAATCCAGGTAGGCACAGAATGAATTCGACCAGACGAGAAAATTCAAAATAAGGCACTTGTGAAGCTTCCATGTGCTTAAACATCTCAACCCAGCGCTCTTCAGATAACAATTTCTTCTCTTTCCATTCTTCAATTAGAATTACGCATTTCGAAGCTTGTGCGGAATATTTTGGAAGCGTGGTCCATGATATGACCAAACGCCTTCACATGCCGTAAGGGTGGTGTCGGCTGACGAAGTAAAAAAGTTCGCAACAGTGCGGCTGTTCGATTTGGCAGACAACGCTTTCTTGTGTTTCGTGGATTCCAAATGCTTATCGATTTCACTCTATCCGGCGTTTGCGATGTTGAGTTCCGCGTCGCACAAATTACACCGTATATCACTTTCTGTTCTTCCTTTTTTCATTTGCGGATATTTTTTCTGAAGATCCGAAGCATGAATGCATCGTATGCTTTTCAACACACATAGAATGCATCTATTAAAATTTGTCAATCTCTTTTCCCATACGATTTTCTCAGCAAATATGTATTGTTTACAAATTTTATTTTAGTCACTCTCTTTTGCCATCCGATTCTCTCACACAAAATATGTCAATGGCTCTATGCCTACAAAAATTTGAAAGCAGGTTTGAAATTTTTAAAAACTACAAGTCTGCGCTGTCAAACTCAAATTTAGTGATGCCACATATCAATTTTTGAAACATTCGTGTGTAAATACTAATTACAACTAATTCTAGTTACAACTATTTCGCAATCATCGGGCCAGCGCAAATGATATTTATACTTATTATTAACTTGAGAAACAGATTTCTGCCAAAATAAGTACAAATTAAGTACGCTTTAAAAAATAAGTACAAATTAAGTTCGCTTTAAAAAATAAGTACTGTACTTACTAAATAAGTACAGTTGGTATGCGTAGATATGCATATGTATGTACTACTAGAATCTACGTCAAATCAGACAATGCTAGATCACATATGGCATACTCACACTTACAAAGAATATTCGGAAAATTCCACCTCCCGTTTTCCCCAGATTTCGCATGACTTGACCGCTATCTTATCAGATCTCTGCAAACATTTTTGGATGGAACTGAGTACGTAAAGTCAAAATGATAGTGTTAATACTTTTTAGCTTCAAGAATCTAACAGACGAAATAATTACACGGTGCTACTGGTACGAAATGGCCTGAAGTACATACAAACTAAAGAAAAAAAAGCTTGGGTACCGCCGTGAATTCCGCCCACATTAAAAAAAATTTTCCTCTCGACTTTCTCCACAACGCTAATAGGTACTAATGACGAACATTCAAAAATAGATATAAGCGCCAATCCTAATTGATTTCAACGGATTGAATTTTAAGTCTACTGCAACAAAAAGTTGCCTGTTCTCATTAAAAAAAAGAAGCGAAACACCAACCAACAGCAAACAATAAAATCAGTTAATGCGAAGCAGGCTGATGAAAAATCATTGTAATCAGCAGAATACGGTAATAATAGAATGGTCTGTTGCGCGCTTGGCCTACTACGACCTATAGGTCGCTCTACGCACACACACTTCCCTTGTGCATCCTTCCGGCAATCAATTGCAATTTGTCTGCCATCGGGTTGTGCTGACCAGCTGGTCTACTGGCTGATTGTTGATAGCGGTGCAGCACACAAAAGGAGGCGCCAAAGCCATTGCTCTGCATGTGTGTATGTGTCATGCTAGCACTGCCTCTCATTGTCAGTACAGTGGATTCTCCCGGGATTGTGCTGGACATCGTTTTACCGCCAACCGTTAAGGTTTAATTAAGAGAAATTGCTGCAAGTAAATAAATGGCACAGTTCAGTAGCATTCAGCGGCATTCATTGCAAACAAATTATTTCACGCTCTCAACGGGGGAGTCGGCAGCAGTTGGGTGCTTTGTAGTTTTTCACATGTACAGTTGTTTGGATGGGGGCAGCACAGATGCCGGAAGAGCCAAAGTTTAATTCGCACACATAAACACTGGTGCACACACATAACCATCACGATGGCCAGATATGTGCGGACATGCAATGAAATACCGACCACCTGCTGAGATATTTGGCTCAGGCACAAATGATTTGTGGTTTTTGTTTAAATGGAATTACTACTTGAATTTTTAGTATATTTGTTCAATAAAGTAATTGTGCCAAAAGATAATTGAAAAAAGATTTCTTGAGCATATACAAAAACCTTCATCTATTTCTTTGCTTTATTGCTACTCTTTGCATACAGTATGTGAATATATCGTTCACGGTGGGCTTTAACCAACTTTAAATGACAAGTTGAGTTACAACAAAAACATGAATGTGGAATTGCTTGGGATGTAAATCAAAGTAGAAATGCATCCAAAGGAAAAAAATCCTTAGAGCTTTTTTTTTATATTCCATATTTACTGTTTTTTAGTAATGTTATCTAGTATAATATGTGCATAACGTACATATAGTATGAAATTTAAAAAAATCCGATTATGCTCAAATTTTGACACATTTGATACCCTACAATATATTTTTGAAGAACCTAAAAAGACAGTCTCGTAGCTCAAATTTCAGCTCCCTAGGTATTCGGGGTCTTGAGTACTGTTAGGTCAAGTTTCGAAAAAAAACGCAATTTTTGCGAAGATAGCCAAATTCAATGTTTGATATCTCTGGGTCTGAACAATCATTTTTACTATATGGTATCTCATTTAAAAAACAAGATCGGTCTTTAGTATAATGAATAAAACTACGATTTAGGATATCATTTTCAAAACTGTAATTTTTTAGAAAGACTCATTTCACTTAATCGAGTCGCAAAAATAGGTCTTAAGGTCTAGAAGCTTACATTTTTTTAAAAAAATATAAGATGACATAGTAAAAAAATTCATATCCACAACTTTAAATTTGAATTTGTCAACTTTTAGAACTAAAATTTTTGAAACGGGCTAAAAACGGCTATTTTCAGGCCAAAATATGACTTTTTTTCAGGATCCCGACCCCTATGGGCTGTGGTGCCATCTATTAAGGTTCTTTGACGAATCAAAATTTGAAAAAAATCGAATGTGTTTTAAATTTCGTAGGTATGTTATACATCATTAAAAAACAGTAAATATGAAATTAAAACAAGTTAAGGTGTTATCTTAAAAAATAAAAAATGTTTATAAATGATCACTGTCGATCTAAATAAAGTTTTAGGGACTTAGTGGATTTGCTCAAGAATCAGTGCTTGATCTTCTGTTTCTATCTGTATTTGGTAATTAAATCTTCTTAACGTCTAAGCAAGCGTCTTTATATTCCTATGCAGATGACGTTTATTTACGTCTTTCCTGAATTCACATAAATTCTTAGATGTCTTGCAGTGTAGCTTGCGTAATCTTAGAATGCCTGCTGAATTTAGAATACTTGAGCCGTAAGTTTGTGATTCGTTCATTGTTCCTAAAATTACTTATTCTGAAGTGGAATATAGCTAACCAGACTCCAGTTCCAAAACAATTTTTGTATGTGCTACATATGTAAGTTCTATTACACATCCATTTTAAAGACGAAAACCTTGACAGCGATATTACTGACATTTAGATGTCAGAGACTATATACATATGTACCGATATTTAATTTCTTTTAATCTTTAATCAATACCATAAAATTGTAGAACTCTCTTCCCATAGCTTGAGATAGATAGTTGGAGCAAAAAGCTTGGGTTGTCTATCCTGAGTCATTTCTCCTGGCTTATGTGTTTTTTTATTATCTAAATCTTTATTTTTTCTCCCTTGTAGTAAATCTTTCTGCTTATTATTATGAATTTGTTTAATTAATTCAACTTGTTCAAGAATATTGACAAACCTTTTCTACTCATTCTCATTTACATTTTATTTTTTAAGGAAACAGTTTGTCTTATTTCAACAATGTATTTCAAAATAGAGAAATTGGAATTGACGTTCGTCTTCTGATTCGGTCTGTAAGTCTTTGTAGTGATTCCTTAAATAAGAGCCCTGAGCTTTCGCTTAAGCCGCATCCGTAAGCCATTATGCCGACGAAATAAGGTATTCGCCATAAATGAGCATGTTTTAATAAGTGGACGTGTACTTCAAATGAAATTATAATATGCATTACGAGTTGACAAAATATAGGTAATACATATGTATTTTATAAAAATAAAATTTAATTTCTTTAAGCTTTTTTCTGATTAAAGATAGTGCTTATGTTAATCAAACTTTATATATTCACGTCACAGGAGTGATACTAATTATTTTATAATATTAGACATCACTTTCCTCTGGCAAGTCACATTAATTTTTTCAATTTTACCGAAACGGTCTGATGTTTCTGTGGAACGCAAACTCCTAGAGCTTACCACTGTTTTGTTTGAAATCTGTATCGTAGTACTTAAATATATATCGGGTCAAGCGAGTTAGTACAACTATTTCCCATATAACTATGAAAATTCGAAAACAAGAGAATGAAATATACTGCTTGCCCAGCAGAAACTCATTCTGTCAAAACTAATATAGCAATGTCACTATTCTCGCAGAACAGATGGCGCCTCCAAATTTCCCAAACTTCTTCATTGTTGTTGCCCATCGTATTACATACTTGAGTGCACTTTTATTTGTGTCCAAGTAATCTATATGTGTGTGCGTCTTCCTGCACATATGTACATACATACATTGGTCCATGCGTGTGTATAATACTGTCATTGAACGCCTTTGTGGCAATTTTTCTGTTTTGTGATTTCAATTTGTCTGGCGCTTCAGAAGCTGCTTTTGACCGCCTCACTGGATTAAGTTGCTATTTAGGCAGCTCTGACTTGGTGGGGGTTGACAGGACATTTGATTGCTCCATTTAACTTGTTGGCATCGCCGCAATATTTCTTGCGTTTAATCTAAGCTGGTGCTGGTGGTGCTGTATGTGAAGCATCTTTTGGGTTTTTGGGTGGAATTCTGTACTATGCGATTGATTTTTTTCCAATTGATTTGTTGCTATTAAAGCAATTAATTTCTAGCAAAACATTTGAAGTTGGCAAAAGCGAGAGAAAGAGATACAAAACTTGTAATACTTAATCGCTGGAGAAAAAAACCAAAAAGTTGCATCATCAATTTAACATCGTATGTCATAAATATTGATCCAAATAAACATAAGTCATGTAGCGCATTGCACTCTTGTGCATATTGTAGCCTAAAAGCTTTTTGCAAAAGTGTAATGCATACAAAAACAAGAGTTCATTTACCGTTAATCGAAACATACATACATACACACATGATTGCCTATATTAGCTCGGCAGACAATAGGTTTTGTTTCAGCCGGATTTTGTGGTAAGAAATGAAAAGTGTCAAATTTCGATTTTTGAGAGAGTAAAAGCTGAAAATTTGTATCTCAAGCTAGAAATGTTCAATTTAATCGTTCTTGGTACCAAAGGTACTAAGATGACAAACAAACGCATATGCTTAAGTCTTCAATTGGTTATGCGGTTCAAAACACATCGATAAAGGAAGACTCGATTTGAAAAAAAAAAACTAATTTTAATGGTTGACTACGGAACAACCATTTAGGTGACATTCAACTTTACGATTCCTTTTCAATGAAAAATTACTCAGCTACTTAATTAAGTAAATGAGTATTTACCAAAAAATGTTTTGATTTCAAGCTTAACAAAACCTCATAAGAAGTGGAAAAAAATCAACCTTGAAAATTTTTTTTATAAGGAAAGTATTGGACAGATACAATTGAGACAGATACTTCAAGGAACTTTTCTGGGTGAGAAATTAAACTTTTTTTCGGAGGGTAAGTAATCAGCTGTTTCTAACTGTCATTTTTTCTCTTTTAACCACCACATTTTTTCCGGCTGAAAAACTTTTTGTGGTTTATAATTATTTACCTATTTTTCTGGCTGATACACACCTAATGGAACGGTGTCTCTACCAACGTTTGCAATAGATTTGTGTGAGTAGGACTTTCAATATGATCGACTTTTGAATTTTTCCCTCTCTTCTCAAACTTTTCCACTGATTTCGCACCTTAAACATTTCGCTGCAATATTTTGTGGTCAGAATGACATCTGAGCTGACCTTATTGCTATTATTTAAAGAAGCGTCAAATTGAGTCATTTTCGTTTTTGTTTTTCCATTTACAACACAAATAACCTAATTTCCAATTGGGTACATAGCGGTACTAACTGCTACACGTTTGTACAGTTTGGTGAGCACCAATGAAATAAAAAAAATATGTTTATTGGGAATGCATTGCAGCATGCGTCGGAATTGAAACACATGTTGTTGCAGTTATTGCTGTTGTTTTTGTAATAGACCGCATGGGTCTATTTGCAAGAGAAACATTGCTACTACATTCAATCCCCTCATTTGTACATGCGGCGTTTGTTAGCACTTTGAAAGGGTTATAGTTGGGGGTGGTGCCCCAATGATTGATGTGAAAACTCGCCAAAATAATTTTCACATTTTAAGCCACAAATCCGCAGCAGACACGCATCAAAGGCTAAACAAAACAAATTTTCACCGTTTAAACAGCGCCGCTGAATGGTCGCACTAAATTCAAGGCATAAATTAAAATTGAAATTGGCGCCAGGTTTGTTTTTGTTTTGTTAGCAATGCGTACAATAAGGCACATTTAGGAGTCGTTTGTAGAAGTAATAATTGCACAGAAGTCAAGGGGCGAAACGGGTTGAATGCAATCGCTTGGCAAACTGGCGCAGTACGTGTTGCAGACGTTTAAATCAATATATTGGAATTTCGTAATGGAATGAATGAGTGGAATGAAGTTGAAAAATGTAAAAATATAAGCCGACGAACAAAACAATCAAATTACACTTAAGTACAAAACATTTTTTTTTAATCCGGAGGTTCATGGCGATATGAAATACGCCATCCTTTATCTACAAATTATTAGTAAATCTTGCAAAATCCAGCATTTTTTTCTAACGAAGAATTCCTTATGCCGTCAAGAGCATTCCGGCGCGACGCAATTAAATTTAGGCTCACAAATTAACTCGCAGTAACGTATTCACGCGCCAATTTCACAGTCGATTGTCATTTACTTGTATTGATTTCCGCTGGGCCAATGTTGCCTACTTAATGAAGGCTCCCCTGTGCTTTCAACATTTTGTCGGAGCCGTCGTTGCAGTCGCCACCGCTATGCTGCCACTCAATTAATAAACAGCTGCATTGCGCTACAGATCCGAAAAGATGAATTGGAGTTCCCATGGGAAGTATTTTTGGTGTTGGGGAAAATGCTGCTGCAGCTGCCAAACCGCAGCAACCGCAGTTCGGAAAAAATCTCGGCAGCAAGTTTTGGTTGGATGCCTGGCATACCGCATCCACGCAATGGAGTAGTTAAGCGAACGACAGATGGCAGCACAAAAACTTTGTTAAACGCCGAGTGAAAAGTGCAATTGAGTCAGTTAATTTGCAGTTGTCATCAGTAAATCAGTGGAAATCGATTTGCTGCCGTTTGCTTTCTATTTAAATTTTAAAAGGATGCAATTTAAATGAAAGGCGGCGGAAGCGGCAGCCGATTAACATCAAATGAACAAATTATTTCGCTCACAAACCGCACGCCATAAAATGTGGTTATCTGAATGCTTAACAAATAACAAATATTGGGCGGAATGCACGTGGTATAGTGTGGGGTCTGAAATTTGCATAATGCCTGATCAACATTACCAGATGTATTCCATGATAGGCAGTATAGTGACTTACAGTGTATTAACAATATAGCTTTTTTTAAACTCATACTTATCTTCATAGTGTGGCAACATTTTTTATGAAAACGTTGCAACAATATTGCCACTTAGTGAAGATAAGTTACTTAAAGGTAAAAAAAATTCCAATGAAAATACATACATTATTACTCAAATATTACAGAAAAAAAATTGAAAGCCAACGTGCGGACAAACACAACACGTACTGCTTTATTCGCTGGAACTCTTTTACGTACATTCTAAGTTGCTCCCGTGGGGCTTATAACCATAATTGTAGTTTTCATTTTCTTCAATACTAACGATTACGAAAAACTTTTAGAATTTTCACAGCAACCCTAATTGAAACTTTTGTAAATTGCTAATTTACCCACTTGAGCTGCTGAGGCTCGAACACCCATCATCCTTTTCTCGTGCAATTTCTTTTCGTTTCCAACTCTCGCGGCTGGTATAACTGCGCTGCCTTTAGCTAAAGGCTGCTGCCACTACTTTTATATGACGCATAGTTTTGACCGCAGTTTCCACAAAATTACGCACAGTTTACAAGTTGTTTTCCAAAGTGTTCGCTCACACGCCCAATGCAGCTGCTATGCGACGCCACAAATTAGAAAACGTCAACATTTTTGAAATTCCCCAAACGGCAGTAGAGCTCGCTTTACCCGCTTCCCCTTTTAATAGCGGTTGAAACCACACGCAATTAACATTCGTTGTGTAAAGGTTAAGGCGAGAGAGGTACAAAACTTGTAATACAAAATTTTTATTTCCTTTGTTTTTCTATTTCTCTTCAGCACTCGCACTCCTGGCAAGTGTAATTCAATTATGCTTCTAAAAATGAGTGGCAACACTGGCTGGCAGCTGTGTATCGCTTGGTCACGAACGAAAGTAAGCGCAACTGCAAGTCTTGTACAATTTATCGCATTTGTTGCCACTCCCCATTGCACGCCTCGCAGCCAGGCTTGTCGGCAGCTACAAAAACGTTGTTGAGAAAGTTACAGCGTCGAAAAACAATGAAAAAATCCTTCATAATTTATAAAGTAAAGCTGAAACTATTTTCGCTATGGCAACTTGAGCGCAGTGCGGACCTACTGTCTGACCACATTGAGTGGGTGGGCGCTGGTGACAATGCCGACAAAGCGATTTTCTCGCCTTCGCTTAATTGCACTTTTGCGCCAACAAGTCTGCTAAAGTTGATATTGAAACGTGCAGAAAATTCCTGGGTTAAAGCTTTATGCAGTGTTATCATTATTATGAATATTTTTTTTCAAACTGTAAAGTTAATTTGAAAAAGAAAGAGGAGAAAGTTCTTGGACCTTATCTCAAGAAATCGGATAAATTGCAGTATTAATGGAATGGAAATTGTCAATCACCGTAATTTTCTTTGATACAATGCATACAATACCTTATACATGTCTCCAAAAGTCGGAAAAAATCATAGAGCTTCTCTTTCATCAATGAATTTACCTTCTGGATTATTCAAATGTTCTTGTAAATATTTTTAAGTCTTAATACCGAGTACTTGAGATGCGTTTATGCCACGAGTTCTTGAATTCGAGAAAACAAAATCAGTCTTGCTTATGTGTCAGAAAATTCATATAAGCCAAAAAGTTTTTGAATAAAATATTTCTTTCAATTACATAAATAAAATAATTTTTGGTGTCACAAAACTTGCGCACAATTAAAGATGGAAGATAAAAGACCAACGGTGGTCGGAGCCTTCAAGTGTTTCTTCAAAATAAATTCTTATTTGAGGGCTGTTATAATTTAAAAAAATAATTCCTTGTACTTAAGACTCGGGACGTTAGACAATTGTTGGAGTAGCCCAAGCAGTGAATAGGAAAATCATCAAGAGGAAAGCCTTAAATTGCATTACGCCAAAGGACTTCGAACATTTATTTTATTTTATGCATGTTTCTTTTTCGTGAAGTTTGAAATGCTATTGCATCAGAGCTTCAGCTTGACAATGTTGACATTTTGTATATGATGACGTATTTGCGCAATGAAAATAAGGAGTACGAAATATCAAATAACAATGCATTCAAACGTTTGAAATTGAAGAAATACCTAAAAATATACAATAAACAGATAAGTTTCTTCTCTTCTAGAAAAGTTTATTAAATCATTACGTAGAATATGAAAAATTCAACAACCTTTCAAATGTGTGCTTGAACTTATAAGGAAAATCTTAACTGACACACACACGCACGCAATTCGAAAAACTCTAGGAGAGCAGAAAGTCAAAAAATAAATACAGTACGTAGTTGAAATTTGAACAAAGGACTCGTAAGGGTTTTATTCTTGGCCTTGCTAAAAACTGAACACCCTACACAGCATTACCGGTAGTAATGCGATATGGTAAAGATCTTTTTTGAAAAAATTACTTCAATTATTTCATTGTTGCCGATCCTGCCCTTCCTTTCATATTAATGTGCTAAGAACTATGAAAATTAGAAAATAATTTTTTGAAAAAAATTTGTTTCCAATTTTCGTTGTTTAAGCGATGGAGACTATAATCTGTGGGGCAAAACTCAATCAGATAATTAGTGCAAGATAGATGCACACAACAATGCTCGGGAAAAATTAATTTGAAGTTTATACTAACAATAGTAACGTGTGTGCAATTATTATATTCAGAATCCCTTCTAAGGTGTTGTCCGTCCTTTAGCAACTTACAAATTTAATGAATACCTGAGTGCCTCGAAATAGAATATTTTTCATTAGTGCCCTTAACCAGCTGTTCTGTGGAACGTCGGAATGTCTTTCGTTTCATCAAAACATTTCATGTCACTCATACGCCGCGTAAACCAGGCGAAGCTGCATAACAGAAAATAAATTGAATTATAAAGAAAGTAATGTTTTCTTAATGAATTCAACGAATGCTTGAAAGGAAAAAACATAAACATAAACAACAAATTAATCAAGTCCTGAACACACACACTCACACAGGAACAACGCAAAGCAAAACATTGCATCCATAAATGAGAAACTTCACAAGTTTGCAGTTGAGTGACATATAGCAAAGAAGTGTAAGCCGCTCATCTCGCTTTTTCTAGCTGCTTTGCTCGCTTTGTGCCACGTTGTGTGTCACTGTTTTAAATCTACTGCTGGCTCATATTTGTCAGTGCAAAAGCAGGAGCAAGAATAACATCACCACCAGCAACAACAACAACAATAACAACGACACTATTTATGACACTTTGCTTAGTTTATTTAGAATTTTTTCTTTTTCTTTTTCATTTTCATTTTCATTTCATTTTATTTTAATTTTTCTTTGCTGTTGCTGGTTTCCTTCAAGTGCGTTGTTGTTTTTGCAGTGTAAGAAAAAAATACGTTCATCGTAGCCAAACGATCCTTCTGCATGCATTCATTAACACCCAATTGGAATTTATGTAATCAGTGACCATGACTAACTTGTGATGACATACTCACAGGTGACAACTAAACCTTTTCTTCAATTTTTTAAGTTTTTTATGTTAGATCTTAAACACTAGCGATCCATCCAATCACTTAAATATTGAGTGAAAACAAGAAGCACATATTTTATTTGTATTTTTATAAAGTGAAAATTACTTAGATATTATTGTTTTCAAGGCCTATTACTATTTCTTCCCAGATATGAAATTGTAGTTGTGGATGAAGTTGTTTTTGGGTAGACGTTATGGTGGATTAAATTTTTAAGTGGTCCGGAAACTCTTTTTTTCTGAAAGTTTATCAAATTTTAAGCAAAAAAGTTCACTACACCATATGGCTACAATGAATTTCGAGCCCGCGAGTTTTTATTTGAAGTATTTAAAACTATTCAAACTGCTTATGCTGCCATCTGGTGCCAGTATTCAGAACTTTACAGTTGCTCATTCTCTTCCTCAACTCGTAAGCAATAAAATCACGTTTTCTTTATTCAAATCGGTGAATTAGTTTCGGAGTTATTCAAGTTTAAACAAAACTGTTAGTGTGTAGTAGTGGACTTTTTGCTTAAAATTGGACGAACTTTCAGAAAAATAGAGTTTCCGGATTAAAAAATATTTCTCCATACAATTTATTCCGTCCTAGTAGACATTGATCCCATCATTAAAATATTCAAGAGGAAAGTATATTCCATGGAGTAATATGGAGACCACTATATACCCCAAAGATTACAGCATATTTTTACAGGACCAGGCCTAGGGGTGATCGATATTATACAAGCACCGATGGTATTCTCTTTGTAATTCAAGTAGTGATATGTTCTATCCACTGATTTTTACGTTACTTTTAGCAGAAAGGAATTGTGGCTCTTTCGTTTGTAAGGTTAAAATAAGTCAGTAGACTAACCTCCTGGCTTTCCTAAGAATGCATCTCACTAAAGACTCGCTTCATTTTCTTCGGATCTTCAACATATATGAAGTTATTAGTAGAGCTTAGACGATGACATACCGAGAACACTTTCCGCAAGGTATCTGTGACTATGCTTGTGTGCATATGTCTAACAATAAGTAGCGCAGTTGATGGGAGATTATTTTCCATCCAATATGTTCCGCCAGCCATACGCCATGTTTTATTTCTATTACTTTTTTTTCTCATACTAACTCCTTTTTTCATTTTACTACAGCTACAACTGAATGTAGTTGATTTTTTCCGCTGTTGCTGGTTTTCTTCCTTTTTTCTGCGGCCTCCGCCTTTGTGTTAGTGCTATTGTAGGAAAGTTTAGATAAATTGCTATGGGATATGAATTGAGTTCTAAGGGATTTAATGGCGTGTCTTTTGGTTGTATTTCTTTGTTGGTTTGCGTTTTTTTTTTTTGGTTGTCTGCCTTTCTGCCAGTTTGCCAGTTCTATTTGTAACTGCTATTGTTTGTATTGTTGTAGTTTATCAAGTCGCATGGGTAGGAAATCCGTAAGCGGGTTGCGGACTGGGGTTGTGGTGTGTAAGCGCCAGAAATGTTGTAATTTTTATGTCGCTTGGATTTTGTCTCCTTTTTATTTTATTAATGAGCTCATATGGTAAAGTGCAAGTAAACACTGCAGATACTCAGCACAGTGGGTCAAATTTAGAAAATTTTGTCAAATATTTAAAGTATCAAAAGTCATACAAGGTCGTATAGCTTGCGAATGATTTTGTTGTGTAATGATATGACTTTGCATCACTGTATCGTCATCGTCACCGTCACCTTTGCTTTCTATGATGATGTTAGCAATGTGCAAAATGTTTTTCTTATCCTTTGTTCGTTCTATAATTTTTGTTATTTTTATTCTTATTGCTGTTTTTGTTGTTGCTTATGCTATTATTGTCTATGAACACTACATTTCCTGCGACATTTCCGTGATAAAGAACGAAATACACACAAAATGAATTGAGGGAATTTTAGGCTTCAGCAGGGAAATCCTAGCCATTTTTTCTTTGCATTACACACATACACAGATAGATTTAAGTATGGGTGTATATGCATATTTCAGTAAGTGCTTTGGAACGGTAAATTAAATTTTGCAAATTGTCAATTCGACATATTAAGGAAAGCTACATAAATTCATTTTACGCAAAAACAAAAAACGTAATTGTCCCTTACTCGATTGTATTTTATTTAAAAGAATAAAAATTTAAAACTGAATATCTCAATTATGATGTACATACATATATGGTGAATACGAATTCGCAAAAAAATATGTACATATGTACATATATAAGGGACTTAGTTATTGAATTGAACTTATTATATATTCAAAAAATAAATATTATTATCTCATTATAAAGTACAGAAATTGCGATTTGCGGAAAACTTCCTATTTTCATAGTGAGCTTTAACAATGAAATCGCGTTTTCATCTCATATACGAGTAATGTACCATATTCACTAATCGCCATATTGACAGATGTCATATATGAAACTTTGAGAGCTATCAACCTAGAGGTTGGGATACCCTAAATACATATGTTACCAGAAAATTCTTATTTCTTCAGCAATAAATTAATAATGATTACAAAATGTGAGAAAACACTTAATAGGATTCAATTGGACTGTTGATATTAATTATTGAAACATTAACATGGAAAACAACAACACCTGATATCAAAATCAACTGTTTTTGACAGAAAAGAAAAGTTGTCAGAATAAAACTGAAACTTCCAATAGAATCACTCTTCATTTTTTGCATGAGAAAGAACCCAATATCATTCCTTTTCTATATATTAACTATAACATTCTTTTGATAAAAATTTTCGTTAAAGACCAAAACCATAATAGGTAGTTAATGTTTCAATAATCGAGATTTCACATTGAAAAAAAGAAACGCTCATTCTGGGAGCTAAGGACTGTCCCAGAAAAAACTTGCACTTTGTTTTTTAGTTATAAAAAAATACCCAATAAACTTTTTGGTCTTTTTTCTTTTTTTATTAATAATGGCTAGTGTAAAGAATATAAATAACTAAAAACTAATTAACAATTTTTTTTTATTCATAAAAATTTCTGACGTTGTTCTTAAGACCCTTTATTACATTTTGTACAGGTGTTTCATCGAAAGTACGAAACGATCTTTTTCACTTAAGTCTAAAGTCTTGTAAGTTTTTTGTAGTCTTACCACTCTTAAGAAGATTTCTTTTCATTAGAGCCCAAAATCTCCGAATTGGGCGAAGCTCTGGGCAGTTGGGCGGATTCGCTATTTTTGATACAAAATTGATCTTTTTACTTTGATACCATTCCATCGTAGCTTTAGAGTAATGAGAGGTTGTTAAATCGGGCCAGAGAATCACTGTACCTTCATGTACACGAATAAATGGTAGAAGACGTTTTTCGAGGCACTCGTCTATATAAACTTTTGAATTGATTGTGCCTTGCGTAACAAAGAAGCTTCTTCTGAGGCCATAGGTACATATGACCTGCCAAACCATATATTGCTTCGAAAATTTTGAAATTTTTTTTCTTTAAATTTACAAGGCATATGCCCCTTCTTCGGTGATGTATAATATTTCTGCCCAGATAGCGGCTTAAAATCTGCTTTGACGTAACTTCCGTCGCTCATAACGCAGTAATCAAATTTAGTCAGGTACCTTTCATACAATTTTCGGGCTCGCATCTGAGCCATCAACTGCTTTTCATCAGAACAGTCTGGTACTTTTTGAACTCTATATTTCTTTAGCTTACTTTTCTCCTTTATCCTTTGCACAGTAGATTTTGATGTACCAGTTCTAGCCGCCATATCTCGCACTGACGTGTTGGGATTCTGCCTAAAAAGGCACTTCACCTTCGCCGCTATCTTTGGGTTAGAAAATTCTGGTTTTCAGCCTGAACCCTTTTTTCGTGAAACACGTAGACCCTTCTTATAATAAGAAATAACCGTTTTGACAGATCTTTCTGATGCATCAACTATTTTTGCTATAGCTGAATATTTTAACCCTGGATTTTGCAGGTAAGTGGACAAAATCAGTTCGCGGACTTTTTCTTGCTTGCTAGACATCTTTGTCGTTAGAAGTGCTATCTTCAAGTGTTATACATCATATCAAACGTCACTTTATATGAAATAAATAATTTGTCTTTTTAGACCTATAAGATTATCAGGTAGAGTATAATCTTAAAAAATAAAAGTGCAAGTTTTTTCTGGGACAGTCCTTATGTCAATTATATAAAATAGGGTACAGAGACTTACAGAGTTTGTCCTTTTGTTTGCTTATGAAATTTAATATGGGTACTTAAACTTAAGCAGACCAGATTAAGTTCTTAAGTGACTTTTGTTTTACGCGTACCAACAATGTAGACTCAAGTTGGTAGCTTTTCAAGAGCAGCTTTCGAAGGCAAATTAAACGCCTACTAAAAGAAAGTTGGGGAAAGCTTTCAACTTTGTCTCAGTCAAGCAACAAAATAAAGTTTTTCAAAACTTCTGCGACACAAAGTGCACTCGAAACAAGCAACAATTAACTTCCGTTGGCCATTATCTGCATTGCGCCGCCGTTGCTGCAACTGCCAGCCAAACAGCAACAATTGCTAATTTGATTTCATTCCAAATCGCTTGACTTCGCTTACTTCAACATCAACTTCTTGTCCAGTGAAAAGTTGCTCCTCTCGGAAGCTTATTTCAATTTGTACTCAAGTGAAGTGTGGAGTGAACAGGGGGGGGAGATGAGTCTAGGTAGAGTGCATTGCAAACATGCAAACACTTGAATCTGCACCGGTATGTTGCCACTGCTGAAATGCTAAAAAAGGATGAATTTACGAAGGTTGATACAACTCCAGAGCAATTTATGTAGGAGTGCGACTTCCACATCGGCATAAAACAGCAACCTGGAAGAGAGTCAGGCAGGTGAGAGACGGCATGTAACTTGCAAGCAACGGGGCGGCTTTTTATGACGTGCAGTCTGAATGCTGATGATGACTGCAACGCGCACGGTGATGTGGTAGCTCCAACGATTGTCGTCTCATTGGCTAAGAAACATATAAAACTTTACTATAATTGATGGTAATTTGTCAGGGAGTAAATTGCAAGGATATTTAGCCGGTTCCTCTTCAATCAGAAAGCGGGCGTACGGTAAAAGCTGTTTACTGTTGTAGTTTGAAGATTTTGTTCAATTGTGCAGTACAAATTTACCTAAATAAAGAGATGAACTATACTAAGAAACTGAAATTGTAAAGCGATAAAAAAAGTTTTTTATGAAGTTATGGCAATTTTAAGTAATGCCCATTTTAGGCTGAAAATTGTTTCAAAAAAGCGGTATTTCCATCAAAATCAAAAAAAATAACTTTTGCCTTTTGATTATTATAGAACTTCTTATTTTCTGTTAGAATCTTTAATAAATTTTCAAATTGGTTGAAAATTGGCAGAGTTATAGCAATTTTTATGAGATAAAACAAAGCTAATTTTCTGAAAAACCCCACCTTTTTTTTCGCTTAAAATTTTATTTTGGGCTTGTACTAATATTAGAAAGAGATGATATGAGTTTAATGAGCGCTTAGAGAAATTTGAGGTGAGAAGAATTTTTTTCCCAAAAAAATATTAAAATTTTTGTTTCAACCTTGCTACCCATCTCTGACACTACTACTTTCAGCTTATTTTTAATAATAACATCATTTAGTATCGTTCTTTCTCTTTAAAATTAGTTTTCAAATGGTAATATGCGATGTTTCCTCGCAAAGTTACAGCCATTCGAAAAAGACATGAATTTGATCCCCTACAACCAAACAAAATTAACCAACCGAATACAAATTTATTTCATCTTGATCGTTGGGGACCATATTCATGGCTCTTTCGAATGGCTGTAACTTTGCGACGAAACATTGCAGATTACCACTTGAAAGCCTGTCACTCATATAAGAAAAGTTGACCCCAAAAACGGGTGTCAACTTATGTTTAGGACATGATTCGACAAAGCAACCCTATATATTCTATTAATGAAAATTGACCCAAAAAATCAGTGAAAACCCATGTTTGGGACAGGATCTAACAATCCAATCCCATGTACTATATTTAGGCCTCTTCGAGTTCTATCATTTGGCATGCATTTCGAGCTGTTATGTACTACAGTTTTAATTAGAATAACAAAATTGGCTAAAATTCGGGCATTTTTGGCCATCGCGACAGGCTTTGGCAAGGCAACCCTAGATATTCTATTTAGGCTCGTCGAGCTTTATAATTTGGCATGCATCCCGTCCTGTAATCTTATCTCGACTTTTCTACAGCCGGCTCTCCGCCTACAACTTCAAACAGCTCCAAAACTTTAAAATTTTATTTTTTCGCACTGGTTGTTTTTTCAATTATTTACATAAAACTCTGTTTGAAGAAAACTCTTGGCGCACTTGCTGCTGTTATCAATTATGAAATGAGAACCATTAATGTTTTTCGATCGTGCACGTGACGAACATGAACTAAAACAAATTAAAAATTTACAGTTCATAGAGATTGGTTTGATGTTTTTGAATTTTTGTTAAGCTAATTGTTATTGGAAAAGAGATTTTGCGGAATGACTATTATCATGTATCACCTCTCTTAAAGACTTAAATATTTAAGATAAAATACTATTTAAGATGACAAAAAAGAGAAACTGCATTTATGCACATTTGCAGTCGGTTTGTTTACCGTGGTAAATGAATTCAAGTCAATTGCTTAATTTATTAAAATTTGAATGCTTTTCTTAGATAATATCAGATTATAATGCTTTTTTAATAACTTTTAATTTTTCTGTCACGATGGACCATCCTGTGGAAATACCCATATGCATTTTCATGAGTGTTAAAATTGGGTATGTATAAAAGATACGGTAATTTGTCATTTTAAATAAGATCTACAGAACATTTGATAGAATAAACCAGGATTTTTCTCTATTGTTGAGAAATTTACCAACATTCATCAATTTTATTTTTTTCGTTCAATTTCAAATTTTTCGCTTTTCCTTTGGCTAAAGTGTTGAAGCTATTCACAATCTCAGTGTAATTATCTTTTGTACAGAAAAAATATAATTAATATTTTTATGTTATTTTTTTTAAAAAAAAGCCGTACTTGATAAACGATATAACAGTCTTGTATAACCCATGCAAATTCCAATGTTTAATAATAAAAATATGTATGCCAATGTAAAAGATATCGAATGATATGAATCCAATGAACAAATTTAACAGAACTTTTAAAATCCAGACTAATGAGCGCAACACCAAAGTCAAACGTACACCATCATACTCTGGCATAATCCATGAACTTTTGCCAAGTAACCTGAGGATATTCGCAGACGGAATACGGCCACTTACCCAGGTTCACAACGTTCAATCATATAAATACCCCACAGTTTATTACATCCTCCTCATGTGTGTCGGTCGAAAGTTAAGCTGCTTGGTGTCGTTAAAGAGGTCTGCCATAAGAGCCTGTGTCAACAAGAATTCGCAGCAGCAACTTAATTTAATTAATTTATATTAAAACGGGCCATCTTTCCTCACACCGAAACAAAGACAATATGGACAGTGGGTGTGTATAGTTAAACAGCAGTGAAGAGCGTGGAAATGAATCACACTGTCATTTAAAAGATGTAAAAGAGACAACATTTTATTCGCTGCACTGCAGTAAAACAATTAAAACAATTTTATTACATATGCAGCATTGTTCGCTTCTCATGGATGTCAGGAGCAACATAAAACGGGGGAGATGGGCAAACTCTATTCAGATGAGTAAAAGCAACCAATTTACCTGCACTTAACTTTATTTTCTGTGAACAAAAAAGAAATGAAACAGCTGAAAGTTCAGGTTGCCGAGTGCAAATTTTAACTTTATTTTAAAATAAATGAGAAAAGTTTGACTGTCGTTTTTGTTCTTGTTGCCGTAGTTGTAGTTGTTGTAATGCATGCTGTTCTCCATGTTGTTTTTCCTGCTATTTGTGAGTTGATTGTATAGCAACAAAAACAACGACAACAACAGCAGCAGCACCACAACGTCAACAGGCGTCAAAGTGTAAGAACAAGATGCATTTCAACAAGAACAACAAAACAGGACTTGAATTATTGCAATGATTTTTGCTTTGATTGTGACATCTGGCTCCCCAAAGGAAAATGTAAATATGGCCCTCTTTTTGGGTCTTGCTTAGATGTTTCGATTTGAATAAATTTTTTGAGGAGAAATATCGTGACGCTACCGACAGTTTCTGATCCAATCAATGTTATTTCTATTGACAACAAAGTTATCAAAAAAGTCGCACAGTATTGTAAAAGTTCGAAAAATATCGAAAAACATGAATGAAATAAACGATAAAAGTCCAAAGGTATCGAAAAAGTCAAAAATAAAAGTCGAAAAGAATGTTTTTCGTTCAGTGTTCGGTGGCATGCTAAAAACTTTTTTAGGTTAGGAAATTTCTTGTTTTCAATAAAATTCCCACTTTGGGGAATAACGGACCCTCTAACATAGTAGATTGTCATTTATGTTCTTAAAAACATTTTTCGTCAGCCTAATAGTTAGTTTACTTATAGTAAATAATAAGATATATTGTAGCCGAGCGATTTCACGTAGCGTGACACTTCGGCTTGTTTGCCAATCGTAAGCTGATTGGTGATTAGTCTCATTCATGTTTAAGTAGTGTTATATTGGTACTTTCAAATAAGGCAAGTTTTATTATTGGAAAGCGTAGAAAATGCATTACCAGTTTAAGTAAAAAAAAAATTGTAAATTATCTCATCCTTAACTTTTGCTGAGATTTATTTTGTATCCGATTAAAAATAACCGAGATTATAGCGACAAACTTTTTTGTTACTTTTTACCTTGAATATCATTATGTAACACAAAATTAGAAAATCCAATTGCCAATCATCTCCCATCGAGTGCGGTCGACTTTTCTCTTCTTTCTATTTCGTGTGTTATTTGATATTTATTCTGTGTTTACGCGTAATAAAAATTTTGTTTTTGGTATTCCATCATTGAATTACCATGGCCTCCGACCCAGGTGGTGGAGACCAAAATTACTTTTCCATTTTAAATGATAGACCACCAAAAAGAAAGTTTAAAGTAGACAATCGAAACGATTTTCCTAGTTTACCAGCAATAAAAAAAGTGAAAAGCAGTGAATGCAAGAAATTTGTTTTGATAAAAAATATAAATTCAGAAAAACCAATCAATTCATTTAACATCTTTGCAGTTGCAAAAGCATTAGAAAGTATTACTTTAGAAAAAACGCTCCAAACTTCTTTTACTAGAGAGGGTCATTTGTTAATTCTAACTAAAAATGAAATTCAAACATCCCGTTTTCTTAAAGCAAATAAGCTATCTAATTTATGCAATATTGTAGTTTCTTTACATCCAACATTGAACATTTCTAAAGGTGTCATTTATTCGGAACATCTGATCTCACTAACAGAAGCAGAAATTGTTGAAGGTCTTAAGAACCAACATGTAACTGATTGCAAAAAGATCACCAAATTTAAAGACGGAAAACTTATCAACACACCACTTCATATACTTAGTTTTAATCTTTACGACATTCCTACTGAACTTGAGGTTGCATGGGTAAAAGTTAAAGTATCGCCCTACATACCATCACCAATGCAATGTAAAAATTGTTTTCTAATAGGCCACACAAAAAAACACTGCAAAAATGACAAAAAATGTTTCGTCTGTTCGGCAAGCGAGCATGACCCTGAACTATGTACAAAAGTAGAATGCATAAACTGTAAGCAGCAGCACAGATCGAACAACAAAAACTGCCCGACATACCAAAAACGTCATGCAATTCTTAAATATAAAACTATTAATAAATGCACTTTTCGCGATGCCACGCAAGCAATAAATGAGCAGAAAATCAATAACATAAATAATGTAATTATTGAGAAACTAGAAGAAGCAATTTCCACAAAACAAAAAGCAAGTATTTATGAGAAAAAAACTACCACTAATAGTCCAAGAACCATCTCATCTGACAAAAACAATACTACAGAAAACAACAACACAAATAACCTCCAAAAAACTATCACAACCGACTCTCAAAAACACGATCAAAACATTATGTCTACAACAACAATTAAAACAAAATTCACTCCACTTATTACTGATAACACTTCTCTCAAAGAACCTAACTCTCACAATCCTGGTAGCAGCAGCTACACTGCTCACTCTTCATCCACTAATATCACTTCGGAAAAAAATACATTCTCTTTCCCAGAATATATAAAAAATAAATCTGTCGACATTCAAAACATAAGCTCTGATGATGATTTGCAAACACTTTAAAATCTTTAATTTGTATATTCATGATACAAATGATAAGATTTCTAATTGCTTTCTCGCTAACGATTATAATTTTAAGTTTCCTTAATTGGAAACATTGTTACTATTATATTGTTAACAAAGAGCTTTTTATTTCAATAATATCAATGGTTCACAAAATCTTTCTCTTATTCATACTCTTATACACATTTTATTCATACCGTATAGAAGAACTCTTACCCCAAACACTTGATAACCTGAGACAAAGATATCAAATTATAAATAATATATTTTTCTTTAACTTTAATGCAACACACATACTATCAAATATACTCTTTTTTACACCTTTTGAAGCTGTCAGCTTCACCAAAAACAATAGCCCTCTCTTTTATAATTTTATTGTCTGGAGCATATTAATATATTATTTAAAACTAATAATAAAGACAACTAAAAATTTCAAACACACACGATATAGTAAATTGCTTTTGATTGGCAACTCTTATATTTTTCACCTAAACTATTCATTAGTCGATTTATACAGCATTTTTTATTCATCTATCACTTTTTCTCACGCATTTGTTCATTCTTCAACTTGTTATTCAACGGCTTAGCATCTTGCTTCAAATTTCGTAATTGGAAAGGTAATTGTAAATCTATTACATCGTCATGGTGTTTAAAATCCTGCAATGGAACTTAAACGGATACAACAATAATTTCGATGAACTCAAACTTCTAATTCACGAAAAAATTCCATGTGCAATTGCCTTACAAGAAACACACTTAAAAGATAACCCACCACCTTCTATGATTCCAAAAAACTACTCATTTTATAATAAAACGTACAACTTTTTCTCTAATCATGCTCAAGGAGGAGTATCTTTACTTATTTCAAACAGTCTAGAACACTCAGTTGTTAACATCAGGTCAAGAATTCAAGCTGTCGCTGTCGAAGTGCATGCAAAATTCTCATTTATAATTATAAACGTTTACATACCCCCTTCCACTAACTTTTCAGAAAATGATCTCATTAACCTAATTAGCAATTTCAACAAACCAATTTTGCTGATAGGAGACTTCAACGCATGGAGTCCACGGTGGCGCTCTCACAAATATAATAAACGTGGCAGGATCATATCCAGCTTGAATAATAATTCACCAACACATTTTTCGACCAAAAGAACATTCACATGTGTGGATATCAGTTTATGTTCCCCTCGTCTCTTTACATCAGCCATTTGGTCAGTTAATAATAATTTGTGCGGAAGTGATCACTATCCTATAGAAATTAATTTATTCAGTACGCCATCAAATAACAACTTACAAAAGCTTGTCTCGTTCAAAACAAATTTAGCAGATTGGGATAAATTTCAGCTCTTAGCTAGTAAGTACATTATAAGTGATGTCAGTAATTCCCATATAAACAAAACTGTAGCCCGTTTTCACAAATCCATTATACGTTGCTCAAACGAATCAATTCCTAAGACCTCTCACAAGTACCGAAAAAAAGCGGTTTGTTGGTGGAATGACAATCTTCGGGATTTACAGACAGGAAAAAATCAAAAATGGAATATCGTCAAACGATCACCTACCTCAGATAATATTATTGCTTACAAAAAACTAAATGCAAAATTTAAACGCGAAGTCAAAATTGCAAAAAGAATCTCCTTTGTTGAATATACCAAAGAAATAAACTGTCGTACTCCTCTTTCAATCATGTGGAATAAAGTTCACTCATTGAGTGGCACTCCCCCCTTAACGTCAATACGTTTTATTCAAACACCAAACGGTGATACTTTGAGCAAACCTATAGATATTGCAAATACTTTAGCAGGAAGCTGGTCCAATTATTCTCTCAACAACAACTTTTCGAATAAATTTTTATTACATAAGCAAAACGTTGGTAATATTATTACTATTAACTATAATTTATCGCACAGAGCTAAACAAATTGAAAAAGTAATAACATTATTCGAATTGCAGACTTGCCTTAACACTCTTAGCGGGAAAACGCCTGGCTTTGACAAAGTGTCATACCCTATGATAAAAAATCTTCCAACTGCCAATAAATTAACTATGTGCGAATTTTACAATGAGATCTTTGATACAAGTATTATACCTCAACAATGGAAGACTGCTACTATCATACCAATCAACAAACCAAATAAGCCCATCAACTCCCCATCGGGTTACAGACCCATATCCTTACTTTCGTGCCTTAGCAAGGTTTTAGAAAAAATAATTTCTCGCAGACTCTTTTGGTTACTTTCACAAGAATGCAAACTTTCCAACAAACATACGGCATACAAATCAGGAAAAGGTACTTTAGATGCATTGCTATCTCTTGATCATTCCGTTTGCAATAACTTATCTACCAAAAATCATATGTCAATTATTTCTATAGACGCAGAAAAAGCTTTTGACCGTGTAGGAGTTCATTCTGTTATTGATCAGCTTATCCATTGGAAACTTGATCCAAAAATAATAAATTACGTTAAAAGCTTTTTGACCAATAGAAAATTTCGAGTTAGAGTCAACAATTGCTATTCTGACATAATGCAACTTGAAAACGGTATTCCACAAGGATCACCACTTTCAGTAGTCCTTTTTTTAATTGCTTATAATAAGCTAAGCGTTATAATACAAGAGCATAAATTTTTCAACCACATCATATATGCAGACGATTTATACATTTTTTGCAAATTCAAAGATTCAATTACATTTCTAAATAACTTAAATCAATTATATGATTCCATTTCTAACTGGTGCGACTACAGTGGAGCAAAGATATCTGCAGAAAAATGTAAGCATTTGCATATATGCAAAAAGACCAGTTGTAGAAACATAACTGTAGCACTAAACTCTGTAACTTTAGAAAACACAGATAATCTTAAGATATTAGGTCTAACTTTTAATAAAAAATACAACTGGTCAGCACATATTGAATCACTTTGTATATCACTTTATAAAAGACTAAATGTAATTAAATGTTTAAGTAATTTAAATCTGGAACCGAACACAAACTCACTAGTCAACATCACTAAAGCCACCATCTTATCAAAAATTGACTACGCTCTTCCCATCTATGGATACACGACAAAACGCAACTTGAGTAAACTGAGTTCAATATATCACGCAGCAGCCAGGTTGTCACTGGGTGCTTTCCGTTCCTCGCCAATAAAAAACATAATGACGGAGACAGGACTCCCAGACCTTCTTAAAAGACGTGTACATCTGACTGGACGACTAGTTTCTAAATTAAATTTTCCGGATCACTCCAACCTAAATGAGCTAGTGAATAATCAAATGAAAAAGAAAATGAATCCAAAACTACCATCTGCAATCTGTCGTGTCTTGGAATTCTCGAAAAAACACAACTTCATAGCTAATCCAGTTCATAAATACAAATTAAGTTTTCCTCCATGGATGCACCGATCCGAGTCCACAGACCTAACATTACACCAATGGTATAAAACTGATACAAACAGCGATATTTTTCTGCAAGAATTCACTGCAATCAAAAACAGGCATCCAAACTGGAAACTTATTTTCACCGATGGATCGAAGGCCGAATCTGGAACAGCATTTAGTGTTGTAGACGAAAATGCAACAGTGATCAAGCTAGCCAGAATTGCAAGTTTTTCATCTGTATTTTCAGCGGAAGCTGAAGCCATTCTCTACGCATGCGTATACGCACAAGGAAAAAAACAAAACACAATAATTTGCACCGATTCACTCTCCGTGATTGAAGCAGTTAACAACATTAACAATAATGCATACACCATCAGCAAAATTCGAGACATTTTGATTCGCAACAAAAAGATAAAAATTTTATGGATCCCCAGTCACATAGGCATTATTGGGAATGAAGCTGCTGATGAAAAAGCCAAGTTAGCTACCAGACTTCCACTTTCTGAGCAAATTCTCTATAACAAAAAAGATATTAACAAAGCCATCGACAAAATTATTTTAGAAACAGATGCACTCGACTGGACAAACTACTCCCACATATACAAATCCTTTAATCCTTATAAAATCCCACCTAAGTACCCAGTTACAGTAACTCGAAGAGAGGCAGTTGCTTTCACAAGATTCCGTATTGGTCACACGAGGATTACACACAAACACATATTTGAACACTCAATCGTTCCTACATGCCCACTTTGCCAAGAAACTACGATTTCAGTCAATCATATAATCGAACATTACTCTGCGGCCAAAAATATCTGTCAATCGCTGAAAATTATAAGCTTACAAAATCTGCTGTGTACTGCTAGTAACTTAAACATTAAACTTTTTTCAAAATTCCTTAAAAGATCTCAATTATTTTATGATATCTAATATTAAATTTTCTACATATTTATGCATCTATCATCTACCATCTATCATTAAATTTTATGTAATTTTATAACTTAATTCGTATCATATAAATAATTAATTGATAATTACAAAGGACCTAGCCGAAGGCCCAGTTGCTAGTGCTAGCTTTAAGGTTAAAGATTGTAATTTATTACTTTTTTTAATAAATGAATAAGAATAAGAATAGAAAATTTTTGCATCGACTGATGGAAACATTTTTTTTTCTAAAATGGCTCCAAAACGGTCTCTTCCGGAGCAGTCCCAAATTATATTGAAAATCCTTTTTTCATCCATTTTACCTTTTCTCATCGATTGTAAAGTAAAGTTTTTTTCGAAAATTGGTACAAATTGTCTCTCCGTTGGTCCTGGGCAGTACTTAATTATGTCAAAAATCCATTTTGAAAATTTTCTTATCGATTAAAATCCAATCTCAACACTTCCTTTTCGGAATAGTACCACGAACATTGATTTTCACTTAATATTTTAATTTCGTGGTTCGCCGTCGCTCCAAAAGCTCAAAATGTTTTGGTTGCAGATTTTTGTAACAAGCGATGGCGCTTCGTAGCTTGTCGACGCTCTTGTCGCGCTACACAAAAACGAATGTATTTGAACGTCGGAAGCGACAAGCCATCGTTTAGCACTACAAAAAACCCGTGGCTGTAAACGCAGCCTTATACATAGTTGACTTAAATAAAAACTTGTTTTCCTCATACCTCTTTATGTAATATGGAGATAAAAATAATCAGTAAGACGAGCACTATGACATACTGAGAGCTTACCAAAATTTAAATGAATACCCTCTAACAATTTGTAGCCTACGAGTATAATGTCTATCTCACAAAGAAACTTCCCAAGATAAAAGATTTATAGCCATAGTAAAGCATACTATCACAAGAAATTAGTTTCATTGACTGACGCTCATTGCAGCAAAAAGTCTAAACGTGGCTTACCTTCTTCCACTCAGTTTAATTGCATAGAATATTTATTCAGTAATTTTGGCTTTTACTTCATCATGCTATATACTCCACAAAGCTTTTGAAAAAAAGCAAAAACCACAGTAAATTATACATAGTGTAACTAAAAACACTAATGGGCAAATATTTTCTGAATAAATACAACATAGGATTTTCAATACGTAAGATAAAACCGAGTCTCTTAAATTATAGTTCGACCACACTGACTTTGAAACTAATTAAATATTGTAAAAATATTACAAACGTTAAAGTTATATCTATTGTTCAGATAGTAAAAAAGTTGTATAGTTTTCTTTTTTAAAAAAGATATATATTTTGGTAAATATTAATAATTAAGGAGCCTGCTGAATTGAAATCACATAACAGAGCATAAGCCAAAGAAGTCTCTTGTTAATGCAACATAATTCATTCTGTTGTTGACGGTTGCTTGGCTGAGTGAAGCAAAACAAAGTAAAACACAGACGCCTGCCAACTGCAGGCCAGGATGCGTATTTGGATGCTGCGTGACAAAAGGATACTTCACAGCATGTCAAAGCAACAGTGTAGATGAGTAAGCAGCTGACATATACAATTTCTGTTGTAAAAAATCGTAGAGGATGCGAAACTAAAACTGGGCTACATTTTGGCCTGAAGGGAAAGTGGTTGTAATAGAGACTCGCTGTAGGATTGTTCAGGTTCTTTATGCTAAATGTCCATGTGAAGTTAAAGGGAATGCATATTGAAGGTGTATTTCACTGTCAGTTACAAGTACAGAAAGTTGAAAGCTGCTGATTGTTTTAAAAGCGAAATTCACTGAAGATTGAATCTCAAAAGCCACATCATAAAAAGTTGCAACATAAATCCATAGACTAAGAGATAAAAATTAAATAACAAATTACAGCAATATTTGATTTGTCTACTTACTGCTTCCTTTAAGCAAAAACAGTAGAGTTTGAGCTATTTTTTTTTATGTTATTTATTACTAAGAAATGTTAGCTTCGCATATACTGGAGTTATTTGTATGCTCCTGTCAGTCAGTCAGTAAGTCATCACAAGGTGCTTCTGTCAGTTGTTATTATTTGTGCATGTCGTCCAGATCCATGCCGTTTTGTTGGGGCCACAAGAACTCCGTTATTATGATCCTGGAGTGAATTCCGTTCACGGTCACTCATTTTCAAAAAAGTAAGGCCCAATCACGCCCCCTGATCAATATCCGCTCCAGACAGTTGCTCGTTGTAGATGCATTCGTTTTTCATAGATCGCGTGAGTATTTTCTGAGCTCCAAATTCGACAATTTTGTCATTCAGAATGCCATTCAGATGGAAATTCGATTCATCGGTGAAGTTGACTTTTTTCAAAAAATCGGCAGTCATTTCACTTTGCTCCATTACTCATTGAACGAATTGCTGGCGCTTTGCATGGTCTGCTGGTTTGAGCTCTTGAGTGAGCTGAATCTTGTACGGTGTTTCTTTTGCTAAAATTCGCTGCGTAGTGCTTCGTGAAATTTGAAGTTGTTGAGAACGATGCCAAATTGATGTTTTCGGGTTTTCGGCGACACTCTCGTTTACAGCAGCAATTTTTTCAAGAGACCGACCGGCACCTCGACGCAAAGGAGACTTACTGTCCATAATCGACCCAGTTTCTTCAAATTTTTTGACCACTCTCTTAATTACACTACTCAACAAGATTTTTCACAACGAATGGCGAAAACATATTCTATAATGAAATTTTCCGTAGAATCCGAATATCGCAATGGTTTTTTTCGATTGGCCCCAATTTTCCATATAAATGGCAAAACTCAAAAAAATGCACTTTTGAGAGCATATACTTCACATAAATGCTTGTAAGAACTTTAATCGTCAGCCAAGCAATTTTAAATTTTTTTATAGTGCAGAATAGAGTCTTACAAACATTTTAAGGTACAAAATGTGCAAATTGCATTAATTTTATGGCTGCTATGATCGAAAATAGGTAAAAAAATCGTTTTTTTTTTCGTTTATTTTAACAAATTCTAACTTTGAAGCCTTCTATCTGGAATCAATTATATTGGTTACAAAAAGTTAGCCATCCTATCTTATAGAAAATTTTATTAAAAAAATTTTAAATATACATTTGTTAGTAGAAAAGTCATAACTAGAGTATTTTATTAACATCAATGCAAGCAATATTTTTTCCCATAAATGCACATTATTTTTCAAACCGATTAAAGCGGACCACATCAATGTCATTAATTTGCTTAAAACTTACAGGTATCATTCTATGCTCAAGTTTAAGAGACCCATATTTTTTTATTTTGCTGAAAGCCACAATTTTCAAAGTTATCGTCATTTGAACTTTGTATGTTAAAATTACAAAATTCTAAAAGGACTTTTTTTTAAATTGTCGTTATTTCCTCAATACGTAATGGATTTTGATAATTTTTTCTTAAATTTCTTCATTATTGTATGTGTTTCATGAAAAAGTGACGTTTAGTGCAAAGAAAATTTTGCAATTTTTGATTTGAAGAAAGTGCCTCATTCATTTCATTTTCATTATAAAAATTATACAGCTCTTCTCTTCGTATACAAATGAGTCATTTTAAATGAGGTAAGTAACTGTCACATTATGCTCATGACACCACAGTTTTTCGAAAAGTTTCTTTTGTCATTTCACTTTTTTAAATTCAATTACTACCCAAACCAACACCAGATTCCCAAGGCGCACATTGGGGAAATGCTTAAACTTGGCGAAACGCTTTATGCTTTTAATTTAATTTATTTAAAACATGGAGATGCCTTAATCCGAACCACAAAACGACTGTTGTACTTGTAATATTATTTCGTACAGTGCTCCTTTTTGTTTTAGTTTTAATATCCTTTATAGGTTATTAATTTCCTTCATGACGATTTTTTTCCTTTTATTTTGATTTGTGGATTATGTTATCCTGATTTCACGTTTGTTACTTGGCCAAAGAGAAAAAATGTAATATCATTCTTTTTTACAACAGCCTCTTCAGCAGTCGTTGATCCGATATGTCGTCATGTCGGAGTAATTTTTTTGCTTGTGCCACAATTTAGTTTTTTTAAATTTTTTTTTTATCTTGTCTGATTTGTTGGCAGAAACTCTGAACATTTTTAATGTTGATTATGAAAAATGAGAAATTGCACTCGTTATGGCTTAGATGAGATGGTGAAGTGCTGCTGTCAGACAACGGGACGGCGTTTCAGGCCAATGAAAAATGTTGGCCAAGATTTTAGGAAAATTAAAAAATGTTATACTTCCGTTGTTAGTGACAACATGAAAGTGAAGTGGAAGGGTAGAGATAACATGAATTAGAATTTAAAATTTTAAAGTAAAGTACCACAATTTCGTAATTGAACAGAAATGTGTGGAAAATGCTACATCAGCTTGTTGAGAGTTCATTAGATGTCTTAAATGAAATAATTTTTTTAGGCTTAGCCCACACATGAGTAACCCTTGATGTTACTGGTGTAGATATATAATGAATGAGCTTAAACTGTGACGAACTTAAAGCATTTCCCTTACTATATAGACTGCAGTAGTTTGCCATGTGAAAAAATGTACGAGCAAAGTACAAGTGAGCAATAAATCAAGAAGTATGGCAAGGACAAAACAAATTAGTTTTTATTTTTCTTTTGTTGTTATTCTAAGTAAGCAATAAATTGGAAATCCTAAGTGTTACTGCGAACGAAAAAATGTTAAAATTTTTAAAATGTCATAAATTCTGTAAACTACTCAATCAATCCCAAAGGATGCAACGACCTTCAAAAATTCTCATACGCGACAGCATAATTTGAAAATGTAAAAGGAAAGCAACAAATAAGAAAAGTAAATAAAATTATTAAAATATGAAATCACATCCCCGTTTTGCATCGAGGTAAAAAACAACAACAGCAGCAGCAGAAGGAGGAGCAACAACACCAACAATATGACAGCAAACAACGCGTTGGCAACATGCTTCGTTGACGAAGAGCATCACGCTGTTGCTGCTGCTCCTGTTACTGCTGTTACACATACACTCAAGATAATTTTATTTTATGAGTGACTGCGCGCTGAGTGCGTACTCGTGTTAAGTGTTTGTGCTTGGCGGCGCGATGTAAGGGTGTCGTCTCCATCCATTCTTAAGCCACTAAGACCTGCCGTCCTGCCATTGCCAAGCTTGCCCAGTTTCTTGCGACATCGTTACTTAAATACATGACCAGGTATCTAAATGATTACGAGTATTTTAATAACTTGATATTTTAGCCATTGCCTGTTTACTGTTTCAAAGTTTCCCGTATTTAAGTCTTTGTATTGAGGGCATTCGTATCTCAGTTTCATTTCATTTTCTTGGAAAACTAATTTGATATAAACACTTAAGCTTTTTCCTCTATGGGTAGTATTACGCCCACTTATCATGATAGCTTTTCTTGTTATCATATTTACTTATTAATTCCCATCAACACTTTATCCAATGCCTGATTTTATCACCAAATTCTTCCGTAGCCAATTTGATATAATTTGCTTGAATGAATTTTCTAGCATAGCGTTTCAAAGTTTTCGCTCCTATATTTTGTACAGTTTAATTGTACAAGTTTAATAAAATTAGCATTAACAGCTTTCAGAACATAGCATCTGAAGAAAGATGACTTTATTTCAGTATCAAATTTTTGATATAACAACTTCAATTCCATACTTACCCATTCTTCATCCGGACAGTACTGCCATTATGTCGTATCCTCGTACAAACTTTCTAACTTGATACTATTAATCTCAGGTTGGTAGAGTTTTTGGGATGTCAAAAGTGATGGCATTTTTTTGTAGTAAATAAAATGTTGGCACTGAAACAAAATTAATTTTGGTGGGTAGGGAGTGGCAAATTACCTCTTTGCTCCGAGCGCTAAATGTTCACGGTACGCCACTGCATCTAACTGCATTCCACTGAACAGCTTTAAAATATTGTTTAAGTCTTTTAGGAAGTGCCATTTTAATACAAAACACCCAAATGAAAAAATAGAAGGGTCTAAAAAAAATGCTCATATTGTGTGAGATTAGTCATTATTGATCTGGCATTTGTTCGTACAGCTGCATTTTTCAATTTGCATTGCAAATTGTGAGTGTCTAGGGCAAACGTTTTAATATATCATAGGCCAAAATTTTTTATTTTGAGATTCCACACCCCAAAACAAAAACTCCTCTCTTATCAAATTATTTACATCATGTGAAGGTCGGATTGATCTGCATTAAGAATCTCAGTAAAAGTTTCCAAAGGGTTTTTGATAATATAATTTTATTGGATTTCTGGGCATTGTTTAATAAATGACACTCGATATAACTAATGAGTATTAATATGATACCCCACCTGTAACATCAAATTGATTTGGTTCTTCCTAACCAACAACAATTGCTACGTTATAGTTTCAAAAGTGTTGAGTATCAGATCACAAAATAGTTAGTATTGTTGTTTCTGGGTTTTGCCTCCCTTCGCTTTTTTATTTTATTTATGTATGTGCGACTGCACTCAGTGCTTGCGAAGATGCAAATCTTAAGGTAAATTAAAAACTGTTGACTGTGTTGCTAAGCTTTATGATTGCGGGAGCAACATGCTGCATGTGGCGTTAAACCCTGTTGCTGTTGCCGTTGTTATTCAAGTTGTTCAAGCCACATTTTTCTTTTTAGGCATAAATAAAGAATACAGGAAATATTAAGCCACCATTTGCTCACTGTTGTCAAGTTGGACAAAACACTGGGAAAGGAGACGACAGAACAGCCAAGACGAAGCAAATTGAAATTAAGTTTTATGCCCGCATAGTTGTCCATTGTCCCAGGGACAAATCCTTGGTGTAGTCACTGATTCAAAAAAAAAAGCAAAACACGAAAAATGCGACAAATTGATAAAATTGTTATGTGTCCATGGCATTGAAGAAAAGTTCCTGTAAGTTGTAAGCAACTGTAATGAAAGAGTGTGAGCTCATGTTCAACAAGACCTTGAACTTGAGCTATTCTCACAGAACGCCATAAAATGACGCCAGTGGACACAGAGAATGATTTTATTTGTAGAGCAAACTGCCTGCTTTTTTGAAATTCAACTGAGTTATAATAGGTTTTATAACTTTTTATACTGTAGAAATTGATGAGCCTTTTTCGTCAGAACGTTTTTTTTAACAAAGTACAAGAAATAGAAAACTACCCCGTTATTTGGAGAATTTTAATGAAAATTGGTAGAGTGGCGGCTAAAGTGGGACGAAATCATATAGTACTGAAGTATTATTTTAAAAATATTAGCTTGCTACTCGTTGCTTATACGAGTACTCGTTTGTTGTTCTTTCTACTTTCCTTATTTCAAATTGCTTCTTTTTGACACCTGACGCTTAAGGGAATTGATTTTTCGCGAAATAGTCATTGTTCTTTCCATTTCAAAATACACAATAGACAAAATACAAATTTGCTGGGTAGCCGTGGTATTTAAGCAACTTGCTATATACGTGACTACTATAATTTTACTCGTTAGGTTTTGCTTTTGCTTTCCCAAACAATTATAGTAGCTAGCTATAGATAACTAGCAGCGGATAGCGAATAAAATGCAGCTTATATACATATTTTAAAAATAAGAAGGCAAAACTTAAAAAAATTGTTTGTTTTTAAAGCAATTGGTTCCATTAACAACGTATCCTTTAAGACTAAAAAGGAAGTAAATACGGCAAATTTAATTTTTACTATCTTGCACAGTGTTATCAACGAGACCAAAATCTGGGCATAATGATAGTTAAGTCTAAGTATGTAGTCTCGTAAATGAGTCTTTAGAGAAAAAGGAGCTGGTAGCCATTAAACTGTAGCTGCTTGTTTTATTGCAAAAAGGTTGAAGAGTTTAGAGAACCATTGGCAGATGAAAAATATGATTTAAATATTATCTTGTGCTATAATTTTTATTCCATAAGTAATTAACCATATTAAGAATGAGAGACCCAACGGGTCGAAATATGAATGACTTTATAATATATAAGCAAATATTGTAGGAACATTTTAGCAATTTTTAAGACAACAATAACTTGTTTCTACATGAAGATCTGAAAGTAAGAAATTATATTAGGACGATATTGTATATGAGATCAGCTCTTCATGTCAAAATAAGTTCCACAGAACACTTTTTAAAGTTACCACATCATCAGCATTTAATTAAAAATAAGTTTTCATTGCTAATATGTAATACAAACTATATCGTTTCATATCTTTTTTAAAGTAACATACTTAAACGTTAACTAAAAACATAATACCAATTATTTGCTCACTAGTAGTATCATAGGTCAAAATACTTCCCTGATCCGTAACTACGCTAAATTATAGTAAATAAGTTTTATTCGCTAGAGATTTGAAAGATGTTTGATAGTAATGGAATTTTTGAATGAAGAATTATCTCATAAATCGAGTGTAGGAAACGATACAAGTCAAAAGAGTTTAGAAAAAAAAAATATTTATCTTATTCAAATGGGAACTCTATTTCTAAATTTGTTCGATTTGAAAACTATTTATATATTAACTCGGCAAATATTGTCTGCCACTCTATCGATCAAAAGTCCAGCCTCGTACTAAAAGGCAGATGCTCATAAGCAGTATGACCGTTGTGAAAAAAGATCCAAAAAAAGAGTAATTTTTGGGTGAACAAGTGTGAACTGGTTGTTATTATCGGAACGACATTATAAATATGGTTTTTGGCTTGGCTTCCAATTCTCAAGCTCTTTGTTTTCAATTGAGTTAAGCGCAATATAGACTGGTATGCGTCTACTTTAAGTCCATTAGTCAGTTAATCAGCTACTTAATTTGGAAAAGACTGCTATGTATATGGGAAAGACATAATTTTAGTTACATTCGCATAAAAGTTTTCCTACAAGCGCTCATTCAAATAATTTCTTAAGCTTCCAACCTAATCAGCTTATTGTCATATGTTTGAAACAATTCTTTAGCTATAAGGTTTTGAGCTCATTAATTACTTTTTTTGGATGACTTATTAAATGCTTGTGTTGGTGGCGATAAAGTGCCAAATAAGGTAATTTAAAAAAGAACGTGCCATGGAAACAGACTGCAAAATAGTGTACAAAATGGCACTTTAGTGTACACAATGGTCACACTGCTCATGAGACATTTTACTCAGTTGATGTTGGTCTTCTTTCCACAAGAAAATCAAATAAGTTCACATTAGACTGTCCGTTATTTCCCAAATTTCTTTGAACAAAGAGCTCGTTCCTTAAATATTTCAGTTAAAGAAAAAAGTTTTGACCCAAAAAAATTTTATTTGATTCAGCAACATTTTGCCTAAAATTTTTAATTGAAAACATAGTAGATGAGAGTAGAAAAACGAATAGGAGTTTTTTGATCATTATTTGAAAAGTTTTTAAGAAATAGTGAAATACACTGAAAAAAACTGCTATGTATTTTTAGAGTGTTTTATTTAATTAATTTTTTTTTGTTTTCTTGAAAGTTCATTATAATTATCGAGTAAGAAATTAACAAAAAATGTTTAGTGAGCTTCTCCATTAAAGAAACTAAAGTAATAACGGACAGTCTAATGCACATCTACAAAGTCGGATACATTGCTACTGACGCGACGAACGAGACTGTCGGGGGCGACAGAGAGTGTAGAACAGCGCATCATAAACGTTAAAATAATAAAAATGTTTGCTTAATAAAATATGTACACAGTTGCATGGCTATCTATCGAAAGGAGTGTGGGTCGTGGTGGAAGAACAAAGGTGAGAGTAGCAGAAGTAAATGTCCTGCAGTATCATGACATCGCATGCTATCGGTTGGTGCCTGGCACTGTCGTTCTTTTTCATTTGGGGATTTTTATTAATTTTCCCGACGAGTGAAAAATTGTCAAATGTGCGGTTTTACTTTCTAACAGTTGCCGACGGTCACCCCAATCGCCTCTTGTTTACTCCGCGTTAGATATATCACAGTGTTTGTATGTATTTGTGTGTCGCTTGCAAAGGGCAGTGAGGCACAGAAAATCCTGGAAATTTGTCTCTGAGGAAATCAGCAGCTTTGAAATTTCAAACTTTTTATTTGTTGATATTTATGCTTTATATTAATTTTGTTGTCATCGTCATGGACATTTTCTGTTGCCGGTTCTTGCTGTTGTTGTTCTTGCGATATAATTTTAAATTATACCATTAAGACCCGGAAAGGGACTAATTTGCACATCAGTCAACGCGACACAATGAAAAATTCACAAAATTTATTTAAAGCTCAGTTAACAAAAAAAAAAAAAAATATTGATGACCGAATTTGGCCACAAAAATTAATTTTCCTTGAACTTTCAGCAAGACGTAAATGGCCAAGCTGATGTTATACGTAAATGTACATTAGAGTGCTCCCTAATCACTCCAACGCTCAGTGTTCAGGGCGTTTTGGTTTTCAAGCTTGTAAATAAAAATAAATCAAAATCTGAAGTGTTCGAACCGGAAAAACTTCAACCAATTTAGAATCTTGTTCAATATAAACAAAGGCGCATGCTTCTTACATTTCAATAAAAAATTTTCAAATCTGCATTTTGGAAATGAAATTGGTAAAAATGCATGACGCAGTCCATAGTAGTAATTTCCCCCAATTGATAGTTTAAGTATGGCTGATAGTCGAAATTAGCGTCAGTGGCTGGAATCGTGTTGGGGGCTGGCTATGAGAGGCCGACAAAAAAGGTTTTACTCAATTACTCAGAAAGTAAGCCATAAGTAGAAAATTATATATTGACCGATGTTGTATAGAATACGAAACACATCGATTTCATGCCCAAACAAATTTCCGTATGACAAGATTTGTCCATTTTTCATAGTTTTAAGCTAAAAAATTATGGTTTTTATAGAGTCTTAAATTAAAATTACTCGTTCAAATCTGAAAACCGCAAAATAACTATTTTTGACCAAAATCACAGTATTTAATGGAAGCTTTAAAACGGTGGATGGTGGATTAAATCTTATGGAATGGAGATTTTTCAGACATAAAATCGATGTACTTTTATCTCCTCTATAATATTGGTCTTAATATATTACTATACTTGTGGCTTTTTTTCGAGATATTGTGCGAAACTTTTTTCATCGGAGTCTTACAACCAGGCCCACTATAAATTTTGGGGAAAGACGCTTATTTGGGTTGTCATCCATACCTCAACTATCAATTGAAAAAAAATAAGCGTTAAGTAATGACTATGAAAAATGCAACGCTACCTCCCGGACCTGTGTGTTTCTATGCAATTTGAAGGTTATGAATTCAATATTCAGCATGATCAAACATTTTTATTATTTTAATTTAAATTCTAACTGAACTCTTGAAATACTATTTTTCAACTTGACTCCAAAACATAAATTTACCAGATCCCGGTTATTTTCTTCTTAGAGTGTAATATATATTTGTGGCGCTTATTCTAAATTGGCCCAAGTACAAATTAAAAACTTTAATCGTGGTAATTTTGGTATACACTCAAAGAAAAAAATTACTTGTCACGTATGATATAGATGGAACTATTTCACGTGTTTTAGAAAACTATTTCAAGTGTTTTTGGGAAACAAAATTTTTGAACCAAAAACTCTTAATTGTACTCACATGCGAGTAAAATTAAAAGTTCTTTTAACCATAAGACAGAGTTCAATTCATATGAAACTTTTTGAAATTTTATAAATTCCAAATACATAATAATAATATTATAATAAATTCTGTATGTTTTCCACTTGCAAAGTATTTTAGATAAGAAGGCTTATAGTGAAAAAAATATTTTCATGGGTTCTAACATATCGTTTTTCAAAAATAACAAAACCCCAAACACAGGAACTTTAATTCAAACAGAGAATGCAACACTTTTTTAAACGGCAACAATATTAGCAATCAACCTATTAGCTGACGCACTAACACAGACACCCAAATGCAAATACACGCGTATACCCATACACACTACCCAACGGGGAATCTGGACGCAGCTTCCAAGGGAGAAATTTAATTATTTTTAAAAAAAAGTGTTACTACGCATCCACTGGGGCTTGAACCCAAGCATGCCGTGTTATTACATGCTCAGCTTAATGACATCAACCAAGTCTATTGATATTTTCTGGCTAGTGTTTCACCGAGGCCGAGGCGAGGCGAGGCGAGGCGAGGTTCTAGTTGATCTCGGTCTCGCCTCGTTTTATAAATTTAAGTCTCGCCTCGCCTCGGCCTCGGACGAGGTCTTGCCATCACATGCATCGCCTCGCCTCGCCTCGCTCTCGGCCGAGGCACCTCGGTAAAAAAGCGAGGTTTTTATTAAAATAAATAAAAAATTATATATGTATCCAGGCTGACAGGCTCATCAAGCCTCAAGAAATAAAATAAAATATCTGTTTTTATTTTTGGTGAATTGGATGAGATGTGATGAATTTAATTCTTTTCTTATATGGGAAGGAGAGGCATTGCCTATTTTTCCAAACCAAACTAAGCTATGAACGTTTTACAAACTATAAGAAAGATATGTACCAAATCTTATTTATTTACGTCAAATAGATGATATTGAGATACGATAAAGTTAATTTGTTTCTTATATTGAAGGTATGGAACCGCTCATTTTATTAATTGAATCTTAGTTATGCCTCTACCTTTTATAAATATACCAAGTTTTATTAATCTGCATCAAGTAGTTGATAATATATGATGAATTCTGTTTTTCTGTTATGTGGGGGTGGCATCACCCATTTATCGTAAGCTATGTTACGGAGCATCCCAAATCTTAATAAACATATATGTATGTCAAATCTTTCGTCGGTCGGTTGAACGGTTTAGGAGTTCATTAGCAACGAACATACATATACTGAACTTTATTTATATACTAGCATTACCCTGTGCGTTTTGCTTCACCTTACCGGTTCTTAGAAAATCTGTTAGAATAAATCAATTTCAATGCAGTGCTGTCAATCATGCAGTTTTGCTTATAGCCATACATAGCCATACATAGCCTTACATGCTTCCCTAATCGATCAATCGAGGCGAAGTCGCATAAAATCTGATGTAATCCAAGGATTTCTGTGCATTAGCGCTTGGACCAAATCTGAACTCGTAAGAAGCACATGCGGGTTAAAAATAAAACAAAGTAGTTTGTTCAAAATTAAATACTAAAATATTAGTTAAATATAGATTTTAATATAAAAATTACATTCATATTTTGAATCTCCATATGGGTCTTACGAGTTCAGATTTGGTCAAAACGCGCCTCGCCTCGGTCAAGCGAGGAAAATTTATTTTTCCTTCTCGCCTCGTTCTCGCCTCGGTCTCGCCTCGTTCTCGTAGTCAAAAACGAGGCTGCCTCGTAGCCTCGGTGAAACACTATTTCTGGCTGGCTATTAGTAAATTATATGAACTATCATGTGGCAACTACATAAATCAAAAACTCATCTTTTCATTTTGACAGAACACTAATGTAGTTTCAGTCTTACCGAAGTTAATAACAAGAGTAGCTCAGTTCGTTAAGTTGTGCGCATTTCAGAACAATGCCTAGGTCAAAATCTGGTCGGTGACAAAGAAATAAAAAAATAAATTTACTTTTCTTTCCAATATCAAGTTCCTTTAAATATATCTAGCACATTTTTTATATTTCCAAACATGTGCTTCTACTTAGTATTCAATGAAGCGCATTTCATATGCTTCCTGTATTCCTTGGAGCACATACGAAGCGCTTTGTACTTCCTTTTCCAATTGGGTAGTGTTGCTCATACATGCCTTTACTGGCAGCAACGTTTTCACCTAAATTGAATAACGTCGTCGTGTACCGCACAAGAACAAACCAAAAGGACACAGCATAAATATTTGTACCTCGCTTCGCTCATCTACTCGTCCATTCAGATGCTACTGCAATATGACTGGTTCAGAGCAATTTATCAGCAAGGACCAAGTAATGGCAAGGATATCAACAACATGTAAATTTTAAATGTGAACCAATTTAGGGTCAGTACGAAAAGTGTGTATGTGTGTGTACGCCCTGTTGTCGTCGTTTTTAGTTATCCCTTTGCAATAATTAACAAAATATTGCTGAGCCATCAGAGTAAATGAAAAACTAATTGTGGGCGAGGCGTTTGGCAACTGGTGAAACCAGGCGGTAAACGGTCTCGAACCAACGAATAAACAAAAAAATAAATTGTAGTGTGGCACAAAAAAAACACAGACAGCAGCAGTAAAAGAATTAAAACATTTAAGCAACAAAAAAGACACATTTTTAGTTTTATGATTGGAAAATGGGCAGAAAGTAGTCAGTTCTGTGTGCAAGAGGGAATCTTAAAATATAACACTTGAAGGAGTTTAAGATATAAATAACACTTAAGGTATGCAAAGAATTTCCTTTAGAATTTTGTAGAAAGGGTGTTACTTTCTTAAACGCAATTGATGGCCCCCGTTCGTATGTATTGTCTTTTGTATCATGTTTGATTGGAATTTCTTTGATGAATTTTTAATTATTTTAATTTTATCAGCAAAGCAGCAAAGTCAAACTTAAGTAAATCTAATTAAAAAATCAAACACATTTCAAAGCAAAACGTGTCACTCATTCATGTCGAAATATAATTGTAACTTTTGTAGGATTCAGAAAATTAACTTAATTTATATACAAAAAAATGTATTTATAAAAATGTTCTTATTTCAAGAAGCTAAGTGAACGCGATCACTTCTATTGTAATTGAGCAAGTTTTCCTGAACTGAGTTAATGGTTTTTCATTGTCTGAAACTGTGAAAAAATCTAATGGAAACCTATGCCCATAGTTATATTTGTTTATATAATATAATTTACAAAAGTAATAAATTACAAATACTAAAACGAAGAGTGCACATAGTTAAATTCAAATGTAGCAATTTAATGTTTCCGATTATGTGGAAGGTGCAACGCCAATTTTTTGAATATTGCTAGTTCAAACCATTTCTAGTATATAAGTGAAATTTGAGTTATCAGACCAGACGTAAAATTGTGAAAATATATAAAAGTTTTTACTTTAGTTTGATGAAATACGATCAGTACATAACGCTCGTTTGCTGGAAGACCGTCATAGCTTAGAAAAAAGTTTCAAGTTCAGGAATAACCGCCATTTAATTTTTAATTTTGTGTGAAAAAATCATAAAGATATCTGATAAACTTGTCTTGTCAGAAGAGTTAACATATGTACTTTCATTTATCTTCATATAAAAAGTAAATTATTTAAAACTTTAAGCTGAAATCGCAATGCGGCGTTCGGTCGGTCGCGCTTTGGCCAACTTTGATCGGCGTTTGAAAAACTTTGCTAAAATCTACAATATTGGCTGTCAAAACGCCCGACCTTACTTTTTGTAAATCATAATGTTGCGAGCGTCTGTCATTTCAACATTGTCAATAAAAGGAATTCTATTTGTCAGTTTTTTGCTTAATTTTGTCGTGTTTTTTAGTTTTGATTGTTATTTTCATAAAATAAATAGATTTGAACGAAATGGATAATTTAGTTGACCTTATTTTGTCACTGCATGAAGCGCTGGATAAACGAGAAGTGTCAAAAGCACGTTCTAGTAGAAAGTAGCTCTACTCGAACTTCGGGTATGGCGTTGATCGTATTTACGATAAAACGCAACGCAACGCCTGAGGTCGCATTTATGCTGAAATCGCAATTCGGCGCTAGGTCGGTCGCGCTTTGAACAACTTTGACCGGCGTTTGTAAAACTTTACAAAAATATACGATATTGGCTGTCAAAACGCCTGACCTTACTTTTTGTAAATCATAATGTTGCGAGCGTCTGTCATTTCAACATTGTCAATAAAAGGAATTCTATTTGTCAGTTTTTTGCTTAATTTTGTCGTGTTTTTTAGTTTTGATTGTTATTTTCATAAAATAAATAGATTTCAACGAAATGGATAATTTAGTGGACCTTATTTTATCACTGCATGAAACGCTGGGTAAACGAGAAGTGTCAAAAGCACGTTCTAGTAGAAAGTAGCTCTACTCGAACTTCGGGTATGGCGTTGATCGTATTTACGATAAAACGCAACGCAACGCCTGAGGTCGCATTTAAGATTACAGCATAAGCATGCATTGCTTCTACTTCAGCTGTCAGAGTGCGACCGACCGAACGCAGCATTGCGATTTCAGCATTAAGATTACAGCATAAGCATGCATTGTTTCTACTTCAGCTGTCAGAGTGCGACCGACCGAACGCGGCATTGCGATTTCAGCATTAAAGCATTTTACTCCAACATTTAGTTGACTCGGTATACTTCAGCTGGAAAACAAATTTTATAACACGGTGCTACAAAAATAAAAAAATTGAATGAACTTTTCAAATGACCTAGTGCAAGTAGTAGGTCTGGTCGAGTACAACACGAAACCGTGTTTGAAAACTTTGTAACACCCCCAAATTTTCAATTTATGGTCAAAAAAACCGTTTTTTGGTGACTTTTCGCTCCCAACAATTTCTAACTCAGCAATTATTCAACCGATTACAAATTTTAAAACGGATTTGGAAAGTCAAGTGTAAATACTTTCAAAATATATGCGCCTGTTCTTCAGTATAACAAAAGTATGAAGTGATTTTTTGTGAACATCTAAAATTTTTTTTTTTTTTTTAATACTTGCAAATTCAACGCTATTTTTTGGCCACAATTAGCAAAAACAGAAACATTGAATTTTTTTTTTTTCTGAAACAACCATTTATTTTGGATGAAAAAAGTGTTCTTTTATTCAAATCAATTACAAATTGTCAAAGTTATAGAGCTTTCTCTAGAGAAGGAAATTCGATCTCTTTTTTTTTTTCTGAAACTACCATTTATTTTGGATGAAAAAAGTGTTCTTTTATTCAAATCAATTACAAATTGTCAAAGTTATAGAGCTTTCTCTAGAGAAGGAAATTCGATCTCGTTCGAAATAAAATTCTTGTTCTAAGTACTTGATGCAGATATTTGCCTTATGTGATCGATTCCAGTTTCTTAATGCAATCTTTACTCTTGTTAGAATGCTTTCTTGATCTTCTACGTGTATAAGACGAGTCGTCAGTGTCTCGTTTGAGTGACCAGCAGTACTTGGACAGCATTTTGACCTGGCTCTTTCCTTCAAAGCGCTATTCGATTGCCGATACTACTTGGTGGAATCGTTTACCCTGTTCATCACTGAGTTGACCCAGATTTTTTGGAAGAAACACAAATGAGAATGCAGAAAATGAATTTTGATGGAGAAATGGGACATAACACCATTTCTCTATAAGCCTCCAGAAATTCGTTTACCACCTCAACATAATTATAATTTTTCCTGTTCTCACACAAAGAAATAAAACTCAGCCATGCTCTTTTTTCAACTTGGTTAAATTTTTTTAAAAAAATTTGTTATTGATGACAGTCCCAAATCGCGCATGAGGTCATGATAATCAAGATTTGACACTAAGTGGCGATCTATTGGTTGTGTTCCAGTTGGAATACATGGTATATCATTTCTCTCGCTAGGAAATTCATTGCTGCAAACAGGAAAGGTTTCAGGTTTTTTGGTTCTAGCCGGCTTAGTTAGACTTTCTCTTGGGACTGGTTTCGATACGGCTAAAACATTAGCATATTGTATGCGATTGCGGGTTTTCTATTATGGTATTTAGAGTCGATATATGAAAAATATAAGAAATCCTTAGAGCTTTTTTTTTAATACCATGTTTACTGTTTTTTAATGATATTACATATTCATAACATACGTATGAAATTTAAAAGTTATTCGATTTTCTTCAAATTTTGACACGTCAAAATACTTTAATAGATAGCACCAAAGTCTTAATATCAGCTTCATAGGTAGTCGGGGTCTAGAGAAAGAACCATATTTAGACCTGAAAATAGTCCTGTTTAGTCCGGTTTAAAAATATTTGTTCTAAAAGCCCTCAAATCTAAATTTAAAGTTGTGGATATAAATTTTTTTTTTTTGTTATGTCATATTTTATACATAAAAAATAATGTTAAGCCTCTAGACCTTAAGACTTATTTTTGCGACCCGATTAAGTTAAATACGTCTTAGTAAAATATGACTGCTTTGGTGTACTAAATGGTAGTTTTATTCATAATACTAAAGACCGATCTTATTATATTTATCTATTTATTCGCTTTTAAATGAGATACCATATAGTGAAAATGGTTGACCAGGACCAGAGATATCAAACATTGAATTTGGCTATTTTCGCAAAAATTGCGTTTTTTTCGAAATTTGACCTAACAGTACTCAAGACCCCGAATATCTAGGGAGCTGAAATTTGGACTATGAGACTGTCTTTTTAGGTTTTTTAACTTGTCAAAATTTGAGCACAATCGGATGTTTCTTAAATTTCATACAAACGTTATACACATATTATACTAGATATATTACTAAAAACAGTAAATATGGAATTAAAAAAAAGCTCTAAGGATTTTTTTCCTTTTGATGCATTTCTACTTTGATTAACATCCCAAATAATTCCACATTCACGTTTTTGTTGTAACTCAACTTGTCATTTAAACTTGGTTAAAGCCCACCGTGCACACATACATTAAACTTGATTGCCACATGCTGGCTGAAACTAACTCTCCCACCAAATAAGTGAAGCCTCTGACTCCCCCAGTACCGGATTTAGTATAGAGCCGAAAAAACGAGCCGACTGCGGCAGATGTTTAGTGGCTGCAAATTTTTCAATAGTCTTACTTTCTATATAAACTGTAATTATCAATTGCTTGTTAATTGACTATTTGACTTTTGACTTATCCTTTTGCCAAGCTAAAAATGAGATTAAAAAGCTTTGTTATAGCAAAAGATCCAGTTAAAAACTGATGCAGATAAAGTTGATTCGCTTGCTCTCAAATTGCGTATCTTTATCACGTCAAACGATCCTTGTAAGGAGCAAGGCAAGCCAAATGAATTTTCAATTTTGTCAACATTAAAATTGTAAAAATGTGGTCAAACTTGTCTAGAGCACTCCTGGTGAGAGCGAATATTGAAATCGTAATGAGTCACAGACTCTAAAAAGCTATTAAGCTCTATTGCCCAGTGGCCAAAATGTTCTCATTAAAAACTTTCATTGAAATAAAATTTCTTTCAAGCTTCAAACTTAACCTAATAAAAACAGTCATATATTTGACTGCCAACATTTTTTAACAATGTTGAATTTTTGAGTTTTGTCGTGTAAAGGGACTATAATCGATTTTATGAATGAAAAATAAGGCTATGTCAATTCAGAGAGACATATTAGGATTGATGACTAGGTTGTTCTTATTTGTTCTTTTAATACGAAAGGGTGGTAAATACTTTTGGGCCTATACTTCAAAAAAGTGTAAGTCCGGCCTTGGACTCACCCTTCTTCTCGTAAGCCTAATTATCATTATTCCTATCTTCCGTTCTTCTTATTTTGAGGATGACACAAAAAAAATGTTAGTTATTTTTATAGCTCAAACAAATTGCAGATAATCTTCATTATGTCGATTTTTCTATCTTGCGTTGGCAGCGTACTTTCCCGTGTGTCTGTCAGAACGACTGTGTGCCTGCCAACATTCCTACAATTAATTAGCGAATGAAATTGTGCTAATAAACTAACAACTTTACGTGCGCTCCAAAGTGTTGCAAAGCTCTTGCGATCGCACTTAGTGGATGTGGCGGGCGCACGTACTCTGAAGTAGCCGTAAAAATGCCTGCGTCAAGTAGTGGCATAAACTTAAAGCTCAACCTCGCTAAAAGCGTCAGCAATAAGAAAAACAAGCAAATCGTTACGACGACGATGACGACGGCATAAAATGGAAATCAAATAATTTAAATCGCATTTCCTCCATTCAACGCTTTCGCAAAATCAAATATGGCAGCGACATAAAGTGGAGCAGCCCTTCGTTGAGTGTAACGTATGGGGGCAAGTGCTGGAGGTAAGATGTCTGTGAGGTAGATGCCACGGCGGATTGCTTAATAGACGTTGCGATTTGTGTTTCGACGTTTGGTTTTTATTAAATATTCTTTCAAATTTATGCATATGCTCGATAACAACACAAAAAAAGTAACAACAAGATGTATCTTGAAATTGTGACTTCACCTTCAAGTCTGTTGAAAATGTTTGGTTTTAGTAATTTGTCGCCAGTATCAAAAATCCGATACTTAAAATTTAGGTAAAATATAAAAGTGTTTTAATTTTTTTTTCAAACTTCATATATATTTATTAAACCAACTCGCTTGGAGACTAACAATAATCATACAAATCTTAAGAAACTAATAGAACGTCGGACTTTTCCAAGCCATTGCTTAGAAATGATATTTTTTCAAATTTTGTCTTCAGTTGTGAAAGGAGCACCCATTATACGTATACATAATAGCTACAGGTAATAATTTGCCATAAGACTATTGTAATAAGAGAACATATTAAAATGGCTACAGCTGATGTTGCTGTCAACGGCCAAGTGTATTGAAGGAATTGAAATTTAAAAAAAAAAATGTTCTCACAGATTAGTGGGCATTGAACCAGTACTACTGAAGGCACTTACGAAGAACTCTTTGAGAAGAATTTCTTAAGCTCAATGCTAAAAAATAATACACAAAATAATGAAACTCTGGACAATTAAAAGCACAAAAAAGTTAACGCAAATTAAAGACAAGGATTGTCGTTGTCATACACCTCTGGATGTTTGCAGAGTGATCAGTTAAAGGTTTTCACATTAGCAGTAAACTTTGATAATCAACTTGGGTAAACTGATTTTCATGTTTGTAAACAGTTTTTATTTACTTACAAATTATTTTTGTTTCAATGTCAAAATTGTGCACCACAGGTCGTATGAGTGATCAGTGTTCTAAAATTAAACGAGCAAAAATTGCCTGTAAACGTGGGCGCGTATTCAATAAAAAATTCATATTTTCCAAAGAAACATTTTAATACAACAAAAAAAAATTATTTTAAGCAAATATGTTTAAAGTAAGTAATTTAATTTTTAAATTAGAACATTCTTAAGAGAAAATGATACCTAGTTTTTTATTCTATTAGTCATAGTTTTTGAGATATTCTGTTTCAAAAAATGTTTGAGCAAAATTTTAAGACATCTACTCTTTGTACATATGTACTCTTTTGAAAAAAGTTTTTGAATTCAAATCCACCAATAAATAAGCAATGTATAAAACTAAAAAATTTAGTTTACTTTTGCTGCAATACAAATATCTGAGTAATTAAGGGAGGAATTTGGCGACAAAATGTAACAAAGCAACAGGAAAGAACTTAGAAAGTTTAAAAATCGCGCTACTGACATATAAGCAATGACAAACCATAGAAATTATAACCTCAACTATTATGTATACTCCAAGTGCTGCAAAAAATTTGAACAACTGCATGATCTGATACGCTAGCTTTCCAGATAAAATTACCAATATATCTTAGCAACATTTTCAACAAACAACTAGAAAGAAAGAAATACAAGCAACTCCTACCGATAGCAAGAAATTCCCTGCAATGGTAAAAGACAATGGGAACAGAGACGTACCGTGAACATCTGTCGCCTGGGGCGAAGAGGCAATTTGCCGCTCCGTACCAATTATTTTTAACAATACAAAATAAACCGTATTAACATGAGTTATTTTACAAATCTATCAAATAACTAAGATATATAAGCGTTGGCTTATATCGAACGCTTTGCCCAATTTTTAAAGTAATTCATAGCAGGAAACGACCTTGTGAACATAAAGTTCTAAGACTAGATAGGAATTACAAATAAACGAGTACATAAGCCAACTACCACTCAAGTATAAACTCCTCAAGCGATTTCTTATCTCAGATAGCTGATGATCGAACACGTCTATCAGAAGACCATTTGGTATTTACATGCCAAATGTTTGTCCTGAGAAGATATTTTGAATAAATATTTGAGCAATTTGCATTAAAAAATGGTAACGTCATAAATTTTAATGAATGTAGACGTTCATTTATTTCGTTCCACTGTAACATAGAAGTTCTCATAAAAACACCTGCACATCGCTTCGTTTATTCGTGAGACCAAAGTTGTAGTGTTATTTACAATCCTAGTGTTTGGAGGATATCCGTGTATACTTTACAACCACAAAGTCCACCGTTATTGCTCCCAGTTGTTATCCATGAAAGGTAGCAAAAAACTAAAAGAAATATGGCATAGAGGTGGCAATGAAACAAAAAAGAAAGAAACAACAGTCAACTGTAAAGATGAAAGTCATCACCAATTTAAGGAGGCTGCCTCACAACCAGTTGGGCATCCTTTGAGATGCCATATGCCAACGTTTGCTATAAAATCTAAAATACACTCAACCACACATCAGCGCAAATGCCACTGGCAAGTGTTGCACTTTAGCATTTGGCCACAGCGTAACCTCGTAAACATTTGCAACACATGCGACGGCGCACAGTGGAGAAACAATTGGCAGAGGTCAGCCCAGAACTCCGTCCGATCCAATTTCAATAATCTTTTTTTTAAAACACTTGGAAAAAATTTCAGATCTGTGTCATTTTATAAATGTTTAAAGTTTTATTATCATGTTCCTTCAGGTCGCAATTAAATGAGCGGTTCATTTTTGAGAAACTTTTTTTTTATTATTCAAAATATCTTTGAATCTGAGCATCAGACTACGTTGTTTCACCACGTCTGGTTTTTTATTTAAATTTTTAGTGAGAAATCTTTTCTAAGTATCGACTTTTGTCGCGAAAAGTCCATTTTTTGGCCACTGTGCGACAACAACAACATAAAAGAACAGCGAAAGTCACCAAAGCACGCTAGAATGCAAAGGAGTCAAAAGAGCAAGAACGTCATGAAATCCCAGAGCTTGGCATTCATGTGTTAAGTGTTGCACACCAGATGGCGCCAAATGCAGCAATGCATAAAGAAACACAAAACATGGCAGCCACTGTCAAGGGCTTAAAGCGTGGCCACATAAAATCCTGCGTTTGCTGAAATGGCAGAAATTCTATAAAACTTAAAAGGAAACGAAAAACAGAGTAGAATGAGTAAGCCAAAGAGATCGTTAAATTGTTACAAAAGTCAACGAGGAGCGCGTAATTTAAGTGGCTTGCGAAGGTCAGAAGCTTAGGAGCGGGTCAAAGTTTCTTGTGAAGAGTTCAACTTTACTTTAGAGGCAAGCGAGTTTCATGACAAAAGAACAAAATAAGAGAGTTAGGTTTTTATATTATTTTTTTCTATTTTTACTGGTAGCAGTTAAGTACTGATGCGATTGTGTAAAAAACAGAGTCACATATTATAGAAAAATTGCTATTCTGAGTTCTACTTATCTTTTTTAAGCGACAATTTCTCGGCTATCATACACATGATGAAACTTACAAAAATGCTGCACATAAAGCAGCAGCATTGCTCAATAAAAAGGCAGCAACAAAAGTGCTGTAAAATTTTAATGAAATTTTCTGCAATCAAGTCTTACAAAATTTACGTAAGAAAACAAACAGTAAAAGCAACAAGAAATAAACAAATGAATGCATATCGAAAATTCTACCCGCAACAAATCCTTGGTGGAGTTTTTTCACGATAACAACAACAAAAACAATAACGATACCATCGGTACATATCAGCAGCAACATTGTGCGCTTGATGGGTATTCATTTGAAGCAACAACGTTGATGTAATCTGCTGCTATAGCAGCAACAACAGCTACAGCAGCATTGCAGCAATGTGCAACATTTCCTCAACGTGGGCAATAAAATGAATTAAATTCCAAACAAACGAACGAATGAAACAAAAATCCTGGGCACAAACGCGCACATGTAGAGAAAAAACTGTTTTTTTTTTAGATAGAAGCAATCAAGACCCTTCGAAAAGTTTAAATTAGCTATATTCGTCTTATGTATTTTTTTGGTGAAATTTTAATGGACCTTGTACGACCACAAGAGGAAATTGTTACTCGGTCCGTTGGACTCATATCATATTTCTCCAATCTTCTCTCTACTGTGCTCAAATAGCATATTTTTGGAGTGCCGATTTCGAATTTTTACTATGCGAAGTTCTTTATTTCTTTATGCTATGTTGCCGTAACTTGATGAATGAAGCCCGCTTTCAGAAGTTTCTACCGCTTTACAATTTTCTACTCAGGGAGAGGAGAATCTATATTCTTTTTAGTAAATGTTACTATTTCAAGAGATAAGCCCTTTACACGTAGTATGATAGCTTTGAAAAGAGAGACAGAGGAGTTGTACAAGGCTGAACTATTAAGCAATTTTATTTGTATCAACGAGAATGATAGTGGTCTGAAGTTTGTGTTAAGCCCTCATGGCACTTCAGTTATTCGGCTCAATTTATGGCAGAAGCTTTTGTACTACTTGGTAATCTTGGTAAAAAAAACCAACAGATGAACTTGAACGGCACTCCTCTACCCCCTAACCGACAACAGCGTCCTGTATATTTTGGTATTCATTAAGGGATTTTTTAATATCTAAAAAGGCTGCAAGTCTGAGCTAACGGAGATTGAAGAAGCTCTGCATAATTTGTTTTACCTAATGGTGAGCGGTTTTGATGGTAGTTCCATACATAAATATATTTTAATACTAAGCAGAGAAGTAATGACTATGAAAAAATTTATGCAATATAATTAATCTATACATAATTTATTTTATCAACCGGTCAGTAAAATTAACTATATGGCTACAGCCTTTTAGTCGCATGACAACTCTTAACAATTGCGAAGTTTTTAACATTTAACTACCCACATGGTTAATTTTTGTAACATTTATGCCTAGTGACATGTGAATTTAATAAGTTTTTTACATGACTTAAAGCTTCAAGCTTAATGGCTTATAGAAAGAAAGCTAGTTGTAACAGCTAAACTCTATAATAATTACTATAACAATCAAACTCAAGTTATTTATAATGATGTTTTTCGAGAATAATCTTCATTTGTTGTTGAGCAGACGGTCGAGTGTTAAAGAGACTTCAATTTTGTATCAAAAATTTTTACACATTCGTGTATCCAATTTTACAGCCTAAAATATTAACAATGTTTTTTTCAGGGATTAATACTTCTCTCAGTGTATATGTGGTTGTATTTTGGAATGCAATCGTACATACTCCTATTGAGTACGTGTGGACGTTCATGTGAGCGTCCTGTATTCACACTGGATTCGGTCACAAGGGTTGCTGATTCGGTGATTGCATGAAAAATAGATACCGATTTCGACGACGCGAATTCAATTGAAATGAAGAACACAAAAACCGTTTCTAGCGAGTGGAAGAAAGAGCGGATTGAACGGGATATTTGGAAAGAAAATATACAAAATATTGAAGTGCAACTGCAAAACAACACAGTGCCACAGAAAATTTTAGATTGAATTTTTTCGACAGCAACAATATTAGACGTAACAACAAAAACTTTTAAAATGTTGGCAATGCAGTGAAATTAAAGTTTAATGTGCGGTAAACTTAGAGCAAAAAAAAACAATGTGTCAATGATGGCAACACTGTTGTCACTATTACTTTTATTGTGTTTCGGAGAAGGGGCAAACAGACAATGCGAAAAAAGGAATGACGAGCGGAAAAGTCAATTTCCTTGTACGGGAAACGCGCTTTCAATTGAAAAAGTAGCGCGCGTAAAGGAAGTCACCATTTCCTTGAATGGCACATCTTAGTCGTAATGTGATAAGTCTTTTTTCTCTTTATTTTTGTTTTCATTCAATAAACAAAATAAATATAATTTCGATTTTTACAGCGGAACAATTTTTAATATCTGTCGAGTGCACCTACTCCAATGTGCAAATAGGCATTTGGAGCTGTAGAGCCAAGCAGGCAAATCCATTAAAAGCTTTATAAGAGTATTCCATATGCTTTTTTGCTGCTCGATTGCACAAGAGCGACTAGCCACGGACACCAAAAGAGAAAAAGCGGAATATTTTCGCATTGTTTTTTAGAGACAGAAGTTTTTGATCGGTTATTTTGCATTCCCATCAGAATTTCGTGCAATGTGAACACCTAAGAAAACCTTGAAGTACACTGAGTGAACAGTATTTATTTAATAAATATTTTTTATTTAAATATCTTAGGATTTGAAAAATAGTATCCTCATATAAAAAAAAAATCAATACGAATGTTTTTGTGTCGAAAAAAATTTCAGCACTTAATTTTAGTTTTTAGGGTACAGTCGACTCTCGTTAATTCAAACCTGCGATAATTCGAACCTCTCTATAATTCAAAGTTATCACGAGTTCCCTACAAAATCTGTTTATATTTTGAACTACTTATATCAATACATTTTTATGCACTTGGTAATTCGAACGAAAAAATCATTGCTACGTAACAAAACGATGCAGTAATTCAAACTCATCAGCGTCAAACACTCGACAATTCAAAGTTGCAGAGAGAAAGAGACAGAAAGATTGTAAGTACATTTTGAGACAAGTTCAAATCTGTATCATCGTAGGCTTTGATTTTTTTATGATAAGTTTGACACACACTTCTTCACGAATTGGTTTGCTTAGTTATGTTTCAGTTACTGTTACTCTTTCGTACAGATCAAAAGTTTATGTTAGTTATGAAAAGTGATGAAAAAGCATTACAGACACTTCTTCTCTTAAAAAAAGTTACTGAGCAGTCTGAGCAGCAGCAATGTGACTTAAAGCAAACCACCACCACGCGTTCTTTCGAAAGATTAATTTAATTAATTCACATTATGAATATGTACACGAATGTACCTCTAAACTTTTGTTATTGTTAAAGAATAACAGTTAATAAATAGGTAATAATTAATCAACACTTAAGAATTCGAAGTTTTATTTATTTTTTCTCAAAAATTTCGAACCATTTGATATTTCAAACACTCGCTAATTCGTAATATTTTAAGAGTCCCTCGAGTTTCGAATTAACGAGAGTCGACTGTGTTATGAAGCTACATATGATTAAAGGAAATAATTTATCAAGTGAAACATAACAATTGAAGATGAAATTGCGGGTTCTGCTTTTGATCTTATTAGACATATACGTTATAATATTATAAAATACTCAATTGTCATTTCTGATTTACAACGAGGTAATTTTATAACTTACTTTTCAACAGAATAAATTGACTTTGTTTGAAAATGTTACACGTGATCCTTCAAGTTGTACGACGCGACTTGCCAACATCAATGCTTAATCATATGTGCATATCCATCAGATTGGGCCTTTTAGCTGGCCTCTTTTTTTTTTGGAGTACATCTGCCAGCTATAGTTTTTCTTGAAGCTAAGGCTATCTTGAACTCATAATAAAGGTTGTTCAATTGAAATTCAGATAGATATTTTTTTTATTTAACTTTGTATGTAACTTTCCATGTTTTTTTTTAACTTAAATGCAATTTTAACTATGTCTTCCTTTGAATTTTAATTGTTCCTCCTTGAATATTAATTAAAGATAGTCTTAACTTCAAGAAAAACCATGTTTGAAGAGTCTGCTCCAAAAAAAAAAAATAAAAAAAAAATCGAAGCCATGGTCGAGGTAAGATGACAATTTCGATTTTTTTTTTTATTTTTTTTTTTTTGAGCAGACCCTTCAAACATGGTTTTTCTCGAAGTTAAGACTATCTTTAATTAATATTCAAGGAGGAACAATTAAAATTCAAAGGGAGACATAGTTAAAATTGGATTTTAGTTAAAAACAACATGAAATGTTACATATAAAGTTAAATAAAAAAAATAGATATTTGAATTTCAATTGAACAACCTTTAATATGAGTTCAAGACAGCCTTAGCTTCAAAAAAAACTATGGCTGAAAGATGTACTCAACAGTCTTTAGACTACAGCGTAAAAACCCAATAAATTGACAATTTTTAAAAAACACGAAAAGTTTCATATATTTCTTACTTTAAATGCAAATTAAAAAAATAGCTATCTGAATTTCAATTGAACAACCTTTATTATGAGTTCAAGATAGCCTTAGCTTCAAGAAAAACTATGGCTGGAAGATGTACTCCAAAAAAAAAAAAAAAAAAACGAGGCCAGCTAAAAGGCCCAATCTGATGGATATGCACATATGAACGCTTGACCTTCATTATACATGAACTGCGAAATTTTTGGTTTTTTTGCTGTCCGTGCAATTTTTGGCAGAGCTGGATGTCAAGCCAAGTGCAAATTTTTCATTTAAAATAAGATCTGATGCAGTAAACTTCGATCGCTTGCGCTGTGAACGATCAGTATAGCCTATAGCCCTATGTAGGGCTACCAGATGACCTTACTACTAAAGTAGCACATATCAAAAAATTGGAATTTTGTAAATGAAAACCTTCATTTTTTTTTAATTTCATACAAATATTTTTGATGAGCAAAAAAAAAAAAAAAGGTCCTCACTTTGTACGAGAAAACTCCAGCAAATTACAAGAATATTTCAAATGCATGAAAAAGTAGTGAAAAGTAGCGCATTTCAACCAAAAGTAGTACATTTCGAGTCAAAAGTAACAAAGTAGCAAAGCCTTCCAAAAGTAGCACTTTTGCTACTTTAGTATCGCATCTGGTAGCCCTAAGTATAGGAAACATTGAAATTTTCGAGAGACTAAGGGCATTAAATTTAAAAAATACAAAAACAAAAGTGCAAAAAATTGGAAGAATTCAAGGAAATCGACCCAAATGCTACGGATAAAAGAGAATTGAACGTCTTTAGATCGTGGTACCGACAACATAGTGTACCAAGTGAACGCTATGTGATATTTAGAGTCACACATGAGAGTTTTAAATTATAAAAATTAAGAAGATATTACTATTTTTGTGTCACCATTGGAATTCGAACCTGAGCCTTTCGTGTACTGGCAAGCGCACTTATGAAATTCAATCTTTTTAATTTGTTATTTTGTCAAAGTTCCCAGGCTTGGGAATTTTCGTAGCTCACGTTATATATTTTTTTTTCTAAGATAAATACTTGTTACGAAAATATTCAATTATGTACAACAATAATAGCCCCAGCAATTTGCAAGTCACAGCACTTTTAAATATGTTTCCATTTGATTTCACTATATTTTTCTTTCAGCGCAGGTAATTCACCCAAAATCATAGCAGCTCAAACATGATAGCAAATTTCGCAATAATTTTGCCCGATGGAAACTTAAAATATTCTTTTAATTCAAAAAAACTAAATCAATTTAAAATTGTGCTAATCTTGGGCCTCTTAGCACAATACAGAAAGCATATGACTTAAGCATGATTTTAGCAACTAACTGACAATCTACATATTCTTTGCCTCCACCTCGTGATACCCACTTCTCGTCAGCCGCCCACTGCTTCTTTAAGGACTCACAACATCAACTCATCGTCTCATTTACATTTTTACCGCATCATAAATTCCAATTAGTTCGTGTTTTACACTATTTTCACTTAAGGCAAAAATGTATGTAGCTCCACAGTCCTCGTACTTTCTCTAGCACTCTTCCCTTCCCCCACCTAAATTGCACATACATACAAAGGTACCCATTAAATTACCTGCGATTTATGCGCCAAGCGAATCTCAACAGCCAGCGTGTTTCAGTTGGATTCTGCGAGCCTCAAAACAAACAATTCTGGGTGAAGATACAACTTGAAACAGTTTTTTGTGTCGCCTCTCACTTTCGTGGGGCTGCTTCTTCTTTTTCATCATAATGATTATCATCATCTTCATTTGTGAGCCTTTAATGATGTTATTAAATGACCCAGATTTTTACCTGCCGCACTTGTCATGTTTCCTGGAATTTTTTGTTGTTGCGCTTGTATTTAAAGTACTATGGCGTTGTTGTCATCGTGGGCAATTGAAATTTTTTTAGGTGAAGATGTTGTTGTGGTGGTATTTGTAGTTTTTGTAGGACTGTATGCGCTTACAGAAAAAGTCTGCTGGTAGCATTTTGTAATAATTATAGTAATGTTATGTTCTAAACGGCAATACACAGTGTGGCATCTTCAAAGGACGAAGGGCTTAAAACTAATTACCACAACGATGTATGTGATTCAAAGGAATACAGACAGTTTCCAAAGCAATATCTGCTAAATCAAAAAGTTTCAGGCATTCATTATGTTTTTTCATTGATATGTTGGACGTAGGGAGAATTGTTACAAAAGCAATAAAAAGCTTTAACAATATGAGTTCTTCCAAATGAAAGGTACTCCGAGTTCTGAAAAATGATATTTGGTCCAAGATCCACCAAATTTTAAAATTTTGGCATTATTATGTTGATAATTTTAAAAAGTATGACTATTTGAGAGAAGCATTATTGTTGTTGGGAAACTATTGGAATAACTATTTCTTGAAAAAGAAAAAATTTATTAAACTCAAAAAGCTGCAAAATCATTGATCCGTATCATTGTAAAAAAACACTGATATGAATACTTAAGTAGTTTTTGATTATATTCGATTTTTTTGGATAAAGTGAAATAGAAAAGTGAAATAGAAAAGTGAAAATAGAAAATGCTAAAAGATATTACGATATTTTTGGCTCATTTCTTACTCCATATTTTGTGAATCAATTTATCCAAAAATCTTCAAAATGAACTTATCTGGAAACTTCAAAATTCAAAATATATATTTTTTTAACTGTACACCAGAGATCTACGAAAGATTCTGTTTCTAGAGCTAGTTACAACAATGTCAGTTTCGGTCAAAAACTAATTGCATAAAAAAATAGCAAAAAACAAAAGCTGAAAGAGCAAATGACTTGAAAATAAAATCACACACACAAAAATTATATTTTTTGTTAATGTTGTAACATCTGGAAGAACCAAACGATCTTTGAGCTAAGCATCCATCATTTGCACAACTACAATTTTCTACAAAGTCGCAAATATTTTTTTTTTTTTGAGTGTTTAGGTAACACTTGTCATAGTTACTTCAAAGTAGAAAAAAACGTACCTGAAGCATAAAATTTTTCAAAAATTTCATGTTTTTCACGGTAAGTCTTAAGAAAATGTATTGAAAGGAATTTTCAATAATTGTTCATACTATGAAGATAAATGATATTCGCAAAACAATTAAAATCCTATTTTACTTTGATCTTTTAGCTATTCAAAAATAATATTTACCACCCCCCATCCTTACCCATGGTTCAAGAAGGGGGTAGTTGAAAAATACCTTACATAGATAGATAGATAGTAAATTATATTAAAAATATACTATGAAAAAAAAAAAACGGCGGGTTGCAATCCGGGAGTGCCGACAGAAGTGAAAACAAATCGTTTAATGGCAAGTTAGTGCGTTAATTGGTATGTGTGCGTTTTCTTTTTATATGGCAATGCAATGGAAGACAAAAACGGAATATGTATTCAAATTTTACTCTCGCTCTCATTCTCAATTTGTCAACGCGGACATTGAAAGAAACAAACATGTAAGCATAACAATCGTTGAATGAGAATTAAATGTGTCAGTTAGTGTGTATGCTTTGCTTTTTGTCTTCCACTTGGAATATTTTTTATTTAAAAGAAACAATAGAACATTAAAATTTTACCATCGCATTCATGACGGGGAATCCCGATGACGGTCGGTGTCACGAGTTTATACTATTTTACTCAGCCGCACAACGTGCCATAAGAAGTTTTCACTTCAAAAATTGCTGGAAGAAGTATATTCGGCTCAGTAGCCTCAACTGTGAATAATTAAATTTGAGCTAAGTACTCCTTATGTTTAAAAACAAAAATTTATTCTGATTGCAGTAAGACACATCATTGCAAATTATGTAAGTATAAGAAAAAATCAGGTAAAAAAAGTACCTGGACCTGTGACTAAATAGCTTAAACATAATTTTTCTTAAACTTAAGATAAAAATCTGCTTCTTCTAACAGACACTATGACACCACATTTATCAAAATCGACTTATTCGTTGCCGAGTTCTGGCTGTTAGAATATTCAAACTGCTTAAAACGCCATCTTGTGACAGTTAATCATAATACAAATGACTTCAAAAAAATCTGCTTGTTCTTAAAAAAAACTATTACACCTCATTTGTCTAAATCGGTTTAGTAATAGCCGAGATATAACGTTTTAAAGTTTTTCAAAAAACCAAATTTGCTTGCTGCTGGTTCAAGGTGGCCTGGTATTTCAGATTTTTCTCTGATTTGGGCTGCTGGCTCTGCTTTCGGCTGCGCTAGCAGAGAAAAATTTGCTTACTGATCAACAACTAACCGGAAGTCAACATATGTATGCTACAAATTTAAAAAATTTTTCAACAAAATTACATACTTTCATGGGCCAATTTTTTCAAAAAACGTTGCCTACTTTTAGGCGCTATTAATAATTTACCCTTAAGCGGCCCTCACACGATCAGTATTACTGACAGGATTTTGCATACTGACAGTATTACTGATCGTATGAGGTGAGTACTGATGTACTGTCAGTATAGAAAAACGATACTGATGACTGATGAAAAAATCGGATATTACTGACGAAGTTTTTAAATACTGACAGTAAAGCGGCCCTCACACGATCAATATTACTGACAGTATAATTACTGACAGTATTTACATTACTGTCAGTGTACCACTCACACGGTCAGTATTGTTTATTGTCAGTAATCAGTTTTTTGACATTCGACTGGTGAAGGTGCGAACTATGCTCCGGCTACGTGACCGACAGCCGAAAATGGCATGCCACTTTTTGGGGCAGATTCCATCCAAACTTGCACCACGCCTCCAGCTAGGCATCGGACGACCATACCCTTGGACGCAATGTTCCATGCCACTGAATGAGGAACTTTTCCAAGTTTCTTTCAAGTTTCGCTGCCTCATCGTCTATCTGCCACAAAATGGGGCATGCCACGTCCCCTCCCAGGATTTTTCCGTCCCGTGCCTACTTGCACCCTCTGACCAACTTTCAGCCGGATCTGCCCCAAAAAGTGGCATGTAAATAATACTGATGAACTGTCAGTATTCACCTCACACCATCAGTATTAAGCGGCCCTCACACGATCAATATTACTGACAGTATTTTGCATACTGACAATATTACTGATCGTATGAGGTGAGTACTGATGTACTGTCAGTATAGAAAAACGATACTGATTACTACTTACTTGGGTGGCCATAACAACCCGTTACCGGGTTACGGCCGACCTCAAAAGCTCTCTCCAGGCGCCTCTGCTTTGCGCACGCCTTCTCCAATCATTCACACCAAGCGTGGATAGGGTTTCCTCGGCTTGGTCTTTCCATCGGAGGCATGGTCTTCCTCTTCGTCGTCGCCCAGCGGCTTCCGCATCAAACACCTTTTTCGCCGGAGCTTCTTCGTCCATACGCACAACATGTCCCAGCCAGCGCAGACGTTGAATAGTGATGCGCTTGACTATGTCAATGTCAGCGTAGAGCTCGTACAGTTCGTGGTTCATTGGAATACGGTAGTCGTCGCCGACGTGAACAGGACCGAAGATTTTGCGAAGAATTTTTCTCTCAAACACCCCAAGCGTGGCTGCATCAATCTGCGACACAACCCATGCTTCTGCGCCGTAAAGTAGCACGGGTAAGATGAGCGTCTTGTAGAGTGTCAGTTTTGTCGGGCGAGAGAGGTCTCTACTACTCAATTGCTTACTGAGACCATAGTAACACCTATTAGCAAGAGTTAGTCTTCGCTTTATCTCCAGGCTGACATCGTTTTGAGTGTTCACGGCGGTGCCAAGATAGGTGAATTCCTTGACCACTTCGAAAGTATAGTTGTTCGCAGTAACAAAGGATCCAATACGCCGCGTCTCCCTGTTTGTGGACAGCATATACTTTGTTTTGCCCTCGTTCACCGTCAAACCCACTTTCGCTGACTCTTTTTCGATAGCAGAGAACGCAGCAGTAACATCTCGCTTACAACGTCCAATGATATCAATATCATCGGCATATGCAAGGAGCTGGACACTTTTGTAGAAAATAGTGCCATTACGATGTACACTGGCTCTTCGCAACACCCCTTCCATCACAAAGTTGAAGAGGTTGCAGGATAATGGATCGCCCTGTCTGAAACCTCGTTCGGTATCAAATGGTTCGGAGAGGTCCCTTCCTACTCTGACGGAGCTGGCTGTGTTGCTCAACGTCATTCTGCAAAGCCGCACCAGCTTCGCAGGTATACCGAACTCAGACATGGTGGCATACAGGCAATCCCGTATCGGGCTATCGAAAGCTGCTTTAAAATCGATAAAGAGATGATGGGTATCGATCTGTTTTTCGTGGGTTTTTTCCAGGATTTGACGTAGTGTGAAGATCTGGTCTATGGTGGACTTACCAGGTCTAAAGCCGCACTGATAAGGCCCAATCAGTGTGTTGGCAAACGGCTTAAGTCTTTCACACAGTACAGTCGACAGGACCTTGTAAGAGATGGCAAGAAGACTGATTCCCCGGTAGTTAGCGCAGATTGTCGGGTCACCTTTCTTCAGTACAGGACAAAGGACACTGAGATTCCAATCGTCGGGCATGCTTTCTACTAGCCATATTTTGCAGATGAGTTGATGCATACACCCTATCAGCTCATCGCCGCCGGTCTTGAACAATTCAGCAGGCAGGCCATCGGCACCAGCCGCTTTGTTGTTCTTAAGTCGTTGGATCACAACTCGTACCGCGTCATGGCTAGGTGGTGGTACGTCCACACCATCGTCGTTGATTGGTGGCATCGGGTTAATTTCTCCAAAGGCGGGATTGGTGGAGTCATCGCCAGCAAGCAGCTTGGAAAAGTGTTCCCTCCATAATCTCAGTGCACCCTGCGTATCCGTAACCAGATTTCCATGTTCATCTTTACAGGTTGATGCTCCGGGCTTGAAACCTTGGGTCAGACGCTTGACTTGTTGGTAAAATTTTCGAGCATCATTCCTGCCCCGTAACACTTCGAGTTTCTCGCGCTCGTGCCTTTCCTGCTCTCGTTTCTTGCGTCTGAAAAGGCGCCTCTCATCCTTTCTCTTTTCCCGGTAGTTTTCGTGCACGGCTCGCGTTGCTGCTGACTGCAGGGTTCTTTTGTAGGCGGCGTTTTTCACTGCAGTAGCTTCGCGACACTCCTGGTCATACCATTGATTTCGCGGAAGTGGGCGTCGGAAACCAATGACTTCCTCAGCGGCAGAGCGCATGGAGCGGGATATATGCGCCCAAAGTCCACCGGCATCATCGGGTAGAGAGTCAGGTTGAAGGAGCAGTTCTGAGAGGCGAGCGGAATAGGCTTCGGCCGTCCGATGTGATTGCAGCTTAGCGACGTCCAGCTTTCGTTGCGTACCAGAGCGTACATCCTTTGCATTGCACAGCCGCATGCGTATCTTGGCTGCAACAAGATAATGATCGGAGTCAATATTGACTCCCCGGAACGTACGAACATCTAGCACGCTCGAAGCATGCCTTCCGTCGATCACAACATGATCGATTTGGTTGCGTGTTTTCTGATCAGGGGACAGCCAGGTGGCCTTGTGGATATCGAGATGTGCTACTTACTACCATGTTTCGCGCCGCGGCGAAGTCGATCAGCCGTAGACCGTTGTTTGAGGTGGTCTCGTGAAGGCTGAACTGACCGGCAGTGGGGCCAAATATACCTTCTCTTCCGACCTTTCCGTTGAAATCCCCGAGTACAATTTTAACGTCATGGGCCGGGCAGCGGTCGTATACTTCCTCGAGTCTCGCATAGAAGGCATCTTTGACAGCATCGTCCTTTTCCTCCGTCGGGGCGTGCGCGCAAATCAAGCTGATGTTGAAAAATCGAGCCTTGACGCGGATCGTAGCCAACCTTTCGCTCACAGGTGTGAACCTGGAGATATGGTGGCGAAGTCTCTTGCTTACTACGATACTGATGACTGATGAAAAAATCGGATATTACTGACGAAGTTTTTAAATACTGACAGTAATACTGATGGTGTGAGGTGAATACTGACAGTTCATCAGTATTATTTGCACAGAAAAGTGGCATGCCACTTTTTGGGGCAGATCCGGCTGAAAGTTGGTCAGAGGGTGCAAGTAGGCACGGGACGGCAAAATCCTGGGAGGGGGCGTGGCATGCCCCATTTTGTGGCAGATAGACGATGAGGCAGCGAAACTTGAAAGAAACTTGAAAAAGTTCCTCATTCAGTGGCATGGAACATTGCGTCCAAGGGTATGGTCGTACGATGCCTAGCTGGAGGCGTGGTGCAAGTTTGAATGGAATCTGCCCCAAAAAGTGGCATGCCATTTTCGGCTGTCGGTCACGTAGCCGGAGCATAGTTCGCACCTTCACCAGTCGAATGTCAAAAAAACTGATTACTGACAATAAACAATACTGACCGTGTGAGTGGTACACTGACAGTAATGTAAATACTGTCAGTAATTATACTGTCAGTAATATTGATCGTGTGAGAGCCGCTTTAAAAGTATGCAACACTTTCCGACGAATTTCAAAAATAGCACCTAAAATTAGGACACATTATCTGAAATTTTTAAAATCGTTACCTACTTTTAGGCGTTCTTTTTGAAATTTGTCAGAAAGTGTTGCCTACTTTTAAGGGCAAATTATTAATAGCACCTATAAGTAGGCAACGTTTTATAAATTTTTTGAAATCGAGTTCATTTTTCAAGTCTTCAAAATTTTAAAATCGAGTTCGTTTCCCAAGTCTTCAAAATTCCAAAATCAAGTTCGTTTCCCAAGTCTTCCAAATTTGAAATCGAGTTCGTTTCCCAAGTCTTCAAATTTCTGAAATCGAATTCGTTTCCAAAGTCTTCGAAATTCTAAAATCGAGTTCGTTTCCCAAGTCTTCAAAATTCCAAAATCAAGTTCGTTTCCCAAGTCTTCCAAATTTGAAATCGAGTTCGTTTCCCAAGTCTTCAAATTTCTGAAATCGAGTTCGTTTCAAAAGTCTTCAAAATTCCAATATCGAGTTCGTTTCCCAAGTCTTCAAAATTCCAAAATCGAGTTCGTTTCCCAAGTCTTCCCGATGACGGTCGGTGTCGCGAAATTATACTTTTTTCCTCAGCCGCACAACGTGCCATAAGAAGTTTTCACTTCAAAAAATAGATATGATGAGGTCTTATTCCCAAAAAAACAATCTTTTGCAATCAACAAATCAACATGTTTGCAAAACTTGGATGGCACAAGTATGAGTCAAAATTAGGGTTCGATTTATCGAATGTTGGAGCTTATCCCATACCATAAAATCCCATACAAATGAAACATATCGTAATACTCGTAGAAGTAAAAAACAATAATTGTTTAATGAATTTATGTGATTTTAGTTAATTTAGGCAATGAGATTGTAAAATATAATTAGTATTTGCTTGGCAATCGAAGAAAAATGTGTGAAAATAAAAAAAAAATTGTTTTCATGGAAAACTTTGAAATAACGGTTGCTTTCCACATTTCTCTCACATCCAAATTGCTAGTTTGCCAGAGCCTTTCAACTGGAATCGACGTAAAGTGCGAGGTATCTGAGGCTCCAGAAGGGACTCAGTGACAGACAACTTAGATTGTTACAGTTCATTAAGAAATTATGAAAAAATTTTTTTGGAAATTTTTAAGGGATTAATTCAAGTCTAACTCATCTCCTTCAATATGCTAAAGTTTCATTAAGACTACTCATATTGCTCAAGAGCAACAAGCTTTTGCTTATAAAGTTGCCTAAAGTTTAATCTTGCAACAACTTTTTTACAAAAAATGTATGTTGTAAGTTTTTTGTGCTTACATAAAGAATAGTTTTTTCAACATTTAAATATAAGTCATGTCGGTCAATTTGCTTTTATAAAATAACACACATATACATTCCAACTGCAGGGCTGCACTAGAATTCAGAAAATCTGTTTAAATTTTTGTCCTAGTGTTTCGTTTATTTTTATAGTTCTCAATAAGTTAATGGAAATTCGGAGACAAATAACCTTTGCTTAGCACACACAATTTTTTGAATATATACAGAATGTTAGATATTGAAAAATATTGCCCATCACATTTGTCAATATTTTTCGATATCAGTCGATATATACACAGGTTGATTTTTCTTAAAAATACAATGTATACATATGTATATTTCCTGACAATAAACTAGACAATTTTTGCTTTAATTCATTTATCTATTTGAAAGGGGACGTGGCAGGCCTACTTTCCCGTTTCATTTAGAAGCGTGGATGGAAGGCCCACTTTTCTTCCATCTTTGTAAAAGTGAGCTTTTCAACCTTCACAAATTATATCATCGTGTGAACTTAAAGTTTCGTTTTTTTTTTTATTTTAATTTTTAATTTTTTATACATATGTGTACTTAGGATAAAACTCGTCTACACAGAAAAAAAAGATTCTATGATATCAAACAATTTCGTGTCCGATTTCAACGAATTTTTTGTATGATTTTCAGTCATAGAAACTGTTTGTCTGATATATCAAATCGTGATTTGTTGTTTTTCATCCTAAAATTTTTGTTGAAACTTAAAATAAATTCGTTGATTTCAAAAAAACATTTGTAAATATTGCAAATATTTAATTCGTATTTTCAAGGAATTTTTTCTGTCAATCTTTGATTCAACTAAAACATTTTTAGCTTCAATTAATTCATTGGTTTTATTAACGAACTTTAATTAGAAAAATTATTTAAAGATTTGGAAAATTCAACGAATTATAAAAATTAAAATTTGTTAAATTAAATAAATATTTCTGGCTTAAGCGAATTTTTTTTTTGCAGTATTGAACAATTGATAAATTGTTCAGTTAATTCATTAAATTTAAAAAAAAAAACTTTGGTTCAAACATAGAATACTCTAGGTATATCTAAGAATTATTTCTATATAATTCACCTAAAATGAAAAGAATATATCATTGAAAAGACAGAAACTATTTAAGAACTATTTAGTTCATTAGAGTGAAAAGTAAGATTTGGTTAAAAATTCCAAAGTTTGAAATGATTTTTCTAATTCAGTAACGAAGTTTTCTATTTGCACTAACTGTGAAACATTTAGCTGATTAAGCTAAAATATTTTGTTGTAAAATCAGATAATTTGAATTTGAAAATCTAACAAATAAGGTGTTTTGATTTTGCAAATTTTTTCTTTAATTTAAAGAAATGAATAATTGAATTCTAGAAATTTTATTCATAGAATTGCAATTATTTGATTTTACCAATTCTGTTTTTTCTGTGTAGGGAGGTTTAACCGATTTAGTAATGGTATTCGGTTTGTAAAAACCATATGTACATACACTTTTTCCGGCGCCATTTTATAAAAATTACGGCAATTTATTTGTGATTTTCAAAGACAAATAACACAAAAGAACTGCTAGAAACTTACAGGCTATTTATTCTACTGATTTAATAGCACAATAGAACGAAATCGTAGGTTTTTAGCTTTAATGGCGCTTTTATTTCAACTTTCAACCTTTTCGATAATACAAGAAGTTAGTCTTATGTTTCGTTGGCAGGATTTTTTCAATTCGGTAAATCGCGTCACCTCCTTTTATCGATTTTTGAATTTACATATGGAGTAGAGGCAAGTTAGGCTGGAAAAGTTGAAGTGGGTGCTATATATCACAAATTCGCTGGATGATGTTATTCATGTCCTATCTCTCGTTAGACGCTAAGGAAATATGCACAAAATGAATTAAGGTCTATTTGTATTTTATGACTTATGTTCAAGAAATATATCATTAGCTCTGTGCAAATCAGTTTTCTTTTTACTAAATGCATTCAGTTGGGGTATTAGTAGCTGTTGTTGGTTCTTATTTAAAAACCTTTGATACTGATAACTATTTAAGACCAAATTAATGGTTTTTCCACGCTATTTAGGGATACTAGTAGTAGTATCCTTATGTCTGCAACTCCACTGATATCCTTCGAACGTTGACTGTGACAAGTGGTTTATAAATGGAGATCCCTTAGTTGCACTTCATCGCAATGCCGGTGGTGATGGCGACAGCTGCGCCAACATTCAAGGAAATGAAAGCGTGCACCAGCTCAACGCATTCGTTTGCCATCATTAATCTTCGAGAGCATTTTGCTGTTTTAACAAGCGATTAGTTAAGGTGCAGCCAACATAGATAAATGTGTGTTGCGCTGCTGCTGTTGTTGTTATTACTACCGCTGCTCAAAACGCTATAAATCCAAAATAGACAACCGCCACATTTAATGGCAACGCTTCCTGTGCTACTCAAGCAGTGACGACCACAAAAAGAACGCGGCAAATCCATCAAGTAAAACAGTTGGTAAAGCTTTCACGTTACTTTGAACATTGTTGTAGTTGTTGTTTCATTTTCTGAGTCAGCGATGCAACTGACTTTAAGAAATAAATTTTAACCCATCTCCAACCGAGTTTGGTTTATCAACAAAAAATCAAAGAATAAGCTCTAAAAATAATGATGTAGTCAAATTCGTCCTAAGTGTGACAAAAAAAATTAAATAGCTTAACATTCAAAGTGACAATTTGAATTTGATTTAATTTTGTATTCACGGCTTAAATCAGAAATCTCATTTACAAGTGATTCGGTTCGACGATTTTTCTTTGTCTTTGTCTGTAGGTCGAATTTGCCTGAAGATTTGATCGAAAAATTCTACAAAAATAAAGCACCAAAATAGAAATTACAGCTCAACCAAAAACAAAATGGAAAATTCAAATAAATAATGCCACAAAAATAAAATAAAATTTGTAATCATTTTCTGAAGAAAAATCCCAAGTTTCGGGGTATGCAAATACGTATCAAAATTGAATTAAACTTCCTTACCAGTACCAAATTTTTGAACCAGTTTCCTGAAAAAAAAAACGTCATTAAATGTTATTTTTGTCGGATGATTTTATCAACAATCTGGTTTTGATAACATCACTTCAAAGGATGATATCATGGGTTAATTATTATGAGAACAACTTTAACTACTGCAGCATAGCAATATTGCCTTAGAATGTCGTGGTTTTTATGTGAGGTTAAGAGGGGTTGACTCCAGTAACTCATAACCACTTCATCTTCATCAGTTGTCGCAGTATTGATGTTGGGTTGTTCGACATTGCAGCTAGTTATTGACGTTTCTTGTGCTCCTGGTTCAACATCACCTCAATATGATGCGTCTCTGATAGCTCGGTTTATTCAGCGTCAGCCAAATTAAGCGGAGTATCAAGCAATTTTGCAAGAGGTTTCGGTTGATCTGGCAAAGAGTGAAAGATTTTCTTAATTGCAGGGTGGCACAAACGATGTCGTTATTTATGTCGTCAAAGTCATAAGCAGGAGTCAGGAATACATCATAAGAGTCTTACAAAATATGCTGACGGAGGAGAAACGGTGCTTAGCATGGTTGTTTTCTGCAAAGAAAAAATTTTATTTTTTAATAGAATTGGGGATAAACGTTGACAAGGAAACAAAAATTCTTGGATTAAACTAATGGAATTAAAACTGTTTTGCGAAAGTTGCGTACAATGGCGCTAATTACACTGTAGAGCAATTTTCAAAAACTGTTCATTGGTTTCACATTCCGAATTTTGAGTCGGGTTTTGCGCATCTAATTAGGTTATATTCAATTCGAAAAAGCCTAGTAATTTATAAAGGCCTTCTCTGACTTTACGTTAGTTACACATTTTCCTCAAATCGAAACGAAACCGAAAGCAATATTTTCAATCCGGCTAGTGAAAATCTTTAAATTAGTTTTTCCAACACCTCATAGATTCTGAGTTTTCTATAAATAAATGTTCGATGGAGAGAGAACACATTTTAATGTACTGTAATTCAACATGAAGCAACATAAAATTGATATTGATTTTACACATATAATTTAATTAATCTCTATCTAGAAATTTGTGTACGAAATCAATTTAGTAATCGGTGCCACATTTGCTGTTGCGGTTATGTTGGCGGTCAGGTATCTATGAACGTACGCACACCCATTGGTCACTCCTTCATTCTGGACCTCATGTGTCCTCAATCCACGCAACATTTCCACAATCGAAATTAATGCAAGCAAAGGTGCTTTGCTTTGGGTATTTATGTAAGAAGCACTCAATTTGGTGTTGATGCCGAACACATGTTAAGTCGTTGTGGCGGGAGATATAGTAGCTGCGGCGAATGGAAGGTAGGCAACTTGCATTATTGCTGTAATTAACTGATTATTATGCGGCTGCTACTGTGTAAGTGTCTATGCACACTACTTATGATTTGAACAAGCAGTAGATGTGTGTGTAAGGACCAATGGCGGATATACAGGAACTCACCATAGGAGCCCCGACCCTTCAGCACCATGATAATGGGTTTTCATTAAATTTTGTTATCTACGCTTGTTTGTGTTAAAGTAAAACTTACAATTCAACATTCGGTCTGCTAATGCCAAATGACTTTATGTTTTCGATAGATTTTTGCACGCTGAACACAAATTTTGCCTCAGCAGGCCCCCAAAAAAGGCGTTGTTTGCCTTTTTTGGATAATAGTGGGTACTAAACACGTAGTCCTAGAATCTTCCGAAATATCTGATATTGAAGCTTGTTGCTTCCCCTTTCAACCTCAATAAATTAAAATTTAATTGCATTTGACCTTGAAAATTTGTGCGCCTTTGGGCGTAGTCGCGTTAGTGGCCGTTATTCTGAGTGAGAGTGAACAGGAAACTTAACCGTTTACCCCGAACATTACGTGATGAAAGAATAATACACACATATCGCACCCTTTACAAACAACCCTTGCGTTGATTAATTTACCCTAACTTTGTAGATGATGGTTACAATCGATTCCTAGTCGGAAACTGGATCGGAATTAGTTTATATGGCCACCAACGACCAAAGACTGGATGAATCGGTGAACATTGGACCCTATACAAACAACCCTAAAATTATGGTCCTCATTATTCGTAAGCGAAAGATCATTCAGCCACTGAACTAATGATGCTGTGTTTTCAAGGTTTCAAGGTAAGATGCCTTATAGATGTCGAAAAGTGAAGTCCATTTAGATATTAATAATAATAATAATAATAATAATAATAATAATAATAATAATAATAATAATAATAATAATAATAATAATAATAATAATAATAATAATAATAATAATAATAATAATAGAGTTTAGCTACTACAGCTATTATGGCCTTCTTAGCTATTTAGCATTGAAGCTTTATACCAAGTAAAAAGCTTATTCAATAAAAAATGGAATAGAAAAAATTATCATGCAAATTAATTTGTTATTTATTTTATAATTTTTTCTTAGCTTTATCGCACTTTCTCAACATACCCACTCACACCATGTAAAAATAGACATATAGATATTAAAATAATTATATGTATAGATTTACGTGGTCCAAGGCATAAATGTTAGAAGAAATTTACCCAGCATGCTGTGGGGCTCGGACAACACAAACAAAAAAAATTCACACCACCATTAAGCTACAAATTTAGTTTTCAGTCTAAGCTTGAGTTGACCTTTTGACAAGCTAATGTTATAAACTTCGCAATTATTAATAAGAGTTCTCATGCGATTAAAAGGAGCTGTAGCCATATAATTAGTTCTACTAACCGGTTGATAAAATAACTGATAAGAGTTACGAGTACTCCTCCGATTACTATTAAAATTTATATAGTTAAGAAGCTCTGGTGCAGCAAGAGACCCAGTTACAAGTTGATGCAGATAAAGTATATCCGCAATATTTCTACGCGAGCTCAAAGACTGCATATGTAATAACTTTACATCCTCCTCATAAGGAGGAAGGCTTAAAGAGTCAATCCAATTTAAGACATTGAGAGCAAAACGAATAAATTTTTTTTTAATTCCTTCAATTCTATTTATATGAATATTATAAAATGGTGACCATACTTGGCTGGCGAACTCTAAGTGAGGGCGCACTATTGTATTATATAAAGTCACCGTTACTAAAGGGCTATTAAATTCTTTTGCCCACCTCTTAATAAAGCCAAGCAGAGATGAGGATTTTTTACAAATTTGATTAATATGCTCATTAAAAGTCAACTTAGTATCAAAATGTATACCTAGGTCTTTGACTACATCGACACGACAAATATTTTTATCTTTTAATTTATAATCAAATTCCACAATAGTTTTCTTCCTGGTAAAAATCATAGCTTGGCATTTATCAGGATTAAGATGTAAGTTATTCTTAGAACACCAAACTTCAAAGGATTTCAAGTCAGACTGAAGTGGAATAGTGCCACCAACCCCCTTTACGTTCCTGTAAATTTTCATGTCATCTGCATATACTAAAAGATGGGAGTTTTTAATAACATGTGTAACGTCATTAATTGCTAAAATGAACAGGAGCGGCCCCAGGTGGCTTCCTTGTGGAACACCTGATGTCGCGCTAAATGGGGAGGAAAACACTTTCCTAAATTTTATTTGATACGAGCGATCAGATAAATAAGATTCAATCCAGCTGACAAAACTTAAGGGAAATCCAAGCTTCTTTAACTTAAACAAAATCAAATTATGTGGTAATTTGTCAAATGCTTTACTGAAGTCAGTGTAGACGCAGTCAACTTGCCCACCAGAGTCTAAAGAGTTTAATGCAAAAGAAGTGAAATCAAGGAGGTTAGAAACTGTAGATCTGCCATTAACAAAACCATGCTGACGAGTTGTTATGACTTCACCACAGCACACCTTAACCTGATCGTATATAATATGTTCAAAAATTTTCGGTATTGATGATAACTTAGCCACGGGCCTGTAGTTTGAAACATCATTTTTATACCCTTTCTTAAAAATTTGGCTAATGTATGCATTTTTCCAAAATTTAGGAAAATAGATTTCTTGAATTGATCTATTAAATAAAATACTGAGGGGCTGACTCAGCATAGAGCTGCAGTTTATTAAAACTGTCGCAGGAATACCATCCGGCCCGGAGTTGAAGTCATCATCAACATATGAAATATATTTCTCTATGAGGTCAGGAGAGAAAGATATCTCATTAACCGAAACTAAAGGGTCGTTATCCATATATTCAAAATAGTTGATTTCAGGGCTAAATAAATCCGTAGAAAACGATTCATTAAACAAATTAGCAAACAACCCGGCTATAACTTGTGAGTCGCTAGTGAGCCCATCAACTGTTTTAAACTCAGATGGAAACCCGTCAGATTTTTTTTTAGAATTAATAAAACCCCAAAAATTCTTGGGGTCATAAAGAATATTCAGCCTAATTTTATTCAAATATTCAGAATAAACCAAAGCTGACATATCTTTAAATTCAAGAAACAGTCGCTGATAAGCAACAAGGTCATCACGGTCCTGGCTACAAACGTATTTATTCCATGCCCTATTACGGCCATTGCGAACTTTGTATACCAGGGGTACGAGGAATTATTAACGTACTTCTTTGTATATGGAACCGACAATGCTATGGCAGAAAAAAGTTCACCATAGAAAAATTTAATGCAATCATCAAATGTATTGTTATTAAAAAAAATGAGTAAGTCGTCTAATTTATTTCTTAAATTTTCATTCAATTTTAAAAAGTCAGCTTTCTTAAAATTGAATTCGTAAATATTAATGGATGAACATGCATTAGTCAAATTTTCATTGTCAGATTGGTACACAATACTCAAAGGTGGATGATAGGAATCTACCGTAGACAGAGCATGGATAGCATTTCCTACAACAACATTGCTACTATTTGTAGCCAAGACTAAGTCAAGTTGTCGTCCATGGCAATTAGTTATACAACTTACTTGTTGTAAATTTGAAAGTATTTCGTCAACAAAAATTTGTTGTTGTCGAGTTTTTGGACAAGATGCATAAAAATATGTACCATCGTCCGAAGGAGTCCATTTTAGGTCAGGCAGATTAAAGTCACCTAACAACAAAATGTCGTCATTAGCGTCTAGTTCATTAATAATATGTTCTACGGCCATCGAAAGACATTCGTAGACATCTGCGCTACTATTTGGAGGAACATAAGTGTTAAGAATGTATAAATTAGAGTTACAATGTGTAACCTTAACACATAACAGTTCAATATTAGATGCACAGGCAATTTCAACTAATGAACTGGTTAAATGATTTTTTATTGCTATTTTAGAAGGTTCTAGGACTTCGGGTATAATGCCCGTGGATATTCAAAAATGGTTAAAACCAACTATTTTGTGAGTCTCAACCACCACATTTTCAAAGACTCCTGATGGGCAAATTTTGATCTCATTAGCAAAAACCCTTGTAAAATGCTTATTATAGTTTTGAATAATATATTTTCATTTATTATATAAAGGTATTCAAGTTTTATTTGAAAGAAATAGGTTAATATTTTTAATGAGGCCAAAGCAATTTTAAGATTTTTCTAATAAAAGTAGATTGCAGTTTATGTTTCAAGAGTCTTCGTAATGCCCTAGGCCTAACAGACTCTAACTTGTTTGAGTCCTCTAATTTATCGTACAGATGGTGCTTTTTATTGATGCTACTTAAGGCAAGTCATAAAATAGTCAGAAATTAAATTGTGAATGAATTGACCCACCGAAATTCAGAATGCTAGATCTGCCACTGGAGAACACAGAAGGGCAATGTTGATTTTAATTGTGGTTGCATGCGTAAAGCTGCATTCAATTCACATGCAGCATCCAAAGTTAAATTTTGCTCCGAACTCAATAAAACCAACAATTTAATTCGTTGTTGTAGTGATTTTGCTTTTTTTTTGCCTCAATCGCCGTTTAATTGCTGTTTTTTCACGATTTTATTTCGTTATTTGTTTCTTTGTTTTCTCGCCTGAACGAGTTTTTTTCTAATTGTTCCATCAAAGCAATTCCAACAAATTGAACAAAGTCCATTGGTTGCATCACCAAAACCCAAAAATCTGTCTGATTGTCCGTTTGTTCAACACCGCATGTGTTCTATTGAACGCTTCATAGTTGCGCTGTTTTTCATCAGGAAATTCTCGCACACGTATTGTTTGCTGTGCAATAAAAATTCAATATTTTTTGTCTTTTTTCGGGATTATATCCTCTCTCTCTAATATATAAAAAAATGCTCAAATCACGCCGCATATAAACGACCATGTGCTGCAATTGAGTGTGTCGCCTTTTGTCACAGTAACTTTTCGCTTCAGTTGTCCTTATTTTATATCGAAATTTGGGCTTTCTCAGTGAAAATTTGAAAGTTATTTTAAGCATCGTGAATTCTACTACAGCTTGCCGTTTTACCTTAATTTAGACAACTATATAATTTTTTTGGGAATAATTTTATTTTTAGCATTTTAGAGCATTCTAGAAGGCATCAGCTTAAAAACTATCGAATGATCTTGTTAAGGTCGGCCGTAAAGTTCGTATATAAGACAGCAATACATTTTAGATTTATGTAGCTTAGAAGTTACGTTTCGAATTGTGCAACCACAGGTGACTTGATTGAAACCACTGCATCTTTTTAATCTTTGGCAGATCTACTATTAGTAATGTATAAAATGAGTGACAACTTACACTAAAAATAACTGGTCTTGCCTTGTCTGACAAAACTAATAACGAATTACACTACTCTACAAATTTACAAAAACTTTCACCACAACGAATGGCGATAATTTTTTCGATCATAAAATTTTCCGTAGATTCCGAATATCCTAATGATATTTTTCGATTGTCTCCAATTTTCCGCATGGATGGCAAAATTCAAAAAAGAAAGCTGTGGCGAGCACATACTTTACATATGTAAATGCTTGTAAAAACTTTAGTTGTCAGCAAATCAATTTTAAATTTTTGTATGTTCTGAAAAAAAAGCAGACCTAAAGTTTTAGGTACAAAACTTGGCTATGATATAGCTGTTATGACCAAAAATCCATTTTTTTTTTTAAGAAATTTAATTTTTGTAGCTCTATAACTGAAATTGATTGTATGGGTGATGAAAAGTTAGCCTACCTATCCTATAGAACATTTCATTACAAACATTCTAAGTATGTATATCGGGCATTCCATGCCAAATCACCGAGGTTTTGGCCCGACCATCTTCGATTTCGCTAATTATTTGATATGTTTTAGTGCGTATTAAAAGCACGCAGCATACCAATTCGCAGTCTTGTATTCATAATCGTTATTGAGTAATCGGTTTTTTAAATTTTAAGGCAAAAAATTTTCAATTAACGATAGACTGGTAATAAATATTGATATCAATTAAAAGTAGGGCATCAGTTTTTTGTATTTGAATGTAGTTTCTCAAAAAAAAATAAAAAAAAAATTATTCGAAGTAATAATCAGTTAGTTATTAACTTTTAAAGATTAAAATCGACATTTTCGAAAAGTGCGACCCCTTTAATTTTTCTTAATAATTTACTTAAAATTCTACTCTATATAAAGCAACTTTCAAGCTATAGTTTAGACAACAAACACCTACAATAGTAGAAAAAATGTACTTATTGGTAACTCGCTTTACAAAAAACAAGGGTATCTTTTTTCTCACTCAGCTTTCTCAAAACGAGTGCTGCAACGCATTGTTGATAACATGAATATATGTAATATTCATTTTTCATGTACATGAAACTTACTTACCAAATAAAACAAGAAAGTCAAAGCACAGAGATTTAAAAAATGGTTTTTTTTTTTTTCAAAACTAAAAGCACGCGTACACTCCAGTAACTACTTAGAACAAAAAATAATGACGAATTTTATGGTCAAATCTTAAATTTGACACTTGGTGGCAAAACTACTGTTAGTGAACATTAATTTGGATATAGTTGAAGATTGAAAAGCAATAAAAAAATAATCCTATACCGTGTCCACATTTACATGGAAATACCCATTGAATTATCTATATCACTAGCTTACACAAAAATATCTGATTTCTCAAATACTTTTTTTAAGTATTTTGGGTCGTAAATTCCAAAAATGCTAACCATTTTTTTCTCTTAGGAATCGTTTTTGATTTATCCCCCAAAAACCCGTTTTTTGCACTTTTTTCAGTTATTTGGCCATATTTCCATCAATTTTTTTTTCGAACTTAATCAGTTGCACACCATTCAAAAGATATTATTTCTTCTTACTAACGGTTTGGAGTTAATGAGAATCAAATAAGATTTGATGCAGTTGCAAGTGATCAAAGTCCGAAGAAAGTGATTTTTTTCCTCATTTTTAAAAGTCACTCAATTTCAATTGCTTTGTTTAAGTCCGGAAATCTTTATTTTTCATATTTTTAAGATTTAAAATGAAAGTCAATTCCTTTGTAAATATTTAAAGTATAAATTTGCTTAAGTCAGACAAAAGGCTTAAAAGTTATTCAAAAATCGTTAGATCCACGGCACATGAATATTGTAAGAGTATATCGGGAAAGCATGAAAATATAGAGATTACTATTTGTCATTGAATTTAAATAACTTTGAAATTTTTTGTTCGACTTGAACAGATAGATATTAAGAACTTTTGTTCAAGAATGGGAAAGACAGTCAAAAATTTTATGGCATACAACTAAGAAAAAAAAAACTAAAAAATTTGTGTAATCAACAACAAAAAAGGAATATTAAATTAAAAAAATCAAAATCATTTTATGTATTTATTAATTTTATTTGATCAGAATAAAACTTTTTTATAGGGAAAGATTGTGCATGCATTTATGTTAATAATGCTCTAGTTTAGTAAGTTATGAGTTTTCTATGAACTTCCCTATAAAAAAGTTTTATTCTGATCAAATAAAATTAATAAATACATAAAATGATTTTGATTTTTTTAATTTAATATTCCTTTTTTGTTGTTGATTACACAAATTTTTTAGTTTTTTTTTTTTCTTAGTTGTATGCCTTAAAATTTTTGACTTTCTTCCAGAACATAGAAAAATTTAAAATTGATTGGCTGACAATTGTAGTTTTTACAAGTATTTATGTAAAGCATATGAAAATCGTGAGAGACTTACCAATATTCTGCAATCCCAAGTCAAGCTTTCTGATAGAAAAGTAAGTTTTGACAAACAATTACTACTGTAATGAGTTCAGTTGATATTCAAAAAGTGTAAAGAAAAGAATATAGTTGCGGTAAAACTTAAAAAAAAAAGTTTCAACATCTTGATGATACCTATGCATACATTGGAAGAATTATTTCGAACTGTGTCGTCCTTCCTCAGTCCCAATTATCGAAGCAAATCGAGGCTTTGGTGTATATATACAAAATACAAAAAATAAATACTTTTTTTTTACTGAAAATATGCGAATATTTGCATTAATAATTGAATACCATTTTACTGGAAATTTCTTGATTCGTAATGATGTTTTATTTAAATGGTTTTTTTGAAAGCATGGAGATGCACGGCCTACTGATCAGCACAAACACTAACTAAATTCATATCTAACTAATGTCTGCTTCCTTATTGTAAAGGATAAAAAAAATGCAAACACAGAATGCAGCTCACAGTTTGCACAAAACCGCAACGGCAAACTCGTACACACACTAATACACATTTTGCAAATGTATTATTTACCAAACACACAGACTCAGTAATTTAACAATCGAGCGATTGACAAAGCCCACAATGCACAAGAAATGATTTTGCAATGAATTTATTTGACAAAAGCTTTCTATTCTAAGCAGATTAAAGGTGTATCGCCTGGTACCCTAAGCCTTTGCTATCACCATTTTTGCCCATTCATGTTAAAGTTGCAGTTTGAACAAAAAAAAATGGTTTCTTCTTTTATTTTGTGGCGTGACATACATGCATACTCTTAAGAACATATGTGCCATTAAGGTGGGCCTACATAAAAGAGTGAAAAATTACACAGGTCAACACTAGTTTTGGAGCCGAGAAGCTGTACTTTTTTTTAACTAAGGACCTTATACTGATTACATTATTATCAAAAATGTTGATATCCTACGTGTAGTTTTCTAGATTTTGCCTTGTAAAAAAAGGTTTACATGAAAAACACTTTACATTATTTAAATAAAAACTTTCCTTTTCGCGACTTTTTCGCGAATGAGGTGTAGTCGGACTATCACGTTGCATCCCCCAGCAATAGTCAGCCATCATATGGCGATCCCATTGGCCTTGGTATCCTTCTTCCATAGTCTTTAGATCCTGGTGAAACCGCTTCTCTTGTTCTTCGCTATAGGATCCAAGATTGTCTGAGAATTGTTCAATATGACTGTGAAGGTATTGCACTTTGATTGACATATTACATCCGAAGTTATTTAAGTGTTCTGGCATGTCATTTAAAATTTCAGAGTAATTTTCTGACTTTTGTTGAGTGAGCAATAGCAACTGAACCAAATTTGTTGCCATTGTGTTTAGAGCTGTCTATAACGAGACGCCATTCATTTGGATGATATTTTGAAAGGCCCATTTCGAAAATAAGGCCTTGCACATCCGAACAAAAAACAATATCATTTTTCGATTGAAAAAAGGTAGCAAGTCTTGCTCTCTTGTTTGATAGAACGTCACTTCTGTACCTGACGACAACAAGTTTTTTTCTTTTAATCTAGAAGCCAAAACCTCTACAGATTATTTAGGGAGTTCAAGATCCCTTATCAAATCATTTGATTCTTCTTGGGAAAATATTTTGGCTCTGTAGATGGTATTCCTTCGAAATCGCTGTCGCTACTCACTTCATAAATGACTTCTTCAAATGATGATTCACGAATGGAACAAAATGCTGAAATAGGTACTTCCTCTGAATGTGGGTCTTCTAGCAGAGTCTAAGTCTGGATAAATCATTTTTTTAACGTTTACACCATACAAATTAATACAGCAGAAGTAACAGTCAACAAAGTGATTTTTTTGTTCTTTCCATTGCATAGGCATTCCGAACCTCACATGGTTTCTTTTACCACTAATACACTGTCTTAAGTGTTCATAGCACATTTTACAAACAATTTGGGGTATCCACGGCTTATATTCATCCACAATTTTCGACTTAAAGTAAGCATAATAAGCACTTTTTATAAAATCTGTTATAGGTTTTCTGAAATTTTTCACCGTGCACTCACCACATCGGTAACAAAACACATTTGGATCAATGAGACAACTTCTTCGCGATGAAGACATGATATAAAAATCAATTTATTTTTAGAAATTTATCGATAAAATAGCAAATCATGCACACGGAAGTACTTATTACAGCGAATATTCAAACGTGACCGTTTATCAAAAATGGCACGTAGGAAAAAAAAATTAAAAATATTTTTAATGTTGCCAGTACATACTTAATACAAAACCACTAACTATATCTCGGCACCAAATTTTTTTTTTCGATTTGTTGACCTGTGTTATTTATGACCTTTAAGCAGAAAATTGCTTTATGAAAAATATGGGTTTGTATCAATCCGGCAAATAGTTTTCTCCAAATTTTTTTTTTTAAATTAACTAATCGGTGCTTTATATGAAACTCACGTAAAATTAACTTTTTGATTTGTCGAGGGCCAACATAGGGCGGAAAATCACACTAAGTGGAGGTAGTACTCGTTCCACTCTAGGGACAGAGGTTGTCCAAAAAGTAATACATACAATTTTTCCTAAGCTTCCCACGAGGCCCAAAATAAAGTCCTTAAGTTTGAAAAAAAAAAAACCAAAATACAGAGGGGCGGCAAAACAATATTTGCACAGCCTCTATGGATATTGAAAAGTGAGGAACTTATTTTGCTGATCATATTAAAAGAAAGGTGTTTGCAATTTCAAAATAATGTCTTAACCACAAATCAGATTTTCACGGGGCCGCTTGGATTGCTAGGAGCATCCATGACCTGAGCAAAATATTTATTTAAACTATCATATTCAGGCATTGTTTGATTTATTTTCATATATTGGGAAAGAATTGTTAATAATTTTTCTAAAGACAACTACCTTCATTTTTTATTCGTGAAATTTCCATGACAAAACTCGCAATTTCATGAATTTATATATTATTGCCTTAGTACCACCCTAAAGTGACATACGAATACATACATACATACATCTGATGCAGTCGGCCATGCTAGAAATACAATACCACTGCATTAAATATTTCAGCAGCCTTTGAGGTATTTGTAAATTGTGTAAGCTTTCGTTAGCAGCATCGTAAGCTCTTCATTTATCCAAAGTCAAGTTGAAGGGACGATTTTGGTAAAAATTGAATCAGGTAAGTCAGTTGAATGAATGGATACTGATGGGACATCTTTAGGGATGAAGTTGAGTTCATTTGTTCGAAGCAGAACTTATTGATTTTAAATAAAACAACATTAATTTGATTGGCTTGCTGGACATTATCCTTTGACTTTATCTTAATTTATTACTTCTGTGTAAATTAGTTGTTGCAAATTAGCAAGATGGACCTACTGTTTAGAGAAGGTATGTCATTTTTGAATATATATATGTGAATATATAGTCGTTTTAGGCCCAAAAATTTTAAGATTGCCAGGACTTAAAAAATTTTGTATTGATTTTTTAGCTATAAAATTTTGTCTTCTTGAATATTCGTAAATTATAATAAAAGTAAGTGTCTCTCTAAAATAATCATGCAGAAAAGTTTTTTATAAAATATCGCTTTATAGTAATTATTAAAAAATGTTTTTAAATCATCTATGTCGTGGGATATTTGCTTTTAAGCAATAGTGGATAAAAACTTCAAAAGGAAAAACTATAAATTTTAATATTGTGTTGTAACTATAGTACGCTCTCGAAATTGCTCTGATTTGGCTTAGAAATATAAAACATTTTTCATACAACTTCATAACATAAAAAAATTGTGCAATGAGCTTTGTATGATTATAATTCCTAAGTGCGTAGATTTATGTGATTGTTCGGTTTCTATTGCTTTAATTCCATGGAATTATTTTTTTCATAATTGTCTGGTTTTGCCCACAACATCTTATTGCACTTTCATTTCAGAAACATTTTTATTAGAAGAAAAATTTAAAAATTAAAGCCGCTTACTCTCGTTTCCGATTGATAACGAAAAATGTTGCAATTTAGCACCGACACCTCAAAGAAAAAACTAAATTAAACATTTAAGAATGTTTCTTAAAAGAATTTTAAAAAAATCTTAATATTTTCTTGGAATGAAATAAATCCCGAAGCATTTACATACAAAATGTAATCAGGTTATTGTGAATTAATTAAATAAATTCGACGCCAATATAATTTCATTAATCAATTAAACTCAACATCAAACGGGGTGAAAGGCAACAACGAATTTATTCTGTGCATTTACACGTTAATGCAACAACAACGACAATTTTACCACAATCAGAAATTAATGCTATTAAAAGTTTTGTTCAACTTCAAAAACATCATGTTGTTGTAAAAGTTTAATGGTTTTTCAAAGATTTTCATTAGAAATATCGTAACTTCTCGTTAATTGCAAATTCATGTCGCATTACCAAAATAAGACGCTTCGCATCATTCAACCATCATTTCCCACCAACCAGCCCGCACCTTCACACTAAAAAATACGGCTTAAATTGAAAATTACAACATTTGAAGCACACACACACACAACACACACACACCCATACCTGCAGCCATAGAGAAGCACAAAGATTTTTACCAGAAAATTAAGGAACTTTCCTTAGGTTTCCTAAAATCTGCGTCGATAAGAAATTCATTAGACATCGCGTGGCAGTCGACTCGGCGTAGCACTGTGGCAGCAACGCACCGCGTGTTCAGCGAATTTAATGAGGTGCAAATGAGGTCGCTTCATGAACCTGAAGAATTACGCGCGACATTAGAAGATTTCCACAAGTGGCTTAAAGCAAAAATCAAATGAACAGCGCTGTTGCAGCTGGGAAAAGCGTTGTGTAGCTTTTAAAATGAGTTGAGTTCATTGAAAATTACAGGTTACACATACAGCCAACATTCAAATGCGTCACACAGACACATGTGTTACATTAGGATTACAAAACAACAACAGCAAAAACAATAAAATCAGCCAAAACATGACAAGACGACATGCCGCAGTCGCTACCTGATGAGTTTTCGCTAGAAAGATGGGGTGAAAATTGCTCCATGTTCAAACGACTACGGAAATTCAATTGAAAGCGCAACAGTCGCTATTTTAAAAGCAGCCAACAACAACAACAGTGATGTATGGAGTGGGCCAAGCTACATCAGGTAGGTGCAACTGTGGCATGAAACCTAAAATTTTGAGGAACAAACGCACGTCCTAAACTATCTATCGCCGAGACGATAGCTTGGAAAAACTGTTCAGGAGTAGCGACTTGTCATAGCGCTTCACGTGTGAATCATAAGGAAGGGTCTTAAGCGCTAGTTGTTGAAGGCGATATATAAAATATTTATTTTAGTTTTGTGTGTTGATGTTCGACCAAGTTTAAAATTATGTTTAGAATTTAAAAATTGTAGGCTTTTTCGGTCAATAAATTTTGAAATAAATAAAAAACAACCATGAACACCAAGGAAGTCAAAGACAAACTGAATTCAAACTACAACTTGATTCTCAACCGGCAATAGTGATGTGATATTTTTGAATTTTTATTTTATTTTTAAATGTTAATTTATTAAATTGTGCCGTTTTTAATTATTTTCATAAGCAATTCTTGTGCAATATTTATGTTTTTCGTATAAATGTTTGTGCAAGTTGCAGTAATGTCAATTTAAAATCAAAGAAATAAAAATTTTTGTAAGTCAGCAGTTGTTTAAAATTTAAAGTCTACAAAAAGTGTCACACGTATTTTGTTCTCCTGTGTTTTTTTAGATTAAAAGGTGTCCCTGAAGAAGGTGGAAACCGCCACCAAAACGTCGGACAGAAAAAAATGAAATAAACTTGTTTTATTTGCTTTTCAAAAAATATTTATTAAGTCCTCTTATATCTTATAGATGTTCGTTTTTTGTGACCTACTATATTTTTTAATTCAATGTTAACACTGTTCTTTGCATTTAACCATATAACCGCGTTTGTGTAGTTGCCCCATATATGTACAAGGCAAATAACCAAAAAAGTATTATTTAAAAAATATAATATTGAAATGTATCTAATTTTAAATACGATCAAAACTCTTAACTCATCATCTGGCTGGTTGAAAAAAATCTTAATTTTTACAAGGAAATTGAAAATTGTTAAGCTTAGTGTGTCGAATTGAAATGATGCTAAGTTGAGATTAAAAAAAAATAAATATAATCCAAACAGTAGCTGACTTTTCACTCTACCCTCTCTCGTTATTTCTTGAGGCTTATCCATGCGCAATATTTGCACTTGCACTTGCTTGTAAGAGAAATTGCATTGTCCCACTGTGCTTTGATAAAGCAACAGGAAATTGAAGTAGTACATAGAGTTTCTTTGCTTTGCAACATTTTATAATATTATGCACCAATACACAGGGGCGGATTTAAGATATTGTCGCACTAGAGCTATGAGACAAATACCGCCCTTTTTGTGAAGGATTATTTGGAAGCACTTGTTTTCTTCCAAAGTTTTCAAATTGATTAGCACAGTAAGAAAAATCATCACTTGACATATGTTCACTAAGCGCCCGGATCGGAAATTGGTTGCCCCTAAAACGAACCGCGCTATCCCTAGTCAGTCTATAGCGCAATCCACCGCTGCCAATTCATAAACCAAGCAGTAAACTTACAAACAAACACACATACACAAATTACCACATTCACATGTTAGAGTATGTGTAACTATGAATAAAATATCGTTTGCAACAAAACACAAAAACAATAACAACAACTACAACAACTGCCACAGCAAAAACAACAAACAACAGAATTAGAGGCAAAAGACAAAACCCCAGCAATAAATATCGCGTGTCATGTTCGCGTATTCAGTTAACAAACGAAGAGGGAGAAAATGGGACACAAATAAGGAAGTAGTGGCAAAAGACGATGGATGGGCTAAGTAGAAATGCTATAAAATGTTTAACATGCAATAAAGAAAACAGCGACGACGACACCAACACTGAGACTTGAGATATTCACAAATACAATTTAAGCATCAACGCTAGCACATTCGCACATACATAGATAGGCGTACATATGCTTAAGGACCTTTACCACGTTGCTTTCGCTTTGAAAGTCCTTTGCATCTACATACGTATACGTTTATGTGTGTGTGTAAGAATCAGTGCTTCATCTTGTTTTCTTCCGCTTCCTTCAAAGACGCCCACTTAAGCAAAATAAGTTAAATAATTCCGGCTGACATGACAACATTTTTACTTTCCTTGCGCTGGTTGCAGAACTTGAAAAGCTTAGAAATCAGGTGGAGAGCTTAAAGTTTGTAAAGATTGTGTCTTATAAATGAGATTCCAACAATTTGTTGTGGTTTTAAATTGTCAGCAACTAAATGGAGCATAACAGTAACAGCCAGCAGTGGAAGTTAAGCGTTAGCGTCATCGGAAACGCTTGAATTTCCTATTAAGGCTAATATAGTTTAAAAAAATATCTTATTTATGTGAAATATTTTCTTTAACAGATAATTGGCCCTCATCACACCCAGGCATTTCTACTAATTGAAATGATTTGCCTATACCTATAATGCTTGAGTAGCATATATGCAAGTTTGCCTCATTACTGTTTCATTCACACTGCATAGATTTAGTGCTTTAATGTGTTATCTCTTATGACATAAAAAGACTCTGGACTGACTAAGGATCATGCTTATCGCAAGACATGTTCAAATAGACAAAGTAATAAGACGGTAATCATTTTTTCTAAGCCATGAAGAAGAGTTTCATCTTCCTCTATTTTGCAGATAATTACAGATCTCCACTTAATGAAAATGTTTCCTAAGAGCTGATGTGAACTAAAATGTCGTAGGCCAAATATTATGCTTAGTAAAAATTTACGAACTATCGACCTCATTCAAAATAATTTTTTCTAATAAGATCGGTTAAACGTAACTGCTCGTATTTCCATAAGCCTAACACTTTTTCGAACTACGTTTAGATGCTTCGCAATATCTCCAGTGTATGTGATATAAAAATATTTATACATTGGATGCAAGTAAGAAGAAAACATAGTCACATATAAACATCTCATAGCAATAGTCCTACACCCGGCCAAGTCCAAAGAACAAATCAAAGCACAGCGTCATCCAATAGTTCACAATCAAAATAAGTTCAAAATACAAGTGAAAAAGAAAGTAAAGTTTATGAAAAACAAAATAAATGTTTAACCTAGTGAAAGAAAGTGAATCAGAAGTAATTCCGAAACTAACACAAAACAGTGTTTCAATAGAAACTTCCAGCAGAGACATTCGAATAAGTGCCGTCTTATACCAGACTAAATATTGAGGACTTTATAATTTTAGCAAAGGAAAAAAATTTTAAATTAATGAATGGATGCAGGGCCGTATCTAGGGGGGGATAGAACCCCTCCCCCTTTTTTTGACGGACACTACATAGAAATGATTTTGTAAAGTATAGACACTATGTAAAAACAATTTTGTGAGCAATACATCATAAAAAATGATTATGTGAAAGGAACAGGCACCTTATAAAAATAATTTTTGAAAAAAGTCATCAGTTTTTTGAAAACAATTTTTAGTTCTCATATGAAAATATATTAGGGATACTTTTCATACGGTTACATGAGGCAACAAAGCACATCCGCTGTCTTAAAAATCATAATTGTATGTTGTTGAACTGCCGCTCATCGCTGTCTGAACGTATTCATTGCATTTTTATTTTCACTGTTAGCAACTGTGTAGTTACACATAATATATAATACCAGGAGACCGACCATAGTTCAAGTTTTCGTTTTGAGGTCTAAAGTCGAAAAAATATGCAATATGTTGAAAAAAATGAAATGAAGAATACATATAGTATGTTTAAAAAAGTATGGAAAATGTTGAAATGGGTTGAAATGGGTTGAAAAGCTGAAAAATGTTGGAAAAGTCCGAATAATATGAAAATGATTGAAAAAAATTTGAAGAAGTTGAAAAAGTTTTGAAACAGGCTGAAGAAGTCGAACAAATATGAAAAAATTGAATGAGATTGAAAACGTCCAAATAAATTGAAAGAGTAAAATGTTGAAAAAAGTTAAGAGAGGATGAAACAGGTGAAAAAGGCTGATAATGTCGATAATATATGAAGTGTTGAAAAAGTTGAAAGAGGTTGAAAATCTCCAAAAAGTTAAATGCAGTTTAAGAAGTCGAAAAAAGTTGAATGAGGTTGAAAAAGTCGAAAAGATATGTAAAAAGTTGAAAGAGGTTCAAATACTTTAAAATCGCTAATGAAGAACGTTGAAACGGTTGAAAGTCAAAAAAATATGGAAAATATTGAATAAAGTTGTGAGATTTTAGAAGTCCGACATACATATTTAAGAAATATTAAAGAAGATTCAAAAGCTAAAAATAAATGAAAAAAGTTGAAAAGGTTAAAAAGTCGAGAAAATATGGAAAATGACGGAAAAAGTTGAATACGGTTGATTGAGGTTGCATAGATTGAAACACTATAAACTTGTTGATAACATCGATAAAATATGAAAAATGTTAAAAAAAGTTGGAAGAGCTGAAAAGCTCGAAAAAAGTTGAAAGCAGTTGAAAATTTAAAAAAAAAAACTGAAACAGGTTGAAAAAATAAGTTGAAAAATCTTGGTAAATTCATTTAAGGTGAAAGAGGTTAAGAAAGTCCAAAGGAAAATGTTGAAAAAAGTTGAAATATTCAAAAAATATTTTAAAAAAATCAACATTTCTCACGCTTATAACTTTTTGTTAATATGGGAGGTGCCACGCCCGCTGATGCAATCCCGTCAAAATCCATTTAATTTCAAAGCATATAGTAGCCGATGTCTCATAATAGAAATTCTTGCCTATTCTCTTTCGTGAGTTTCGTTTTGCGACAAATGACAAATTCTGTAATTCGACCCTTTCGTTTTTTCTCTCTTTCCAATAAATTAGAAAAATTTTTATGAAATAGTTTCTATGTGTAAGCTCTTACTAAGAAATAAGACTTAAAATAACTACCTAATAATAAACTAAAATACAAAAGCACAGAAAATTGTTCTTAATAAAGGAAGAAAAAATAAAGCAAAAAGAAAATAAAAAAAAAGATCTTCAGTTATTTTGATTTACGCAAGACATATGAATCTCTAATGCCTCTAAGAAAAAACTGACTCCTTTTTATTTTGATCGAACATACAAATTTGGATGAACTTGAACCATTCTGTAATCTTTACTTTTCGGGCCATTTGTCTGTTTACAGCGTTTTCTGTAGAGGTTTGGTTTTAAATGGGGAACACTGTTTCTAGTTACAGTTGACTTTTCTCAGTATGTTTTGCTATTAAACCATGACTAAGTAGGAAATAGTCTGGAAATGTACAAAATTCACTAAAATTTCAACTTAAAATTTACTCAAAGCTTACATGATGTCTTGCAATTAAGAAATCGATGGATTATTTCTTGTGGCAATATGTGGAGACTCAGGCTTATACTGATAAACCAGCACTACTTAAAGCGTTTGTTATTTCGGTAATAAAATCTCATTGCTGAATAGGTAATCGTAAGTTTAACCTTCAGACTGCGCTAAATATTGTCCTGTTTTGGCGCTCATTTGTACAAAATCATATTTAAATGCTAAATGGCATAAATAAAACTATAAAGCTAATACGTAAAACCAAAATCGGCTATTTTAACAATTGTATGTGTTTTATTTCAATTCGAAAATATGAGCCTAAAAAAACATTATATCGAATCAGATCAGCACTGTATGAAACGGTAGATCAAAGGGAAAGATTGGAGTCATGATTAATTCAGATTAAGAATTAAGTCCTCACATTGGCTCTTTCTACTAAAATCATGTTTTTCTTAAAAATATCGAATTTGCTTGAAACATATGTTTCTAATATTTTTTTTTTTTTAAATTTTTTTTATCATCTTCTATGGTAATTTTGACGCTGAATTGAAATGTGGTTTTGATTGGTTTTATAATAATAATAATAATAATAATAATAGAGTTTTGCTACTACAGCTATTATAGCCTTCTTAGCTATTTAGCATTGAAGCTTTATACCAAGTAAAAAGCTTATTCAATAAAAAATGGAATAGAAAAAATTATCATGCACATTAATTTGTTATTTATTTTATAATTTTTTCTTAGCTTTATCGCACTTTCTCAACATACCCACTCACACCATGTAAAAATAGACATATAGATATTAAAATAATTATATGTATAAATTTACGTGGTCCAAGCCATAAATGTTAGAAAAAATTTACCCAGCATGCTGTGGGGCTCGGACAACACAAACAAAAAAATTCACACCACCATTAAGCTACAAATTTAGTTTTCAGTCTAAGCTTGAGTTGACCTTTTGACAAGCTAATGTTATAAACTTCGCAATTATTAATAAGAGTTGTCATGCGATTAAAAGGAGCTGTAGCCATATAATTAGTTCTACTAACCGGTTGGTAAAATAACTGATAAGAGTTACGAGTACTCCTCCGATTACTATTAAAATTTATATAGTTAAGAAGCTCTGGTGCAGCAAGAGACCCAGTTACAAGTTGATGCAGATAAAGTATATCCGCAATATTTCTACGCGAGCTCAAAGACTGCATATGTAATAACTTTACATCCTCCTCATAAGGAGGAAGGCTTAAAGAGTCAATCCAATTTAAGACATTGAGAGCAAAACGAATAAATTTTTTTTTAATTCCTTCAATTCTATTTATATGAATATTATAAAATGGTGACCATACTTGGCTGGCGTACTCTAAGTGAGGGCGCACTATTGTATTATATAAAGTCACCGTTACTAAAGGGCTATTAAATTCTTTTGCCCACCTCTTAATAAAGCCAAGCAGAGATGAGGATTTTTTACAAATTTGATTAATATGCTCATTAAAAATCAACTTAGTATCAAAATGTATACCTAGTTCTTTGACTACATCGACACGACAAATATTTTTATCTTTTAATTTATAATCAAATTCCACAATAGTTTTCTTCCTGGTAAAAATCATAGCTTGGCATTTATCAGGATTAAGATGTAAGTTATTCTTAGAACACCAAACTTCAAAGGATTTCAAGTCAGACTGAAGTGGAATAGTGTCACCAACCCCCTTTACGTTCCTGTAAATTTTCATGTCATCTGCATATACTAACAGATGGGAGTTTTTAATAACATGAGTGACGTCATTAATTGCTAAAATGAACAGGAGCGGCCCCAGGTGGCTTCCTTGTGGAACACCTGATGTCGCGCTAAATGGGGAGGAAAACACTCTCCTAAATTTTATTTGATACGAGCGATCAGATAAATAAGATTGACAAAACTTAAGGGAAATCCAAGTTTCTTTAACTTAAACAAAATCAAATTATGTGGTAATTTGTCAAATGCTTTACTGAAGTCAGTGTAGATGCAGTCAACTTGCCCACCAGAGTCTAATGAGCTTAATGCAAAATAAGTGAAATCAAGGAGGTTAGAAACTGTAGATCTGCCATTAACAAAACCATGCTGACGAGTTGTTATGACTTCACCACAGCACACCTTAACCTGATCGTATATAATATGTTCAAAAATTTTCGGTATTGATGATAACTTAGCCACGGGCCTGTAGTTTGAAACATCATTTTTACACCCTTTCTTGAAAATGGGGCTAATGTATGCATTTTTCCAAAATTTAGGAAAATAGCTTTCTTGAATTGATCTATTAAATAAAATACTGAGGGGCTGACTCAGCACAGAGCTGCAGTTTACTGAAACTGTCGCAGGAATGCCATCCGGCCCGGAGTTGAAGTCATCATCAACAGATGAAATATATTTCTCTATGAGGTCAGGAGAGAAAGATATCTCATTAACCGAAACTAAAGGGTCGTTATTCATATATTCAAAATAGTTGATTTCAGGGCTAAATAAATCCGTAGAAAACGATTCATTAAACAAATTAGCAAACAACCCGGCTATAACTTGTGGGTCGCTAGTGAGCCCATCAACTGTTTTAAACTCAGATGATACCCGTCAGATTTTTTTTTAGAATTAATTCTTGGGGTCATGAAGAATATTCTGCCTCATTTTATTCAAATATTCAGAATAAACCAAAGCTGACATATCTTTAAATTCAAGAAACAGTCGCTGATAAGCAACAAGGTCATCACGGTCCTGGCTACAAATGTATTTATTCCATGCCCTATTACGGCCATTGCGAAGTTTGTACACCAGGGGTACGAGGAATTATTAACGTACTTCTTTGTATATGGAACCGACAATGCTATGGCAGAAAAAAGTTCACCATAGAAAAATTTAATGCAATCATCAAATGTATTGTTATTAAAAAAAATGAGTAAGTCGTCTAATTTATTTCTTAAATTTTCATTCAATTTTAAAAAGTCAGCTTTCTTAAAATTGAATTCGTAAATATTAATGGATGAACATGCATTAGTCAAATTTTCATTGTCAGATTGGTACACAATACTCAAAGGTGGATGATAGGAATCTACCGTAGACAGAGCATGGATAGCATTTCTTACAACAACATTGCTACTATTTGTAGCCAAGACTAAGTCAAGTTGTCATCCATGGCAGTTAGTTATACAACTTACTTGTTGTAAATTTGAAAGTATTTCGTCAACAAAAATTTGTTGTTGTCGAGTTTTTGGACAAGATGCATAAAAATATGTACCATCGTCCGAAGGAGTCCATTTTAGGTCAGGCAAATTAAAGTCACCTTACAACAAAATGTCGTCATTAGTGTCTAGTTCATTAATAATATATTCTACGGCCATCGAAAGACATTCGTAGACATCTGCGCTACTATTTGGAATATAAGTGTTAAGAATGTATACAGTTCAATATTAGATGCACAGGCAATTTCAACTAATGAACTGGTTAAATGATTTTTTATAGCTATTAAGACGCCTCCACCAACAGAAGAAAGATCTTCCAAGTGTCTTTCTCTTCTAAAAACATGGAAACTATTATCAAAAAGTTCCATATTGAGAAAGCTGTTTTTTATCACACCTAGCTTCTGAGATAAGTCTAAGATACTATATTTTACTATTATCGTAGGATACCAACTGCTTTGGAGCATTTCACAAAAATGTAGTGATAAAATTTACTTAAAATGCAATTTATATTTTTCCCTTGCAGTTTATGTTAGAACTTAGAACAACTCCATATGTTGTTCTTAGTATAGTTACTATCAGAGCTCTTTTTGTATGTATTTGGTACTGTGTTATTACTAGTGTTTCACCGAGGCAGCCTCGTTTTGGCTACGAGAACGAGGCGTGGCGAGACATGCTATGGCAAGGTCTAGGTGAAACACTAGTTATTACTGTTTTTAATATATTTGGCTATAACATTAATTTGGTACCCGGTAATAACACTAATGGTCATAGTCCCCAAACCAATCTTGGGCCTCTATTTATTTTTTGGGCTTATCACAACTTCAAATCCAAAACCCCCCCCGAAATAAAATCCTGGATACGGCCTTGAATGAATGAATTGCATCGGGTCCACAGTTTCAACAGTAATAGTACTTAAAGGCGATCATTCGAGTTAACTAAAGAAATTCACAAAGAAGAAGCAGATCGTGCGAGAGTATCTGTCAATTTTGGTTAGAGCTTTCAATAGAATGAAGAATCTGCAGCTTAAGAAAGTCTCGTTTTTTCCTCGGCAGCAAAGTTTTTCACACATAAAGAACAAAATGGTCTAAAATTAAACTACGCCATCAAAACAAATGTTCAATCCTTTCACTGAGTACAAAAGTATCATGTCGTAAAGACAAGAGTACCATAAAAATACCATACCCAAACAACAAGGTTTCCCGTAAAAAAACAGACTGAAGTAATTTGAAAAATATAGTTTTTGACTTTTCTTCCGTAATAGAATGGGCTAGCAAACAAAATTTGTGATATAATCTTCAAAATTTCTAAAGTTTGTTCTATTTAATCAACAATTTAGATAACCATGTATCAACAAAATTCTGCATGTTGAGAAAATAAGAACCCTAGCTGAAGAAAACTTGAAATACTTTCAGCAACACCTGCACTTTTTCCATATATCACAATAACTTCATTATCCCTGCTATCAGTTTTAAGCCAACTAAACAATGTTGTAATGCCGCCCACACAATTGACACATTCTTTAAAAAAAAAAAACAAAAGACGAACTAAATTCCAATCAAATGCACCATTGTTCTTTAGACAGCATTCAGAAATTGGAGATAATTGAAGTGTGAAGCGTAGCTGAAAACCGAAATGAAAGCTGCTGACACCATAGTGAAAATTGCCGTGAATATGTGTTGGCTCTGTGTAGATCCGCAATATTCGAGTGTAACATTGTTGCCAAAAACCCAAAAATGTGCAGCAAATAAAATAACAAAATATAGAAAATGCGAAAATGATGACACAACTTGTAATTGTGAATAAAGTCAAGCGTAACATAAAAAAATAAGGAATATAAAAGGTAAAGAACAGAACGGAAAGTATAAAAACCAAATAATGTAACAGAAACACGTTCAAAGTGTGCAGAACGCCATGAAGAGAAGAAGCAAAAGCAGCAAGGATTCATCTGGAGCATGCAAGAAAATAATGTAGCATCCGTAGACAACGACGAAACATCGTTGAGTGTAACTGCAGTTTAAGACATAACCATTTAAGAGCAGAAATGTATATTTTGTGGAAAAGTATCAAATACTTGTAGTAACGACAAATGCCGAAAAATTGTCCAGCAGTGTCGAAGAAGCTTCGTAGGGAATCAAAGGCACCTATGCAAGCGTAACACATACCCAAATTTAAATTAAAAATTTCGCAGAAAATATTTCGAAAAAATTTTAGTTGAAAAAAACTTTTTTTTTAAGTTAAAACATTTCAACAACTATTCTGCCGTACTAAGCGAAATATACGTATCTCAAATAAAAAAATATCCGAGATTCTTATGGCATCGGATAGCTTAAGAAATTACGCGTCTAATGAAATACTCCAAATGTCGGTATCTTAGTTCAATCATGTAAAAAATCTACTAAGAAAATTTCCTCTATCTCAATTTTACAGGTATTTCAACAAATTGACATAAACAAAACATCAATTATCTCGAAATGAATTTTTTTGAGATACGTCTTTTTCGCTTAGTACGGCAGTATTGTTAATAGAAAATCTCTTTATATAATACTCAGACAGCCAAACCACACCGCTCATATGCGAAATATAATAACTCTAATGCAAATGCCTACTTTAAAATGAAATTATCGGGAACTCAATCGATATCAAAGGGGATGTGATATACCCTATTGGTTCTGAATGTCACTTTTGCAAAGAAAAGGTAAACACCCATCGCTCAGACAGTCACAAAAATATGAAATAGTGAGCATAAAACTCATTTACGAAATAATTTTTCTATTTCTAAATTCTTAAGGGCATGGTCTTTTCCAAAGATTTGCAACAGATCGCGTTAAGACTTGGTAAATGGACAAAATTGGACGGGATTGAGTTAATGGGTATGGTTCCTCACGCAGAAGCATCACAAAAACCGCCCAGTATTCAATAAACATTAAATATTTGAAAAAATTGTTGTTCCAGATGGAGACTACCTCCCGTAACTCATTGTGCACGGTGGAAGAACTCTGACAGGAGATAATGAACATCGAATAAAAAAAAAATTATGCAAATGGCCATTACTTACAAATTAGACAAAAGTTAAAAAAATCCTCAAATATTCAAAATAAAAGTTAGTACTTATGCCATTTTTCCTAATTTAATGCGAGTGTAGATAGGACTATCGAAAAGCAATTGTGTCTGCACGTTTGAGCGAACATGCGGTCAACTCACTCACACACACAGCCCTCCTCAATAGCTGTGTCAAGAATCACAAAGAAAACAATTGAAAACCAAAGTTGCAACACAACAACTGCGCTTAACAAAAAAAAAATTACAAAATTGATTCCAAAATGTCAGCAGCATATAAAAACTGAGTCGATTTTGGTGCCGACTTGCAAAGTCCCAAAATTGCAACTTGCAGAACGAGTTGAGGAAGAACGCTGTGTACAATACTGAAACGGGATGCTTGTCTAGCAAAAGAACGTAAATAAAAATAAAATATGTGGCAAAATTCAAGGATTAAGTTAAAATTTGCTACTTAAATTCACAAACACACACAAATTCTCGAGCACCAGCACATGCTTGCTTACGTCGGTTGGTCAAGTAAAGTAAAAAGCTTGAGGTACAAGCAACTGTCGAGTGCAACTGCAGATTTGTAGGCCGCTGTTAGAATCAACAAGAAATAATACACACAAAATATAACAATTTCTGTATTGCAATCCACTTACCTGAAGATTTTCTGAATTTTGAGATTTCTTTGCCAATAGTAGTTGTGAATAAATTCAATTTAAATTTCCTGTCAAGTGATGAATTTCGTACTCTACATTTTTAGAGGAAAGGACAAAATGTTTGCAATTTAAGTAGAGCAAATGAAAAAGAAACTGGTACAAATTCATACGCCATTGTAAGACTTACATCAATTTTTGAAGTATAAATGTTACATTCAAGACAGCTTTCTTATTGTATAGTAGCGATAGGTATACCCACTGTTTTATTAAAGTCATCTAATTTCTCGGAGACTCCCAAAGCCAAATTCAAAACCAGAAATCTGCCACTAATTACTGACAAATCGTTAAAGGTATTAAAATAAAACAAAATTAATAGATGTGATAATTTTTTGCGATTTTTCCAAGTTATTGCCGCAAAAAAAAACAAACATATGAAATCGACCAAAAATTTGGGACTATTTGACATAAGAGTTGTGTCATGTCTATTCGTAACAGCGAAATTTGTAAAGTTTTAAAAAATTAACGTGTGCCATTTTTCAGCTATATTCTGAGTTCTGCTGAAAGGAAGCTGTAATTCTTCCACCATTAAAGTTTACTCTTATGAAAAGGTCATACTTGGCCTATAAGCGCTGAGAGAAATAAAACACCTGAAAATCTCCGCATGTAGCATGTAAGCAAAACTCTTTACAGCCTCAAAAAACAGTAACTTAAAGTTTTTTTTTGTTTTGAAGAAGAAGAAAATAAAATTTGTCACGAAAAAATTGGCTTACAAAATCAAAGTAGTCACAGTCAAAACATTGGTTTTAGATTTTCATTATATTTTATTACAAAGCATAAGGCTTAATATTAAAATACGATCATCGATAAGTCGGTTAGTAAATAGACCGAAGTTAAAAATAAAAGAAACTTTTAACTTGTAATGGGTTAATTTGGTAAAGCTTTCTTAGCAGAGGAAAACGTTATAAGATAATATGAATACGTCTCAATTTGCATCTCAAGCAAGATAAGGTTAGCTAAATAATGCTCGCATATTCTTCCGCTTTCCAGATATTACGATTCTTGTGCACACTTTCTTGAAAGAATATATCCTTATGATGACAAAACGTGCTTTTCACCTTTCACTTGATTCATCAATCATGTTCTGCTTATGTTGAGTATAATTTTTAAAATAATTCCTTAAGTTTTTCAAAGCGAGCATCTTTGCCAACTTAGCTTCATAATCATTCTACCAATCTCTTTCGAATGTCGCACCAGTAAGTTTAGCATAAAGAGATATTTTTTCAGTAAAGAATGTTCGGAATCGTTCTAATCTCTGAACTTAACAGTCATAACTTCAATCTGCACTTTTCCTAAAAAGTATTTTAAAATTCTGATTCACACAATTTTATCATTTAAAACGAAAGAAAGAAAGAGAAAGATAACTCTTCAAAACATTAATTTTTGTGAAAAATTACTGAAAAGCTACATTTGTACATAAAAGTCTTAAGGACATGGAATCAGTGGTACGTATTTACATACATATGTACTTTTGATTATACATACATACATATGTACTGTGCACTACACTTATATTTTCCTACTGGAGTGCACCATACGTAGGTGGTCAAGATGGCATGTCAAACTTTGCCAATTCAACGCTTACGCACAATCATGACAGCAACAGCAAGAAAATTGCAACAACAGCAACAGCAATTATATCATAAAACACTCACGCATTTTGATCACACAGCATAAACTTTTATCTGTTCACAGACAAAGATACATACTTAAATACATATCATATACTCGTACATATGTATGTGTATGTTTGTGAGTATTGTTTAAATATGCAACGTTACTTTAGAGGAATGAGGCAAACAAACAAGCAGATACAGATACAAAAATTGCCATCACCAATAGCAATCGCAACAGCTACAACTTCATAGGATATTCTTGTCAACGTCGAATCATCATCATTCACCATCTGACGCAGGCAATAGAAAAATCTAAAAATTGCTGCTGATTTCGCTAACGAAATATCCAACGCAAAGAGAGCAAACAATTTCAATATCATGCCGAAATCAAAAGTACTAAATTATTAGCAAATATATGAAGTTGTACTGCTGGAATAGAGTTCGCAATTAAAGTAGTTGCGTTATTGTTGTGATATTCTCACATGTCATTTGTGATAATTGAACTTTCCATTCCATCACATCGTCTGGCACAACTGTAGCGAAGAAATTAAAGAGCAAAAGGAAATAAATGAACTCGGATGTAGATGGGTTGATTGTGTGAGTCAGCAATTTGGTGACGAATGTAGTAGTCTGATGGTTGCGTGCGATTGTGACACGTTGTTAATTTTACACATCAGTGAGAAACAGCGGCAGACACACCAACGCAAGTTCAAAGTTGCAGTGAATAATGAAAGGTTTAATTGAAATTTTGGGTAAGTTTACCTAAACGCATGAGAAGATTCAAAACTTATAAAACTCAAAGAAGTATGATTAAAAAACTTCGTCTAGGATGAATCTGAATGTGACTATTATTTTGCTCAATCAGCTTTTGTTATCAAGAAATTGCTCAGTGCTATTTTGTGCTAGTCTTTATACAATCTTGATGAAAAGCATTAAATTGTGAGATATTTGACATCCGTCCTTATTTTCAGGGACAGTTTAGTATTTCAACGTTACTTTTTTAAAAAATATGGATAGTTTTTTGTGTTGATATGAATGTGGCAAAATTTTATTATTTTACAAGCTCACAACCACATATAATAAAGGAAGTGCAAGAAAAAACACTCAGCAGCAGTTAAGGCAGCCCACTGCTTTTTTTTCAATACGTTAAGGTCAACGTTTTAGTCTTTCAACAAACTCCCAGGTAAATATAAGTAATAAGTTAATATTTGACCATTAAATACAATAGATTTTGATGCAAGCACAAGAAAATTCCTGCAAAGTTGTTCAATAATTTCATTGCATATGTCCATTTGGAACTTAACGCTAAATATTTTCCAAAAACTAAGGTGATTACTATAAAAGTTAGTACAACCTTTTTCTTCAGTAAATTGAGACCTTAAAAGATAAGTAATCAAATATTGGCTAATTTTCTTATGTCATACAATAAAGATTTGTTCTAAGTATTTGTTTCATAATTTTATTTAATTACTTAAATTTAAAATCTTTACTTTTGGATGGCCATGAAGTCGCTACTATTTTTTTCTACACAAAACTTTAAGTTTTTAACCCTTCGTTTATTGAAGATTTTTTAATCGGTCGTTAGAGTATTAGTCACCCGGGTGACTAATCAAAAAATGGACGTAAGGGGTTGTCCATTAGTTACGTGAGGTGTTTTTTTTTTGAAAGTTCGAACCTCCCTCTTCCTTTGGTGAGATTTAGTGAGTTCTGACGGGAGCCCCCCCTCCCCCCTCCTTGCATGACACTTGCCTTATAATTTTTAAATGTAATCTGCTATTATAATGTATAGTCTCTGCAATAAAAAGTAAAAAGTTCACGTGAGATTTTTATTGACCCCCCGTCCTCCTTGGTGAGACTTTTCCGGACCCCTCCTCTCCTTTTTTGACTCACGTAATTTATCGATGTCCCCTAATGTGTATAACCCAAAAGATAATAGACATAAGATTGATAGGCAAAATAAACGTTAGATATTGCTGACAACCTAGTTCGCTATTTCCAAAAATCTAGTTGATTTTTTGTTATATTTGTGTCTATTATAACGAATGTTGAGTGAGTATAAACAATGCAAATACATTAAAAGTTCGTTATAACAGTGTCAAAATTGAAATTTGAAAGTGAATTTGCAAAACAATTATCGGCCGCTGTCCTTTTCGGCAGTACATTCCTCTAAGCCAAACAAATACGGTATAAAATTAAATTGGTCTGCTGACTCGAGGACTCATTATACGCTCCAAAGAGAATTCTGTTGAGGGAAGCTAGCGGATGAAGCTGAAGGCAAAGGACTTGGTGAGATAGTTGTTTTGTAATTGGTTAAATATTGGAAAAATTCCGAGCAAAATAATGCAATGGAAAATTTTTTTTCCACATTGGCGCTAGCAGAAGAGCTTGTGAGTAAGAAATTGAGCATGATCGGTACAATGCGCCGGAATAAAAGATGTATCCCTGCAGAGCTAATGTGCAAGCGAAAAGATCCGGTTGGAAATAGTACATTTACATTTCGAGAGAACGTAACATTGGTATTATATGATACTAGAAGAAATGAATCAGTAGCCTTGCTTTCAACCATGCACATCACTAAGGCTGTAGTCATAAACTCCGAAGCCCGCAAACCGATAATTATCTTGGATTATAACAAGACAAAAGGAGGCTTGTATAGTTTCTTTTCACTAGCGTCAGTAATGCATCAATGGACTCTTATTATTGTTTTATTCTATATTTTGAAAGCGTCGATACGATGGGTGACCCCAAACTATTCATGTAAACGTGGAACCAGACGCTGGCCCATGACTCTGTTTTATAATTTGGTCAACATCGCTACCATTGCCACTTACATCATATACCCTGAGAGCAACCAGCTTGTCCAGTTGTAACTAGAACTGTGCAACATTCTCCGACGATTGCAAAATCTGCATGTTATAGGGAAACTTCATCTTAGGTCAGCAATATGCGACATGCTTGGTTATGAATTGTCTCTGAAAACACAATATGAGTCTGAGGCGCCACAATTGGATGCTAGTGGTTGCGATAAGATTCAGGGCAAGTGTCACCAATGCATTTCGAATGATAAGGGACAAAGAAATTTGCTCAAGTGCTGCAGACTATGCAAAAACCCAGTATGGGTTCAACACACTAAAAAAGAAATAACCTGCCACGCGTGCTAGGCTAATTTTTTCTTCTATTTTTATATTTTCTAATTTATTATTTCTTCACTTGTCTTTCATTCAATAAAATTTGATAAAAAATTTAACATCTTTTTATCATATTATGGTTTTTTGCGTGCATTATATACGTAGTCACCGGGGTGACTAATACTACAACAAGAGATCAGACTTGAACTTTCAGATAAATACGCTCATAGGTAAGAGCTAAAAATTCGAAATATATCTTAAAATGATCCTAACTAAAATCGTAGTAAAGTCAGAAACGCCTTCCATCCTAGGTAAATTTGAACATGAATAAATATTGCAAAACAACTGAAAAAGTCACCCGGGTGACTAATACTCTGACGGAGGGTTAATTTAGGTTTTGTTTCATCAAGATAATTATATTTTTGTTTCTCTTTTGATTCCGATTTTAAAAAAAAATGTTTAAAGTAATTCTTCGTTTTAGGATATATTTTCATACAAATTAAATTCATTAATATAAAGGTTTTGTTATATGCATGTATTATGCAGTTCTTGTGTTGTAATAATTTCTTTTTTCTTTGTCATATCAAAAGAATGAGACTAAAATTCACATACACGTTGAAAAAAGTAAATTAATTTTCCCTAAATCAATTGGATCTCAAAAACACGAAATGTCACCCAACTTTTTTGGTGCGGAATGGATTAAAAATAAATTTTTAAAAAAATTTTAGTAAAAATTTCCAAACTTTCATATAGCTCTAACGGAAATTTTTGGGTGAAATTCTCCAAATTTCAAAGCCTTGCGCCATTTTTCAAATGAAATAAGAAAAAAAATTATTTTTTTTTTGAGCAGAGGAATACAAAAAGTAGTGACGAATCGGCCTAATACATCTATATGGTATAAACCAGCTTTTTGTAGTAACCGGTGTGATTTGTGAATTTTTTTCGTAGAAGCCTTGGCTCTGAATTTTCTAAGCTAATGGCACTTCTAATTATCATCCCATAAACCATGCTCAAACTGCACACACAAAACAAACTCAAATGCTGAAAATGTATTAACTTAAAAGAAAAAAATGCAATTTGAATCAATGACCAACATACAAGCCATACGTTTGCATAAATAGTTCACATTAATCACATTTGATGGCCACAATTTACAGTGTGGCCCATAATAACTGTCACCAAATTTCACTGTTCCGAAAAAAATTTAAAACCTGATTTATTTTTATAATCTAAGGATGCATTAGTTTTCACAATTTAATTGTACACAACGAAAGTACACGGCAAAAAAAAAATATTCCAAATCAAGGTGTATGGAGCAGTACCTCATATAAGAAAAGGGCCGATAAATTCGACTGATTTCATCTCTGCGGAAGATTGGCCAGCATCATCACCGGATCTCAAGACATTGGATTTTTGAGTATGAGGTCATATGCTAGGTAAAGTAAGGTCAACAAAAGGCTTAACAATTGATGGGTTCAAGCAGCGTTTGACAGGGATTTGGGACGAAATGGAGCAGGAAATGGTGCATGCCGTCTGTCAATCTTTTTTCAAACGTTTACGTCTTGTAAGCAAAGAAAAGAGTAATAGTTTCGAACTTCATCATTAATTTAATAAATTTTGGAATGCTGTTCAGCGTTTGTGATAAATAAAAAAAATATTGTAGACGACTTTGATTTTTATAACACTTTGCTTTAGTGACAGTTATTATGGGCCACACTGTACATACAGGTGGTGAAATTCTAAGTTTTTCACTTTGGGCTTAATTATTTAAAAACTATGCATTAAATCGAAAAACATTGCAACACACAATTTCATTATAAACACTTTCACAATAATAACACAATCTATGGCAACGACATTTTCCCATTAAGATATTTTCAAATAAATGAATAGAAGCGCATATTAAACCGGAAGTTGATAGGTAAAACCACACATACATTAATGCATTGTACTGAATTCACACTGGCACATACACGTTATGAAAAACGTAACTCCCTTTCTTACACAGTATAAATTTGATTTGGTTTTTGCGAGGAAAAACACAATGAAAATCATTTAAAATTCAAAAATCATTATTCTTTAGTTTGCTGTTGTTGTGAGAGTTTTTGTGTTTGAATGTTGTTGGTGTGTTGTTAACTGCTCCGTTTTTATGACGCCATTGTTGTTAGCCATTTCATGTTGCTGCTGCTGTTGTTTGTTGCTTTTTGTATGCGCAAAAAATTTATGGCAAGGGAAAACAAACAAATAAACCAGCAGCGAAAAAGTGCAATTTTCATTGAAAACTAATTGGCGCCATTCCTCTTGCATCTTTGTTGTATTGTATTCATTATTGTTTCTTTTGTTGTTCGCAATTTTTACTTTTTTTTTCTATGTTTTGGGCAATTTTTGTCTGGCATGGTAATAGCGCATAACATACGCGTAATTTCCATAGCATGCTATTTGGGACATATTTATGTTGTTGGTCTTAAGAGCGTTGAGGACAGAGGAAATTTAATTTTTTGTAGGAACTACATATTTTTTATTTTTCAGCTAAAACTGTCAATTACTTGTGAGCTTAAAGTAAAAAATGTTAAAAACAATGCAAAATATGGCGAGGAAAGCCCCACAGGAAATTTCGTTATTGGCGGCTTAAAATGTTAACTTCAACGAGTGTCAAAAAAAAAAATAAAAAGAGATCACGAAAAAATTGGAAAACAGCTTATACGCTAAATATCACAGTATGTACAGTATGCTCATGAAAAAATAAAATAAAAAAAAGCATACCGGAAGTCGTAACAGCTGCTGCATTTCATTTTTTCAAATAAAATAAAAAAGGGTTACATCACTGCGGCGAGAAGAAACCGCCGTCGATGCCATGTTGACAGCGTGTGAACATGGCAATCATAGCAATAAAACCGAATAAAACAAAATTGCCAACAAATCAAATAAAGCAACATGACGGCAAGAAAGGAAGGAAGTGGAGCAGCTTCAATGAAATAAAAGAACAAAACCCCAAATTTTCAGAAGCGACAAAAAAAAAAACCCTACAGCCGTCAATATTCATTTTGTTGCAATTTTTGTGTTGGCAAGCAATTTTTTGTTTTTTTTTTCACAATATCATCTTTCAGTCTAAATGTCAATACTTTTGTAAAACAGATTTTTTACTTTGCCATATCAACTTCATATGCATATATGACTTCATATGGTATTAACCTCAAAAAAAAAATCCAAATTATTCACTGAGTTGCATTCAAAGTGCAATATATGATTACAATTAAGCGCGATGGAATGCTTAGAAAAGTTCATATTCATAAGTATAATTTTTTGGTGTTGACACATATTGTATTGAACAATAAGCTCAATAAAGTAACAATTTATGTTTTTATTTTGCTTGAAATGTAATTATTCTCGATTTGGAACAATTGAAAAATATTTGCTATAAGAAAAGACCTCTTTATATATAAACAAATGACTAACCTCGACTAAGAAAAAAGAATTACCTTGATATAAAACAGTAATTCGTCCAAATATTGAAGGATTTTTTCTTACTCTAGATGATTAAGTTCTTCGAATTTAATTAATACTGCATTAAAGCAAATCAAAGCTTTATCTCAAGTGTAGCGTTTTTATTAAAACTTTGCTAGGAAATTTGTTCCAAAAAGAGGAAAACAAATTTTACAGCACAGCCTGTTTTAAATTTAAGTAAAACTTTCTTTAAGCAAAGGCAATGTTCTATTAGAGAAGTATTGTTTTAAGGAAACAAAGTACCTACTAAAGATACTATGTATGTATCTGTTTTCTTAAGAAAAACTTTAAGCAAACTTTTTTCTTAAATTGAGTAAGTCAAAAGTAAAGTTATAATAATAAAATGTGACCTCTTGGCTTATACAAAAGCCTTTTCTTCAAGGAAATCTAGGATGTAGGGAAAACGCTATTATGTGATTTTTTATGTAGGGGAGAAGTGGGGGTTGTGGGCATGGGTCGGTTGTGGGCACCCCTACGTATATTTTCACAAAATGAAGATTGAGTTTCGTTGGTAATGTCATTCGCAAGCAATTACCCTATGTATGATTCATGCCAAATATCAAAGTAAACGGACGCGTTTGCTTTTGGAAATGAACGAATTGCTTTTTTTTGGGCTTTGAAAAGGTGGTGAAACTTTTTTCTAACATTTTCAATAGTGTATCAATCAAAGTGGATCGATTGGAAAGGTAAGTGTAATGTATTTTTATTTAGTCGAAGTATTATGCTGAATGGAACAATATCGATTTGAACCAAAAAATTTATGCATAAGCATTTTTTCATTACTTTTTAAAATGTCTGCTAAAGTTGGTTGTGGGCACAAAAATTGGGTGGGTTGTGGGCACCCGTTTTTTTAGTCAAATTTCAAACCAAGTGCGTAAAACCAACTTCCGCTAAGCATGACAAGGCAAAGGAGTCCACGCCGTCTGACGAGGATGTGGACTTTTGTCTCATCTGCTTGAAATTTTTGCCACGCCAATTGACCGCAGCCAACTCCATCAATTGTAACATCTGCGATCGAGCTTTTCATTTGAAATGTGCGGGCATGCGGGCAAGTTATTATACATGTTAAAATTGTATTTCCGACGATGAATAACGCCTATGCAGGCTTTGAGATTAATAAACTGTCATTTTGTTCATATTAGTTGTGGTTTTTTTCATATTTTTCCATTTGTAGCATTTTTGCATGACGGAATCGGGTATGTTTCTTTATAATAAGTTAGCTTAGGTCTCTAGCTTTACACAGATACCTATACGTCCAAATAATATGCACTAGGTCGGTAATTATAAGCCGAAAACAAAACTATGCCCACAACTCCCACTTCTCCCCTACTAATTGAATTTGAATTTATTACTGCCTTAACCCGTGACGCATATAATTGGAAAAAAAAGGAATTTTTCGCAAAATTAAAGATTAAGCTTGTTTGTAACATTTTTTAATCCAAACTGCAGTAATAGCAACATAAATGACAAAAACAACTGAAATATTAATTATTGTCACGCCACCAAAAAGGCGTAACGCTGCAATATCCATTAATTTTCGTATTTTCCATAATTTTGCAAATTTGTGGCAGCCGCTTTGATTAAATCTTTTATTTGATGACATGTTGCTGGCGTTTGCAAATTAACCGCCTACCCACACGCACACTCACACACATGTATGCACATGAAAATGCATACAGTTTGGCGCACAAACAAATGTTCGCTCACTAAACAATTGAATATTTAATTATTTTGCAAATTTAGCGAAAAATAATAATTTAAATTAATTACACACAACAAACGTAATTTAAATATCACAAGCCTTCACACACCTACGCTACTTCATATAATAGAACAGACCCCAGTAGGCAATTAAAGAACATGTCTCCCGTGCATTATTTGAGATCTGTTACACATTCTGTTGTTCTCTTCGATAGAAGGCTTGTTTTCCTTTGAAAACCATCACAACAGGGGCTCAGTATGTTTTATTTTTTTATTTTAAAGCGGACACAATAGGGTTAATTTCCCCCTTTCATAGAAGGTTTAGTTTTCCTCATTCTGTTATGACCATTTCTTATAAAAAAATAATAAAATAAATTTGAAAGGTGTTGGAAAAGCCAGTTATGTAACAAAAAAGGATTTCTATTAGCGCTACTACTTTTGTCTAATGGGATGCTGATCTACACAAAAGCAAAGACCATAAGAGAATTTGATTTTACATTTGGATGGTTGTTAAAAATTTTGTTTCTTCTAGCTGTCCCCTAGAAATGATGTTGACTTACAAAAAATAAAAATTTTCAAATTCCAAATTTCCCCTCAATTTCAGGAGCCTAAAACCATTCATATTTAACGAAAGTTAAGGTTTTTTGATATAAAAGCAAACTTACTCCAAGCAAACTTATGTGCATACATAGCTAAATATTTCCTAGATAATACTATCTACTTGTCTACTCATCTTGATACTAAAGATAAAACTTAAAAGTGCAGGCACAAATCGATAGTGCAGTACACAGGACTTCGTAAAGCGTGTAGAGTTATTTTGCATGAGATTTATTAAATTGGTGCCATCCAGTAACATCCAACAGTAAAACAACTCCAGTAATAATACCTACAACAACAATGATAACAGGGCACAAGTGCCGACCATAGAAGGTGAAGCGTTTGATGGACGCTACGTGGTAACATGAAGCAGAAACAGCAGAAACTTGCAATGATATGGCGTTTAAAGAATAGAATTTCGGATTTTACTTATGTTTTTTTTTTTTTTTAGAGTCTTTAACATCAACAGTCATAGTAATGCGATGAATTATTCATTGTTCACGGTTTACTTGGTGCTTTAGTTAAGGAATGGGAGCAATTTCAGTGCGCTGGAAGAAGATATCAAAGCAATCCATACAATAGAAAATCATGGTGTTGCATGAAAGGAACAAAGTCACTATAGGCTTACAAAGAGCTACCATCAGTCTTGGTTATTTCTAAACGTGGTAGCTCTGGGCACCGGAATGGAAGGGGCGCTGAAACCAAACACATAACCGGACTTAAATTTCCTATTACAGTGAAACCTGGATAACTGGGATCTTCAGGGGACCAACATTTTTGTCTCAATTAATGAGGTTCCCATTAACACAGTTTCCCAATTAAGCAGGCTTAAAATTGGGTTGTCCCATTTAAAGAGGGCAACACTAAGAGAGATCAAGATGAACCTTTTTTATTTAGAGGGGAACAAATCTTCAATAAAAAACCAAATTTTATGTAAATGACCATTTGTAAATGACAGCTTACTTAAGTCAATGATTCTATGAAATTTTATTAAAACAACCATTTCATACCTACTCAGACCGATAAAACATTCATATTCAAATTCAAAATAACAAATTAGACATACACAAATATTATTTCCCACTTATAGAGGTTATTTCTAAACGGTTCCAGTTATAGAGGGAAAAGCCCATGTTATAGAAGCGAAAACGCACAAAAATTTCAAAAATCATATCATAGATATAGAGGTTTTATAATCCCAGTAATGGAGGTATTTCGATACAAAAACGCTGGGACCTTGAAGTGAGTCTCACTAATAGAGGTTTCTTACTTATCTAGGTACCGCTTAGCCAGGTTTCATTGTATTTATATTTTTCTTTAACTTATATTGGGCACTACAATAAGTAGGTTAGATTAGGTTCCTTTCGGATTTATAGTTGATCAACATAATTGAATGTAGAATTCTATTATATGAACATGTAGATTTCATTCTTAAATTAAATCTAACAGATGGCTTGGTTCGTTTTCAAGTTATGTGAAACGTCAAATTTTATTTATGTTGTAGAAAATAATTTATCAATTTAATACAAGCAGAAATTAATTTTTTACCATTGCAATCATTAATGAAACATCACAGATGTGCAAAATTTAGGAAACTGAAGCTAAGTACTAACAACAATAGCAGCAAAACCAAAAACTACAAGAACAGAAAAAAAAACCCCACCATAAAATTGGCTTATTTTTCCTACTTTGCCCAGCCATGCTTTATTATACTCTGCTTGGACAGCCTCAAATTTTTGTAGATTATTATTTATTATTATTTACTCCGTAGCATTCCGGAAAAACTTTTTAAGTGAAAATGGAGCGCTGCAAATATCTAATTGCAATTTTTGCTGAAGTAAGTAAGTAGTTCAGAAGTGCGTATATTTTCGTTACTTGCTTGATGATGAGTTTCGATTCAAATACGATTTGTGGGCGCCATACTCTCAATCCACTCTATCCTTAAAACAGAAAAGTACTAGCTCTGGCTGTCATAAAGTAATCAATTGCATCGAACACAACCGGTGAGGGGTGAAGTTTATTATGTTAACAGGCCAACTATTGATTTGCTTACTCTTTGAAGAGACTTTTCAGTGCGCCAAACATAACTTGAACTGAGAAGTCTATGTAACTTACACACTCGTATGGTAATTAGAGAATTAAAAATCAATATATAAAGCTACACTACTTATCTCTACTATGGGAGCGGCTCTTCTTTTTCTACGTCTCTCTCACCTTACTTACCTTATGACTGTTGTTTTCATCTCAAAATATTTTGTGTTGATTGCACATTAAATTGCATTCCACTGAAGTACTGGCATCATGATCCAAGCTAAACATTTTTACAATAAAATTGGCAGCATCCGTGGCATTCATGGCAATGACAACATAAACAGCATTGGCAACAACAACAGCATTGAGTAAACAACAGCGACACTTGAGCCATGATCCTGCCAAACAACAATAACAACAATCACAAAAGAAAAAACTCAGGAGCTGCAGCAGAATGGTGGGTACTTCTTAAAATGGGCAACAAGTGGGCGTGCCATATTTGCTAGTGAGTAGCGCCAAGCGCAACATTTTTCTAGTTGAATTTTACATTGTTGTTGTTGCACCAAATGGAAGCTCTGAGTGATGCAGCTGCTGGGAATCGCAAGAGCACAGTAGACGACATCAAACATTAGGATATGATGACGATGCAAAGGACTCAACTGGTTAGCAGTGAAATGAAGAAGACGAAGCAGCAGAAGCTTGGCATTTAACTAAACGACAGAATACGTTGTTTTTTTATCAATTTTCGAATTTCGTTTTTTGCTCCTACGGAGACAGCAATGTCATTTGTTGCTGTAAGTGCTGCTGTACTGAAAAAATGCTCTCACTACTTTACTGCTGTTTGTTGTTATTGTTATTGCACATTTAGTCCTTTGCGTTGTTCTATGTCGTTGTTTACCAGTGCAAGATATGAAGCGCATCCTGTCAAGGATATTGCATTATTTGCTGATGTGTGTGATATCATTTAGTTGTGTGTGTGTGTGTGTGTGCGGTTACCTGAAAAAGCAGAATCGCTTTTCTTATTTGTTTATAATAATGCAGCGAATTTTTCAAAACACATCAACAATAAAACAGGAAATTGCTATCAATTTTTTACCGCTCGCTCACATAAGAATAAATGAAATATCCTGGCCATCCATCAACGTATGTGCTATTTTTGCCTGTGTATTATTTTATCTTTTTGTTTTGTGAGCAAAAAAATGTTACATAGAGCAAAATAAAGCTATCATAAAATACTTCCTTTTTTCAACTTTTTATCGTTTCCAACTTCTAGATAATTTTGTGATGAACAATATAAAATTTAATGCATGGCTTGCTTAAGAAGATATTTTTCATCGTTTGTTATTATATCATACAATATCTTCTGGAAACTTTAGTTCTAACACTTTTCCAAATAAGTTCAATGTTCATATAACACTGAAAACAGAAAAATGGTTAGACAAAGAGTGCAATTCAGCTGGAGTGCATAACAGCATCTGGATTTTAGTTATATTTTAATAAAAGTACTAAATTCATCAGAATCTTAAGCGATGTCTAATCTGCAAGAATACAGTTTGGACGAATTTTCCGAAACAACTGCTGAATTAAATCTATTGCTCAGAAACATTAAGTATAGTGAAGCACCGGGAGATAATTTTTTCATTATCGCACCGAATGATTTTCTAGAGGCCTTGACAGAAGCTTATAATACGATTTGAGAAGCTATGTGTATAACTTTCTCAATTATACAACTCATGATCGCCATGGCAAAGGTTTTCATGAGTCGATCCAGAAAACAGTTTAATTAAGTTTAAAACTAGGTTTGGAACCAAAACGGTCACCAGCGGGCAGTATTGATAATCTTAAGCTATCATCTTAATTACATCCTGTGTAAAAATAGATCTTTTGTCAATTTTAGCGTTTCTTTTGAGAAAGTGCCGGTGAAACTTAATGACGAATTAAACAAAAGTGCCGGCAAACTTAAACATAATTTCCACAGATCAAATAAGCCTTTCGGAGGGAGTTCAAATCTGTACAAATTCTAAATGGCAACATTAGGAAGAATACAAAGTGGTTTCGAATTATAAAAGTCTGATATAATGTAAAAATATTAAGAAGAACCACTGAAAGATGTATAAATACATTTTTGAGAAAAAAGACTTGAGTAATGAATATTAATTGGATTAGTAGGATATAATTTTGGAACAATATATGCTGGTGGCTATGAAAATTGCCTTTGCTTAATTTTTTTATCAAAATGTTATTTAATCACTTCTACGTTTATACGACAGCTTAGTTCGTTTTGACTGAGTTCCCCTTGACTCAATTCGCTTTTTTGGATACCGTTTATGCTTGCGACTTTATTGTGTGCTGACTCAAAACGTTTGTAAACGTAAAAATTAAAAATGCCAAATAAAATTATTAAGGAAAATCAAAATAGATGCGGAAAAAAACAATTAAAATATTTTTCTGTTTTTTTTTAATGAAATCAGTTCAAAGAAAAATAATTCAATTTCTAAACTATTTGACATTAATTTTCAACTCGCTCTGAAATTGTGTGGTGTTTATGCACACTTTCAAAACGGTTCGAACAATTAAGTACCGATCAGAAATCGTGAACGAGTCAAAACACTTCGTGCGTTCAAAACGCTTTGAAATTTGGTTTATGCATATGCTCTCAATCAGGGCGAACTCAGTCAAAACGAACTAAGCTGTCGTATAAACGTAGTACATGACGTCATCATAATTGATGTCAAAGCTAAAAATAAACAATTATTTAACATAAAATACTTCCATATCTGTCCCCACAATTTGTTGGTGCATTATTTTTCACGGTGTATTTACTTTGCACATGTTCTGTTGTGAGCGAGATGGAATTTTTATCGAAGTATTATTTAATTTAGTTAAAAGAATTTGAATAGAAAATAAAGCAGCGTTATGTAAGATGCTTCTTCTGAACAAATACTTCTGGTTAGCCGCTTTGTATCTTAAAGGGGTTTTCATTCATGAATTTACTGCAAGTTATTTGATTTAAAGCACACTCGATCCATAAAAACCGCTTTGAATTCAAAAGTAATTAGTATTTTCTGAGTCTTTGTCGATTTAATCAAAAAGTGTGTGTAATATAGAAAAACACCTCCTTATCAAAATTGTAAAGGAGAAAAAATAAAAGTGGATGTTTGGTAAAACCAAACTTCTTCTGCTAAGATTTATTTGTAAGTGGTTCATTTGCTATAGAGTATATCTGAATCAGAATTGGCTGAAATAGCACCAGTGGGCGTGGCACCTCCCATACAAGTAAAATACGGAAAGTGGCATATTTATCGAAATATGTGAGCAATCATACCAAAATTTGGTGTAAGAGGTTTGCTTATGGAAAGCTATTTCTGGATCACAACCGGGCTGGATTGTACCAGTGGGTGTGTCACCGCCACATATCGCAAACTATACAAGCTATTGTGGTAAAATTTAATATAAGGGTGTCGATCACAAATATAATTTGTTGAACTAAAAGTGGGCGGAATTGGAGAAGTGGGTGTGGCATATTTCAAATTTTTCATTTTTATTCGATTTCTTCAACATTTTCCATATTTTTTCGACTTTTTCAACCCTTTAACTTTTTCCAATATATCCTATATGTATTTGTTCGACTTTTTCAACCTCTTTCAACTCTCTTCATAAGTTTCTTTATTTTTTCGACTTTTTCATCAATTTTGAATAGTTTCAAATTTTTTCAACCTCTTTAAATTTTTTTAAAAATCTCTCAACTTTTTTCAACATTTTGCATATATTTACAACTTTTTCAACATTTTTCAAACTCTGTCAACCTTTCTAACATTTCTAACATTTCACATTTTTTTCGACTTATTCAACCTCTTCAACGTCTTCTTAACATTTGATGAAAAGGTACTTTCAGTGCAGTGTAGGGTATGTGAATTTCAGCCTGGCCGAAAATAACACCTTAACTTGTTTATATTGTTGCGTTAGTGATCTTCTTATAAAAACTGTTGGATTGGGTTCTGGAAGTTAACAGGTTAGGAACAAGAAAAAACGTGTATAATTGAATTGTGTAATTTTGTCATCTGGCATAATTTGAATATTCCCCTTCATGAACATTAATATGTTGAAGATTTCGTCAGAAAGCGAGGCTCGTTTCTGCGTTAAAAAAAAAGCCCGTGGAAAAAAGACGTTCAACTGCTTGAGAGTATAGCAGTATTATATTTTATAAGCAGATTTATGAATGTCTGCATCGTTGAACAAATCTTTTGATTTCATGTCCAGCCACATTTTGACGAGATTTTGAGCTTTGTGTAAAGCTCTCATGTAAAATTAAAATTTTGTTTTTTAGCACCAAGTCCACAAGTTGTGAGCCTTTTCTTTTTTTAGTAAATGCAAATTATTCTAGAGAATTCGTACGTAATTTTGAAGTGAAATATATTCCATTTGACGAGGGAGGGTTTTCGAGGAGCAAAAGTGATCTTTATGTTTTTTTTTTTTTGTGAAACGTCTTTAGCACGGTGTGATTTGAAATTAGGTGTGTATACTGAAACGCATAAAGCGACACTATTTTTTTAGCCGTACTTTCACTTAGCATAGGGTTTTCCTCGAAGGTAAGGCTTAGTTGACGGGATCTAGAATAACTACAGCAATAAATGATATGTCAAATTAAAGTACTCATCGAGTAGAGTGCGCGAAAATTCAACTTCGAGATAGTTTTAACAAAAGCTGAGATGTAAGCATAGAAAGATTTTTTCAAGCATTGCACTTGCCATAGCGAGGAAGACAAATCTACTACTCTCTCTCGTATTTTTACTATTACTTTTGATATTTCAATAACAACAACGCTTAATTGAGGAACAATAACAATTACAATGAGTGAGAGAGTACATTTTGTTTCTTGTTATAGCTATTCTAGATACCGTCAACTTTTATCATTTTAATAAAACATTTTCGTCTCATTCTATCGCATGTAACGCAAAGAAAACCGCCTCAAAAAAACAATAAATTGTTGTTTGCTTATAACATTAAAACATTCACTTATTTAAATGAAAACTTTAGCTTGAGAACTCGGCTTCAACACAATTTTCACAATTTTAGCAAAGGGTGTCCAACAAACTTAAAGCTTTAGTACAATGTCGCCATTTCTTGCTATCTTAGTTAAAAAAAAATGAATTAGAAATTGTCTTGCATATGATTTTGGCCCAAGACGAATGTTTGTGATTTAAAACAATTAATTCTTTGACCAACAACAAATTTAATTAAATTAAACTGTCATACACACACTTACGTTCGTTCACAGTCGTACATACGAATTTATTAAAGATTACATCTGAATAGATTGTATGTATTTGTAATACAATAATTATTTTCCCATAAATAAATTTAAGCATAAGAAAATCGAATAAATATCTGCATGGCACGTAGCTGAAGCTCAAAGGTCATTCCCATTGGTATTGGAATCGACCGATACGTAGGCGCAAGCAAAAACGTAAGCATCCAAAGCATCAAACGTTAAAAAACAAAAGTTTTGGTTTCTATGAATAAAACTAAATAACACAAAAACTTGCGAAAATCTTTCAACTCATTCAGCCCCTAAGAGGGAAAAGTCCTACCAATATTTTGAACATGATTCCCAAACATCATTCACATTTGCAGATGATCGTTTGTGCGAAAGAGCCACACAACGACCTCCAACATGGACGATATTCTTCCCCTGCCTCAGAAAGTGTGAATTGGAGTAGGAAAGTATCTTAACGCATAAAAGGGAATAATACGATAAATTCAGCTCTGTTGACATTTCTTTTTTGTTTTAGTTATTTTTTGATATATCTCTATTTTTATTAGTCAGTGTGTTTGCATGTAACATACATACATTTGTATGTTACCTGATTCGTAATCTATTTTTGCTCTTGAATTGGTGTGAATAAATTCATAAAGCAAAGTCAATTATTCCGCCTAAACTAAAGCTTTCTTGAGTTGAAATCTCGAGTTTAGCTGTGCGCTTAAGACCTATTCGAACTAATTACTTAGCATTGTGATCATGTTTTTTAAAAAAGTAGCGAGCTGCCTAAAATTTGAAAATTATAATTTTTTGTACACTTTATTTTTGAAAACTATTACTTACAACTTCCTAATTTAAAATCTTATACAAATTTTTTGCTTATATAATGAAATCTCATGGGATCGCTTATTTATGTTTTAAAAGATGACCAGTCTCCCTTACATTTTCAAGGGTTAAATGTGTTTTCTTACGAACAATTTTAATAACTTCAATTTAGTTTTAAAAATTAAATTTAATTTGTTGTGTACTTCAAAACATGATACCAAAGAAGCATCTGAGTGGGTGATTCTCAAAAATATCTATGGTACCCACTCTATTTTTAATTTTATCAGCGTCAGGTTCTTGGTCATGGCATAAGCTATAAAGAAATTTGCAGAAGAAAACACATTTTTTTGTGGTGCTCCTCTGTAAACTGTCACATGCCGTCCACAATAAGTTCACGTACTACAATTTTTCCGGTTTTTTCAACATTTGGCCCAATGAGGGGCTCAATAACTTCAAGGAAAACCAAATATATTTATTGTTACTCAAATTTTTTGCGCCAAGACATTTCAGCCAATTCTTTATAAAACGAAAACATTATGTTATGAGGCCTTTAAATTGTGAGTCGGCAAAATTGTCTGTTGACATTGCTACCGGGAAAAGTTGTACACGTCTTTGGTTTTGAAATTTAAAGCAGCTGCTAAAATTTAGAAACAACTTACTCTCACACACTCTGACACTTATACATGCACATTTAGTTGTACCGCAAAGGTCATTGTAGTCGTTGTCCCTCACAAACACACAAACATATGTATGTATCTACATATATACCGAGACGCACGCACGCACAGCCTTTGCCAAGTACTTTTAAGTTTTTGTTTTAATTTTTTATAACTCTGACCTCCTCTGCATAAAGCAGCATGAGGCTCAGGATGAGGAAACGGTTTTTCCAAGCGAAAGACGTGCATGTCATGCACCCTGTCATTCCCATCGTTATCTCTGGTTGAACGTGAGTAGATTTTTAGAAATCGAATATTTGAACAAAGTTCAAGTTTTTTTTTTATTTGTTTCAGTTTGAAAGGATTTTTTTTTTCCTTTTAAGCAGTTACGACTGTTTTAAATTATTGGACATTTGGGGGTTGGAGGGAGAGTTGACTTGTTTATTTTACCTAAATACGAAACATAGAATATTAATGAAATGAATTTCAATCGAATCCATTGTTTCAATTTATATGCAGCACATAGTTGTGAGTCAAATGGACGCAATTCTAGTGAGGTTTCATTATTACAATATATTTTCAAGGACGATAAAGAGGTGTAGCAATTCTGTGCGTAAGAATTTTATGCAGCGCGCTAGAGTCAATCTTTTTTTCGTTTTACCTCAAATATGTTTCATATACCTAGGTAAACAATCGAAACCTGCCGGTTGGTTTTTCAATTGAATTCGTATGCTAAGCATATGTATATAGGACAACACGCGTCAACAGGGCAAATCTTAATTAGTTAAACTATATATAGCGTAGGAGCGTGAACTCGGTCAAAAAATATATCTGCTCATGCATGTCGTATTAACGGATTTAATATAACGACCCAAAAACGACCAACTCGAAAACATTTTTTTTTGTGAATGACTTTTATAATTCTACATAACATATTGACTAAAGTTAATTTTTTGAACGCTTAGACCATGATCAAAAACATGGCGTTAAAAAGCTTGTATTATGAATACAGGGTAAACTACAAGTCAAAAATTTTAGAGCTACCCATTTCTTATTTGTAGGTCTACTACGTACTCACCTCAATATATATTTTAATTAGTTTTATCACCATTAACCTTAAGGTTTCGCCATTGAAACGGTGCTTAAATTGTTAATTTATCATTTTTTTACAAAAGATATATCCATTGAACAGACGACAGCTTAAATTTATTAAAAATTCTATAAATCAAATATAAATCTTCAAAGTTTTATAATATGCAACAAAATCAAAAAACAATTTATGGTGGCTATTTAGCAGAACTACAAATGAGAAATCGGCTCTAATTTTTATGTTTTTATTTTAAGTTCTCCTACATATTTATATAAATAATTGTTTTTTGAGATCCAGAAAATTTGCCTTCAGACTTATACATAAATATGTGATTAACTTCTTGCTTACACTGTGTAAAGAAAAGTTATATACTTTTGTTAGAACTCAAACCATAGTATTTTTGGAGTTACATAATAAAGCAATTGTTTTGTAAAGTGCATTTTGAATGTATCACATACCAGGAACCCAATTCATTAGAAGTAAGGACGTTGAATTCAAAATAAGTTAGCACACATTTATGAGTATGCGATGTTTTATATATTTCACAGTGCGAATTTAATTTCTTTGACATAACGACAATTTATTTTGTTTAATCAAAATGCTATCGTCATGAGGTGAGATAATTAATTTAGATGAAGTCAGTAAGAAACGTATTGCATGGATACAATTTTTTTGTAAATTACTTAGTGCTGTATTGCAAGTACGTGGTAGCTTAGCTTCATAACCATTGTTCTACTCGAGCCAACTCAGAGCATTGCACACAAACAAACTCAAAGATTCAAAAATACAATTGTACCCAGCAAACATTTGGATGATATATAAGTATCCACTTCTTAGGTGATCACCTTATTATTACTCCAGGAGAGTATTACGAAATCAAAGTTTAATGCGTTTAAAAAGTGAGACCCTTAACACTCTTAGTAAAGTTAAATGGCAACACAAATAAAAATAATTGATTTTGAATCATCCATGATATCATGGACGATTCTTCTGTAAGCCTTACATGACTCCATCTTTTAAGCCATAAATTTATAAGTCACCTGGAATGGCATTTAAGATAATTTTAAAATTTCGTACATATATGGGATTGACTTATAATCCGTTAATAATTTTTTTGTTATCTGTATTGTATGTACACAGCAAATGTAGATAAATGGTTAGAAGTACGGAGCTGTGTGAATGTTGGCGGAGCGGTTCGCTATTTTATGCTTTGTTAAGTAGAGTTTTGTGTAATCATTTTCAATTATAAAATATGAAACGTCACACAAACTACCTACAACGTGTCAGCTCAAGTAACTTAGATGAGTCCAATGAATCAGCAAAATTTTTGTTTTTCCTCTTCAACAACCCGAACCGTTTCTCCTGAACAAACTTTCGCCTGGCATCAGAACATGAGCTCGCGCTCTTTCGAAACCATCGTCTCGGCAATTGACTCATCCTAGAATAAATTTCTTTTCCTGGTTACTTGCAGAAATGTGTATCATTTCATAAACATACTCAAATACAAAGAAATAAACAATTTACCAATAAAATACAAACAAATGCAAAAGAACACAAACATAAACACTCATACTTACTTACATATGTATGCACACACCTCGTTTTGCTTGAGCCTCAATAAATATTGATGAGACTGGCACACAATCAGCCGCCAGTGTAAAACGTAATCAACTTATTTGCCATTTGGCTTGGTTTGAGCACGTGCTAAAATAGCTGCTGCTGCTCCTGATACTGCCTGTTTTTATATCGATGTTTGCGTTTGCGTGAGTGGGGTGGACACATTCAACAGTTAATGCTTAAATGTGTAGGCAAGATAATAAAAATAAAAACGAAAACAGAAAATGAAAATGAAAAAAACACGGTGCAGCGGCAAAGGCGGTAAATGCGTAAAATATTGATTACTCGAAAAAGTATGCTTTGAAAATAGCTTTAGATCACACATACACACGCACGTCTAATTGAATTGGCATTTTTTTCCTAGATTTCGCTGTCTTTGTTTCATTTGGTCATTTGCTAATAGGTTTATGCTCAATCAAAGTTTAACGGCCAGCATGGCGAGCAGCATAACGTGAATGCTCCTAAAAGCAGGCAATTGCCAATTTAGTTATTATTTTTATTGTTATTTTTTTTATACTTTAAATGAGTAGCATGAAACGACTATTTAATATTATACTTTATTATTTTTTATTGTATTCATTACAACCGCACAGAATGGGCAAGAACTTATATTTGTAAGCAAACTGTGGCAGTTTTAATATGATTACTGATGTAATGCCTGCAAATATACTACGTACAAATTTTAACAATACATAATTTATGAATACTTTCTGTATATAAATGAGAAATATAAAAAAAATGGTTTAACAGACCATACTGCCGATTGTTGTATGATGCCAGTAGGTTGATATGAATCACCCTTTTAATTTAAATAACATCCTTTTCAAGATTTATGTAAGTTAATTCAATATTAAATATAATGTATAAGTCGAAAAAAAACATAGGTTGAGTTTATTTTTGTACGGGTGGGAACGAATTGGCAGAAAATTTTCAACTGGTAGATATAAAATAAGCTATATCAAACATTTTATTACAAGTTTGTGAATTGAAGAATAAGGTGGAAGAAGTATTGAGTATAATGTGTAATGAAAGTTTAATCAAGATGTGGGAATTCTTCTTTTATATAAATCAGATATTTTAAACATTTACTGTTCGTCGACACTTGCTTTTCTTTATCTCTCTACGCAACTTATGACGTACGATGTTCTCTCAAAACATCCTTTGACATAATCCGCACATTATCCAATAGACAGCTCTATACAGATCAAAAAATCTGTGACCACAAGGAATAACAGCTAAAGTCGAACTACGACCACAAGGCACAGTAACATAAGTTCTCTGCATAAGCCTGTGACATATTCTGATCGAAGATCGACTTTAGCTGTTATTCCTTGTTGCCACAGAAATAAGGAAGAAGTCTCGAACCTTGCATTTTCTATATAAAAGGAAAATGTGCATTGATTTGAAAATTTTTCTGCTAGGGCGAAAATCATATTGATATTCCAGCTAACAATTTGTCTTCTCATATTCGAGTAATGATTCGATGGGATGTAATTATTCTATCAAAAAATTATCTTCAGCTTTCGGTGGCTGTATTATTCTTCAATTTATTTGCATCTTTAGCTAGGTTGCATTATCTTCGTTATGATCTATGTCATACGACGTTATGATCTATGTTTGACGAGTATTTGAAGCTAAGTGTTGTCTTATTTAGATAAGTAGTTTACAGTTTACAGTGAGTAAGGTAGTTAGCCGTCTGTGAATTAATTAGGAATTTAAATTATTTTATTTGTTTTTTGTGTAACGTATCCAAACTGCATCCTTCCATTCAGTTGAAAACTTAACTCATTCCTATTATAAAAATTAATTTTCTAACGCACAAATCCCTAACGTGTTCTCAAAGCAACTTATTTCCCCAGAGCCGACTGTCGAGTATTTCCCAAACGATTCTCAACGCCACAGTAGCGCAAACATATAACGAATAACTTGAAATGATAACAAAAACGATGAAACTAATCACACCATTAGTAGAAGACATTCAAACAGGCAGATAGTAAGCCTACACAAGGAAATGCTCGTATACCAAACATAACTTCATGTCATTATTCTCGCTTTCAACGCCATCCTTGGAAGAAGAGTGAGAGCAGCATTTAAAGTTATTTCATTGATTACGAAAGTGATGCAAAAGCCAAAAGAAAAACACCCTTGGGACATTAAAACACTACGAAACGTTTTCATAAGAGAAGCAGTACAACGAAAGGAGTGCGTGAAATCATGTAAAATGAAAGCACCAAGCATGAAATAATGAAGCTTATGCACTACCGAGAAATGTGATAGCAACTTATAACTAGCAGTTACTTGTAAGAATAAATCGTCCATATAGAACAAAAAGTCACTAACTACATACACTTTTGTCGAAAATGGGTTTATAGCATTTTCTTCTATAATTTTCCATTATACATCTTAAATGGCTGTAACTTTGCAAGGAAGCATCACAGATCACCACTTGAAAGCTCATTTTAAAGAGCAAGAATGGTACTAAATGATGCTTTTGTTAAAAATAAGCTGATCAACTTTCTTTGAATCCTATACATGGCCTCGAAAGTAGACAAAAAACATCATGTTTCAGGTAATTAACCTCAAATATTTCAGGATTCCGACATGATGGTTCAATTCTGAGGCCAGATTCTGATTCAGCGTAGTAAATTACGTCGAAAAACGACCCTTTTCAGCTCAACAACACTAATCACCTATTCATTTAGATACCTTTTTCGTAAAAAATAATTTTTCCATACAATTTACATGTAAAATTGAAAATAGTCTAAAATCAAACCCGAAATGCTTTTGGAATTACTTAAATAGTAAAAGGAAAACAAATGGGTTTCCTTCTAGTATGGAATTCGACGGAGAAAAATCTAATAGTACATTAGAATCGTGCAATCTCTTTGCCAAATTTTTCCAAAATGTTTATGAGAATTATCCAAATTCTGTTGAAATCAATAGCCTTTTTCATGATATATCCCATCCAGATGCTATGGAAAACTTTGTGGTTTCAGAAGAAGACATTCATTATGCTATTTTAAACTTAAAGCCTAGTTTCAAATATGAAGTTGGAAGTTTTCCTCCCATATTCTTTAAAAATTGTGCCGAGCAATTATTAAATCCAATAGCTATTTTATTTAACAACTGCTTAAATAATGGTATTTTTCTTGACTGTTGGAAAAATTGTTCGATTGAACCGATTTTTAAATCAGGCATAAGAAATGATATCAATAATTGTAGAGCTATTGTTAAACAATGTGCATTTGCTAAATTATTTGATTTCGTCATTAAAAACAAGCTTTTTCATAAAGTAAAAAATAGTATCGTTGACTGTCAACATGGTTTCTTGCCAGGCAGGTCTACTTGTACAAATTTAGCTTTGATTACTTATCACATAGTAAACGCCATGGAAAGTGGAAGTCAATTGGATGTGATCTATACAGATTTTTCTAAAGCCTTCGATAAAGTTGACCATAGTATTCTGCTGTATAAGCTCAGAAATTTTGGATTATCGAACTCAATGTTAAAATTTCTATATAGTTATTTGAATAACAGAAATTATTTGTTAAAATTGGTTGCACTTATTCTGAATCACCAATAAATGCAATTTCTGGAATCCCACAAGGCACACATTGTGGCCCACTACTTTTTTTAATATTTATAAATGATTTGCCTCAAACATTCAAATATGCTCAGTGTTTAATGTTTGCAGATGATGTGAAATTATTTTTAAAAATTTCAAACTCGTCAGATTGCTTACAACTTCAATCTGATCTAGTAAGATTCCACGAGTGGTGTTTGCTGAATAATTTAAATTTAAATATTAACAAATGCTCTATAACGTCATACGCCAAATGCACAAATGCTGTTTTCTTTGATTATTTGTTAAACAATTCTCTTATAGTACGTAGAAATGATACGAAAGATTTAGGAGTTATTTTTGACTCAACTCTAAGTTTTAAACTTCATTATGACTATGTTATTTCAAAAGCGAATTCCATGCTGGGATTTATTAAGAGAAATTCTCAAAGCTTTCGTGATCCTTTGACTATTAAATCGCTCTTTATTTCTTTTGTTCGCAGTATCTTGGATTATTGTTCAGTGATATGGAACCCATACTATAACGAACATTCTATTCGCATCGAAAGAGTCCAAAAAAACTTTACAAGATATGCTATTAAAAAACTTCGTTGGCCTGGTGATCTTCCAACATATGAAGTGCGATGCAAGTTGCTTGGAATTCAGCCATTAAAAATCAGAAGAATCACATATGACCTCATTTTTGTTTATAATGTCTTAAATTCAAATATACAGTGCAGTGATTTGTCTGCTCTTTTCGTTTTATATCAAGCACCAAGGGACTTACGTTGTAATCGTATGTTGGTAGAGACATTTCATAGAACAAATTATGCTGCTAATGAACCTATTTCAAGATGTATTAGTCTTTGTAATAATTATTGTTCAATATTGGAATTTAATTGTTCTTTATCTAGCTTTCGTATAAATTTATTTAAAATTTTTAATTGATATTTTATTGCTTAAGAAACTGTTAACTAGTCTGTAAGAATTATATTCAGTAGACCGAAATAAATAAATAAATAAATAAATAAAACTAACAGGCTCCGGCGCCACCTTATAAAATTGAGTTACAGAGCTGAATTTTCGTGAAATTTTTCTTCATATCATAAACTTACTTTTTAAGCAACAGCACCTTAAAAAAAAAAAAAAAAAAATTTGAATCACCCTAATGTACATATATATTTCATTACACGAACAGTTCCTATGTTTCCCATAGTTTGTTCCCAATTGCTTTTGTAATAAGAAAAGAAGAAATCGCGCGAAAAATAATTTCATTAAATCAGCACTCACAAAGGAAACGGAAATATCAACAATCAAAGTAGCAATCAACTTGATGATTCGCATTTCATCAGAGTGATTGAAGCAACTACGTTGAAACCAAAACTGAAGGTTAATAAAAGACAACAAAGCAAACGCTTTTAGTACCCTTCTACTAGAAGCCATCACCAAAAACATTAAGCTCACATCATCAGGGCAAACATCATCAGCCTTCAACGCTTTGGGACGCAAAACGAAGCGCCAAGAATTAAAAGCGAATTTATTCGGAATCAATATTAATTGAGCTAAGAATATAATTCGGTTCTAGGATAGTGTATGCGTGTGCGTGTATATGCACACACATGGCTTCATGTAACAAAGAATCACAATGAGAAATTAGTAAAGGAAAATGATAAATGATTGTGTATGCGGTATTTGTTGTTAATCCCTACAGCAATCAAGGCATTACGCTTCAAATCGAGTCGAGTAGAGGAATTGTTATTTGCAGAAGTTAAGAGTAAAGTGACTCTGATCGTAGAGTGGTTCACATTTTAAGAAGACATAAAATTAAAATGGTATTTGCATAACTGAGTGATAATTGAGATGAAAGCGGCCCTGTCGCTTAGTTGTGCTAAGTGTTTCCAAACACAAATTGAAAGAATTACATACACACAGTAAATGCCAACGTGAATGCCAGTCAGTGGGTGAGCCGGCGTTGGCGTCTACGAAATTATGTATTATGCTTACTAGTAGCTTACGACCAGTTACACAAAAATATATTCCCTTATAAGAGAGATATTTACCGGGATATACATATCTATGAACATACGTTCATAAAACTATAGAATGAACTTTTTTATTTCATATTATGCTATGCAAATATTCTATTTCGGTAACGATAAGGCAAATTTCAATTATATTTCTAATCACACTATTTTCACAACGAATTTCGATAGCATTTCTGTAGTACAATTTTCGGAGCCGTGACATAATTGAAATTGGGATTATGTCCGAAAATTTTCGGACACAATCCTCATTTTTGCTGTGGGGTTTATGCCCGCAAAATTTATATATTAAATTATGGGGGTTATGTCCGTTTTTTTTTCGGTCATAATCCCCACTTCGTGTTGGGCTTATAACAACTTCTAAGAATGGACATAGCCGGAGTTGCATATTTTGGAGGATGTAAGTCTTCAGAAGCCACCATTGGAATTATGTCCGCATGTTCAACAACGGCTTCGCTAGCTACAGTAATTCCACATAAAAGTCAAGGTAAGTGGGCGGCCTTCGGCCGCAGCTCAGGATTTAAAACTCCCAAAAATTCAACACCGGCTTCGCGGCGGCCTTCGGCCGCGGATCAGTCTATAAAATATCCAACACCTTGTTTGCTAGTCACAGTAATTCCACATAAAAGTCTAGGCAAGTGGGCGGCCTTCGGCCGCAGCTCAGGATTTAAAACTCCCAAAAATCCAACACCGGCTTCGCGGCGGCCTTCGGCCACGGATCAGTCTATAAAATATCCAACACCTAGTTTGCTAGCCACAGTTATTCCACATAAAAGTTAGTGGGATCATAAAAGGCCGCCGAAGGCCATTGGTGTTCGATATTTTATAGACTGATCCGCGGCCGAAGGCCGCCGCGAAGCCGGTGTTGGATTTTTAGGAGTTTTAAATCCTGAGCTGCGGCCGAAGGCCGCCCACTTACCTTGACTTTTATGTGGAATTACTGTGTCTAGCAAACTAGGTGTTGGATCTTTTATAGACTGATCCGCGGCCGAAGGCCGCCGCGAAGCCGGTGTTGAATTTTTGGGAGTTTTAAATCCTGAGCTGCGGCCGAAGGCCGCCCACTTACCTTGACTTTTATGTGGAATTACTGTAGCTAGACAAAATTATTGTTATGGGGATTATGTCCGCATCAGTGACGGACATAATCCCCATAATGGGGGTTATGTCCGAAACTGATGCGGACATAATCCCCATGGCTTTGGGGATTATGTCCGCTTTTTTATGGGGATTATGTCCGAAAATTTTGCGGACATAACCCCCACAGCAAAAATGGGGATTATGTCACGGCTCCACAATTTTCCTGTTATCTATGCGAGAAACTATTATCCTTTTTTTCGATTTTATTTATTATTGAACTAATAATAAACTGCATACTTACATTTTTGTTTAGTTTTATTTGAAAGTGAAGCTTAGGTGTAGTAAATCGGTAGCCCTTGACTCTATATGCCTTAAAATTTTCTTATAACATTTTCTAAGAGATAGGAGAGCTAACTTTTTGTCACTCGTCTAATTAATTTCAGATTTAAGGCTTCAAATTGAAATTTGTTTAAGAAAACGAAAAAAATGTTCGATCGTAACAGTCATATGACTGATACTATAACATAGATAATTTTTAAAAAGCTGTTTGTCATGCAAAAGTACGCACCAGTGTAATTGTATTAATTGTATGATATTTTCCAAAGTAATTTCGGAAATTTAGAGAATAAGGAGATGTTTTACAAACATTTTTATAAGTTTTTGAAATCATTTATTGAATAAATTCAGACTTGGGAGTTATCAATTACATTTGGTAATTAATTACATATGCAATTACAATTACTTGTAATTTTGTAATTGAAATTTTTCAATTACAATTACATGTTAATGTAATTGAAAGTTACGCATTTACAATAACTTATAATTGTAATTGAAATATTTTCGTCGGAAATTACTGTAATCCAAAATATGTAATTGAAAAGCAAAGTAATTGAACTAAATTTGTAATGGATTACTTTTACTTGTAATTTCCAGCTGTTTAAGTAATCAATTATAAGATATAACTAATTAATACTAAACACAAATACGTATCCATACATCTACTATTATTAAACGAGCTTAAATTGTATGTTTATAAATATATGTACTGGGTGTTTTTTTTAGAGGTTTGTTTTTCGAATAGAGATAAAACTGGCATTTTATTGTCAAATCTGGCAACTCTAATGTCATTTATGTTCAGTTTGGTTTGCCATTTTATCATGAACAGGTTGACAAAAGAACAACGCTTGCAAATCGTGCAAATATATTTCGAAAATAATGGTTCAGTTCGCGAAGTTTACCGCAAGCTGCGTCCATTTTATGGTCGACATAATCGTCCATCAGAGCAATTAATTCGGTTAACCATGGGTCGTTTTCGCACTACGTTTACTCTATGTGATAATACGCATCCGCAGAGACGTCGAACAGTGCGCACCGAAGAAACAATTGCCGCTGTAGAGCAAAATGTTGAAGAGGACCCGAATGAATCGATTCGCCACCGTGCACAGCAATTGGAGCTTTGTCCATCAACTTTATGGAAGATTTTGCGCAAAGATCTTGGCTTGCGACCTTACAAGATCCAGTTGTGCAAGAATTAAAGCCACGAGACCATACAATGCGTCGTGATTTTGGTGTATGGGCCGAAAATGAGATTGATCTCGATGCTGATTTTCATCGCAAAATTTTGTTCAGTGATGAGGCTCATTTTTGGTTGAATGGCTACGTCAACAAGCAAAATTGCCGCATTTGGAGTGAAGAGAATTCACATGAGGCCCTTGAGACGCCATTACATCCACAAAAACTGACTGTTTGGTGTGCTCTATGGGCTGGTGGAGTCATTGGGCCATACTTCTTCCGAAATAATGCTGGAGAGTCAGTTACCTTTAATGGAGACCGGTATAGAGCCATGATAACCGACTACTTTGTTCCCGAATTGGATGGCATGAATGTGGATGAGTTGTGGTTCCAACAAGACGGCGCTACATGCTACACAGCGCACGTCACAATCAATTTATTGAAGGAAACATTCGATGAGCGCATAATTTCGCGGAATGAACCTGTCAATTGGCCACCAAGATCGTGTGATTTGACACCATTGGATTATTTTCTTTGGGGATATGTGAAGTCGCTCGTCTACGCCAAAAAACCAGAAACGTTAGGGGACTTGGAAGTCAACATTCGTGGCGTTATTGCCGACATACGGCCCCATATGCTCGAAAAAGTGGTTCAAAATTGGACCTGTAGAATTGGCTTTATTCGAGCCAGCCGCGGCGGCCAAATGCCCGAAATCATATTTAAACATTAATGGCATAAAATTATGCTTCCAATAAAGCCAAATTGATGGACATTAAAACGATTTTCTTGTGTTTTATTTCAATTCGAAGCTCTATACCTCTAAAAAAACACCCTGTATATATGTATATATAAGTATATTTGTATATTGCTGAAGTTTATTTTGAAAACGGCAACATCGATTTTAACGAAACTTAGGGATTCCGTGCATATGTAAACAAAATTTAGATTGGGCTTGGTTTTAAGTTTTTTAAGACCTTAACAGTGGCGTGGCACATCCCTTAACTTTAATTTTTATAACGTGATATCTCGTAAACTATTGAACATATTGTAATAAAATTTGGTAGACGGATTTAGATTATAAATATCTTTAATTGTACAACAAATGGGCGGAATTAGAAAAGTGCGCATGGCATTTTTTAATAATTGAAAATTTTTATACAATTTTTTTTTTTTTTGAACCGTTTTAATATATATAAACATATTGTTGTTGGTATGCCTCTACCATTATAAGATGACCAAATCTTCTTAACGAATCAAATTTTAAAAAATTTTATCACTTGTAAGAAATTTTTTTCAAATTTTAATAAATGTAATTGCAGAAAAATGTGCAATTAATTACATTTTTGGTTCAAATTACTTGGCAAAAGTAATGGATTACAAAAATCAAAAGGATTACATTTTCATGGATTACTAATCCAATTACAAAAGTAATTGGAATTGAATGTAATTGTAATTTTAAATTACATGAATTTTAAATTAATGTAATTGAAAAAAACTTCAATTACAATTGCTTTTAATTGATTTTTTCAATTACAGGTAAGGATTACTTGTAATTGTAATTGGAAAAAATTTAATCCAAAAATTCCCAAGTCTGGAAAAGATCTTCTTTGCACTGTTTTAAAATCATGTGGTGAAGAATGTGTTATTGCTATTAAAACTAACACTGCTCTTGACAAATAAAGTTATTTTAGATCTGACCTGTCCCGTTGCTGAAACTTACTGTTGCTTTTACATCTACAGTATTCGCTCGCGCTATAAAATTAATTTTACAGTGCAGCACGATTATGTAAATATACTTTATTATTAATTTTTATGATATTAACCATAGCAGAATTTTTAAGCAACTAGTGATAAAGGGTACATTTTTTTTTTTTTTTTTGCCAATAAACATATTTTTTACTTACTTTAAACTGCCAATGACTATATCTCCGAAACTACATCCGACCGACACTTTTTGATAAAATGTTTATTTTTAGAATTAAAAATTTTTAGTTAAAATTGAGCTAGCGAAAAAAATTTTTAAATTTCTCATCATGAGCGCATAACACTATTATTATTGTTAAATAGAATACATCAGTGCAAAAATGTTTGAGTGAGAAATATGGACGAATAGAAAAAAGTATAGTTCCACATTTTTTTTTTTAAGAGCGATAAATTTTTGTTCACTCAAAATATTGTCTTATTTTTTATTATCATGAATGAGAAAGTCAAAATTTAATACTTTTGAATTGAATTGGATTGCATTGAGGATGAAACGTGTAATATTTCGGAACTCTGGTACATATTGACTTTATATAACATCCCAAATAATTCCCCTTTCAAGTTTTTTTGTAATTTAACATTGCGTTTGAACGACAAAGGCTGAAACCACTGTATGAAGTTTTGAAAGCTTTCGATAACAGTGACTTGCAAACTGTAGCATGGAGAAAAGTTTGTCCTACTACCTTTTTTGTCTTCGCTAAATATGTTTGAACCATAATCTTTCCTATAAAAATTTGTTATTTTGTCAATTCAAAAATAAATGCAATTAACTTAACTGACTGTGGGGCACATTTCTCAAATGAGCAAATTCAAAGAAAAGTTTTATCACAATACCGACGAACGACAGAAAAACCGCCACCGGTTCCCCGTTGTCAAAACTACAACACACTTGAAATGGAACAGAATTATGGTGGACGGTGGAAAAACCGCTACCGCTGTCCGTAGACTTCGAAGTAATTCTATTTTATCCGTCGAGTGTTGCATTTCCAATCAGCTTTTGCAAATTTATTAATATAAATTTGTAATGTATATTTGAGTTCTATGAGGAGAAATTCTGATAGAAATAAGAACATAAATGAAATTAATTACAGCTAATGGCTGATGGAAGAAGTATGTTCTCGCAAAAAAATGGTTTTACTTTGTCACAATCAAAAATATTTCAGTAGAGTAACTTCGGGTATTGTGATATGATCGGGTATTGTGATATGATCGGGTAATGTGGTATGCCATCATATTTCCTTAAATAAGCAACTCTCGACAAATTTTTTTTGTCAACATAGTAGTAACGAAAAAGATACGTGGTGCAACGTTTTGTGAGTTCGCATTCACTGTTTTTGGTATCAGTGTCGTAAAATTGAATTAGCCACAAGTCGAGATTTTATTTATGTGTGAATTAAGCCCAAAATAAAGTATTATAGCCGAAGTGCTAAAATTTGTTAGTGGGTGAATATACTTTGTCATAAGTAATGTGAGTTTTTTATAGCTATGTTATAAAAGTTACGTGTAATTTAAAACACAAAATTGGCTATATCACAATAGTCGAAGTTACTATAGTGCTATCCACACCGGCCTCGTTCGTTTGATAAATCATTAGTTGGTAATTTGGTATAACTTTTTACGGTGAAGGCATCATTTTTATTTTGTTTCGTTCACCCGACAGTAACAACTGCTTTTGTGTTTGTAACCTGAAAAGTACACTGCGTTCATAAACTATAGCACAATTTATGTATTTTAAGAAAATATGCTGTAGCATGTTGGATATTAAACCTCAGACCCAAGAGTAGCTTCAAATGAATAATGTTAACGTTTTGGATTGACCAGCTTGTTCTCCTGACTTGAATCCAATTGAGAATATTTGGGGACTCTCGACAGACGAATATATGCAGATCGACTGGTACAAAATTATGCACATTCCATGCAAAATAGGATATTTGAATGCACCAAATCAAATGGTGGAAATATTATTGTATTAAATAACAAAAAATTAAAATAAAAATTTGTTGCTTTTGTTGAAAAAAATTGACTTTAAATCATTTGTGCTATACTAAATGAACGATTTTTAGGCGGAAAAAATCCAATGTTGGAGATATTGATAACGGTTTATGGAGAGAGTCAAGTGAATATAACATTTAATAATGTCAGGTTAAAGACAACATAGCTAAGCACAAAATATGTCAGTATGAGGGTCTGAGGTTCAATATTCAACATGCTACAGCTCATTTTCTTAAAATACATAAATTGTGCTATAGTTTATGAACACAGTTATATTGAATTTTTAAATTTAAACACGAAAATGTCACACGCAGGCTTAAAATCTAATAGAATTTTTTAAATTTGTTTTTCTTTTTTATGTTTGCACAACTTTTGTTGTTGTTTTGACAATGAACTAGCAGAAAACTATCTGCTTGAACTGCGTACTTCGAAGTATAGACGTACTCTTTGACTTGCTGTGTAATTCTCTTTCCTAGTGTTCGGATGAATATGTTATCAATATATTGTTGGCAAAGTATCCGTTATTTTGTGAACTCTTCTCAGTTCGGTTTGTTCTTTCTTTAGCGACAAAATTATTTCGTATTTACAAGAAAAAAAATTTTATGTTGAAATATTATTGATTGTGACAGAGTAAAACTTTTTTTTTATGAGAGCAGACGTCTTCCCTTAGTAATTAGTACTTATGTTTGAAGCAAGGAACTTCTTTTTTGTGCTCCAAAAAGGAGTACACAAAACGTCGGATATTTTACAAGGAGGAAAATATTCTTGAGCAAAAAAAAAAAGATCATAATATTTCGAACTCTGGAGAGCAGTACAAAAAAGGAAGCGTCCCACTTATAACATATAAATGTTCGCCTAATAAATACTTTTGAAGTATTAAACATAATTATAAAGTAGTACAATGAAGTACATTTTCCTGTACTTCGAAGTACGCAGTACAATGGGTCTAAAACAAGTACCGTGATCCCAATAGAAGTACAGTTGGTAACGTTAGGCATGTCTATGAACTTTCTCTTCTAGTGTCTTAAAATATTTTTTTCAATTATAATATTAAAATCAATATGATTTGCATTGGATTATTTATATTCTAGAGTGTATGTATCATGATGAAAAATAAAGCTTATTTTGTTTCAGTTGAGCAAAGAAGCTCACAATTTCAGTTTTTCAACTGGTGCCATTTAGCTCTTCATATGAATATCGCAACTCATTTGATTTACTTAAGATTATTTCAAGCTGAACGTTACAGTTTTTTCCTCCTCAGTTTCATATAAAGTTTATTTGCTGGATGCGATGTAACTAAAATATTGTGTTGCTGAACAACAATCCAATGAGTATCATCAATAAAACTAAGCTTTGTGACACCGCAATAAAAAGTGTGCTCAATTAATTTGCTGCTTTTGCTAGCAGGTGCTTCGTTGCGGGTTGCGGGAACTGGATTGCATTCATCGTAATATACGATAGCTAGAAAAATGAGACTGCGATTGTGAGTGTCTCAACTGAGAGCACTGTTCTATAAATTGATAGCAAGCAAATACGGTCACTTTTAGAATTTCAAAGCAAAATTAGAATTAACTTGTGCACAACCAGAGTGAATGCGACCCGCAATTTACCTACATATATAGTTATCTGTCCCTCACTTTTAGTTGTCTTGGACAGCCAAGAAACAACTTACAATTTGTTATCATTAAAAATTGCCAGTCTAGCTTTTTCGCGCTACATTGAACTCAATTCTAAAAAGAATCGAATATGTAAACTTTCGCAGATTTATTAACTAAGTTCTAGCTTTATGAGCGGCGCCGCACCACAATCACAGATAACAAAATTTCTATACAATCGAAAGCAAAGTAAACCACAATTCAACACGAATTTGAGAAACAGTGTCGAAGCGCCTTTTCCGTACCTCACTTCACCCCATGAACTGACGAAAAGTTACCTTCGCAATTCTTATCTTCACTGCTGCGATAGCGACAAATCTGACAGCTCACATTAAAGTTGCAATACATCGCTATTCGCATAACGTCACCGTAGAGCTTACATGAGGCTCAAGTCGTGTACGTAATCAGCGCGGCATTTGCGAGTAATTGTGTAGGGGCAAAATACAACGTTTGATTTCTATACAACAAACGGAGCATCTCAAAAAATAAATAGTAAAAGTTGAGAATTAAAGCACATACAAGCGCCTAGTTGTTTATAGTTGAGCAAACGGTCCGCATTGCATCTTCAAGATACCAACTTTAACTGTAGAACTTACTGTAGTGTTTTGCAGCTAATCATGAGTCCACCGTCGAAACTGCAACGACGCGATTACGCTGCCAAACAAAAGATTTTTGAAACTCCACCAAGCACTATTGTGATAATTAAATTAATGTTCTGAATCAGACGTTAATAAAGCAGCAACCAAATATTTACACATATATGTACGTACGTATATAAGTATATAGTAAAAATAGTGAAAAATCGCAAGTGAAACATTAATTAACACACAAACACTGAGGAATATCGTTATCATCGTGAAAAAGAAGGGAAAACGAGCAGTAGCTAAGAAATAAAAGCAAATTCTTCAATCGATTTTGTTTTTTCTTTTTCCAACTCCAGTTAGAAGATCTCTAGCCACTCAAACTACAACGAAATGGCTCGAGATAGGCTTTCCGAACTACTACAGGTGAGTGCAAAATGTAATTTGCTTAAGTTCAGCACGCGCTCATCGGTCGCTTAGAGCGTTACACAATAGCCGTGTTTTTAAGTTACTTTACTGGCCAAGTTGCTTCAGCGACAAGAAAGTGTTAATTTCTTTAAGTCTTCATTTGTTCGCATTTTTCATCAACAGAGATCAATTAGTGTTGGTTCTTCAAATGGTTCGCAGCACACTGAAGTTAATACAATGGAGCACAACGCACAGGTAGACGCCATTCTCAATCCGGTAAGAAATTCGAACAACTACTGGTATTTATACGTTATCTTTTGGAACTCCATAAGCTTAGTCTTTAAAACTAAAAAGTACTAATGATCAAAGGGTGATTTGGGGTCGCTGAGTAAAAATGATATATGTAAAAATTTTTGTCTTTTCATGAGGAACAACTCAACCTCTCAGGCTACAAAATAAAAAAAAGTCGTTTGAGACCGTGGCTAATTTACCGAAACGGCTGCGTATAAGCTGGTGCGATCTCAGCGATGCCAAATCACCCTAAATTAACATCATTTGATATTCTTCCAGTATTTAGGTCTCATATATGCTCACAGTATTATCATATCTCGAAAACAATGTGGCTAACCTTAAAGCTTGCATTCCTATGTTATAGGTTTCGAAATTATGTATCATTATCTATCATTAACTTTTGAAATCAGACCCGTTGTTTTCGAAAAGTGGAGATTTTTTAAAATTTTGACGAAAAAGTAAACGTTAATTTTTGCAAATATTATATCATTAGCATGCAATTTTATTAGCAAATTAAAAAAATGGAAATATCTTTCATATGATATCTATGTTTCTGAAATCGAATTAGGGGATAAGGCTTATAGAAAATAGATTGCCGATGACAATATCTCCGACATTAGGTTCTTTTATAGTGTGGTATATGACTGCAGTTTAAAGCGACACTGGAAATCGAGGCAGATCTGTAATTGTAGTATGCGAACGCTCTTGCGTTACACGAAAGTGAAAAAGAAAATCATGTGTGCAGTTCATGATAATTTAATAACAAAAACGCTTAATTCGAAAACAATTACAATGAGAGAGTAATAGATTTTTTTCTCCTCGCTATGGCAAGGCTTTTGTAGTTAATCAGTGCATTCCTTGAAAAAAATTTAAAAAATAGGAAATCTTTCCACGCTTATGGTAAAATACTTGCAAGAGATGCAAAGACTGCAATGCTCTTTGGTTTTCAAATAAATAATTGTGTCCCATAAAATGTCTGTTATAATTAGAATCCAATCGAATTGGTGCGATTTTCAGGCTTACATTAACTACATGCAAAGCCCACTTGAAGTACGAAAAATTGTAATATAATATTTAAATAAAAACTAAAAGCTATCTATAGATATAGATATTACTTATCAAGGTGACTGCAAATATTTTGGTACGACGAAAGAAATTTAATTAGAATGAATTCGTTGTTGCGTTAATTTGCCAGACTCATATGACTATCTCAAATTTATCTCTTATACAAATAAGTTTATTTAGATTTTATGGCATAGGATCTTTGCAAGATTATAAATTTTTACAAGCTTTTGCTTGTGCATTTATGTGCATTTATTTTACATGATATCTTATGTAACTATTCTCATCAAACTACATAATCTCTTTAGTACTCGGAAATCCGACTGAACTTAATTCAAATCGCTGCCAACTTAGAAACAATGAATCGCATGGTACAAGCAATCAATATACGTAATTTTAATGGTAAATATTTCTTCATATATTTCTTCTGCAGATAATGAATTTTCTTTTCCTTTAAAAACAGAAAATGAAATGGATGAGTTACGAAATAAAAACCTTAAGTTTGGCAATCTTTTGATGAATAAATTCAGGCAATTAAAAGCCGATTTACCAGCAGAAAACGACTACAGTCTTGAGGCGCGCATGAAACGCACTCTTTTTTATGGGCTACATCAAAGTTACATTAACGTATGGAACAAAAATGAGGAGTTTCTACAGCACTATGAGCGGAAGCTGAAGAAAAATTTACAGATGCACTCTAAAATTATAAATTGCAATGCGACAGACGAAGAAATTGAGGAGCTTATAGCGAATAAAACCACAAACCTTTTTGTTGGAAATGTAGGTGTATTTGTCAACATGTATGTAAAACGTAAACGATTTGACAATGACCTACACACATTGATTCCTTGTTAAACAAATGTATTCAATTTTGAATTTCCCAAATTTTTGATCATATTTCTTCAAAAAATTCTTGAAACTCCAACCTATGAAACCCCTTATTATGCGACGATATTCAAACTGCCTTAAAGGGGCTAATTTTGAATAATCCGAAGTTTGATAAAAGTTTTTTGTGTTTTTTAACACGACTACACAAGTAAAAAAATTTAAACATTTCAATAAATCGATGGGCAAAGTTAATTACACTCGAATATAAAATTAAGTCTCTAAAAAAACTGTAAATTTCCAGAGATTTTCAATCTGTTGAATTTCCTTGAAAAACAAATGGAGTTTAACGTAAAGTGACCATGTGATCCGCGTTACGCGGGACAAGTCCTCGTTTCTGATGTTCCGTTCAGGTCATCAAGTTTTTCCGAAAAATTTTAGGACTTTAACGCAAATTTGATTAAGTTTTTGCTGTTCCGCGTTTTGCCGAATAATATCTGGTCACGTTAGTTTAACTAGTAAGGGATCATCTGAAACCATACTTTTTCATCAACAAAAGGACTTATAAACTTACAAAGTATGTATTTTTATGTGTTCATAATGATGCAACTGATGAAACCGGTACGTTTAGTACCCTCAATTAATTTTGAAACATATTTGTGTGTGTTGCTTTCATTCACTTTGCTAGATGAAATTTTATTCATACTCGAAGCGCTGAAGTCGTTTGGATCTAGTTTTCAGCATTCTAGTTGCTTGAATGTAAGAGTGATGTGTTTTTATAGCAAATCTTTTCAGATCCTTTTTTGTTAAGATATAATCTATTTTTTGTGGTGTCCGAAACTCAAATCCAAGCAATTTGTGTCCTTGATTGATTACTTAATTTTATCATAGTTTAAAATTTATTGTCATACATCATTTCCAGATTTTAGAAGAAACTGACAAAGAACGAAAAACTTTACGCGATCTAATGGATCGTTTTAATGAGTTAAAAAAATTGGAAAAGTCTATCGAAGACGTTCACGCACTGTTCCTGAGAATTCAAACACTGGTCATGGAACAAGTAAGCAAATACCCTGTTAAAGCTTGTGACTAATACAGTGAAACTTATGTTTTTTAGAGCGATATTATACAACGCGTAGAATTCCATGCACAGCAGGCCACGCTGTACGTGGACAAAGGTGCAGATGAATTGGTAAAGGCTGAAGTACTGCATAAAAAGGCTTTTAAGGTATCTACTCGTGACACCAAAGTTAAAAAACATTAATTTTTTGTTTCATTTTCAGAAAAAGATAATGCTGATTTGCATTGTAATTGCAGTATTAGTGCTATTAATATTAGTTGGTTTATATTTATGAACAAAAAACGACGCATTGCACTTTAAAATTTAAATTAGAATTTACATATTAGGGCGACAAAAAAAGATCGAACGTTGAAATGTTTACGGGCCCTTGTCTCAAATAGTCCTATAATACCTTACGTAAACCTCAGTAAAATTTCAGCCAATTCTGTTAAGAATTAGAGGTCGCGAGTTTTATTTTAAATGTTTCTGAAAATATTTGTCTTTTGATGGTTGTTAAATCAATCGAAATGTAGGTTTACTTTCAAAATACCCGTAAACCAGGGGTCGGCAAAGAATTATGTGTGTGATGTTCTTCAGCTCAATTGAGCTATGAAAAATCAAATTTTGCCGACCCTTTCCGTATACTATGGTTTTCCATGTAGGTATGTGGTAATACTAATTTATCTAACTATAATTTACTAAAATTAAAGTTAAACTTAAAATCCATTTCTTATTCCAACGAATTTGTTTTATTAGAGATGTTATTCCTATTTCAGCCAGTGGCGTACCGTGCACATTGGGAACCCGGGGCAAGAGGTAATTTGCCGCCCCCTACCAACAGAAAATATTCTCTGTTTTTGAAATTGTAAAAATTTCGGTCCTCGAAAACCCTAGCATAATGAGATATAATTCACATTAAATTTCTATCGATTTTTTTAAGTTTAAAAAAAAGGTACACAACATTTACAAAATTTCGTACTTATGCTAAAAACAAAATTTTAATTTCATATTACGAGAACCATTTTTCCGCCCCCTCGGTCAACCCAGGGACGCTACTGATTTCAGTTGGTTTTCCCTCATCATTCTAGAGGGCTTCTTTCAGCCGCGGATATTTCTTTACCCCAAGATTCCACAAATTCAAGATGTACCGCAAACATTTTTTTTGTGTTAATCATCTTTTTTGATGGAAAAATATCGAAAACTAAAAAAATTTTTTATAAGCCTAAAAACCCGTTTTTTTTTTTTAATTTTTGTTTTTTTTTTATGGAAAAGGTGAATAAATATAAAAACATTTTTATTTTGTAGTCAAAAATGCATTAAAGGCCTACAAAGAAAAAAAATTGTTTTACTGGTCTTTAGGCCGACAAACAATTTTTGTTTTCTCTCGTTTTTTCTTCTCTCATTAAAAATGGTGAATAACTCAAAAAGTGCATGTAGGTACATATTTTGAACAAGTTATTGGTTTCATTCGACTCAGCGATTATACATTAAAAACAATCATCAGTATTTTGAAAGTAAGCCTGCATTTCACATCAAGCATCAAAAAACAATAAACATTTTCAGAAACACTTCAAATGTAACTCGCGATCACTAATACATTTAAGACAAGGGCCCTAAACATTTTAAGCACTCGATTTTTTCTTGTTGCCGTATTACATTTATAAGTGTAGTTAAGTTAATATATTAGAACGGTGTAAGCTAAATTGAATGGCAGATGCACAATTAAATTTTCAAACGTAAGAAAATTCTGACATAATAAACCGGGCGCCATGAATCTTTCTTATTGCTGAAATCGAAAAAGTCATACGAGTACCCAAGCAGCACTAAAAAACTTGCAAGTTAAATGACTTACGGTGGGCGTTAACAAAATTAAAATTAAAGTTCGAGTAACAAGAACTTGAATTGGGAATTATTTGGGATGTTATCGCAATCGCAATATTTTCCCAATTATTTTTTTTGTCTTTTTTCATTCATTATCTTGCTAACTATACATTTCGATCATATGGACAAACAGAAAATAATGTTTCACTGTGAGGATAGAAACTGGTATTTTATTTTACTGCTTTGCAACTTTGTAGTCGGCTCAAAACTACAATCCAACTTTAAGTATATCACGGTCGCATGTATCACCGCACTGAATGATTAATAATCATTTTCACTCTTAGAAATAGTATGGAATAATTTGGGGAGGTTTTGTATAATGAACTGAAAAAAATAAAAAGAATTTATTTTAAATCATAAGTTTTTCGGTATATTTCGCCAGGAAATTATTTTTCGATTGTAAATATCACTTTTACATTACAAGATATTTAAGTAAAAAGTTCCATAACACAAAATATTATTCTTAACCCTTTCGACCCCGTTGGTACACCATATATGTATACCAATTAAAGTACTAAAAATTAAAATACAAATTTATGACAGAATACTTTCAAAACGTCCAAACAACCAATTTCATACAAAGATTCAATTCTAACATTACCAGTGGAAAGCCGGGACGAAAGGGTTAAATTGCAATGTTTAATACATACTTATAAATAAAGATGAAAAAGGTGCATATATAAATCGAATTAAAAGAAGACAACAACATTTTTTATAAGAGAAAGATAAGTTAGTACCATAATGACTAGTAAGAGTGTTATTTTTGGCCTGCATATCCTATGTACATTAACAATAATAGTGTGCGTAAGTCTTACATTTTTATTAAAAAGGTATTCCTTCCATCAAGCAACCTACTCGATCACTAACCGTACCCACATTAAATTTGGTAGCATTTACTTAAATGCTCGTAGCTCTCTGTATAGCGCTTTGAAGCTTATACTTGTGAGACGTGCCATGCCCTCTCGTTAAAATTCAATTTTTCTTCTAATGTTAGGCTTGTTGGTAGGTGATGCACCAAAAATACAACGTAAATACATATTAAGTTAATGTTTAAAAAAAATCTCTTGTAAGAAGTAAGATACATCTAAGCATTCAAAATGCTTTATCTTGACATTTTTGGCAGCTACGGTCGTAATTTCTATTTCATGTCCTACAAAAGTTACATGTATGATTATTTTATAGTAAATATATTAAACATTTCTTATAATGTAGAATATAGATGATTACAGGAGGAAGGTGGGATCAATAGCTTTCTTACTGTATCATAAAAGTGATGGCATTTGGGTTTTGTGAAAATGTACTGAATCGAGAGTCCAAATGTACTTTTTAGATGCCGAATGTACTTTTTCGTAGTGAAGATGAAAAAGTTACTCCAAGTGCCGAAAATTCGAACACATTTGTAACTTTTTTACTAAAAAGAAAAAAAATCATCAAACCATTACGGCAGGTTTGTACGCATATTTCAGCTCAATTTACTAAAAAATATGGTAATTTTTAAAAACAGTCCAAATGTACTGAAAATGTACCGAAAATGTACTGAAAATGTACCGAAAATGTACAGAAAATGCACCGAATGTACTGAAAATGGTCCAAATGTACTGAAAACTTGACGAATGTGCTGACAACGGTTTTCCACGATGTACCGAAAATGCTATTACTGTATCACATTACTGGGTATGTTTATATACTACGATTTCTACACGGAGAAAACCATATTTTCTAAATCAATTCATTTCGTTCCTCAAACTAAGAAAATCCAAAAACAAACAAATTGTTTTTAATTTAATATTGTTTTAATCGTATTTTTTAATTTTTACTCAGATTCAGAAACGCTTTCTTACACATAAATTACACTTTGCAGCTACACAAGCTATAATTTCTTATATTAAGAAGTATATTGTTAGTTACTTTTTGTACTCGAAATAAGCGAATTTTCTAATATTAAGTACTATTTACTTATTTGATAACACGTATTATCTGCTTGAGCTTGAATCACTAGTGAGGTTCTTGAAACAAGTAAAAATTTCATGCGTTTTCTACAATTTTTACAAAATTTAATCAAAGCAACAAGATTCGATTCAATTAAATTTTAGTTGAATTAAGTTTTGATCGAAACAAACTTAAAACTTTCTTGATTCAAATATTTTTTTCTTGTAAAACAAAACCTATGTCACCTACTCCACAAATACGAAACTATCATATGTATATTATTATGTCATTTTGAAATGAATGAATATAATATTTTTCGACATAATTTCATATGACTGTTTCTATGGTGCTCGACTTGTAAAGAATGTTTTCCGTACTTGATCTTAATTATGTTTCTTTTTAAACTTATGTTGACATGGACCATAAAATTAACTTTTCATGTAGTTTGGGACTGATGAATGGTTGTTTAAGGGAAATTTGAAAGAAGAAGTTCTACTAACTATTTCTCAATTCAAGAAATAATTTTTTGTTCTATCTAAGAATTCCTAGTAATGATTTCTCGACTCCAGAAAAGAGTGGTTATTTATTTTTGAAAGTTCTAGTAACTATTTAAAGACTCCAGAAAAAATTTCTTATTCATTTTCTGGATTTTAGAAAAAAATTCTGATTGATTCTCAGAAGTTCTAATAATTATGCTTTGATTTAAGAAGTATTTCGTAATTTCATTTGTTTTAAGTGATTCTTGGATCAAGTAAAGCAAATGTTTGAATTAAATAATAATCTGCTTGGACGAGAATCGTACTACGATTTCTTGATTCAACGTAAATTCTACTTCTATTTTAGAAATTAATTCCCTCCGTGTAGCAGCTGGGGAGAATAAGAGGTATAAAACCATTAAAAAATACATTATTAATGTACATCCTCTTACAAATCCGAATGAAATAGATACATTTTTTATTAGAGATGGGCTCGTACTGTGACTTGCGCGTTACGAAAAATTGCGGGGTGAACGCGAGTAATTTCTTGAGAAAAGCACGAAAATGAGTGAGTAAAATTTCTTCGTTTTACCGTAATTTCGCTACTAATTTTTTTAATTTTTGCAAGAGTTTAGAAAATGAAACCCACTTTTATTATTTTTTAGGGTGGAGGAGGTAATACATCAAAAACCGAAAGCCAGAATACAATCCCTTCAAGGCACGTATTAATTACCTTGCAGGTCCGCAGTTGGGTGAAGGTTTGAAGAAAGGAACTAGACTTTTGGGTGAAAAACTAGATAAAAAATATGTAATCACAATTTTCTATAAAAAATTGTTAAGACATAATTTTTTTTATAATTTTCTTTTTTTTTTTTTTTTTTTTGAGTGGTTCAATTGTGATTACTAAAGTTCAAGTCGTGAAAATATCCAAATCTAATTTTTACCTCATCCACTTTTTGCAAAAAAAAAAAGGAATTCAGAACGTATCTATTCACATTTGTCAACGAGAAATTTCGTATCACTCTCTCAATAATGCTTAAAACAAAATTATATTTGGTTCAGTACATTGAAGCAGATCCATCAAAATGCGTCATGCTACTATATAAAAACTAACAAATTCGTTGTACATCACTTCAAACGAAAGCTGATATGTCACCCTCAGATACATTTTTTCTGTTTTTATTAATATTTTCATGATAACAACTCCGAAACTTATAAAAATATTTTTGGAAATGATCAAAAGGTAATCATTTAGCTTTACATTGCAGTTGGCGTAGTGTTTCACCGAGGCAGCCTACTTTTTTTACTACGAGAACGAGGCGAGACCGGGGCGAGATGGAAAAATAAATTTTCCTCGCTTGACCGAGGCGAGGCGAGATCACACGGCACTTCGCCTCGTCCTCGCCTTGGCCTCGTCCTAGCCTCGTTTTCGAAACCAAGAGCGAGGTGCGTTTTGACCAAATCTGAACTGGTAATACCCATAGGCAGGTTCAAAATATGAACGTAATTTTTATATTAAAATCCATATTTAACTAATATTTTAGTATTTTATTTTGAGTAAACTACTTTGTTTTATTTTTAACCCGCATGTGCTTCTTATGAGTTCAGATTTGGTCCAAGCGCTAATGCACAGAAGTACTTGGATCGCATCAGCTTTTATGCGACTTCGCATCGATTGATCGATTAGGGAAGTATGTAAAGCTATGTAAGGCTATAAGCAAAACTGCATGATTGACAACACTGCATTGAAATTGATTTATTCTAATAGTCTTTCTAAGAACCGGTAAGGTGAAGCGAAACATACAGGGTAATGCTAGTATATAAATAAAGATCAATATATGTATGTTCCTTGCTAATGGACTCCTAAACCGTTCAACCGACCGACGAAAGATTTGACATGCATATATGTTTCTTATGATTTGGGATGCTCCGTAACATAGTTTACGATAAATGGGTGATGCCACCCCCACATAAGAGAAAAACAGAATTTATCATATACTAGCATTACCCTGTGCGCACCGCTTCACCTCAACCGTGGTGTATATTCGATGTGCAGTCTGCGTGAAAATTTTATTTTAAAAATACTTTTGCATGAGGACCACCCTTAGTATGCACCCTTTTTACAACTTAAGCAGTGCCTCTTAATATAAAAAACCACGTGATGTAAGTTCCATGAGAATCGATTAAGAGGGGAGGGGGGGTAGGGTTTTGCCAAATTTTGTTTTTACAAATTTTTTTGTTGTTTTATTTAATAGAAAGTATCCTGTTGAAATTTGAGGTCGATTGGAGTAAAACTGACGAAGATACAGTGTCTTGAGTCTCGATGATTCTGTGTATACAGAAAAGACAGTGCTAAAACTTTAAACGTGATTTTATCGAAACTAACTTTTCAAAGTCGGTGGACACTTTTTCTCGAAAACTACAAGACCGATTTTCTTGAAATTTGACACACTTCTTTGATACATATAAAACCAGGTAATGACGAGGCGGTTTTTTTATTTTTTCATTGCAACCAGTTCTGCAATAATAAATACACTGATTTTTGCCAAAATCTTAAAAATCGTCAAAGAAAAAAAACCTCTCGACAATACCTTGAAAAACTTATAAGCTAAAGGAAGTTTTTTTTTTGATTTCAGATGATAACGTGATGAGATATCTTGTCCACCGCAAACCACCTTTTTTTTAAGCGTCCGCGGAAACTTGCTGCCAATGGCTTGTTTTCCAATATTTTTTAATCAAATTTTTACAGAATACTCTTTAAATATTGTACTTTTATATGCTCTTTAAATAAATAAATTTACTTTTACCGTATCGCTAAAAAACATTTTTAAACTTATGCCAAAAATGTAGCGCCAAAACCCTACCCCCTCCTTAAGCGGTCTTCGAGAAAATTATATTTAAAAATATTTTTGTGTGAGGGCCATCCTAAATAAAAGTTTTGTAGGCTAAGCTACGCCTATTAACATAAGAGCTACGTGGTGTAAGTTCGGTGTGAATCCACTAACCTGTCTTTGTGAAAATGATATCTAAAAATATTTTTGTATGAGGGCCACCCTAAGTATGCACCCTAAATACAATTTTACGACCTTATCTGTGCCTCTTAATATAAAAGCCATGTGGCGTAAATTCCATAAGAATCGATTTAGCGGTCTTCGAGAAAATGATATTTAAGAATATTTATTTTTTTATGAGAGTAACCCTACATATGCACTCTAAATAAAAGTTTTGTAGCCTTAGCTATGCCTCTTAATATAAGAGCTACATGGTGTAAATTCGGAGTGAATCAACTGACCTGTCTTCTTGAAAATGGTATTTAAAAATATTTTTTATGAGGGTGACCCTAAGTATGAACCCTAAATAAATTTTTTTTAATCTTATATGTGTTTCTTAATATAAAAGACATGTGGTGTAAATTCCAAGAGAATCGATCAAACAGTCTTTGAGAAAGTGATATTTAAAAAATATTTTTATGTGAGGACCACCCTAAATAAAATTTTTGTACCCTTAACTATGCCTCTTAACATAAGAGCTACGTGGTGTAAATTCGGTGTGAATCCACTAACCTGTCTTTGTGAAAATGATATTTAAAAGTATTTTTGTATGAGGGCCACCTTACGTATGCACCCTAAATAAAATTTTTACAATCTAATCTGTGTCTCTTCACATAAAAGCCGTGTGGTGTAAATTATGTACTTGAGAATCGACTTAGTGGACTTCGAGAAAATGATATTATTTATTAAATATTTTTGTATGAGGGCCACCCTAAATAAAAGTTTTGTGGCCAAAGCTATGCTTCTTAACATAAGAGGTACGTAGTGTAAATTCGGTGTGAATCGACTAACCTGTCTTTGTGAAAATGATATTTAAAAATATATTTGTATGAGGGCCACCCTAAGTATGCACCTTAAACGAAATTGTTAGCATCCATTCTGTGCCTCTAAACCAGTGACCGGCAGCCAATCTGGCCGCGGCCAAGCGAAGAGCATAAGCATTCGTTCTTGCTTAACGAATTCAACACTTCAGTTTCAATTGAAACGTTGAATGAGTATGTTCGCGCTGCGCATTTTATTATTGCACTGCGAAAAATGGTTAACGTGGAATGGGAAAAACCCTTTTTTTTCGCAGAAAATTTTTTTGGTCAACCGAAATGTTTAATTGGTATGCGCGTTTTAGGGGAAATACATTAAGGGAAAATAGAAAGACATTTCTTGCCACATATTGAATTAAAAAAAAATATATCATAAGTTTTCATAAAAACTGCATTTTTTTGCACTTTATAAATTTTGAATGAATTTTCTTTAAATAATTTGTTCCTATCCACTCGGTAATAAATATATTCAAAGAGATAAAAAAAAAGAACTGCGAACGCAATATGAAAATTGTAAGAATATATGGAAACAAATTAAAACACACAAGAATTTCTCTCAGTGGTGAGAGCGTTTTTGATATCCCTCTTTTTTGAGCGCAAGGAAAAATTTGAGTTTCGCTCTTTGCCGATCACTGCTCTAAACATAAACGGTGTAAATTTCATGAGAATCGATTTGCCTCTCTTTGAGAAACCGCTATTTTTATAATATTTGTGTATGAGGGCCACCCTAAATATGCACCCTAAATAAAAGTTTTATAGCCTATGACACCCGCCTGATCGATACTAACATACTGTAAAAATTTCATCAAGATCGGCTGGATAGTTTTCGCGTCCATAAAGGACAGACAGACAGACAAAAAATGAATTTTATATAATAGATTATCAACTACTTGATGCAGATTAATAAAACTTGGTACATTTATAAAAGGTAGAGGCAGAACTAAGATTCTATTAATAAAATGGGCGGTTTCTCAATATCTTTTTGACGTAGATAAATAAGATTTGGTAAATATCTTTCTTATAGTTTGTAAAAGGTGCATAGCTTAGTTTGGTTTGGAAAAATAGGCTTCCTTCCCATATAAGAAAAGAATTAAATTCATCATATCTCATACAATTCACCAAAAATAAAAACAGATATTTTATTTTATTTCTTGAGGCTTGATCAGCCTATCAGCCCGGATACATGTATAATTTTTTATTTATTTTAATAAAAACCTCGCTTTTTTACCGAGGTGCCTCGGCCGAGAACGAGGCGAGGTGAAGCATGTGATGGCAAGATCTCGTCCGAGGCCGAGGCGAGGCGAGACTTAAATTTATAAAACGAGGCGAGACCGAGATCAACTAGAACCTCGCATCGCTCGGCCTCGGTGAAACACTAAGTTGGCGCCGCAAGAGATCGGTGGCTTTGAAAACTAAATTATCTAAACCTTTGTTTCAGATAATAGGTTCGTTCCTAAACTTTTTAGGTAAAATCCTGTAAAACTGTTAAACACGAAAGAATAAGAAAATTGTGCTCTGTGAAAGAGAAACAAGTTAAGGTGTTATCTTCGGCCAGGCCGAAACTCACAAACCCTACACTGCACTGAAAGTACCTTTTAAATAAATGTTTAAAAGACGTTGAAGAGGTTGAATAAGTCGAAAAAAATGTGAAATGTTAGAAAGGTTGACAGAGGTTGAAAAATGTTGAAAAAGTCGAAAATATATGTATGCAAAATGTTGAAAAAAGTTGAGAGAGTTTGAAAAACTTTAAAAAAGTTGAAAGAGGTTGAAAAAATTTGAAACAATTCAGAATTGATGAAAAAGTCGAAAAAATAAAGAAACTTAAGAAGGAAGTTGAAAGAGGTTGAAAAAGTCGAACAAACAGATACAGGATATATTCGAAAAAGTTAAAGGGTTGAAAAAGTCGAAAGAATATGGAAAATATTGAAGAAATCGAATAAAAATGAAAAATTTGAAATATGCCACACCCACTTCTCCAATTCCGCCCACTTTTGGTTCAATAAATTATATTCGTGATCGACATCCTCATATTAAATTTTAGCACAATACCTTGTATAGTTTGCGATATATGCCACAGTTATATAAAATTTAGGGCGGTGACACACCCACTGGTACAATCCAGCCCGGTTTTGATCCAGAAATAGATTTCCATAAGCAAATCCCTTACACCAAACTTCAGTATGATTGCTCACATATTTCGATAAATATGCCACTTACCGTACTTTATTTGTATGGGTGCCACGCCCACTGGTGCTATTTTAACCACTTTTGATTCAGATATACTCTTTAGTAACTGCACCACTTACATTAAGTTTCATACCAATTGCTGCAATAGTTCAATTAAAACAGCGCTTACAAATTCATGTTAATAAGGGAGGTGCCACACCCACTGATGCAATCCCGTCAAAATTAATTTATTTTTAAAGCTTATGGTAACTGACATCTATACACCAAATCTTATGTAGATTACTTTCATAACACACTATCTATAACAATAAATGTTTTTTGCTTATATGGGAGGTGCCACGCCCACAGGTACTATTGGACCAAATTTTTGTAATAAGAGACCCTATAGCAAGTATATCTTTCTCATTAAATTTCATAACGATTACGTTGTTAGTTCTCTTAATATAACTTTTATAAATATTGTGGGCAGTGCCACGCCTTTAAACGAGTTTTTTTCAGTAAAGTAGCTGAGCTTGTATTGATCACTGCCTTCAGCGGCATCATCTCCAAAATTTTTATGAAAATCGTTTGTGGCAATTTTGAGATATACGAAATCAAAATTTTTGACAGTTGAAAAGTGCCACGCCCACTTATTATTTAATATGTATCCGTTTACCAAATTTTATCACAATATCCTGAACGGTTTACAAGATATGGTACTATAAATGATAAAATTTAGGGCTGTGCCACGCCCCTGACGATCCTTTGGAAACTTGAAACCCAGACTAATCCTTATTTGGTTAACATTTGCACCCAATCACCAAGTTTCATCAAAATCGCTGCAACTTTTTCAAAATTGGTCTGGGTAAATTTACATAGAGCATGGGCGGTAGGCGTGTCCGTTAACCGATTTCGCCCATTTTCAACAGCAAGATGCCTGCAAGAAGGTGTGACCTGTGTGTGAAAGTTTCATTCAAGTATCTTTCTTGGTTTTCTCGTAAACCTGATTTCAACAGACGGACAGACAGACAGACAGACAGACGGACATCGCTAAATCGACTCAGGTGGTGACGCTGATCAAGAATATATATACTTTTCCATACCTGCCACGCCCCCTTCTATGTGTTACAAACGGAGAGACAAAGTGAATATACCCTCGGTGTAGGGTATAAAAATGTTAAAAGTACAGGAACGTAAAAAATTTTTTAGCACGAGAATAAACGTCGAAAGTTTTTGAATGTAGTTGGTGCAAAAATTTAATTTTCTTAGCCCAGACATCTTAAATTGAGTGTATTTGAACAAAAAATTTAATTCTATAAATTTATATGGGAGGTGCCACGCCCACAGGTACTATTGGACCAAATATTTGTAATAAGAGACCCTATATCAAGTAATATAGAAAATAAAAATAGTCAAAATAAACTTGATGTTTACAATTCAGCTTGCACAGCTGATAGTTTGACACTTTCAATGAGTTTACACGCAAAGTCTTTGGGTACAAACCTGTCACTTCTTACAAAGAGAGAACATAAATTACTCTCATTTTCGTTCTCACTTACAGGGTTTTCGAGTACAGGAACGCTTTTTGGGCTAAATCCTGTAAAAATCTGTAAATTGTATTAATGTATTATTGTACGCGAACGCAACTAATATTTGTTAATTTAAGGAAGCCATTTATTTAGTAATAAAGTTAATTGTAAAAAGAGTAACCAAAATTGTTTATTACGACTTACCTTCATATTTAAACATTATTTGATTATGGTGTCTAAAATTATTTTTAGGTGCAATTTGGTGTCCGTTTATGTCTGTTTTATATTCTCTCTGACTTTAACAACTTTTCCTAAGGACCTTTGTAAAATTTCGAAAAATTAATATTTACTAGTACATATCGTCTATGTAAAACAAAAAGTCATTGTCCACATTTTCATGTTTTTGAGTTATGCTGCTTTTAATGTACATTTTATCATTAAAAACTTAATATGACCTACACAACTATTTTGAATAATACAAGTTTTTTATTATTAACTATTAAAATATACAGCATATACAAAAACTGTTAAAAAGCGTGCAAAAAAAAAGCCTTATAACTCGAAAACATGAAAATGTAAATACACCCAATTCTGTTTTTACACGGTCTTTTTTACACGGTTTTGATTTAACACGGTCTAGATTTTTCGATTTAGCACGACTAAAATAAGCTATTTGATTGAAAATTTAAAGAAAAATATTTTCATCAACCGTAATCTTTTAGAAATTTAGTTAGGGAATTGGGTTAGAAGGTTAATAGGATTGAAGGATATGGAACTAGTCCCCTTTTTTCACTGTATATTACATGTCTTTTTTTACACGGTTTTTTCTGGAACGTATCTACCGTGTAAAAACAGAATTAGGTGTAGTGAGTTTTTGTTCTACATAGACGATATGATAAAAATCTAATTTCAATTTTAAGTTTTTATGAAAAAAAAAAAACAAATTTCAGTGGGCGACCTTAAAATATCGTAGAATATTTATTTGTGATAAGAATATTACTTTAGTATAGGGCCAACTTATTCGCAAAATTGCAAAAAAAAGGCTTCACTACACTCTACAAATCACAATAACAAATTCCGGCACCAATCGATGTAAAATGGATAGGTTTTTATAGATATTATTGCAGCATTACCACGAACCTATTGGTAATAATTTTACCCATCCAAAAGCAAAAGTTTTGATTATCGATTCATATTGACTCAAAATTTAATTTTTTGCTTAACTGAGATAGAGCTTAGAATCCACAGAGGGAAAAAATTACATTTAGCTTTTAAAATGGGGAAGTTTTATATGACATGAGGGATTATTTATAGGACAATGTTTTCGGCTCAACTGCCACTTTATCTATAAAAGAGCCAATAAGAAAGCGCGAGACAACTGTACCCTTTTACACTAAAATTGGCGCTCTGCTCTGCCGTAAGGTTAGCACCAAACAAAAACTTTGTAGTCTGCTTGGCTTGTGTTAATCAGCACCGACTGATATTAATATATATCCGATTATCCGTGTTCAAAGTTTTCAAATAATTTTAAGCGTGTATGCACCAATACATTTTCACAATTTTCTGAAAGACAACAAAAAAAAATTGAGTTACATAGTACATATCAATGGAAATTTTAATAAGACGTATTATTAACAGATTCAAAAACCTTTAGCTCCTTTTGTCAAGATTGCACTTTGTCATAGTGTCATTTTTCAACTTAATGCGATTGTGAAGCTTTTGTTTAGACAATGTTGGGCACTCTTTTCGTACGTGCTTTTGCTTCTCTTAATATTTGAGTTGCAATTGGCTATCGAGATCAGTCATATCCTTCATAAATTTCATAGGTGGAATTCATATCTATAGATTGAGTATTGGTGGAGCATCGCTTGTCTATGATTGAGGATCTGCTGCTGTAAGAAATGTCAAAATTATTGCATATTTGTTATTAGGCTTACATGATAACTCTCAATTTAATAACAAAACTATGTAAGTTTATTTACGTGCAACTAACAAGCTTTGATTGCTCGTTATATTTCATAATTGTCTTTGTTGGCGGCAGCGTCACAACTACCAGCAACACCACCGTTCATTTTAATTTAAAAGTAAAGAAATGGATAGATCCTTATGAATTCTGATCTACTCTTTAAACTGTTCGCCAGCGAACAGTCAAGCCATCCTATATGCATGTGAGTTTTGACTGACGAAGCTGTTTCGGATGTCAAAACTCACATTCATCAGTAAGGTTATTAAAAGTCTGAAAAGAAAGAGAAATTTTAGATTAATATTCTTAAGGCCTGTAACTCACTGCGACAAAACAGTTTCGAGACAGCTTTGTTTAGCAAAAGTTTCACGTAAATTCAATAGAAAATTAAAAATTTAAGTAAAAATGTCAAAAACAGCTGTAATGAAATTCAACACGGATGGTCACAATATTGTTGCCTTAAAATTCACCACATTCCCATAATGCTAAAAACACATGTGCAGATTTGAAGCATCGTTGTGTTTATTTGAAGTGAATTTGAGCGGATTCAAGTTGTACGACAAAATTGATGTGAATTAGGTAGAATACGGATGTGGTCTTTCGCTTTGTTCGTAAGCAAGTGTTTTCGAGTGTAGTCGCTCTTGTGTGTCTTTGCGGTGAAGTGTTAGGTTAAGTACGGCTTAAGTGACTAACAATCACAATGCTAAGGACTACAATTAAAACCTCTTGTTTCTGGTAGTCCTTTCCATACCTTTCGTAATGACTGGTATATTTCACAAAGAAAAATACAGACGGAAATACCGCCAGTGGTGAGCAGCTGTCAAAATTACACACACTTGAATGAATGAAATGGAACAGAATTGCGGCGTACGACGTAAGTGCCGGTACCGCTGAAGGTGAACTTAGATTTAATTTTACCGTCACGCCAGACAGATCAGTTTAACCATACTAATTATGTTCATTCGAACACAAAAACAAAAATAGCCGAGCGCAATCGAGTTGAGCCGAATCAAATTTCGCAACGTACACAACGAGTATACGTACACGCAGTCTCCTCTTGAGCTCTGCCGCAGTTGCCAGTAGGCGGCATAGTTGCTAATAGCTTACCCACAATACCGACGGTTGACGGAAATACCGCCAGCGGTTAGCAGCTTTCAAAATTACAGTACACTTGAATGAATGAAATGGAACAGAATTGCGACGGAAGATGTAAACACCGCAAACAACGCGTTACGTAACGAAGTGAAATTATAGAGCTGGGAAAAATCGTTAAAAAAAACATTGATTTTTTCGATGTTTTTTGGTAACAAAATCGATTATCATCGAAAACATCGAAATTTCACCCCTGTATTATTGATTGATTAATAACAGTTATTTTAATAATAATAGTTAATAGTAAAGTATTAATGGTATATGTGATAAATAATATTTAAAATATTATACTTGATATGTTAGGGCATTACAACGCGCGCATGGCCTAGGTAGCTAGTAATACAGAAATTAATTTTACATTCGTATATAATTCACATTTTGGCGCAAAAAAAAAACTTTTTCAGCCATCTCGGGGCAAAGTGAAGCTCTCTTTTTGGATATAATATTGCCCGCTGTTGAATTGATCCTCTCCGATGATGTGGATGAAGCCGGAGTAAACAGATATCGCAAGGCCACTCTTCTTAATGTATCACAATTTGTATAATTATTCCAGTATTGTATTATGTCCGTTTCCTCACTTAACAAAGACTCTTCGAGAAAAAAATGAAAATTAATAGATTTCGATTTTAATCGTTTGGGCTCAAGATTATCGATAGTAAGCGATGTTGAGAAACATCGATAAACATCGATATCAATCGATTTTCCCCAGCCCTATGAAATTACTTCAGTTGGTGGTGATTTGAAATTAGATGTCTATAATGAAACTCTTTCTTTATGTGTATGTTTATTGAATAGCTACAGCCAAAACATTTTATTAAAATGATAAAAGTTGACGGGATAAGCTACAGCAATAAATGATATATACATATATATTAAAGCAATCAACGAGCAGAATGTCCGAAAACTATCATCTTCGAGATTGGTTAACCAAAACCTGAGATATAAGCGTGGAAAGATTTCATATTTTTATCATTTATTGCTGTAGCTGTTCTAGATCCCATCAGCTTTTATCATTTTAATAAAATATTTTCGTCTCATTTTTCGCCATTTTAACATATTTTAAACTTAAGCAAATGCTTATTACATTATGTGTGATTGTTTGTTAAATAACAATATGAACAAGTTAAGGTGTTATCTTCAGCCAGGCCGTAACTCGCATACCCTACACTGCACTAAAAGTACATATACATATTTTAATAAATTTTAAAAGACGTTAAAGAGGTTGAATAATTCGAGAGAAGTGTGAAATGTTTAAAAGGTTAACAGAGGTTGAAAAAAACGTATATATATGAAAAATGTAAAAAAAATGTTGAGAGAGGTTGAAAAAGTCTAAAAATGTTGAAAAATGTTGAAACAATTCAAAATCGATGAAAAACTCGAAAAAATAAAGAATAAAGAAATTTTATCACAATATATTGCACGGTTTACGAGATATGGTGGTAAAGAGGTTAAAATTTAGGGCTGTGACACGTGAATCTTTGGAAACTTGAAACCTAGCCTAATCCTAATTTAGTTGAAATGTACACCAAATCACCAAGTCTCATCAAAATCGCTGCATTTTTTTTCCAAAATAGGATTGGGCAAATATAAATAGAGTATGGGCGATAGGCGTGTTCATGAACCGATTTCGATTTCCATTTTCAATAGCAAGATGCCTGAAAGAAGGTCTGACATGAGTGTGTTAATTTCATTCAATTAGCTTTCTTGATTTTCCTGTAAACCTGATTTCAACAGACGGACATAGCTAAATCAACTCAGGTGGTGACGCTGATCAAGAATATATATACTTTTCCATACCTGCCACGCCCCCTTCTATGTGTTACATGCGAAATGACAAAGTGAATATACCCTCGGTGTAAGGCAGGGGTCGACAAGGATTTTATTTCAAGAGTGCAACAACAAAAAACCAACAACAACAACAAATCGTTGGATACGGATTATTTAACATATAAAAGCAACAACGCGCATGCCGGTAGCGAACATGGCAGCGCACCAGTTCGCAAAATTACCAACAACAAACAAAAATTACCAACAATAAACAAAGCATAGCAAGAATTGTGCGCAGTCGCAAGCGCTACGTATTTACCAACAACGACATGCAAAGCAGCTACACGCAAGGGTTGAATTGTTTTGGTGCAGTTGCGCCTGTCAACGATTCGGCGAATTACAACAATACGAAGTTGTTGTAGAAGAGTGGAAAGAGTTAGGCGCTGTCGACCCCCGGTGTAAGCAGTCCTGGATTATCCTATAAGCAAATTAAGCAATGGCTTAGGGCATCACGTCTCGGGGGCACCATAAACAGCACCGAAAAAGTATTTGCTCGCGTATGAAAGACAAGGCTGTTTGGAAAATGTGTTTAATTAAAAATATCGCTGGAGAAAAAGTAAGAAAAATTATATGAATTATTATATGGAAATGGGAAAAGTGTAGAAAAATTGATATATTTGATAAGAGTGGGTAGCAAAGTCGCAAATATGTTATTTTTTGCTTTAGTGTAGCAAATTTGCTACGATAGTAGCAAAGTGGCAGCCCTGGTCATTACCACGCGTGCTCGTGCATCGTCGGCAGAATACGGAAATTTTAATACTCCCGATTTGCCAGTGTGAGTCGAATGTTTTGTTATATGAGTAACGCGGCCGGTTATGTCCGTTATTGAATTAATTTGATAGTAAATAATTAATTAGGTGTTTCCATTAATAAACTATAAATCAACAGTGCGGTTTGTTGTGAGCAAGTGTCGACAATTATTTCAAAATCTTTTCATTCAGGTAACTTAATATATATGATATTGTTTTATGCGACGGCTTAAGTCGCATTAACTGAGTTCGGCATTGTTCAGAACACATGCAATAACCTAAAATCCGAAACGTTTTGAAAAATTTATCACTCTCTTTTCCCATACGATTTTCTCAGCAAAATTTATTGCTCACAAATTTTGTTTTTGTCACTCTCTTTTCCCATACGATTCTCTCACCCAAAATCACAAATAATGACACATTCACAGTGACAATGACATAGCTTAGAATTAACGGCTGTGTTGCCATATTGAAATAGCTAAATGCAGTATAAATACACTTTGGTTTCGTGCATTTACATCAGAGCTAATGCACATTAGGATGGCGAAAATTCACAAGTTAATTTGAATTTAGTCTGCTAATACAAATTAACGCTGTCGTAACGATATCGAACTGCACAGCGGAACGATCTTTTTCGAAATTGAAAATAATAAAAAATGAGAAAAGATCGACGATGCTACAGGGAAGGCTCGATGCCTTATCAATATTATATATAGAGCCAGATATGCTAAAAACGTTGAACATAAAAACTATTGTCCGCGAATTTAATGCCCGTAAAAGTCGCAAGTCGCATTTCAAATAATAAAAAAAATTATGCTTTGGGTTTTATTATAATAACTACTCCACGTATGTATCTCTTTCGTAAATACTCTTATATTCGTAATAATAAGTATGTATAAGTACCGTTATAATAAAAACGTTAAAAAAATTTTAAGGACCAATACTAGTCTACTAGCTAGGATAGGGGGTACCACAGGCGTGGATTGCTTAGGGCATCGAATAGTCTTAATCCGGCACTGGGTGTAAGGTATAATAAAGAAAATAAACAACATGCATGTGTGACTTATAGGTAAATATGGTCACTTGGGTGTTAAGTAACGTTTAAGAGGGGGGGGGGGGGCGGTAAAGGAAAACGTTACAGCGCGTTACATGGGGGAGGGAGGGGTTTAACCTGAAAACTAAAACTGAAATTTAAAATCAGTGCAGTAGCCTTTCAACGCGTAGTACAGCGCGTTAAGCGGCTCAAACATTTTAATTAACTAGTACTTGCCGTCATGTTACTGGCATATCATTTTGAAGCTTGCGGATTAACTGAAGTTCACCAAAAAATATTCAGAAATTTTTCAATTTACAAAATTCTAGCTCTTTAATTTTTTTTAGAATTAAAAAAAATATAAATAATTTTTTTCCCACGAAAATTTTTACGGCATTAAGCGCAGAATAAATCAAAGTTTTTTTTTGCTGTATGCTATGAATTTTCAAAAAAAAACACTTATTCTGGAAAAGTACGAAAATCGTGAATTTCATACCCGCGTATCTGAACATTAAATAATATTAGGGCAAAATCCTAAACGCACTTTTATTGCTGGGCATCGATACTACAATAATGCCAAATTTCAGCCCAATCGGAGTCAAACATTTTTTTAGGAGGCTTTTTCGTGTTGTACCCCATAGACATTTTTGTTGCTTTTGAAACAGTTTCGTACTCTTCAATCTTTTTCGATGCCTTTAGACAATGCTTGATACTTTCAAACACTTATATGTATACGAAACTCTATTTAGTTCAAAAATTACGCTGCGAGTGCTTGCGCTCAACCGCTTTTTTAAACTTGAGTTTCAATCATTATAATAATCCCAACTTTCGAATAGCTTACCTGCGCCGACACTTTCCCGGTCATACAATCGATGAAATTCCCACGAAAAATTCAAACAATTTATAATTTCTTAAATATGAAATACAATTTATTTATTTGTACATAAACACTATTGAGGTTTTTAACGTTTTATATTTATCATTTACACTATACATATGTAAGTATCTTTCTTGCTTTGCTTGACATTTGATTATATTTTTTCATTCTTTAAATTCGAACTTTGTTGGGATAAATACTCCATGTAGTTAATATTAATTTTTACTTGAATGGTGAATTAACTAATTTTACAAAATTGTCCTTCTATGACAGAATTCTTAAAAATGTAGTAATAAGTACTCATTCGAGTAGTTTCACATGAAATGGCTGTTCGTACTTCAAAATATCTCACTATTTGAATACAAAATACTCCTAGTCCTTTGAAATTATTGAAATATATGACTATGAATACTTGGCTTATTTTGGTCACTAAGGTACTGATGCTCAGCTGGATATAGTGGAATAAAATGATTTATTTTTATTAACACAAGTCACAGTAGCAACATTGCCACCTTGCAGCGAATTTTGGTTGTGCCAGATCCTCAAATTGATAAATAGTAGCCATCGTGCAATTGGTTTAGAGTGAGTGAAACTTAAAAAATATTTGGAAAAGAAACAAATTTTTTTAGGTTCGGCTAACTTGGAACACTTAGTGTTTAAGGAAATACTCTATAAATAATAGTTCATGAATAAATCTTTAATACTAGAATCGTTACAAGATTCCCATTAAATCAGAGTCAGTGGCCTACCGTGCACATTGGGCGCCCGGAGAAAAGACGAAATTTGCCGCGAAATTTGAAAAATTTTGTTAGAAAGGTCCTCACTTTTGGTCCTCGAAAACCCAAGCAAAATGACATATAATTCACATTGCATTACAAAATCATCTACACATTCTGGAATTAATTGCATTTACTAAAAAAAGGTCCACAACATTAACAAAGAGAAGAGCGCGTTATTCTTAACATATACATAATATTGTTCTTCTATTTTTATATAGTATTATGTTTTCATTTTTTTTATAAATACCAAATAGCTAAACTCCTCAGAATTCCTCAGATTCAATATATAAATTGGGGCAAAATTCTATAAGATTGATATTTCAAAATCTTCTGAAGATACTGAAATTTTATCGAAAGTATTTCGTCAGCGAATCGATATTACAAAATTCAATAGAGAAATTCAACATTGTACTACTAATTACTACTATCTCATCTTACTCGCAAATTGTAAGATTCGGATGAAAGAAATAATAAAAAAACTTGATGCTATATTGTGAAAATTTTTATTGGAAGTATTTTTTTCGAAATAGTCGTTCGTAAAATAACAGGAAAAAACTTGAACAAAGTTCGTTTTAGACACTTTTTCTCCAAATTTAATTAGTTCCACCACGCAAATTTTGCGAAGCGAAGTAATTGTTTAATTCGGTTTTGGTCATTCAATACTCTTGTCTGAAATTGGTAAAGCCAAATTTTTGTGTTTGTAATCCATTGACTATTGTTTTTTATAATTTTTTATAAATCTTGTTACAAATTTTTAAGCTTGTGAATCGAACATTATGAAACAAAACACTAGTTTGTAATATTATAATTTTGTAAAATGAACGTAAATTGAAATTTGGTGTAAAAAGCCACTGGCTAACAAAACAAAATATACTGAAAATATTTGTGATATCCATTGTTTTCAATTTGAAATCCTTAATATTGCAAAAAAGTAACATTAATTTTTAATAATAACCGACAGGTTCTATGTATGTACAGCTGCGGTCAAAAGAATAGAAACGGGGTGTCATTTTTGAATTGAAAGAAAATATTTCGAACAAATGAAATTTTTTTCTTCCAATCTTTTAAAATATAGTTACTTGATAAATACACAAAATAAGCTCATGACAATTTGTTCCAAAAAAATAACGGTACTTTCTAGGTTTGCTATTATATTGAGTAATTTGTAATTTCGAGCGGTCAAAATAATAGCAGTGCTCAACTCCTTTTCTTCTTGACACTAGGTATTTACTTTTATTAAAAAAATTTGATAGTAACAAGTAAGTTCCATTATTTTTGTATAATAATCCAATGATTTTTTTAAGTTTTTGCATTTTAGTGGGCCGTGGAAAGCAATTTACGACAGAGCAAAGTAAAATTATTAAAAATTCCATTTCGCAAGGTAAAAATTATAAAGAAATTTAAAATTTTATCGGATGTTCTACGAAAATGGTTTCGAATACGATAAAATACAGAAATAAACGAAAAATACGAGGCCGAATGCCTTCCATGTCCCTCCGGGACGTGAATTGTTCGATACGGTTTTCGATACATAGTCCGTTTTTGCCTGCTGTGGAAATAAAGAAAGTGCTTAATATAGCAGCGAGTGTAGAAAACGTAAAAAAAACTCAGGAAAACTAATTTGAGTGCCCAGAATCCAACATTTCATTTGTTCGAAATATTTTCTTTCAATTCAAAAATGACACCCCGTTTCTATACTTTTGACCGCAACTGTATGTATGTATTTTTTTCCACATGTAAAGAGCAAATTATTTGAATTGTGAGTAAATCTAGAATATTTGTTTTTCAAAAATGTTATAAGTTATAAGTTTTTACATTCTTATGTCTAACTGACGGATCTAAATGATAAATGATTTAATATACTTTTCGAAGTAAAAAAACAAAAATAAAATAATTTTGATGCTTTTCAATGAAAACTAAGAATGCACATAAAAGGTTAACGTAACTCTAAACAATTTTTTTTTATAAGAAAAATACAAACTTTCATAACAGCCAAACAAGAATTTTGTTAATATGATAAAAGATCACAGATTTAATTTTATTTGCAATAGTATTCAAAATTGAACTTAAAGTTTACACAAATATTTTTCCGTTCTCTCCCTTTAAATAAAGTCCTTAAAACTATAAAAACTGTTTAAATTGTTATATGATAATCCAAAAGAGCTTTATCTGTATTTTGCATAATTGAATTTAAGTGTGCTCTGTTAAGGACAATTACTTTAAATACATTCTACTTAAATAAAATGAACATACCTTAAATGTCTTCAAGTCAACATTTAAATATAATTTAGACTTTAAATTTAAAATATTTACATGTTTATCAGACCTGCAATTGTCTGCATAATCTTGGTAAAAACTGTATCAAGCTGATGACAATTATACATTTAGCTTAAATTAAAAATGTTTTTTCATTTAGATATTTTTTATATAAAATTTTGTAAATTTTTCGATATGACAGTATCCATTATAATATTTTTTAAGCTTAAGTATTTTAAAAATTCTATTTTTAAGTTTTCCTGAGAAGTTTTTGGATATGTGCAAATAACAATTTGGAAATTAAATTACTTTAAGTTTAAATTCCCTGAATATCGATAGTGTTTTAAATACAAATTTATAAATTTTAAAGTGCAGCATTATTTATTTATCAGAATGCAATAGGTTTGAGTTTTCATGTGTATAATTTCTCACAATATACATTTAAATATTATATAAATCGAATTTAAATTTAGAAAAATATTTCTATGACGAAAATTTTACGATATTGAAGTGGCATAATAGAATATACAGTAATTCTTAAGATGCTATAATTTTTGTCATTTGTACTTCCCTGGTAAAAATCACTGAGTTTTTGTTAAATATACTTTTAAATAGGATTTTAAGGTTTCCCTGCCTTTTTTCATTTTATGTGTTATTTCATTATTTTAATAGATATCTTGAAACCCTTGAGTTTGCTTGGTATATTTTTCTATTACTAAAACTTTTTCTGGAATTAATTTTTTAGAGATTGTTAAAATAATAAATTTTACTTTAAAAACGATTTTTTCTAATAATTTTGTTCAGAAAATAAATTAGCAAAACATTAATGAAAAGTTTATCTTTCTTCCGAACCGTGCTCGCTAGACGTAAGCATTCCTTCAAGCGATTATATATTATGGAAAATTTCTCAACTCATTGTTTGGACTCGATATCTTACCATTCTGTAAAATTCAAATGGCCACAAGATAGTATTGATAGCCCTTAGTTCTACCTGAGTTACCGTATTTAAAATCTACTTATGCTTTGATATGACAAAAACGATATCCAACAAATTTATCATACAGCGACGATGCCTTTAAATTTGGTAACGTTCGCAAAATCTTTGTTCCAGGCCCAATAAGCTAAATAATATTGATATTTTTTGGATAAGGAATTTAGGAAAACTTTTTGCATTATATTTCTGAGATATAAAATAACTTTAAGTCATCAGGCCTTTCAAAAATTAATGAATTGTAGCATTTGAAATCGTTGACGTATTCATTTTAAGTAAAATGTTACATGGAGAATGATTTTCGATGTTCTTTAATTTACAAATTTTCATATAATCATGAAGTATTTTTTGATTTTTTTGAGCACCAACTTCCCTTGCACTAAGAAACTGCAATATTATCACGCTGACAATTTCATACGTGGCTAAAGTTATACCATATGTCTACAGCTATTGGGACTATTTTCACTTTTTGGACCACTATCTAGGCTTTTTTTAATTTTACAAACTTTAGGCATTAGGTTGAGGCAACTCGGTATTAAATATTTTTGCTAAAACATCTTCAACTTTGGAACGATATCTTATTCAGTGTTTCCGTTGCTTATTTAAGCATATTCTGAATTGAACTTTTAAATATTGCACGTTTGCTGAAGGCGACTTACAGCCGTTCTTGCAAGATTTTGCTTTTCCAATTGATATGCGCAAATTACTTATTATGCATAACTTAATCCTTAAAAATTAAAATAATTTATGGTAAAATAAAATAACATTAAAGTATTACAAAATTAGATAACAAATAAGACAAAAAGTTCTCTTATAAAATATTTATTGTTTTGTCACTGACGGTGCAAAACTCAATTAAAAAGTAAAAATCTCTAAAAAATTGCATTCCATCTTAAATCCTATTGGATACCTGGTGGTGGTTGCCCTAATTCGCTGGTGAAGTCAAAAAGGCTGGCCCGTGGATGTCCCATTGTATGATGGTGCGAATGTGGCACCAAGACATTCTTGATCGCAGAGGTCTTGAGCAAACGTTTAAGCATGCCACTCGAGCCCCGATGTTGCAAACTTTTGTGTGTAGTCAATGAGTTTTTGGTGCGGTAGCGTCGGTGACAAAACTCGCAGACATACAGAGTGTCCGATTGTTCATGTTTGTCTTGGAAATGACGCTTTAGTGAATAGTAACAGGAAAATGTACGCCGACAGTAGGGACACTCTTGTGGCTCGTTTATGCCACCGCTGGTTGGAGGCGGCATACGGAGCGGCATTTGTGGTGATGAGGTAGAATGTGTTGGCGTAGTTGATGAACTGCTATTCCCGTGCCGAGGTGGAGAGGAGATTATGCTATAGGCGTTGCCATTTGTATTGAGAGGGCCACCGCACATCACTGCACAAGCAGATGAATTTGGCGAAGTTATAGCTGTTGTTGGTGACGGTGGCGACGAGGCTGAGCTGGATGGTGAAGTTGCTGAGAAAACTTCTATACTGTGCGGTCCTGTTAAAAATGTAACGAAGATATATTTTAAAATTCGACATAATTTTCAGGAGATAGCGTTAAAGAAAGTAAGTATTTAGAAAAAAGTTTTAATGACAATTTATGTGTATCTAAATGAGAAATAAGAAAGTGAAAGTTTGTTTTTAGAATGTAAAAGAACGCGTTTTTTGTCTAAATCAGTAACTAAAACGGAGATTTTTATTTATAGTTTTTTAAGGCCAGAGAAGAAAAACTTAAGCTTAAAAGTTCGTATTCGTGAATATATATATATGTACTACAACATGCAAGAAAATTTTGAGAACAAGCACTACAAATTTGATAGCCATGTAAACAGAAAAACTTAGTAAAAAATAAAGTTAAGAAAAATAATTTTAAATTAGAATTAAGTTAACGTTTGTAGAAACCCATCTTAGTAGCTATTTCATTACATTGCGACCACTGCTTGTATTTAGATTGTTTAAATTATCATTGCTAAAGTTATCTTCTAAGTAATATTTATGTCATTTTGCTGTGGTCAAAATCACGTGCTGACTTTGGAACGAGTGTATTTCAATTTTGTATAAATAACACTAACAGCTGTTATCTACAATGGCTCAGGAAAATTGCGACATTTCTGAGGAAAAATATCAATAATAGCTGAATTTTTGCATAGACTTTCAGTATGGATTTATAATTAAGAAGTAGTTCAATATCAGCAATAATGGCAATATGTACTAATGACAGTTGCAGATGTTCTACAAGAAAGATAATTTGCATTTATTACGTACGAGCTAACGTTTTAATATCAATTGACTGACTTAGATCGGATGTTGAAAAATACCCTACTTCAAAAAGCATAGTTTGGATACTTATGATGCATATGTACATATGTATATCATTTGAAAGATTACTATAAAACTCTTACTTTGAAACTCAGTTTATTTGAGGATCACATCTATCAATATATAGGTAGAGATGATAGTTTATTTTTTTTGATTTACTTTGTCTTCGTATACGGTTTGATATGTTTTTACAAATGCTTACATTTTATCAAAATATCATTGACTTTGTACTTCCACTCAAGACACCAAATATGCTTTATTAACCAGCAGTCAGTAAGGTATCAACAATAGTAGATTATTGTAAATAATAGTTTGTATATCATTTAAAAGCTCTTTTTAGTCAAAAGTCATGCTCACTTCAAATTATTTTTGCTGACAGGATTATGCTAAGCACCGTGATATGGAATATTGTTTAAATTTTAGTGACATAAGTATGAATTTTATGTTCTTTCAAACAAGATACATAGCATTAGTTAAGAGAATAGTCTCTCAATGAGCACAAATATTAATAATCAGAAATAAATTACAAGAGGAAAAATATTGAAAGGAATAAATATTATGACATGTAATATTTAACTATTTTGTAGAGAGTTTTATGATCTAGTGTTTTCGCCTATTCTGAAATGATATCCGAATAAATGAAAGTTAAACTTTTACCTTGAATAACATCTTCATCGTACATTCCGTAATTTGCCCATTGTTTAAAAATTTTTCTGAGCTATAAGGCAACTTCAATATTTACAAATGAATAAAAAATTAGTTTGAGTTCACAAATATGAAAGATGATGAAATAATGTTCAAGTGAATATACATATGTAAGCGAGCATGCGATAAAAATGTACATATTAACACTTAAAAGCGGTACGACACTTTGATAGTTTAAATAATGTTAAATGTTCAATGAACTGTAAATTTATTTACGAATTTTCTGAAAAACTTACCAAATTAGAATTAATATATTAAAATCAATTTATATGAAAATCAAATATTAAGGAATCTACAGCAAAAAGTCAAACACTAATAAAAATAAGTTTTTAAAAAGAATTTCATTGACGAGTAAAAGTAATTGTGCTTCTGACAGCTGGTTGATAAGTATTACATATGATTTCAATCTCAACGTAGAGGTCAAAAAGGCGTTGAATCTGCAAAGCAATAATTGCACCGATGTCTTTACGCATTGTATGCATTATGTACATCTTACTTTTGAAAAACGTAAGAGTTATAAATGAAAAATGTTGTTAAATATTTTATAGCACAGTACGGGCTTAGAAAATCTAGATAGCTTACAAATTAAGTTAAGGTTCCAATGGAAAGAAATGAAAAAAAGTGGGTAAAGTAGTAATAGTCACTAATTTGAGGAAAATATTAATTTAAATACTTACAAAAGTTCAAAAATGAGAATATGTATTATGTATAGTAGCGTAGAAATAGTTTACCAGCGAATTTTGGAATGTGAAGCAAAGATTAAAAGATCGAGAAAGAAGTAAACACTATAGATACATAGTGTGAGAATGATTGTTAGAGAAATGTACAAGTTTCATACGGTGAGACCCCAATAGAATTCTACTACTTGTGATGTACTGATTGCGCAATATTTCCGCAAGAAGAAATTAATTCATAGTATCAATGCTAAAGATTATTTTAAGAAGGCTACTAATGTTCTAAGTGAAAGAGTTTTTTTTTATAATTAATGCATACAGAGTGTAAATTATGAACAATATTTTTAGACTCAAAGATAAAGAAAGTTTAATTAGCAGTTGAGTGTGTTTTGATACGAAGAAAAGGGAGAAGAACAGACAGGAGACAAGGTAAGAGAAAGACAGTATTCAAGTGAAGGAGTTTGTATACCAAGAATTAGGACTTTACTTCTACGATAACTTTAGAGGCGTGTTGAAAACGCAGTTTTAAAAACTAGAATAGGAGTGTTTTTCAGAACGTGTCCTTCTCACCTTCTCTGTCACTTAACGATCGTTCGTTCGTTCGATCTGTGTGTCCTTCGTCTTGCTTTGCTCACTATCAATCGGTGCTTGCAATTCACTGATGCACATTTACTTTGATGAAATAATGAGTTTTTAGTGGAACTGAGAGCTGTTTGCTTTTGATTTCTAAGTCTTAAGAGTTAAAAATTTAGCGTAGAACTATTGACCAGTTAAGTCGATAGCGATCTAGCACAAGTTATTAAAGTTGACGTGCTAAAAATAGAAATTGACTAATTTAATTATACATAGAAGGCTGCATAGATTGCGATGGTCCATAAGAATGTGTACTGAAGATTAAGTGTTAGAGAACGAATTTTCGAGTACACAAGTTTTGTATTCGAAATGATAAATTAACTAGCGCGAGTGTAAATACATTTGTTGTTGGTTTTCATTATTGCAAGGCTTTTTTGTCATTTGTACATAAGATAGGTAGTCGTAGAGTTTCATGACTTGTCGTTGTATTATGAAATTGGCTACGTTGGCTTTTACTGCTGTGTGAGTATGAGGGCTTATATGTTGTTCGACGTTGCTATTGTATGACGTATCTCAGATTGGCGTATTGAATTGATTGTATAGCTTAATGTCTTTCATTTCCATCTCGCCGGGTCTTGATTTGTGGTAGGTGTAAATGTGCGTCATCAGGGAATTACGTGAGCAATAGACTCTTTCACAGATGATACAACGGTATTCCTCTTGACGTACTGCATGTTTATCGGCTATGTGACGTTTTAGTGAAGCTTTAGAACAGAGAAGCTTACCACACAGTTGGCATGAGAACAGTTTCTTAGGTGAATTTCCTGGAATTTTGTAAGTTTTTGTTTGTACTTATTAATTTGCTTGGTTTTATGAACAATAAAAAGAAGAGTGATTTCAAAATTAGCATTTGAGAGCATACACATCATCATTCGACAGAATGGCTTATTGATAAAAATGCATCTGTACTAATATACGGAGGTAAAGATAGGTTGCACTTACGTTCTTACACTAATTTAAAAATATTTATGAGTCTGAATATACGAATTGGCGATAAAAGTTAGAAAGATATAACTTAGTTGAAGTATGAGTAAAAGCTTATAGTATTGCCTTTTCCAATTTCTATGTGGCATACGTTAAACTAATTAAAAGGTTGCGTTTTAGCCCACCAAAATGCTTTGGTAATTTGCGTACTTTTGAAAAGTTTGTAAAATGGTTAATATAGTACTTTCGGAATTAATAAAATAGCTGAAAATTTATGAGAAAATAATGCAAAGTTTTTTTATTGCTACCGTTAGATTTGGCATAAAATACCAAGAGCCAAGAAAAACAAGTAAAGAAACTTTGAAAACATAATATTTATTGAATAAAAGAAGTTTGATAGTATGCCTGTTTTTAAATTATAAGTAAATGTTTTTTATTTATTTATGAAAATATTATATGTAATAATGCCACTGTTATTAAATTTTGTTCTTACGTTAGTGTTTTTTTATATTTTTTTTTTTTTTTTGTAATACTATTAAAAACTATGGTAGTTTAGTTTTTATTGTTTAATTCATTTGCAAACAATATTACAAACATTTGCTTCCGCAAAAACATGTAATAAATTAAAGTTTTAATGCTTGTAGCTAGTTATTTCTTAATTTTTTACATATTTCATATATATATATAGTACATATAATAGTAGCAATGATAATTGCATCACGAGTTTTAGTTACTTTAAAGTGATTTTTTCTTCTTCAATGAATTCCTATTTTATATTTATATATGTATGTATATGTATATAAATATTTATGCTTGAATTTTACTTCAAATATGTTTACATTTAATAACTATATTTACAATACAATATATTTGAATGTTCAGAAAATGTTTCCCATTTTGAAACATGATACAAAGTTTGAAAAAAAAGTTTTTTTTAAATTCCATTAGGTTTTGTTGCAAATTAAATATTTGTTTTTGATATAAATTAATGTTTTTATATTTTTGTCTGACATCACCTTAGAAACTGAGGAATAAAATGTAAAACTTCAATAAATGATAGGATATTTAGTTTGGTAATGTGTATGAATATTTTATGTACATTTTTTCTAAAAATCATTTTCTTTTGGTGACCATGACTTGGCTTGAATGACATATGTATGTATGTATGTACATACATATTTCCTTTACGATCATAAAAGAAATATCATAAGCAAATATAATTAATCGCTTGACAAAAATAATACGATTTGGTATAAGAAAATTAGTTAAATTAATGTGTAACATAAAAAAATGTAATGCACAACTACCTATACTCGAAAAGTTAAGATAAACAAAAATTTCTTAAATATGCCGAGTAAAACCGTTTGCTAAAAATATATAGTTGTCATTGTAAAAAAATTCAAGATAAAAAAATACATCAGGCTTTTATTTTCATTTTCCAACAATTCAGTATGATTAAATTTGTTTTTATATATGTACATATGCGTGTGTTAAGTTTTGCGTGTATGCGTTAAGCTACTTTTTTGTTCAGGCAATGATGAAATTTGTAAATAATTTTTAAATCAGTCTTTCAAACTAAAAGTTTTCTTTTTCAATTACTTTCCTTTGATTCTTAACATACAGTTATTATCATTATTTATGTCTTAAGAATTTTATTACAATTTATTTTTTTTTTTTTTTGCCAAAATTTGACATTATTCATACGGATTCGTTAATACTATCAGTCCTTGCTCAGAAAGTTTTTAGGGTCTGGTTTTTTAAAGCAGACGTGTCCATAAGGTAAAGGTAAGCAAAATCCAAATATTAAAATTAAGACTTAAGCCTTTGAAAATCCAAAGTTACAAAAAATAATGCAAAACATAACGTTTTACATAAACGATCTACATAAATTGATTATTTTTTGTTAAAAAAACATTTTTTTACAAAATGGTTCTTTTGAAGTATTTTATCAAATTTCAATGACATACTGAGCATCACTCTATTTCAAAATTATAAAGAAAAAAAGAAGTTCGATTTGAATTTTTTTGAGATACGCCCTATTTTGCTTCTGAGGGCAGTATAGCTAATCTTTTAAGCTAAGTTTTTATCTCTCAAATTTAGGATCCTAAGAAATGTATGCTTAATTTGATGCCATTAGAATTTGCAAAAGAAGTACACAAGCTGTATTATTTTAAATTTTTTTATGAAAATGGCCTTTTTCAACAACAAAAATTGATTTTGGTAGTGAAAAATAAACGGGTTATAGCTTGAAGATTTATCAACTAACATGTTAAAAGTCATAAACCTGACTTATCTAGTTTAGGCAAAATAAATTTTTGAAAATTTTTGGTGTTTCTTATGAATATGAAAATATAATGCTTCCTTTAGAAGATCCGAGTGATTTGGTTCACAAAAAAAACCCACACATTATTTTCCTAAGCGAAAAAATTTTACGTTTAAAAATGGACCAATAATGCTTTGAACTTATATTGTAATTATTATTCTGACCAATTCGAAGACATTTAAGCATTTGTTAAGTTCTAAGTTTCATATATTGATTTCCTTAGGTAAACTAACTGCACTCACTGTAAACCATTTTGAAAAGTGCGACTACGCGCAATTGAACTTCTCAATAATTTTTCCCCTATTAAAAAAAAACCAAAACGTTGAAAAAATCTTTTTGTCCATACACGATCTCTCTAAGTTATTGGTGTTTTATGTGCATTATATACTTAAAATAAAAAAGTTTTTATTCGATTCTACACTTGAAGAAAGTTCGTTTGAATAAATAACATTTAAAGAAGTCAACGTAAGACAAAAGTAAAGAAGTCAAAGAATTAAAAATTATCTGAAAAACTATGTACAGAATATATCTTTATTGTATGTATGTATATAAATTTAATTCTAAAGTTCTTAAGCTAGGGCTAAATAAAAGTATTTACATACCAACAATTGCACCTTATTCTAAAAACTGATGTTACATATTTCTAAAATAACTTGTTAAAAAACATAGTCTTTCTCTCTTTTTGATAAAAGAAGATAATTAAAATTGGACTTGAAACTTAGCGTTCGTTTTTTAAAAAAATAGCAAAAACCGAACGAACTAATTTTTAAAAGGCATATGATCTTGAACTAATTTTTGTAGACATATTTTGATAAATTGGAATACAAACAAATTTTTAAGTAACAATCAGTAGAACAAAAAAAATGACGGAGATGAATATGTTTATACTTTTGAAACGGTAATTTTGTGCTGATAAACTACACCAAACAATCTATACCTCCATCAAGTCACATTTTTCAGTCAATTTTACACACCTGTCTATGCGGATATATCGGAAAACCATACATAGAAGTGTAAACCGGAGACCTAATTCAACGCATCGAAATAGTTTAGAAGCGCACTCTACCATGATAGTCCGAAACATTGAGTACATTTTGGAAAAGAAGTAATGTGATTGACATAAACATTGTGTGTAAAAGATTCTGTCAAACAGATTTTTTTGGAAATTGTTCTACAGTGTAGATATCAATAGTTTTATAATTCTATTTGATAGTGAATGGCAGAGACTGTTAAATTATGAGACTTTAGAATCTCAACAATTCATTTACCGCAAAGATCATATACCGTTTTGTCTCGTGAAATCACATAAGTTTTGATTGGCATCTGATATTTTCGCGGACCATATATCAAATTTATGCCTTTATAGACTTTTGATCAGGATGATATAAATTACAACATACGGTTAGAAATTTTGGAATAGATTTTAATACTTTTGGGCTTACATATATGACTACACCAGAATTGTATTAAAATTCAATACTGTCTAGATATTAAAATTTATTTTTAATTCAAATTTGTATTAAAATTTAATACTCGTTTTTATTAAAATTTAAAAAAAAAATATGTCGTATCCAATGGGATTCGAACCTGGTTCCCTTTTAATACAAGAGTTGCATGAACATTTTAACGACATCAGCCAACGTAGTATCATATTTACGTTGGCTAAATGTAATAGTTGCGATAGCATCAAATTGATTCCAAATGTTATAAAATATCGTTTTAATGTTTGAACTGTATTAGAATTTAATACAAAATGTATTACAAAATTTTCTAATATATTCAAAAGCATTAAATTTAATCAAAATTGTATTAAAAATCTTTGTAATACTTCGCTTGTATTAAAATTTATTCTAAGATTTCTAACCGTGTACTTAAATTTTAGCCTTTGTTCCCATCAAATAAAAACTGAGGAATCCTTTTGTTTTTAAAACATGAAAACTTTTTCTTGCTCATCAATTTTATCTATCCTGTCACTCTTAGTGCACGTTATGGTTTTGTTTTTAAAGATTTGTTGTCTCAATTTCATATGATAGTTTTTATTAATTCATATTTACTATATAGAAATAGTTCAGCATTAATTTATACTTTTCTAATCGTAAACAAAACATATTGACCTTTTTTAATAAAATTATTTTCAATTAACGCAAATCCGATATTTTTATATGAAATGACACTATCGCCATAGAACGACATCTGACTATTCGAATACGGAATTTTATTTTTATGCATATACTATGTATATACTTCAATATTATCACATGAACTCAAGAACAAAAAAAAAAATTTCAAAAAATCCCTGTGTACTTGCGCAAAAATCATAAGAAAAGGTTCGAGATTGTTCATTAAATAAAAATCATAAGCACTTACAATTTTTATAAAAACGCTAACAAATTGATTGCGGTTCGAAATGGTTTTATAAAACTTTCTTTTATATTAAAATGGTAACTTAGAAATAAAATAAACCAATGACATAATTGAATTAAAATAAAATGCGATTGTGCACTAAATTATGACTTACTCATTTTAACTTTAAAAAGTATTCACTTAAGATAAGTATTTTAAAAAAGTTCGTTAAAATAAAAATATAAATATATATTTATAAGGGTGGTTTACGCTTCCCTTTATTTTACCTAAAGAACGTACTCACGCCGCCCGATTTTGACCTTATGTATATGTACTTATGTATTGATTTTCGAAAATTATCTTAGTGCAAGGGGAAGACGGTATTCGAAATTAGCATTCTATTTGAGTTTTTTCACTGTTACCTGACAACTTTAAAAATAAAAATTAACTGAAAATTATAGTTTTGAATTTGAAGATTTTGAATTGGTCATAACTTAAGGCTACGCAGAAAAAAACTAAATTTGAGATCACGCGTTCATTGAGGACAAAAAGACTTCAAACCATTTACATAGAAACAGCTAAGCAAGAGTTATAAGGATATCCGATCATGAAGTTTGTTCAAAGTAAATCAATATTCCATCATATTTGAATAATGGAGAAATAAAAAATAAATCCAAAAGAAAGTAAACTTTCACTGTGAAAGAGAATTACGCCTGAGTGTGACGATCAACAATGAAATTTTGTACAAACTTTTATTTTTATTTTCTATGAGAACATATCAAATTAAAAAACTCCCAAATTTAAAAATTGTTACTTTGAAATTATATTAAGAACGACAGCTTAAAGTTAGACTGCCTGGAGTAGCTTTTGACCAATCCGAAAGTATTATTACTCAAACTGCGAGCTCCATATATTTTATACTTTTTAACTTTGCGTATCATTAGGGCGGAGGAATCTTTTATTGCTCCAATTGAAGTTATTTTTTGTAAAAGAAATTATTTGTTTAAATAGGATTTCAAAGCTTTGTATTCTTCTATGTGGTATAGAGCAGATAAAATAAGGTAAAACAATGAAAATGATAAGATAAAAATATGATTTTCTAGCGTGATTTTCACTTTATTTTAATTTTATTTATTTTTTATGTAAACATAAAATTTTAGATGGCAAACGTTTTGACAAAGCTTACGACTTGCACCAAGAAGTTTCCGTTTAAAAATTTGAACAATAAAGTCTAAATTCGGAAGCATGAGTATATCCTTTCGATCAATTCTCCCTATTTTTATATCACCCTAATATATTGTGTAAGCACAATTCACGTGTTTGGCATAGTTATAGGTTTACAACACTTTTGTAATCATATACTATAATTGCAGTTGTATACATATATCAAGCTGTCTATACTCTAACAAAAATAAAATTTAAAAACTTAAATTGCACATATTTACTTCATTTATACTAAAATATATCGTAAAAAGGAAGCGTTTTTGTTTCATAAGAAGGGGTAACTAAGATAGTTAGAAAGTATTTCTAAAATAATACTAATTTTGGAAAGGAGTAGGTGACCGATCACTTTCTTTGTGTCCTGTGTTTATGCAAATGCTCTAAGTAAAAACTTATTGGCTTTCAATCTGAATAACACAAGGACTGAAAAACAGGACATTCATTCGCTTTTTCTTTCCATTAATTTAGATAAAAATAATTTGGGCAGCTCAGTCTTCAAATTTGTTTTTTTTTTTTTTAATTTTTAATTTAAATTCCCTAACGATTTTACTTTCTGAGAATATGTTGAAATTTAAATGAAAAATAAAAAATCACAGGTTCTTAATGGACATTTAGTCATAGTCTATCAATTTTCAAAAATGTTTAGAGAGTGGTAACGAAAATAAGTAATGTAGTATGTACTTATAAATGCGTAGAGTGTGAGAACTTTGGCTAGAAGATATTTACTGAGAGAATTGGGGTCAAATGTCCCCAATGTGAGATCAGGAAGTTTACATACACTTTTTAAAGCCAGATACATGCGTCCAAATCATGTCTGCAAAAAAAACTGTTTAATTAGATTTGCTATATACTGCGCCATCGCCAAGGCAGTGGTACTCTAACTGTGTTAAGTCAATAGTTGTTGGTTGTTGTTGTTGTTCGCCAAGACCGCTGTTCAAAGTAGCCGCAGTTTGGCCAGACGTATTGAGAACAACTTGGAAAAGTTGCTTTAAAAAGTGCTGCTGATCTTATAAAAAGTCCATGCACGGTTTCACAATATTTGGCGAAGATTGTTGCTGGTGTGCGGACAACTGTCCACTAATCGCATTGGCATTACCTGCCGCTGCTGCAGCGCCGACAATAGGCGAAAGTAATAGCTCTGCTGCAGCAGCGGCAGCAGCCGCAGCAGCAGCAACGGCATTCCCATTGGCTGAACCTGCAGAATTGTGGCTTGCAGCAGCAGCGCTTAAGGAACTCAATGACTGATGAAGGCGACTACCGGGCGAGTTCATAGCATCTCCACTACCGGCACCGCCGCCATGGTGAAAGTATGAATGATGATTCTTCTGACGTCTGTGATAAATACTTTTGTGGTTGTTCAAACTATTGAGCGTACGAAAAACTTTGTGGCATAAATTACACACAGCATTATTTAGTGGTTGAAGGTGCTGTTGCTCCTTATGGCGCTTAAGTGTGAGCTTAGTACTAAGCAGTTTGCCACACACATCACAGCGATGACATGCATTTAAAGGCAACGGTAGCAGCAGTCGATTTGTGCCGATATCACTGCTACGCGAGGAAGACAGGATACCGGCTGCTGATCCACTTGCCGCACTGCGCCCTGCGGACGACGGTGATACGGAGGGATGTCTATGGTGCAATAAGTGATGATGATCCATTGGTGATGCAGCTCGTCCTAGATGGTGATGGTGATGATGATGAGGTGGGGGTGACATTTCATGGTGGGGATGCAGCTGGTGGGTTGGCAATATTGGCAACGAGAGCTGCTGGTGCCTAAAGTGTGTGTGGTGGTGTGGCGACGGCTGGTGAAGCTGCTGATTTAAATGGTGTGGAGATAATGAGGATGTAGTCTGTTCAGTTTGTTGCATTTCTAATTGCTGACACTCTGATTGGTTGTGATCAGAATGGTCTTGCTGCTGTGGGTGCAGATTATGCTGTTGGTGGTGATGGTGGTGGTGGGAGGGATGATGATGGTGTTGAAGATTGCTACTACTAATGGGGTTTCCACCGGGTACAATCACCCCACCGATCAGACTGGTGCTTCCACCTATATAGCATATAGGAAGAAAAGAAAAAAAGAGACAACAGTGACTTTCAGTTTCTAAATTTTTGTTTGTTTTTATGTTTTGTTAGTTTTAGTCTCTCCTCTTACACGAAACTATTAAAACAAACAAATTCAGGCGCAATACAGTTAAGAGATACAAAATTCAAACGAATAAAAAGCTGTTTTTCTTGAAATAATAATGACTATGTTAGAACCGAATTTCAGCTAACTTCATCTAGTCGTATTTGTTAACATAATGAAGAAAACACTTAAAACTGTTACATCATGTACACTCATGTTATAGCAATTCACCCTTGGGAATGCTGATTTATTTTATTTGGGCACAATTTAAGCTACAAATTAATTTTGTACGAAAAAACCACTGAAGTCTGGAAGCAACCATCACTCACTTCAGATATTGACGCGTTCTTCGTTACTGATCTTTGCTTAGATCTGTTACAAAAGATTACAACGAAAACCGTCAATCTAGAAAGACTTTGCAAGTGTCTGGAAAAAGCTCATTCGTCGGAAAGATAGGACCCTACTCGAAATTTCACTCAAAAAATGTATGCGATTTAACGGAGAGATCAGGTCTGATCCTTCCGCCGAATGAATGTTTTCAGTAGATCGAAGGTTGCGGTCTTTGCAGATTGACAGTTTTTGATGGCACGTGTGGTTGTCGAGTTCAAATGACATTCTTTGTTACTGATGTATTTTCAAATTAAAAGGACATTTAAAATAAATTTAATATGAGCATGCCTTGCATTACACTGATTAAAAAAATGACATTTTACGTTATTTTTTTTTTTTTTGATGTTGTCTATTGCAAAATTTTGAAACATGTATTTAGCCTGATTTGTACATAAATCTTGATTTTGAATCAATATGTGATATTAATATTGTTGTCACTAGTGTCTCTTTTTATCTTGAGTACATCACCAGTTGCAAGGTATGCAATTGTGGTAATGTTTTTCTTAGGTTTTCCGATTATAGAGGTCAAATGGGACTCTAGAGGGAATAGGATTTTAGGAGTTTAGTAGTAATTTTAAAAATCCAAACTTATGTAAAAATTAAAACTAATAACTTAAACACTTAATAGGTATTGTGTATTATGTGCTAAATGGTGGTGGCAACAAAAAAATTATAGTTGAGAATACATATAAGTCCAATATGATTACTTAAAGTTGATTATTGAGATGTATTTTAACGAACTTTTTTAAACTTAAATATGTGGTATGTGTAAGAATTTTTAAAAACTTAAAAATTAGTTATACAAGCATTCCGATATAAATTATGCTACGATGGATATTTCGTAGCACAATTTGTATACATAAAGTCTCCGATTTTTCTATTTTTCATTTATCTGATACCATCACATTTTAGTCATTCCGAGAAAGAACGTACGTACGTAAGCAGTGCTGATTATTATAATCACCCGTTCAACGAGTTTTTAACACCCTTTCCAATGTCACACCATGTTAATAAATGTTTTTTACAATTTTTTCCACTCTCTACAAAAATTTGTTGCTATACGCTCTAGGTTTTTCCAAAACTTCGAATAAAATAAGATTCAAAATAATTACGAAATATAAGGTGTCATGAAACGTCCTATTTGACCAATATCATAAAATTCTGTAAAAACGCAATTGTTGGTATTAAAAAAATATTTTTAAAGAACAAATTTTTACTGAGAGATTCATAAGCAAAGACAGAACGAAATGGAAAATGCTGCCCACGTGTACGAACACTAAATCATATCATATTTTTCTACAAATAGGACTTAGAACTGTATGAGACTTTGTGATAATAAATTACGTCATAGCGTGCATGAACACGATGCTTGAAAGATAATTGTTAAAGTCATTGATAAAATTGGACGATGGATAACTTCACAAGTTCATACAGTTGCAATGAAGTTTGATTAAGATTCCAAAAGAAAAACATTGAAATTTTTTTTTTTTTTGAAAATACATAGTGTTTAAGTTCATCATTTCATTGGCAATAGAATAATATATGTACACACGTAAGTATTCCATCTTTTACGGTGGGGTTATTATAATTCATTAAATTGGTGGTTGGTGGAAGGCTTATGAGAATTTTAATAATAGTCTATTCGAAACTACAAAGAGATAGCTGAGAATGAAGACGAGGTAACGTAAAGTTAATGATTTAAGAAATTCCACCGCCAATTCTACATAAAATTCGATTTGTCATTTTATGCGGACTTCGACTACAATCAACTCATTGCTGTGACTGTTTTCTAATGTTTTCAAAAATTTCAGACTGGATACATTTCTGTGGACGAAGGCCACCCGAAGTCTTAGACCAACGATATATGTATGCAAATGGAGCCCTGGTGAAAGCTAAAGTAGATAAAAATCCAGGATTTACTCAAGAAATGATTGTATGATGTAATGGGTTTCAATGCCAAGGCTATGCCACGAATAACACAAAGTTTTAAATGACGGTCAAAGGAAAGCATGTATTCGTTTTGTCCCATAGGCATTTCCGTACAAAATTTTAAAGCGGAGCGTCTGGCAGCTTTCAAAAAACCACATCAGGTGGTGCAGCTTGGTTCCATTGGTGCACCCGTTCTTGACATGGTGCTCTGAAGGTGCTTTCCACCCATTAAAACAACAAATGCTATGATTCTATTTACTACGTCAGGGCAAAAATTGTATCGCTTATCAACTGGAAGCAGATCCAACAGTAACTGCTAAGTGGTTTACAGAAAATTGCTTTTCAAAACCAGAGAATGTGGGAACCAGGTCGCTGTTTTTCACACCGCGGAAAATTGAGCGGAATAGTTTTTAGTACTCACGCGGACACAATTTATGCAGTCCATGCCGTAGTTTAGGAACTCCAAAAATGCTATTTTGGGGAATGTTTTGGAAAGTATATCAGCCGATATGCTTAAGAAATGTATGGAAATTATGTAGGGAATGTAAAAAATAATGAGAATTAAAGATATAAAACTGATATTATTTTCGTTTATTTTTTCCAACCAACTCAACGAGGTTTTATACAGTCCCTCATATATTAACTGTTCCAATGAGTGATTTTCTTTAACACGTAATGCACTCACTTTTTTTTATATCTTCAGAAAATGCTTAAAGTATTTAATTTTTGAACTTGCATTTCTCTAAGCGTATCCGTAACACAGAACTGTGACCATATTAACTTCATCTGGGTAAAATAACTATATCATATCAAAACGACTTAGCACGATTTTTATGAAGAATCACCTTCGGTCCAATTAACTGGAACTTTAGTACAATAGAGCTAATATCGTTATAATGATAACACTATATATTGGTAAAAGTCTGAGTCATGGACTGGTTTAGAGTATGTATCTCAAATAAATATGAACCAAATCGAGAGTCTTAATAATTTAAAGAATTGTATGTGTATGATGATAACAAGGAGGCGAACAAATTATGAAATTGACCCCCTTTCATTTGCATTGCACCTCCATGTACTTAAAACTTTGTTACAACTGAACAACTTTGTGCATGCGAACTTTCTTGTTCAATATGAGATTTTAATAAACCTATGACGGATGATAATAATATTCTGGTTCGACGTTTTTAAAATAGGTGTATCCGGAGACTTATCAGAATGTTCAGTGGTCTGCTGAAAATAACTGATTACCTTAAAATTTTTAGAAGCTTATGAACCTAAGTACGTTCTTAAGCTTTACTGAAGTTTGTTGATATATTGAAGAGCGAATTTATGTAGGCTTAAACTATTTAACTTTACATGTATTGTATATGTACTGTATATGTGTGAGTACATGTTAAAGCCATTTTAAATCGTTTCTTTCCGGCACCCGCGATTATTTGATCTACATATATATTTAGATTTGATAACTTTTTAATCTAATGAACTTCATATATATTGCTGATTTAAATTTATTTAACTACCTAATTAATTCGTACTTTTATACACTTACAAATTAGATTCCGCAGGTATTACAGAATATAAATACAAAACAAGATCCAAGTTTATAACTAACTTCTTATCGTATATGTTACGTAGCTAAAATAAACTGCAATTATTGGGTTTCTTAAAATTGATTAACATTAAAATTCTCTTGTACATTCTTAACAGAAGCATTACTTTTCTCTTCGTTCTACTCAAAAAGGCTTAGTTGTTGGCATTAGCTAAATACTCGTAATCAAAAAACATAAAACCCTATGAGCTTGACCTATGGTTCAGTGGCGAGTAGTATGGGTTGTGTACTGCTACTCCCATGCTGGTTGTTTGGCTGGCATCGCCTGTTGATTCTTGTTTCGGTTGCTTAAGGTTTCTATGGTAAATGCTTTTGTGGTTGCGGAGGCTGTTAAGAGAGCTGTAAACTCTTTTGCATATATTGCAGACTGGTTCTTTTGTGGGTCTCATGTGGACGTTTTGTATGTGGCGTTTGAGGCGCGTCAGCGAAGACAAATTTTTATTGCAGGGGTCACAGCGAAAGTCATCTCCGCCACTCGCGGTGTTAAGGTTGCCAACGCTAGTGTTCATCGAATTGCTTGACCCTGCACCACTCGAAGACGCTGCTGCCATATTGGCAGCCATGGCGGCAGCTGCTGCAGCGAACATTTGCGATTGCTGTGCAGCCACTGACGATGAATTGGTTCCGTTTCCGCTGCCGCCGTTACCACTGCAACTGTTGTTGGGTATCGAGCCGCCTCCGGCATTGGAGTTTGGCTGGTGGGCATTGCATTTCGTTAAGGGGGAAGACATAAGTTGACCACCCAAAGATGATACTACAGAGACGCCACCACCACTAGAGGCAGAAAATGTTGAGAGGTTAAGTCCACAAATTCCTGATGCTGACGTTATGGCTGTAAGGTTGTTGTTGTAGTTTGAGTGGTGGTTATTGTGGTGGTAAATGTTTAAGTTATTGTTGATGACAGATTTACAGTTTTTGATGTTGTTGATTGTAGGTGCCGTCAGTTGACCTGACGACAGGGGGAAAAAAGTCAGAAAACGACGTATTAGCTCAATGGCAAATGATGTGCTTGATAAATTGAGTTAATATTAAACAATTGTTCTTTTGAAATATGAGGGGTAGGGTTCTAGATATCATTTTCATTTTAATTTTGTGGTATTTGGTTTCGGTTATTTTATTAAATTGGAAATTTATTTCTTCTTTGATTGTTTGTATTTTTCGTGCTCTTTTTTTGGTTTAATTTCAATGTTTCTACGACGGTCAGTCGAATTTTGAAGAGGGATGTGTTCAATATTTTCAATTTTCATTTGGCCACTGTTGAGGAGGTCTTCGTGCACATGTAAGTTTTGTTGCTTTGATACATTTTTGTTTTGAATTTGGTTAATAAATTATACTGTGTACCCTGTGTGTATTCAACTCCATCACCAACGTGTGTGTCTGGTTTCTTTAATGGTTATGCTTGTTTTTGGTTAAGGTTTCTTGTTTAATAAGTCATTTTTGGGATATAATAATATACATAAATTAAAATGTAAACAATTTTAGGTTTTCGGAAGGAAGTGTAGTGGTGGGTGAGGAGATCATATTTTTCACTAAATAAACTACATATATGTACATACAATAAAATATTACAGCATACAATAGTGATAATTATCAATTTCAAAAGAAGTCAAATGTATGCAATTTTTTCAAAACACCAATTCAAGACATTGGCAACATCCACTTACAAAGCGAATATATACTTTTTTAGTTAAATAAATCAAAATTTATTTTCTGAATATGTTAGATCGAAACAAATTTGTAATTAATAATTTTGAGCGCTTATTGCTTGCAGAAATGAATGTTGCCCTTTCATCAATTTATGACAGATACAGGCCAGGTCAGTTCCAAAAAAAAATATTAAGACTAATACCAATAGTGTTCAATAGGTCCGACGCTCTTGTGTTTCAATTTGTGACGTGTGTTGAAATAATTTTGTTGTCCCTTTACCAACGTATGCGTGTATTTATAATTGTATTAGTTTTGAAAAGAACATATGTATGACAATTTCAAAGTTATTTTTCAAGACTAAAACAAAAATTGCAAGTGTAACAGCTTTATTTTAAAATTTTATAATTGCGGAAATTGGTGCTTTCTAAATGGTGTTGCCAATCAAATATAACTGTCTAGATTTACCACTTGGCAAATGTCATTTTAACAAATTCAGTTGCCTCATGCATGCAACATTAAATACATTTGTATCGTTTTTTTTTATAAATTTCAACACTTTCCAATTGTTTATTTTTTGGCATAAATAGCTTAACTAATATAAATTTTCAATAACAGTAAGCTGAATTTTGTCTTAAGTCTAAAATTTCGATATTTGCAAATTTTAATTTTATGCTTTTTTTTATTTTTTTGTATACCATATTCTATTTTATTAGTTTGTGCAATATATAAAGTATAAGACGCGTATTGTACGAAAAATTGGGTTAATGAAAGCTTAACTTAGTGGTTAAAATATTTGTGGTTTAGCAGAATAAAACAGATAAGTAGGTAGATTGGAATTAGTAGTTTGGTTATGATATGTGTGTATGTTAAAAATCATAAGTACACACTTGCCAATAGAAAGCTTGAGCAAATAAGTAAGATCGAGTGTATCCATCGAAAACTTAGAAGTCAAGACAAATACGAGTAGAGTTAATTACGATTAAGCGGGTAGGTTTAAGTGTATGTTTAACTTGTGTCGGTTTCTTGTACGGGAGGGGACTTAAGCCAATTTGTGTTTTTTATTAAATATACCTTATTGTATTTCAGTAATATTTAGTTGTTATCCTTGTCAAATAATTCCTACATAGCAACATTTTTCTAAATGGAAAATCAATTTCGAAGTGCAGACTTTTGTATTCGTAATTTCTTAATTTTTTGATGCGTGCGCGTTATAAGTTATCGACAATGATACGTAAACATTAAAAATTTCAAAATAAATATCAAAGGAACGCAAAGAAAATTTGTGCAAACTGCTGTTATGTCGGTTATGTAATGAAATTAATGGGCTTGCAACATAAAAAATGAAATGTTTGAAACAAAACGAAATGCAACAAAAAACAGTGTAAAATAATGATGAAAAGGAAGAGAACACGGCGTATTAAAATTGCCTTTGTTATTAATCAATAAAATCAAATAGGTAAACTAATGTTAATGTTAATGTTTTGTTTATTTTTATTTTAATAACACACATACACGACGATAAGTATTTCAAAATTCATTATTATACGAGTATGAAAGAAATCATAAAACACGCTAAATATAATTATTCCAATTGTTATAGGTACTGGCATACAAATCAAAAGTGTATAATTATGATCAAATGGAATACGAATACAGAATCAGTACACAAAAACCAATTCACGGATAATATATTTCAAAATCTCCACTTCAATGAGTCAAGATTCGAATTGAACTTTATAAGTTAGACAAAAATTAGTTTTTCTTCTTCTTTACAAAAAAATAGTTTTAAATATTTGAGCAAATCAAAAGCTAAGCAAATGTCCGGTGACATGCTTATTGGTAGTATGCAAATATTACCTCAACTTTTGTTTTGATTCACGGTTTAGAAGAAACAAATACATTTGAAATGAGAAACTCAAACAAAACTTTGTACAGTATTGGAAATAAGTTTTGTTTTTTAAGTAACGATTATGTACTAACATGATTTGCAATTTATAATAAACATGAATATTCAATGAATTTTTTTTAATTGTCGATAGATAGTGGTATCTATCAGGCCTGACAAAATGCAATCTAGAATTAATATGTATTACTTCTTGTAATTCAACAGGATACCAGGATCTATGTTGTGCTTGAGAACATAGAATTCAAAAAAAAAAAAAATTTTTCCCCTTCAAAACTTGTGTAGATTTAGCTGAAAGTTTGTTGCAAGAGACAATACAACAACAGGGTTTGATCCATTGGTATCTTGTGTTGAAATTAAAAAAATAATTAAGGAGAAGCATAAATGTTATCTCCATACGAGTAGATTGTATGAAAGTCACTGTCTGATGTGTAGACAGAATAAAATGAGATAAATTCAATCAAATGTAATATGTACCTCACAACACGCAGAGGTGGAAAAGTGATTTAAGATTTTGCAGCTCAAAACGTTGATGTAAGTAATAAAACTTGGTATTCTTAAGGTTACTTCATTGCGTACTGTGAATTATCTGCGAGTTTTTTTATTGAAAAAATGATCGATCAAACGAATGCGAGCATAATCGAAAGTTTTGTTAATTTAATTGAAAAGTATGCCTTACCTAAAAAAAGAAACATATCACGATAAGATTTGATTGAGTTATGATGCCTTGAAGTTAGTATGTTCTAACTATTTCAATGTAAATGTAAATTAAGAAAACTTCAAACATCGTAGGACTTAACGGGCACTGAATTTAAGTTCAGCGACCTAAAATCTATAAGGAAACAAATTTAAACAAAATTCTAATTTTGTGGCTCCATATTAGACAAGATTTTTTGGTTATTCAAACCAAATTTTGTTTTCTTATAATTTTAGATTTGGATCGCTAAATCCAGGTCCGGTGTCAGTTTTTAATTGTTTTCTAATTTTCATTTCAAGTACTATGAAATTGTTACTTCAAAACATCATAGCTCATCAAATCTTTTTGTTAGGGTTTTTGACCGATGTGCTATTTTCTTTAACTTTTCGAGTCTTTAAAAAATCCGATGTTTTTCGAATTTATTCAAAATCTCCGCAGTGAGTTCGTGTCCAGCGATCAAAATACCTTTTTGTACCAAGTTTGAAATAGTTACAGTTAATTTTGAGATGGGAAATGATTTCTTTTTCCAAGAAAAGTCAATTCTGAATTACTGAGTGGCAATGAGAATAGGGCATTTTTGCTATTTGCATTTTGAAAAACGGCGTTTTATCCCTGATGCCACAATTTGTTAATCAATTCTTTCCAAATGTAAGATGACATCTTTATATAAGATGCGTATTTGCATATCGCCGCTAATATTACCATCTAACGAATGTCTTTCAATAACATTTCAGGTGATCGAACAGAACAGGTTATAACTTCGTTACTTAGGGTTTGAAAACAATATTATTCAGGCCTGTTCTGATTCCACTTTGGACTTGCTTCGGTTAGTTAGTTAGTTAGCTCACAATTTCAAATATTCTGGACGTTTTACAATGACGAATTCATAACAAAAACGATTTAGAGAAAGCCATGATAATTACTTGAAAGTTTATTGTATGTTGCACTATGGAGCATTAAGGAAAATTTCATCATTTCATTATTTTTGAATTGCTTTTTGATACCCATGTGTGTAAAGTTTATTTTCGAGTATTTGTTTCTTCATTTTAGTGATGGGAGAAAAAAAAATAAATAAAAAGATAAACCTTCGAAACAATCAAACAAGAAAGAAATTTATTTCATATTTGAAACAGTGTTATTTGGTTGTTTTCGGAAACACACAAACAACGTCATACTGGTAATAAAAATAAGGAGTTTAACTTTTAAACTCATGTACGAGTATGTCTGTACAACATTGTTTGTAAATAAAAAAATTAGCGCATAGAAGAGTTGTCGATCTTCAAATTTAATAAAATAAATGAACCAAAAATCTAATAAAAATAATCATTTTAAAGGAATGATATAAATATTATAAATAAGATATGCATTGATGGGAAATGAACTGAGTGTATCTAAGAAAACTACTTACCCTGTGGTGACACTGCTAAATCTGCTGCTGACTGCAACTGAGAGTTAAATCCTGAAAGTAAATAAAAGAACTGGAATTAAATAACAACTCTTTAAGTAAGAATTTTCATATTTACCAGCTAGTGTGGCCGGATCAATTGTGCTCATTGAGAAATTGAATGCTGCTGGTGATGGAAAGAGTTTAGACTCTGCTGGTGACATTAGATATGGCGGCGGCGGGTGTGGTAGCATGCTGTTTTCAATTTCTTCGTCGTTGCCAGAACTGTATGGATATTAAGATCATAAATTTAATAATATTGGGGCTGAAAAATTTTAATTTTTACGTACCTTAATGATCCTTTGCCACCATCCCCACTGCAAGATCTATTTACTTCATGTTCGCCCGTTGAGTCATTGCTGTGATCGTCTAAAACTGAGGGATTGTTGTTTGTGCACACTAACTCCATAGGTTCAGGCTTAACATCATCTGCTGATCTTGCCGGAGGTGACGGTGTTAGGTGTCCTGAATTTTTTTCACTAGATGAAATTCCGTGTCCATTGCCGTTATTACCAATTCCCGTTGGACCATTACCTGCAAGAGTATAAATAGAAATGAATACTACACGTTGACATAAGTTTATTTTAGTCGGTATTTAGAGTAGGATCAGCGTAGGCTGATGTGTGGGCTTATGTATATCGCATAAAAAACATGTAAGTAGACGTGTGACACGAAACTCTTGCCATTGTCGCGTAATTTGCAAATATAATTCAGGTGCCCACTGAAAAAGCTCCGGGCCCAAGGAAAAAACCACCACAATCTTGGCAATTCCGAGACAGCGAGAAAGTGAATTCAATTTCTCACAGATAAAAAAGGTTGAAAGCTTAAACCGAAATTGAATTTCAAATTGAGGACTGTCTTAGAATCCTTTATTATAGCCGTTTTTCTGCCGGAAAAAGTTTCGCTTAGCATTAGAACACGAGCTCACGCGATCAAAATCACAACAGCGGCAATTATAATATGACCCTGACGCTATTAAAAACTCTTGCTGGGTTAAATAACTACTTTCATGTATGTAAGCTGGTTATTAAATTTTTGTTGGCAAATGTGCTGCAAGATTGCCTTCGGGTGAATGTTCTATTTCATTATTCATCGAATGGGCGGGGTACAAATTCAATACAAAATAACCGAAATTGGTCTTATGAGTTTATGTATATATGTTACATACTAAATATATGTATAAGTACATATTTATATGTTTAAAGAAAAACATTGAACGATTTGTAAATTTACATGACCATCGGTGTTTGCTTGTTACTGTTAGCTCAATTGAAATTAAAGTAATCAATCTATAAAAACATAAAGTTTCCAAAATTTAAATTAGTAAGCAATACCTAACAAAGTATACGTTTTTGTTCGTGATATATTATTTTTAAAAGGTTTATTTGCACTCAATTAAAATTGGACATACGTTTTTCTTCTTTTAAAGGTGGTGTGTTGTTGTTATTGTGTTTGATCGTGGAAAAATCTGCTGGAGTCAGTTGTGGTGAAGAGCTGCTGCGTTGGTGTATAACGTCGGGGCTATTGTTGTTACTAGTCGGCAATCCGCATTCGGAACCTCGCATACGTTTTAATGTATTGTTTGTGTCTTCAGCAGATGGTGTCGAGTTGTTGCGATCTCGGCGCAACATTGCGGCAGCTGCCATGCTGCGCTTAAAGAGCTGACTGTTAATATGAGATGAAGCAAGTGGCATTTGTGGCGGAGGTGGGGGTGAACCAGCATTGCGCGAAAACAGTCCGGCATCATCATGAAGCGGTGTATGATGCGAGTTTATTGGAGTGCGTGCACCGGAACCAGCTAGGTTTTGGATTTGCGCCAGTTGCTATTAAAATCAAAAATAAAAGCTTATTACTTCATAATGAGTAGTATGAAAAGAGATCATACGTTATGGGTTTCTTCAGCTTGCTGTTGTGTCAAACCTGACACACGTAGAACTTCCGCCGTTTTTAGGAAGGACTGTAAGGACTTTTGATGAACGTTAACTTCACCATGATAGATAAATTCAACCAAAGAGTGTAAGTCAAGAAAATTTACATCTTGTAGCAAAATTACTGGGTGTTTGCAAGGAGTACTCTGTAAAAAAATATAAATGTGATCAAAATATTTGGTCATATAACTTACGGCGAAATTAGTAGTTTGGAATGAGTAAGCAGATAAAGCACGTCCTTCCGAAACTTTTTGTGCGTTACATTTAAAAAAAAAACCTAACGCTCATTAACATAGAACATTCGTGACGGTAAGTATTTATGTATGTATTTTAAAAACAGTTATGAAAGTCAGAAACATTTTATTCACGTACACATTATTGTTCTTGAAGATCCAACGTTTTAAATAAACCTTCACTTAAATTGATTTCTTTACAAATTTTTCGGACATAGAAAATTATATTTGATGGGTTTTATTAGTTTGGGAACAACTGTACTAAATTTCGGTTTTAGTGCTAGTTGGATAAAAATCCATTAAGTTTTAAGTCTACATGGTTTTTACACAAATGTAATATGTATCTGTGATTAAGTAAAAATATTTATTTTCTGCTTTGGGTAAGTTGTGTTATCACAAGAAATTACTTGAACCTTATTTAAGTATTAAAGTTGTTGCTGTAACATAATTTGGGTCAAGTGGTGGTGATAAGTCTCCAAGCCATAAGTGTGTACAGGATTTCGCAAGTGGTAGATTCAGTTACATATGGCAACAACCAAAAAGATTTCTGATACAAGAATACTAGCCCGTTAAAACCGAAACTAGTTTTAATTTTAACTAATTAGGCCTTTTTTCAAGATTTATGACGTTGAACATATCAAAACTCTAATTTTGTACATCGTCATGCATTTATCTAAGGAGCAATTTTAGCAATTGAATCTTAAATAAATGATAAATTTTATTTTCTTCAGATTCCGAGTATAGGCAAGTTAACTAATAAGTATTTTCCTTTACAAATACTTTTGAATCAAAATTGAAACTGCAAGTTTCTTATTAAATATTTAGAGTTTTTTGCATAACTTTACACCTCTTTTGCTTTTAGACCCTCAAATGCTTTTATGCAAAATGACTATTTTGTCTGCAGTTTAAAACCTAATTAAAATAATGCTGCAGTTAATTAATTATTCATCTATACAACTTGCATTGTAGAAAAGTCAAGTAGAATTTAACAATAGTCTTGTTGTTACAGTGACTGCCTCATCTCTGGTGGACACAAATGATGGGTGTACATTCTAAAAGAGATTTCGTCGTCCAGTTGCCAAAAAAGATTTGTAAAGTTTGTTTGGAATTTTTCTTTCTTTTTAGAACGTTAAATAATCGTTAATTGTGTTCTTCTGTGTAAGTTTTTTTTTTATTTTGGCTGCTATATTGTCAAACAAACGGAACAAAGTAATGCATTTATCTGAAATTTTTTTTTTCTTGCTTAATATAAGCAAGACCTATATTTGTGTTGTAGAGAAAAAAGTTGAAAAGACATTTAGGCTTGCAATATAAATCAGAAAGTATGTATATAAAAAGAATTAAGAAAAGTAAGCATAATGCATTCGTTGCTCTTATTATTACAACGCAAATTTTTTAAGGCTTAGCTATTAACATCAAGCAAATTTTTTGGTACCAAAAAGTTCGAAAGGTTTCTCATTTTTCATTATTTGCTTATAAAGGCTAATTTTTTGAGGCTATTTATATTGCGTGTTTTGTGTAAAATTACTTGTTGAGCTTAATATTTTAAGTATTTACAAGTGACTAAATCTTTCTAGACAAATTTTTTTTTTTGCCAAGACCATCCGATTAGACGAACATCGATTTTACGCTTCATCATATTCACAGTCATCTCTGAAATTAATTCATTTACATACATTGTAAGGAGGTTAAAGAAATTAATTTTTCAAAAATTTCAAAAAAAAATAGCATGAAGTGTTTCAAAAATGTACTAGTTTCACAATGCGAAGAGCAACAGTTTAGGAGCCATCGGTATTTTGCGTTTGTATTTCAAAATCATACAATACATTGAAAAGATACATGAAAAGATATATTATTGCTTGTATAATTTTTTTTTTTTTTTCATAGACTGAATTCAACACAATAAACGAAAAAAATCCCAGATCCAGTTACGTGCACAAAGGAGCAAAATGTTTGGAGTAACAAATCAGTATACCAAATTAGTTTTCACAAATTTTATTTACATTTCGTTTATCTGATTCATTTCGTATAGAAGAATTCAAAGCTTCATTTGTTCGAGTTTCCGATCAAACAAACTATTTTATGTAAAAAGTTAACTATACTCTTCCGAAAGAGCACACAAAAAGTACTTTTATTGAAGAAACAGAAGATTACGCAATGTTAAGAAGTACAAATTACATGGGACTTCGAGTAATAGGGAATGATCCATTATTTCATTTGAATTGCTCCAGTATGGCTTTAGGGATAATAAAGCTCAATTATTTTTAATCCATTGATGGTTAATAGACAAACTGATTCAGGTTGAAAAATTTTTGTCTGAGTGCAAACTTAATAGAAAGAAATTGATTCAATATCGTAAAGTTACATATTTTGTAAATTCATGTTTGAATTAAATTCGTATTTTACTTATAAAAGAAAAGTTCAAAAGTCTCAAAGGTAAAAACTTTGTTTTTCTTGACTCAATTTCAGATATTTTCCAAATAAATTTCAAGCTAGTGAACTTTCATTTAACTCCTCCATAGTATGCTGCGGCATACTAACGTTAACTCCCATAAGTTTCCTTATATTTTTTAAGAATCTTAGCAATCTTTTCAACAAGCCCTAACCTGTTAAAGCCCAATCATTTTCTGCGGAAATACAGCTCTTCGAACCTTGTTGAAGTTTTTCAACTTTCTAGTGATATTTTTATTTTTGCCCAGGCATCGTTTGTACGTGCAACGCTGAACCAGAGTCCAAAATTTCTCACCTGGCCTTGCTGTCAAACCAAAGCATTTATGGTTAAAATCTCTCTTCACTGTAGCGGTTGGAATTGTATTTAGTACGACATTCGTTACAGTTTTGTGTGTTTAAAGTGAGACGAGGCGTTGTGCAAGAATATCCATAACTTGCATGCTCATCTGCAGCAAACGTCCCTTACCGCCTTGAAGCAATGGCAGCAGTTGCACAAGAACAAACTTTTTATAGCAACCTAATTAAAATAATGAATCTATTTCAAATTTTGAAAATTTCGTGCACCAATGGCACACATAGAAAGGGAAAAGGGAGCTTGACGTCGAAAACGAGGCTTTTACTTACGAAGGTTTTGCGCAGCAGCGGCTTTGTTTACATTTCAATACGTGAACGTCGCTGTCGTCAACGTGGTATTTAATTTTAGTTCGTACTCGTGTTTTGAAGGCAAAAAGTTTCCTCAGCTGCTAATGGATTGCATTACTGCGCTGTGAAATGCAGCAAGCGAACAAATACCAAAATACTAAGCACGAGTAGATCGTTGCCGCATTACAATTTGTTATTCTTTTTCTTACTTAGGACGCCATTATATAATGAGTTTAAAACTCATTTTTAGCATACAGTCCATATTAAGAAGAAGAAATAATTCAGAATGTTCGTTAAGTTGGATGGTTAGAACAAGCACGCTCGCATTGCAGCGGCGATATGCCGCCTAATGCATTATTACGAGTAGAAATATGATGGCAAGTGAAAAACATTAACAATTTTCAAATAAATTGCAGTGCACTGCCGCAGACTGACACGCAAATGCGGTATGAGACTTAAAAAGTTTGTTCAAATAACAGTCTTTAGTAGATTTCTCGTTTCTTGAAGTTAAATATTAATTTATAACGTCATAATGCAATCGTAATAGATAAAACAATTGTGATTAAAAGACCTGAAGCTATCTATAATAGGTGCACAAGCCCTCCTGGTTTGAATAAATTAATTATAAGCTAGTAAGGGTGCTTTCTTTGGCCATGCCAACAATGAAATACTCTACACTGTACATTGTGCCAAAGAAATTGGTCAGTTATTTAAAATTTTGAATATCGCACAAATAGTTGAGCAATAGTACCTATAAGAAAATATTTAAAAAATTCTTATTTAAAAATGTGCTGAAGGGCGCTGCGTTTATCGGTACTGGGAGAAAAAGTTAAAATTTTAGTTTAATGTTTTTTTTTACTTATTTTCAAAAATTCAGTTTTTTTTTAATTGATCTATGAATTGCAGTTTCTTAAACTTATTCTCTTAAGTATCTCTCTGTCCCTCTTGTGACGTTAATCATTATGGAGAATAGAGCGTCTACAATCTCTTCCAACTTGCACAATTAGTATATAGTGCCTTAAATCTCCCCAACATTTCTCCAATTCATGAATTTCTTATTCTAGCGATTGATGATTTAGAACGGCCGCGTTTCTGATAACTGAAGGAGTCCTGGTGATTTTCGCAGTTTGTTTTCAACGGAAATCAGATCTTGACGATTTTTCTGTTGAGCGATTCGACATTGGGTATGGTCTTGGGCCACCAAATTTACAAAAGTCGGTGAAGACAAGTATAGATGTCAAACTTGGTACAATTATACATGGTAGAACTTTCTTGTCAAACATAAATAATGCAACCGTGAAATTGGCTATGATATATGTATGTTAAGAATAAACAAAACAAAAGAAGACAAGAAATCTGACAACGCGCGTTTTTATCTATGAGTGTCAAATTTGGATTAAATTTATCGCTACCTTATCTTAGCTGATTTTGACAGAAAAGGTAGGCATAAAAATAAAGAAGAAGGATTGTCACTTAGAATTAATGCTACCATGATAATTGTACCATGGGTGTCATAAAACTCATTTGAACTTAAGGGGAGAAAGGGTCAAAGAGACAAAAAAAGCGTATTTTTGTGATTTTTTTTTCACAGTACCTTCTTTATTAAAATTCTTAAAATTTGTAATATGATTAAGCATTATTTCAAGAATATTCTGCTAAATTTTCATTAAAAAATAAGCCAGTGGTAGTGGGGAGAACTAAGTAACCTAAAAAAAAGTCAACATGCTGTAGGCAGAACTGGACTGCTTCATCTTATATCAAAAAACAAAAAGACTTGAACGAAGGAATAAACAAAATATTCATTTTTGAATTTTTGGTACAGGCTTAATCAAAAAACTCGGATTTTTTCCAAAAATTGTTCCTTTTGTTTAATTGAAAATTAAGTAGCAATTGAAGAAAAACAATTTCCTTCGTTCAGATCCGAATACTTAGTATCGAAAAGAAGTATGAAAAATTTTGGCAAAATCGATCCACAAGTTTTCGAGAAATTTTGCCTACCGACTTAAAAAAAAAGTTTTGAGAATAACGCGATTAAAGTTTATATAAGTATGATTGCTTTTTCATATGACTGCTCGGACTCTATTGCCTGGAACTCGAAAAGTTTTGCTCCTAATGACTTCAAATTTTCTGACAATATTCCTTATGACTTTTAGTATCAGAAAACGAATTGATTTTTGACCCTTTTCCGCCCTTAAATGTTATTCACGACAGTACTTACTTATTTCAAAATTTTAATTAAAAAAAGTTAAAAATACAAATATTCTTGAAGCATTGAAGAAAATATGACATGCGTGATACAACTCCCAGAAAAATGTATTATTTACAAATTGTTTTGTGACTCTCTTTTCCCTACACGACTCTCTCATCAAAATAGAAAAACAAAATATATACAACACTCCAAAAACATGGGGTACAGAGTTGTTTTGTCTTATTTTATTTTCGTATGGAAGACAACAACAACATTTTTAAGACATCATAAAATTTTTTATTGTGAATTGCCTGAGTGTAAATATATTTTTTTGCTTAAAATTTATTTCGAGGCATCTCCTTACGGTAGGTATTCCTTGGTATCCATTTATAAAAATGTTAAAAGTTCACATTTCAGATGAATATGCTAAGAATGAGAGTTTTTAAAAAACCAGATTGATCCCAGTTTTTATTTCCATTATTTATTGAATAAGCTTTCTACTTGATTTAAAGTTTCAGGCTTAACAGCTAAGAATGCTAATAGCAGTAGTAGCTAAACTCTATTATCTATATACATATATATATACGTATAAATAGGCAATGTCTAAACAGTTACACCACTTTTTCTCAGCCATAGCACAACATAATCGCTCAATTTTTTTTTTGTTGGAAAGTTTGTGCAGAGAAGGGGGACATCTATACTTTTTTTTCAATAGTAGGCGGTGCCAGCCCCTAAAGAGGAAAAACGTTTCCATGGCTAAACTAATGAACCGATTTTGATGAAATTTTGTTTGAAGATAGATTGAATTCTAAGAATGATAATTAGAAACTCTGATTTCTTAAAGGGGGCGTAGAATCGCCCCAAATGGGGGAAAAGCGGTATCACTGCTGTGCCACTACACCGATTATGATGAAATTTGGTATGTAGATAGATTGAGTCTTAAATAAAAATATATTTTTTTTAGTGGGCGGTGCCACTCCTCTTACAGGAAAATACGTCGTTACTTCTAAACTAACGGATCGATTTTGATGAAATTTTGTTAGGATATAGACTGAGCCCTAAAAACGATTTCTAAAAACTAAAATTTTTTCGGAGGCGTGGCAGCATTTCTAACAGAAAAAAGCGTTTTCACTACTAAACTTATGTGTCGATTTTGATGGAATTTGGTATAGAGATAGATTGAACCCTGAGGAAACCTATTTGTTTTAAAAAGAACGGTTCCAACCCCCAGTAGGAAAATATGTTTTCACAGCTAAAGGGGCGTTCAAGTATTACGTAACACAATTTGGGGGGAGAGGGTTCTTGTAGAACGTAACGGGGCGGGAGGAGGGTGTCGAACAACGCGTTACGTAACATTGTTTTTGAAGTGAAACTTCTTTAGCGGAGGGTGATTTGAAATTAAGTGTGTATAATGAAACTCTTTCTAGATTAGCTACAGCAATAAATATTATATTTATTCTATAAATAAATAACGGCGCGTTACGGGGGAGGGTCAAAAATCTTCAAAAATTTAGTTACGTAATACTCGAACGCCCCATATGCTAATGAACAGATTTTAATTAAATTTGGTATGGAGACAGATTGCGCCCTAAGGAAGAGAAAGAAATAGTGATAGGGATCAGAGATGTGCACGAATGCATTCATTCGCAGTTGTGAAACACTCACAAAAAACGAATTTTGAATCAACACTATGCATCAAACGTGTGAAACGAATGAAAACACTGCTCACTCAAAGCGAATGCGAATGCTGACGTGCGGTACTTTTTTTATCGCATTGCCGTTGCTTGCCTTTGTTATCTCTGAAGGCAACGAACACACTACAAAAGGCAAGCACTATTCACTCAAAGCTCATTCATTCGTTTCTATTTTTATGCAACGAATTCTATGGCTATGCAACGAATGCTACGGCTATGCAACGAATGTCATTACGCAGCAATAACTTTTTTTATAATATTTTCCTTGATTTGTGTATTTTCCATGCCTTAAAATCAGACCTTGAAACTTTTATACTTTTATTCAAAAAGTCTTAAAAATAAAAGTTTCTATAAAAGTTTTTATGAACTTTCTTCAAAAACTTTTATTGAATAAAAGTTTTTCCAAAAAACTTTTTAAAAAAGTTTTTCATAAAAGTTTTTTGAAAAAACTTTTATGTAAAAACTTTTTCGTAAGAGTTTTTCTGAAAAACTTTTAAAAAAACTTTTATTAATAAAAGTTTTTTTTAAAAGTTTTTTTTGACTTTTATTAATAAAAGTTTTTTTTAAAAGTTTTTTTTAACTTATATTTTTAACAGTCACACGCAAAGAGTTTTTTTTGACTTTTATTTTTCAAAAGGCGAAAATAAAAGTTTTTTTTGTATGAAAGAACGAGGAAAATCCAAAAATAATATCTTGGATCACTAAGCAAAAAATTTCAAAGGAGAAAACTTAGGATTATTGAAAATAAAGTTCAAAGGAAAATACTTAAGATGTTTCTGAAAAGAAAGAAATTTATGATAATTATGCACTTATAATTTTTAGAAAAATTGTGCTCAACGCATCAATGGCAAAAGGCCGAAAATGGATTTTGGGAGTACAGGGGAGGTTCCTGACCCTCCAAAGAGGTGTTTTGGATCCATTTTTCGAAAAAAATGTTATTGCACGAATCGATGGGTAAAAACCGAAAATGGATTTTGGAAGTGACAAGTGAGGTCCCCGACCCTCCTAAATGGGTTTTTTTGACCGATTTTTTGAAAAAAATTTTATTGCACGAATCGTTGGGAAAAGGCCGAAAATGGATTTTGGAAGTGACAAGTGAGGTCCCCGACCCTCCTAAATGGGATTTTTGGACCCATCTTTCGAAAAAAATGTTATTGCACGAATCGATGGGAAAAGGCCGAAAATGGATTTTGGAAGTGACAAGTGAGGTCCCCGACCCTCCTAAATGGGATTTTTGGACCCATTTTTCGAAAAAAATTTTATTGCACGAATCGATGGGAAAAGGCCGAAAATGGATTTTGGAAGTGACAAGTGAGGTCCGCGACCCTCCTAAATGGGATTTTTGGACCCATTTATCGAAAAAAATTTTATTGCACGAATCGATGGGAAAAGGCCGAAAATGGATTTTGGAAGTGAGGTCCCCGACCCTCCTAAATGGGATTTTTGGACCCATTTATCGAAAAAAATTTTACTGCACGAATCGATGGGAAAATACCGAAAATGGATTTTAAAGGCGACAGGAGAAATCCACGACCTGTTTTGGACCCATTTTATGCAAACAATGTTGCAGCCAAAAATTTATGTTTTAAGGCAAAAAAATATATCAAAAGCATATTAAGGAAATATTTCTTTTCGAATATTTGAATTTTCAAAAGCACCGTTAACTGTGCTATATCCTTTTTTGAAAATTTATGTTGAGCATTTTGCTTTTTGTTTCGGTGAACTAAAATCCTAATAAATTGTCGCTTACAAATCAATTCTCAACAAAAAAAACTCAAGGAATTTGCGTAAGGGTCTGAACGGGTAATAAAAAATTTCATAAATGAAGGAGGCAATAAATTTTTATTTTATTTTTCGGCCTTTTCCCATCGATTCGTGCAATAAAATTTTTTACGATAAATGGGTCCAAAAATCCCATTTAGGAGGGTCGGGGACCTCACTTGTCACTTCCAAAATCCATTTTCGGCCTTTTCCCATCGATTCGTGCAATAAAATTTTTTTCGAAAAATGGGTCCAAAAATCCCATTTAGGAGGGTCGGGGATCTCACTTGTCACTTCCAAAATCCATTTTCGGCCTTTTCCCATCGATTCATGCAATAACATTTTTTTCGAAAAATGGGTCCAAAAATCCCATATAGGAGCGTCGGGGTCCTCACTTGTCACTTCCAAAATCCATTTTCAGCCTTTTCCCATCGATTCGTGCAATAACATTTTTTTCGAAAAATGGGTCCAAAAATCCCATTTAGGAGGGTCGGGGATCTCACTTGTCACTTCCAAAATCCATTTTCGGCCTTTTCCCATCGATTCGTGCAATAACATTTTTTTCGAAAAATGGGTCCAAAAATCCCATTTAGGAGGGTCGGGGACCTCACTTGTCACTTCCAAAATCCATTTTCGGCCTTTTCCCATCGATTCGTGCAATAACATTTTTTTCGAAAAAAGGGTTCGAAAAACCCTTTTAGGAGGGTCGGGGACCTCGCTTGTCAGTTGCAAAATCCATTTTCGGTCTTTTCCCATCGTTTCGTGCAATAACATTTTTTTCGAAAAATGGGTCCGAAAAACCCTTTTAGGAGGGTCGGGGACCTCGCTTGTCAGTTCCAAAATCCATTTTCGGCCTTTTCCCATCGATTCGTGCAATAAAATTTTTTTCGAAGAATGGGTCCAAAAATCCCATTTAGGAGGGTCGGGGACCTCACTTGTCACTTCCAAAATCCATTTTCGGCCTTTTCCCATCGATTCGTGCAATAAAATTTTTTTCGAAAAATGGATCCAAAACACCTCTTTGGAGGGCCAGGAACCTCCCCTATACTCCCAAAATCCATTTTCGGCCTTTTCCCATTGATGCGTTAAGCACAATTTTTCTAAAAATTATAAGTGCATAATTATCATAAATTTCTTTCTTTTCAGAAACATCTTAAGTATTTTCCTTTGGACTTTATTATCAATAATCCTAAGTTTTCTCCTTTGAAATTTTTTGCTTAGTGATCCAAGATATTATTTTTGGATTTTCCTCGTTCTTTCATACAAAAAAAACTTTAATTTTCGCCTTTTGAAAAATAAAAGTCAAAAAAAACTCTTTGCATGTGACTGTTAAAAATATAAGTTAAAAAAAAACTTTTAAAAAAAACTTTTATTAATAAAAGTCAAAAAAAAACTTTTAAAAAAAACTTTTATTAATAAAAGTTTTTTTTAAAAGTTTTTTTTGACTTTTTGAAATAAAAGTTAAAAAAAACTTTTACTTTTATTTTCGGATATAAAAGTTTTAAGGAAACTTTTACTTTTATTTCACAAAAATAAAAGTTTAAAGTTTACTTTTACCTAAAAAAAAACTTTTATAAAAGTTTATTTCAAGCTCTGCTTAAAATAAGAAATTATTTTGTCTTTTGGAAGAAACTCAAGAATCACAAACAACGGCACGCAAAGTACTACTCTACAATAGCATGAGCTCAAATCGTATGATGTATTCGATGTTGTGCAATAGCATTCGTTGCATAGCCATAGCATTCGTTGCATAGCCATATAATTCGTTGCATAAAATAGAAACGAATGAATGAGCTTTGAGTGAACAGTGCTTGTCTTTCGTGTATGTTCAAAGAAAGCAGAGGCAGGCAATGGCAATGAAATTAAAAGGCAATGCACTGCAGCACTCGTTTCATATGTTGTCGAATAAAAGCAAGCAATAGCAATGAATAAGCGAATGGTAAATAAAAACGAGCCACTCATTGCACATCTCTGATAGGGATATAGCAACATAATACTATGATTTAAATTTTTGGAGCGATGAGAAAAAATTACTCTTTCCAGTTCATTTTTTAATACCTAAAAGTATTTTTTGTTACTTTTATGTGCTCTTCATTAGAACATACCTTCAAGATTTGAGCTTAACCGATCTCCCACACAATACAATACACAAAGTTGGGATAGACAACAGCTTCGTACTCTTTGTTTGCGGGAAAGTGATTATTAACTATACATAAATAAGCACTTGCAAAACGGCTCAATCCTTTTTTAACTGCCATAACATAACATAATCGCTTCATTTTTTTGTTGTAAAGGTTGTGAGAATAATAGTTGGCAGAGCCACGCCTGTAACAGGAAAATATGTATCCACCGTTAAACTAATGGACTGATTTTGAACCCTAAGAAAAGGTATTAAAATCTTCAAATTCTTTAACGGGGCATGGCATCGCACCTAATGAGAAAAAACGCTGTCACGGCTGAGCCACTACACTGATTTTGATTAGATTTTGTGTGTAGACAGATTGAATTTTGGGTCAAGATATTTGTTTAAGTGGGCGGTGCCACGCTCCTAACAGAAAAAATGTTTCCCTACTAAACTAATGGACCGATTTTGATGAAGTTTGATACAGAAATAGAAACCTAAGGAAACGTATTTGTTTTAAAGTGAAGGGTGTCACGCCCCTAACCAGAAAATAAATTTTATACAGCTAAGCTTATCGACCGATTTTGGTAAATTTGGTATGAAGATAGATTAAACCTTGAGAAAAAGTAATTTTGCTTATATCTATGAAAAATATGTTTTCTTAGCTAAACTCTAAGGAAGGTATGGAGAGAGGGAGATATTTTTGAAAGCTATGACAAAAAATACCTCTTTTTCATATCAGTTTTTTAGTACCAAAAGCATTTTTAACGGTTGAATTTCAACCACTGGGCGAACTCTAGTTATTATTATTTCGCTTAATCCGAATATGAGGCCCATTTCATACTATTTCAGCTTTTTTTAATTGCTTTAATTTTTTCGCGGGTCTCCCGGACTCATGTCTGTATAGAGGGTTAAATATTATAGTAACTAACCATATTCCAATATTTACATCGATACAATATTTACAACTTATGGCTGAATTCGCGATTATGTGACCCAGTGTGCATTGCATTAACAAGTGCGTGTGATAAGTCTTAAGTTTCATTATTATAAGTGTATTCCGCTCATCAATTTAATTACATGTATCGAAGTTAACAAATATTAATGTGACAAGTTTTACTTATCTCCAAAACAACTATAAAAAAAGGAAAGTATAAGGTACTATTTTGAGAAACTTACCTTTAGCAAGTCCCGAAAGTATGGACTACATGCTGAAAGTACAACCCTATGGGCCTTTATACTTCTTCCTTCACATGCAAGTGTAACATCTACAAAATCTTCATCGTCACGCAGATTTTCGAAAGCAGAAGTAATGCTACTTTGGTAATTGTTCCATCGTAAGCAAAAATGTTGTGTTTCATCCATTTTTACTATTTTCCTGATATATAATAAAGAATCCTCAAATCTCTAATCTTCTTTATTCAAAAGAGTTGTAATGCTTGTTGTTATAAAGTTTATTCTGAAAATAAAATAAATTTTAAGCCATTAACATTTTTTATTTAAGCGATAGAAATACAAATATACCATCGTATTAAATAGAATACAATTGAAAAAAAAAAAAATTATTTCCAAATACCTAAATACTTTATGTTTGCCCAAAAATATAAGCAGTTGTTTAAATAACTGCTTGTAGTAAGCAAAATACATTAACTATTTGCATTTAATGACTTGTAGCTGCTAATAAAAACTTTAGCAATTACTTAAATAGGTAGTTCGACGAGCCAGGGATCGATATACTCGTAGCTGTAGAAATTTAATTCAAGCCATACTCTTTCTACGTTGTTTCAAGTTAATAGTAACGGCTCATTCAACACGGTGTAGTTTTAAGGTTCGTGCAATTTTTCAACTTTCAACATTCAACTATCATTGAGATCACCTTTGATAAGAAAAATTTAGGAAGTTATTAAATATGGATCGAATTCGGCCTATCCACAACCACTTTGTTCCGCGTACTGCATAAAGATCTTTGCCTACATGCTTATATGGTTCAGTTGAAGCCAGCAGACCACGCACATCGCCGTACTTTCGCAATTGGCTTAAAATGTGGTGATATGTATCAGCCCAAAGTAAATTACTTCCAAAATTTCTTTAAAAGTTTGTGATCAATTATAATATTACAATAATAAAATTACTTAAATTTTGAATAATTTACGTTCAAAAAATAGTTTTACCTACTTTAATTCAGATAAGATTTTTGCTTCAATAAGTTCCATGCCCACTTCTTCGAACCAGCAAACGTTATGTCTACACAGTGCTTTTGTTCTTCTACCGAGTGTCATTATTTCATTTAATAAACTGATTCGATTTTCCCAATCTTATGTACTTTTTGTTAAGTGCAGGTGTATTTCAACTAAAAATTATATACATTTTGTGTTTCTGGGTTAAATTGATATCTGAAGTCATTAATTCGGTTAGTCAGGAAGAATTTGTTTTTTTTTTATAAAAAATAGGTGCCTTAAGCTCTAAAGATATGAATTTTTACCAAAATGATGGTAACCTATTGAAAGGATTATATTTTTCAAATTTCATAATTCTAGAATTAACCGTTTTGCCGGGCGTTTATTTTTATTTAGACGAAGTTGTGTCGGTTTCTTAGGAGTAACAAGCTTTTCGAAATTGATATCGAAATAGGATTTGAATAAGTTTCATGTTAGAAGATTGTCTCAATACAATTGTCTCTATACCTACCTATAATACTTAGTTATGGGGTTGTTCATATATTTCGTAATGCCCCCCTCGGTGTCACAACCTGCCACATTCCCGAAGGCCCCACCCCACCGGCGTTACGTTATATTTCATTTAAAAAGTAATTTTTAGTACTATAACTGTTAGTCAGATTACATAGATATGTTTTATATCAGAGGTCTTACAAGTTGAAAAATGTATATATATTAGAACACAAGAAACGTACAAATCGTTAGAAAGATATTTTCCGTTACAAAGATACATACAGTGACTTACAAAAGTGTTCACAAAAAAACATATTTTTGGTTTTAAAGCTGTATTTTTTTTTTTTGTAAAAAAGGTTTTTAAAAAAAAATGTGCAAAAAACTTGCAAATTCTTTATTCTAGCTAAAAAAAATCAAAACTAAAATATTTCACGTTTTGTTTAACTGGGGTAGTTATTTTTATACTTAGTCTTTTGTGAACAGTTTTGTAACTTAAAGTAATAATAATCAATGGAATAATAAAAGCAAGAGATTATTTTAACATTCGAGTGGCCTTACGCTCACCTAGTCTGGAATAGTTCGGCTACGAGCCAGACGATATCATCCCTTTGCAGGATAATGACCCTAAGTATATGGCTAAGATTACAATGAAATGGCTTCGAGACCAAAATATTACCTGCTTGGATTGGCCAGCACAGTCACCGGAAATTATACCCATTAAGAATTTGTGGAATATTTTTAAAAAAAAATACCCACGAGTCAAATAACCCCACAAAATCTGGACGAGCTATGGAAGGTCGCCAATGGACAATAGTCCGTGATCAGTACTCAAATACTAGACAAATTGAAAGCGAGTATGCCTAAAAAAATACACTTCACCACTAAAGCCAAAAGCGGCCACATAAAATACAGAAAATATTAAAAAATGATTTAAAATGTTTTTATTACTTTAAGTTACAAAACTGTTCACAAAAGACTAAGTATAAAAATAACTACCCAAGTTAAACAAAACGTGGAATATTTTAATTTTGATTTTTTTTAGCTAGAATGAAGAATTTGCAAGTTTTCTGCATACTTTTTTTTAAGACCTTTTCTACAAAAAAAAAAATACAGCCTTAAAACCAGAAATATGTTTTTTTGTGAACACTTTTGTAAGTCACTGTACATTGTATGTCGTGATGATAAAAATTTAATTTTTAGGGTGGCTTTACAAAAATCAAAGAAGCTAATGCAAAGCAACTAATCTATAGAATCATAAATTCATTGCTGACATAAAGGTTTCAAATAGTACACGCGACACTCCAAGCGTCAAAATATGTAAACTATTGTCATAATTCTTTCTTGAAAGTTGTCGTGTGTTTGTCTTTGGTATAGCTCAGAGTATAATTCAAATTTTTTGACAAAGTTCGACTGGGAGGTTGCCATCATAGCTCCATATCTTTTAAAATGACATAAATCATAACTAGATTTTGCTATTACAATTTTTGCAATGTGGGCTTCGAGTAAATAGCTTATGAAGTTCCGAAAATCTATAAGAAATGGCCATACCGTAAAATGAATAAAAATGACAGTAAGAAAGGAAAACAAAGATGTTAAAGCTTAAAAAACTAATGAAGTTAGTGGGTCACGATGAAAAATTCGCAGGAACTACCCAATACTATATGTATGATGTGTATGAACAAATAGTTGTAACTGAATTAAGCGACATTTGCCAATGTAATCCATAAAAATTTAAATAATTAATGTTTTTAAGCCAAACATTATTCCTTTGTTTAATTTTTCGGCAGCTAAAACCGAATGCGGTGCTCGTTTTATTTCATCATCGCATGTTATTTTTTAATTTTCACTTTATTATTTTAAAAAACCATAAAAATCGGTATTTAAAAGAAATAAATGAATATTTGATCATTACTCTCTTCAACTCAACTATATTTTTTGTAGGAAAAATTTAATAGCCAAAAGAGCTACGTTGAAAAAAAACTTTATTCCAAGTGATAAGGGAAACCAACTACATACTATTTAACCAATTCCAAGTGCATATAAAAATATTTTGGTAGCTGCTGATATATTCTTAGAGTCAATACTCATGTATTAGCAGCTGGCATATTTCAAGGTCTTCTAACTCACGGTGGTCCTCAACGAGAAAAATGTTTGATAAAATTGTATCTTAAAACGAGTTCCACAAAAAAATTGTAACACATTCGTAAGTTGAAACTTTGCAAAGATTTTAAAATTTCTTAAAAAAAGATTTTGAAAGAAAAAACGCACTTAATAGCTTTCTGCACATCACGGTGTTCCTCGGACTTAAAAGCCAGGACCCTGTTTTACTTTGGCTATCATTCGGCTATCAGTAGGGTGATTCCAGATATCTTTTCCAACCAACATAAAAATGCAACTATGCCGTTTTTCACAATCAAAATGAGCCACTGAGTGGGCAAAATATATATGTATATATATGATATATTGCTGACGTGATAGGAAATTCTGTAACCAAATTTGGATTCAGTGCATTTTGGTATTTCCGGCACTTTTTGGTGCAAACCATGATTTTCGTTAGAAAATAACCAAAAAACAGAGATGAAAGACGGAATTTCTATTATCACTTAATAAATAGGAAAAAAATCACTTTTATACTAAAACTACGAGCTTTATTTATATGACTTTTTTGAATCATTTTCTATTTTGAAGCAAAATAGATCTGGGTTCAATTGTGACAGTAAAACACCGATATTGACTATTTTAGTGCACTTGCATCAAGGCCAACAGCTCTTTTGAAGCATTTCTGAGTGTTTTTGACACATTTCTCTTAAAAAGCAGATGTAATTGAAAGATATGAAAGTCAGATTTAGCGTCAAAAATTGAAGACGTGAGTGAATGAATGTACTATGTAACATTTTTTTCTATCCTCGTCTTATGCCACGAATATAGCGCAACTTTATCTAAAAATTGAAGAAATAAGCGCCCAAAAATGTTACGCTCCATAGTAAATGTATGAAAGAGGAAAACTATCGTTCATTTCTAAAACATTAATTTTGTGTCAAGTCCCTTTCGTCCACGTATGTTTTCAATTATATAAGAAATGAAAAAATTACACAAAATAAATTCACCAAATTCATGTTTCAAGTAAATTCGTATTTTAACGAAAAAATTGTTTTTCTCTTAAAAAAACGTGCCAGTGAATGATAGGATCTTCAATTTTACTGATCCTCGATCTGGACATTATTCTTAAAAAAAATGTTTCAGTTTTACTTATTTAAGCCCTGCACCACCGTGAATGCACAACTATTTTAAACTTCAAATGTACCATACACTTTTGAAGCCGTTTTTATACACATTTTTATCAAACTTTTTTCAATAGAGGATCACCGTGAGTCGCTATCACAATTTTCAACATATTTTTTTTTCTCATAGCATTTCAAAACTATATATATTTATTAAACTATAGAAAAGAACAACAACAAATGCAAAGGAAAAATAAGCACTTCAGAGAGAGAGAGAGAGAGACACACATAAACATTCACTCTCACTTTCTTATCTAACAACTTAGCGCAATGCTTTGTGCATTAGCTTAAAATATGCGACTAGGAGTAGGAACGATGTTAGACAATTTTTGCCAAAAACAATTGTTTCGTACAAAACGAATTTAAGATTTAGTTTTTAAGTTATTAAATAAATATATGTGCAGATAAACGTTAAGAGAAATAGAAGAGCATGGGAATTTAAACATCAAATTTTGAGAATATTTCTGCTTCTTACCTATAGTATTGGAAATATGTCGCTTATATTTGTCATTAGGGACTATTATTTATATTTTATTTTTTTTTATTTTTCTGATAACTAATTTAGGATGATTTTGTTTTATATTCAGATTTTTTCATGAAATATTTTTTTTTTGTCATATTAGTTGTATTTTATCATATTGCACTTGTGTAATTTTTTTTATTTTTATTCATTTTTTCGTGGAGTGTTAAAATGGACTTCTTGAATAGAATTAATATGCAATTCTGCTGTCAGCAAAGTGATCGAATAGGACAGTCTGAACTAAGACGAAAAACCGCGCGAATGCAAATTCAACTGCTGACCTGACCAACGTTAAAAAAGCGCATTAAGCAACTGCCAAAAAACTATCCAAAAAATTCACATGAACCGACTAGACTGCGACTGCGACCGTCTATATGAGGGTGTGTGCTTAATTTCTTATTTCATTTTATTCATTTCGCTTCATTTTTTATATATTGTTAATTTCTTTTTATTTGTTTATTAGATTTTGTTCAGTTTTTGGTATTTTTGTTGTTGCCGGTTCTGTGTTTTTAGTGAGTTCTGCATTATTTTGTATCGCAACCTGCGAGATATTCTTTCGATTTTTAATGCGAGTATATATACGTATATGCATTCCTACTTTGCAGTCAGAAGACCTGTATAAATTTGGAGACTCACAAACACACTGATAAAAACACGAAAGCAACAACAACATTAACAAAAGTTCTATTCATGCATATGACACAATAAGGGGCTTCATTTAAATAGCTAAAAATAAACTGGGATTAGAGTATAGGTTTACAAGCTGTGGCAACATGAACAAAAATAATGCAAATGAGCTAATGATTTTTGCAATATTGAACATTTTAATATCACCTAGTGCCAATGAAAATCCAAACTTACAAAGCTTATCAAATGAAATCCTCCAAAAATCCAATGTACCGCATATTTCATATGTCCATACATTTATTTATTCAATCATTCGGTATATAGAATAAATCTTACAGGCTATAATCTTAATTTAATTAAATAAAACAAATAAATCAAGCTTAAATTAAAATTTAACAAATGCGAATAATTATTAAAAATACGAATACACAAAGCAATTGATTCGTTAAGAGCATAATTTGTGTTGTGGACTTGATCTTCAAACATACGATAATCTGAAATCTCTATACAGTTAAGTTTACCAGACAAAATATTATAAACGAAAATCAAATAAGATGAAGTACCACGGTCTTTTAAAGACTGTAGCCCTAAAGCGGCCCTCACACGATCAATATTACTGACAGTATAATTACTGACAGTATTTACATTACTGTCAGTGTACCACTCACACGGTCAGTATTGTTTATTGTCAGTAATCAGTTTTTTGACATTCGACTGGTGATGGTGCGAACTATGCTCCGGCTACGTGACCGACAACCGAAAATGGCATGCCACTTTTTGGGGCAGATTCCATCCAAACTTGCACCACGCCTCCAGCTAGGCATCGGACGACCATACCCTTGGACGCAATGTTCCATGTCACTGAATGAGGAACTTTTCCAAGTTTCTTTCAAGTTTCGCTGCCTCATCGTCTATCTGCCACAAAATGGCCCTCCCAGGATTTTGCCGTCCCGTGCCTACTTGCACCCTCTGACCAACTTCCAGCCGGATCTACCCCAAAAAGTGGCATGCCACTTTTTGGCCACTTTTCTGTGCAAATAATACTGATGAACTGTCAGTATTCACCTCACACCATCAGTATTACTGTCAGTATTTAAAAACTTCGTCAGTAATATCCGATTTTTTCATCAGTCATCAGTATCGTTTTTCTTTACTGACAGTACATCAGTACTCACCTCATACGATCAGTAATACTGTCAGTATGCAAAATACTGTCAGTAATACTGATCGTGTGAGGGCCGCTTAAGAGTTTACGTCTTGAATCATAGCAAGGAACTCCGTCTGGCCATTACAGATTATATAATACGAACCTAGTAAAGTTCCTGTGAACTTTTTCAATTCGATTTGAACTATCAGTATAGAAGGGATCCCATATAATTGCTCTGCTATGACTTTTTAATTTTGTGTTATTAATGCTTTTCTCAAATTCGTAAAAAACTTTCAAAAAGGAGTACTCAACCTAAGTTAATTTGACATTTACCTTACGCTGAAGTAAAATTGTATTATTAGATTTCCGAACTACGTAAAAAGGATGTGCTTATCAAATCATATGCAAAAACATACTTGATGCATTTCCCCTTTTATATGAATTCCCTTACACGATTCATTTTTTTGTGCATATAACATGGTGAGAAATAAAACCGACTCAAATTTTTTTTTTATTATTTCTTGCAAGTAAAAATTTTAATAAAGAGTGTGCTTAGATAGTTAGACGTTCACGTTATAGCAAGCTTACTGCAGAAAATATTAGTTCGTAATAGTAAATAAGCTCAAATTTTTCAGCAATGTATTTTGCATTATTTCTTTGCATAACCATCCCTCGATCAACCAGAAAAAAAAATATTCATTTACATTTACTTGATTGTACAGTTTTGAAAATAAAAGCACACCCTGAAATTGCAGTCCACGATTTAATCTTAAATTAAGTTTAAAAAAAAAACTAAGTAAGCAAAAACATATCTGAAAGAATATCAAAAAAAAAAAAAAGTATATAGTATTGAAGTATGTGTGCTTGTCTGGGAGAACGGAAACTACAATATATTGTAGTTTGCTCTCTCGTCTTTCCATTTTTATGTTTTTTGCTATTTTCAAGGTTATTGTTAGTTATTCTGCGAGTAGTTTTTCAATATTATGCGTCAAACTTGGATTCTTAAAAAAAAGTATTTTATCGGAAATATGTACACGCTTAGATTGCACTTTTGAGTCATAGTTCGATCCTACGCTCTGATTTGTGTATAAATTTGCCAAACGATTTGCTTTGCCCGTTTTGCCCCACCGAGGTAGAGCCATCATTTTTTTTTCAATATTAGCTTCTATGTACTTCTCAGTAAGAAGAATTTTCAAATTATGAAAATTCAAATAAACAACGGAACTGGCTCGCACAAGATCCTTTCAGTTTTAAATAAAGCAAGAATATCGGGACTATTTAAATATAAAAACTATGTTCAAAAACAATAAACTTTCAATTAGGTTATCTAGTATTAAAATCACAATGAGGGTAACTCATAAGTTTTAAATACTGACCCCAGAAGCGAAAAAAATTCATATATGCAATTCTTATGGGATCGGATAGCTTAAGAAATTTCGCCTCTAAAAACTACTCCAAATTGTTCAATTAAAAAAAAATATTAAACTGTTATTTCATAATTAGCTTTCTCGAAAACTGCCGGCTTGGAGCTCTTAAGAACCGATGCCACATGCATCTTATGTTGCATACAAAAATTGAAACTGCAGTATCATTTAAGTTTACCAAAACTCCATGCAATGCAGGAAATTGTGCAACTTCCCTTGATTGTCCAGCTGAATTGTTCGCTCAATAGTTCGTTGGGATTTGCAGTATGTCGACCATGAAATGAACCACGACTTTCGAAATAAAATTGTACAATTTGCAAGCGATACCAACCTTTACATGATCAAGATGCAAACGTTACTAACTACAAATGTCACCAGCGTTACCACGAGACTACGAGACTCTCAAAACCATCCGATATGCATATTTTTTGGAAAAGCTGACTAGCATGGTATTATTTTTTTTTATAAAGTCAATATCTCATATCTAACAGAAACTTTTTTAAATCGAATTCAACAAAGGTACAACAACTACAACAATTTTTGTTCAGAGATCATGACCATGAGTTAAACTTGGAAGGCTCCAGAGATCGAAATATTATAACGTAAGTCTCCCATGTACAAATTATGGCCATGATGTCTGGACAAAAGTTCTTTTATTAAGAAATACTTTTCAAATGAGATACATTTCACGTGTTTACGGAGTATACTTATTTTTTCACTTTTCCTGAATTCTATGTGCTTTCATAGATAAATAAATCATCCCTCAAATGTAACACCTATTTTTTAAGTCGATGCTGGGGCTTTCAACTTAAATGACTCTTACGTAACTGATGGATACATCCCTGAAACTATTGAAAACCGCTAAACCTACATACAAGGGCTGATTTGGATAGTGTATCTATCTCCCTGCTTCCGTTTTGCACTACTATCTTAGACACCCTATACATCATTAAATTAGTCACTGAAGTGTCTCAATTTTGCAAATATGTATTTTGAATGTAAACGAACCTAAGCGTCTATTGCAACTTTATCAGACAGCTTTAAAACAAAAAAAAAAAAAACAAAATCGTTTTTATTTATTTATTTTTCCCGTCAGTTCTTAAAACTTTTTCATAATTTTTTCACCAGTAAAATGTCTCTCTTCAAATGCTGACTCGCAAAATTCTGATGGAATTGAGAGCGGCGCTTTTGTTTGTTGTTCATGTATGTGTCTCTTGTGAGCATGTATTTGGATCGCATGTCGCTCTTTTCTTGTATTGCTTGTTTGGATTTCAACTGTTGAGCGTCATCTTTCCATTTAGTTCTCTTCTATGAATATGAACTCATTTCTATTGGTTTCGACGGCAGCGTCGTCTATGTTTGCTAAGTATCTACTCGTTCGCTTTTTGCTAATGTGGCCTTCACCTTAACCTAGTCGCTCAGTGTCGGACATTCGGTCATTTACCTCGCCGATTCGCAATAGTGTGCGACAGACTGACTGAGCTGTTGCTGTTAGTTCTAATGCGGTTGTTTTTGTTTTTGTTATCGAATGTGATCGCAAAAGAGTCGGGTATTCTTTTGCTGTTTTGATGTTTAGATTTTAATTTAGAAATAAATTTTGCCTTTTCATTAAAAATTTGGGAGCATTCATTGCATAATTTTAATAATTAGTCATAAATCAACAATGCTTCTTCAACAGTCAGGTAAATTATTTACAAATAGGTCCCCTAAAATTTTTTTTAGCCAAAAGCCAAAATTCTAAAAATCTATAAAGTGATTCCATTGTAACGGGTGTGGCATTGTGTTTCTTGAAATATTCTCATTTGTAACTTTACTTTTTTGGTAAATCTTTTTGCTAAGTTCTTAGTTAGACAATTTCAGAGAGTTGCATGGAGTGCAATTGCTATTGGCGGTAGAATTACTTACTTTCGTACTTACGGTAGAATTAAACTTCAGGAAAAATAATTCCGTTAAAATTCTGATTAAGTTGCACAGTATGAAAACATGGAATTCTTCTTGTAATCTTTTGGGAAAGTCTCGAAGTCTTTTGAATGATTGAAAACTGTAAATCTACAAATGTAATATGGTACAGGATAACGATTAAGTAATTTTTAAGAGCCTGCACCACATCTGCAACCGCCAAGTGCCGATCTAATTTTTCACGGTACATGTTAGTATGGCACCGGGTTACAAAATTACGCTCACATATACTCCAATTAAGGATGCACTTACTGAATTAGACATCGGGAATTGTTCGTTTCAAGGGTATGCGACAAAAAACGACAGTAAATCATAAGATGTCTGATATTCAGAGCCATTCCGAGGGAGCGAGTAAGCTGAATGCATGATATGCATTATATTTTGTAATACAAAAAATGTTTTCCTTATTCTTCCACCGCAAAGATAGATGTTAACAAAAATATGTTAGTATTTATGATTCTTAGGTTAAATAAAATAAACATTTTTCCATAGAAAGTAAACTTAGTTTATACTGCTAGTAATAAAACTTAAACCGAAGATGAAATTAGCTTAGGAAACTGAAGTACACAAATTCATAATTTGATTAAAACATCTATATTATTACTTTCCTGACTAAGGACTGAAAGTCCTTATAAATGGTAAACTTTATTTTTAAGGAAAATTTATTATAAATTGGAAGGTTAAATGCAATTAAAATTTTACATACTTAAGTAATTGTAATATTAATTATATATGTATAAGCGACTCAAACACCTCGCATAACGATTCAACATATGTATGTACAAATGTATATCTTTGAGTAAAATAAATTGAAACAAAAATAAAATAAAACTTTATAAGAATAGAAGACTTTGATAAGAATGCAAAAACTGTAGAAAATCTTGTCAAACAAAAGTTTTGGGTCGAAGAATACCGAAATGTTGATTTTCTAATAATGTAGAAGTACCAAAAGAGCAGTTGATATGCCGGTAAAAATGTTGAGCTTTCTTCCTGAACTATTTTTCCCATTTTTTACAACCCATTCCACCCCCGAAATTCTGGAAACCCTGCATACAAAATCTTATCTAACATAGTTCTGATAATTTTTCTCATGCGAATTTAATTCGTTCACTGCATTAAGCGTAAACTTTTTGAACTACTCAAACTAGTAGAATAAATACAAATCTCTTTTCCATGGTACTCAGCGCAAATAGTCTCAGCTATTGACTCTCAAATGCTAGTTTATGTCTAGGAATCTCAACTACAAAAGTTGTTTAAAGAGCTACAGCAAAGAGCGAAGTGCTCGAAGCTCACAGAAAAGCAACTCTGTGGTGAAAAACTAATTTTGTAAGTTTGATTTCATGGAAATTCATTAGTTTTCTAGTCGATCGCGTAGTGTGTATTCAGTCGATATTTGGTAACTCGTAAGAAATGTCGCGTTGTAATTTTTAACAAAGTTACAAGAATTGGACCGACATTTTTAATCGCGTTATCTGCGGCAAAAGTTTGTGTTGATTTAACGGTTCGTTTTCCAGTTCGGCATTATTTTATCATTTATTTGAGTTTTTTGCTTTTTTGTGACTAATACAGGAAATAATTGCAGTCGAGGGCTTTGAACCTGCAATAATTGCGTCGGAGAGAAGTTTTACGCCGCGTTACTTTGTACGATCTACTCGTTTCACTACGAGTGTCTGTGTTGCCAAAGCTAAATGCATACTTATGTACTATGTAACCATATAATTTGTACATACATATGTATATAAAGTCATTAAATTAAGAGTGTAAAGTGTACCGGACTGATTTGACGTTATGTGAATTGCAGTTTTTCTAGCGCATTAAATACGCGCTGCTGTCTGTAAGTGTAGAGTGCGTTACCCCCTGATTATTTTGGATGAATTTGTGCAATTGTGAAATAAATGTGCTTGTTGTTTTCGTTTGTCGACTTGAGTGTATTTTTGCTCAAGTAAGCAGAAATTAAACAACGTCGTTATCAAGCAAAACAGATTCGATTGCTTTTTTCCACATTTTGCTAAAAATATTCACTTTATTTCGGAGTTTCTTCAACTTTTTAATACAAACATGTGCTAAATTGAGAAATCTGCATACAGATAAGAGCCCCATTCGTATTTGTGTGGGTTGGCGTACGAATATGTTTCTGGTTTGTTTAGAATTGCTGCTGCCATAATGAAAGCGACACAAAACGATCGCTAGCCATTGTTTATTGAAATGGTCACGCATTTTAATATATGTACGTACGTATGTGCCTACGAGTTATATGGCAACAACTTAAAATTAGGCAAAAAATTGTATCTATCGGATGTGTATCTGTGTGCATGGTGCACACAAGTGAAGCCACGTTTGTGCAGGCACCGATCGCAATTGTGCTTTCGAAATTAAATTGAAAAAATGCGCTACACGACGATCTTTCATATTGCAAAGTATGAGCTTTCGGGTAGGGTAGGGTGGTGGCGAGTTGCGGGCAGAGAACTTAACGCAACAAAGACAAACGCATTTTCAAGTTTGTAGTCGTGTGCTTTTCATTTGCTTTGAATGTTTCCAGTTTATTTATTTATTTCGCCGTTTTATTAGCATTTCTCCCCGTTCTGCAGCCGTTGTTGCTGGAAACAGAAATGCAGAGGTTAAAAAACTTTTTGGGTTTAATAACTTTGCACAAGGTTATTAGATAAAATGTATGAGTGTAAAATGTTGTACTTGCATAGCCGCAATCGCGTCGGTGCTAGAGCTGCTGCCAAGGTGCAGAGAGAGAAACCATAATAGATATCAGTAATCAATGTGGATGACGTACCGAGCAGTGGGTAAGTCAAAGCCACTAAAAGCTTCATTTATAACAATTTATAGCCAAACGAATAGAAATCTTCCTAATATAACTAAACGTTCTAAAAGTCATTTATAAATTATCGTAAGTCCGAAAGTTTTTTTACACTATGTTGAGCTAAAAATAACACTGTTAAATTTTCGACTTATTTTGCAACCGTTCACAAAATTTTTTGGTTGAGAACGAACTTATCGCCACTTCTTTCCGAAATTTTCTACTCTGTTCGGTAACAGTCACTATATACATACATAGGTATTTACTGATTTCAAACTAAGTTATTTTTTTGAAAACATTTGACGATAAATTTAATTTTCTTCCATCAGATTTCATTTTATTACAATTTGCTAATGGAAACTCGCTAAATTCACTAATGGTAAAAGTGAAACTATCTTGTCTTTCATACTTTTTCAAAAGATTGGGCAAATTTTGGCAATGATTGTATTATTTATCGAGTCAATGTTAATATCGTCAATAAAACAAAAGCAAAACAATTATTCCGACCTTATGCGATACAGTATTATTTTGCGAGAACCCTTTTAAATGTATGGAATGGTATGCATTTTTCTTATGAAAGTAGTAAGATTCAACTTTAAGTCGTCGAAAAATTCAACCATAATACTAAATTTTTTCATTCAATTCAATTGCAGGCTTTTTTTTTTGAATAATTTTTAAGTTTTTTTAAAAAAAAATATACTAAAAAAACTGTGATAAAATCACCGAAAGAATTTTTTTATTGCATTTTATTTTTCTTTAAAGTTCAAAAATTATTAAATAAAACATTTTTCATTACAAATTCTAGTTTTTGAGCAAAAATGATTAATTTTTATATAGCCAAAAAAATAATTTTAAAAAGAAGTCATTAAGTGAATAATAATCTAAATAAGAAATTTAAGTACGTTAAAAATTCTGTTTTTATCTATGTATTATAGTATATACTGATTAGTTGAATTGAAAATACTTGAAAAATAACAAACATATGTACTACATATATACATATGTATCCATGTAAAAAGTTGTAAAAAACTATACGAAAACTTTGAACCGCGTTTACTGATCATAACATACAGACCATAGCTTTTCGCCAAATAAATCCATAAGCAAAACAAAAATAAAAATTCCACATGTGAAAAATAGGACATAATACCTGAAACAGCCCAATTGCGCAGCAACAAGTCAATGTGGAATTTTATAAACTACTTGTATTCCTGTTTAGCTTACATTCGCAAATGTTGGCAGTCTATTTCAAAACACATATTTTGCGACGTATCCATCAAGTTTCTGTTTTGTTGTTGTATCATTTGTCCTTGGAAACTGTTTTCGAGAAATTGCAGTCGCAGTTGCAGTGCATGAGACTAATGTGTGCTGTTGCTATTTATCTGTCCTTGAGAAAAGCAAACGAATACATCTATACTAGTATCGTATTTGCACAACTTCCATTTGTATTCCTTTTTTATATACATAAGTGCGACAAAAGCATAACGAGTTAAAGCGAGACAAAACGTGTGGGGCACATAATACATTAGACTGATTCAATTTCCAGGACTCTCCAATCTTGTTACTATAATCGTGCAAGACCACTAAGAACTGATTTTAGCTTTCAATTTTAATACAAAAAGGTCGGTGGTGTTTTTCTTATTTGTGCCAAGTCTTACAAATTTAAATATTTCACGTTTATTTTCCTTTAAATTGCACTCCAACACTTTTGATTTCTTCTAATTTTTTATTGAGTTAGAGGGCCGAAAAAATTATGTTTTGCTTTTACGGCAATTGGTTTCATTTGTTTGATTAGCAAAGATTCAAATATTGAAATATATTGCATCGAAATTTTAATTAACAGATAATTTATTTACTGTGTAAACTATAGTGAAAATGTGCAATGATTTTTGGCATTTTTTGATATAGTGTGACATGGGCGGAAACGGCAAAAAAAGGTACAAAATTGCGTTACGCAATATGTGAACGACCCCTTATATGACTTAAGTCTTTGTAACATTTGTCCTTGTAAACTGTTTCCGAGAAGTTGCAGCGCATCAGACTACTGTTTGCTATTATTGTTTATTTGCCAAACACATTCATGAAAATTCATATAGGTACGTAAGTTTGTGCAAGCAATGTATAATTCCAGCCCATTGCATTTTTCGTTTTATGTTTATGACAGACGTCCTTGAGAAAAACAAATGAATACGCATATACTTGTATTGTATTTGCACAAGTTTCACTTTTATTCCTTTTTAATTTAAGTACTACAAAAAATAAAGAGTTAAAAATATGACTAGGCGTTTGGGGCATACACTCGTATGTATAATCTACGGCTTACTGCAAAAAAGACGTATCAAAATTTAAATAAGAAAACAATTTTGAAACGCGATCATTAAAGCTGGAAACACGAGTAGATAAAGTTATTTCAAGTAAAAAATCCAACAGTGTGCTTGTAAAAACTGCTCGATTTTTTTGGCTTACGTTTTCAGCGGTTGCCACACCGCTACCCCCCTAATACCGCAAGGTAAATATTTATTTCAAGGAATGAAAATTAAGATTGATGTGTTTTCTAAGGAAAAGAAATTTGGACTTGATTTTTTCAACTTCTGAATAATCCCATGAAATCAGTTTGCGATCTTTTGAAATAAAAATTAAAAACTAAAATTGGGATAAAATCAAGTCCCTTAGATTTTGGACGATTATTCTTTGACTTTGTGTAATAATTTATTTCTGTTTTTAGGCAAATATTCGATTTTCTTGCAGGTAAATTTTCCACCATTTTTTTCAAAGTTTTTAACGAATACAGAAAAGTATTGCCAATGCTTTTCATAAAAACTTATTATTTTTTTTACTTAGGTAATATTGACAACAGGAGTAAACGAACGTTTGTTGATTTATCGGAAATTTCGAAAACCTCTCCGGAATAGTTTTTGAAGACGCTTTTAGTCCGTTTTTGAGGGGTCTTTCCAAATTCGTTTCAGTAATGTTTTCGAATGCCACCTTAAGGGATTATGCATTTAAATACATTTAGAAATTCTGTATTTACTTTCATATATTCTTTGCTTATTGTACATTTTGTTTTTGAATCACATCAACTTGTTGCATATAAATTTAAATGTGTAATTTATTTGCATCACATAACGATATTTCGAATATAATATACATCTTTCTCTTATGTATATAGTATATAAGATAGTACATAGTTTTCAGTTGAACAGTGCAAACAAGAATCAGTTCGTAAAAAAAAAGTCTGGCAGTTAACGCTTCAAAAATGTGAGCCGAAATTAATTCAATTGTTATTCGCGGTAATTTAGAAATTTTGTTTTCGGAAATGCTTCGTATTGAAGAGTTTCGATTTTTTATGGAAACTATTGCCACTATTGAGCCAAAAGCTCTGATAATTTCGAAAAAAAAGGCCAAATCGTTGATTTCGGTGGGACTGTTGAAATATATGCATGGGTAATATTTCACCATATTTTTTTCTATATTTTCGAATTGAGGGATAAGCTTTTCAACTGTTTTCCGATCGTTCCACCCTAGTGCCAAATCATTACATTTATGAACGGTACTTAAGCAGTAGGCTTTTTTTTTCTTTCTTTTTAACACAACAAAAAGGTTGTAAGGTTAGACATCATTAAAGTATCATGTGATCCTAGGAAGCCCTACATTATCGTATGTCACATGTGAACATTTTGTTGCTGGTTTTATTGGTAGCTTCCTTTTTCTTATTTATCGCTGTATATACATATATGTATGTACATTGTACATGCTCCCGTATACAGAGTAAGATTCTGTCAATGCAAGTGTGTCGCATACTTGTATAGAGTAGGTCAATTGGTGTATTTTTACACAAGTTTCACAGCCTTCCCCCATGACAGTTAATGCGTTCTCGCGTCGCATTCGCAACCGTATATCACCGAACTGCAACCATGAAAGATCAGGCAAAAACTGCATTCAAGTTCGTTCGGTTACACATTATTTTTTGTGTGGCCTTACACGTACATATGCGTGAGTCTAGTACATATTGCGAATACTAATGCAACTCTTGAGAAGTACATTGGTGCCTATGTTCAAGTAACTAATAGAGCTGTAATTGTTTGAGTTACATTCTTATTTTTCATGTCTACTTAGCCCACGATAACGACGCTATGGTACAGGATTGTGCTGTGGCGTTCCCCATAAAATAACGCACTGCGTCGTCTACTTTTAGTCTCTGCGTCTATTATAAGTAAGTAACATATAGATATGTGTGTGTATGTATGTACTACATACGACTGTCTGTCCGGACGATCGTCTGTTAGTTATTCATTGAGCACAACATCGTGCTGATAGTCGAAGCACAGTAAAGAAAGGAATGCAGAAAAATGTGTTAGTGGAGTAGTTTCCATTACGTCACGTTTTCTACTCGTCGTCGTCGACGCCGTTGTCGTCGTCGGTCTTGGTTTACGTCTCGGTCTCGGTCTGGGTCACAAGAATATCTGAATATTTTAGAGTAGTCGTAGTTGTCTATGCGTCTGTCCGTCTGTCCGTCTGCTCGTCTAGCGGCTCTCGGACGTAGTGCAAGAGCACACACAGCAATACTTCTGCTGGCTGTTGCATGGCTGTTGTTGCCACTATGAAGGTGGATGTGGTGTGATTTGCGAATGTTGAAACTAGAGGAGTCTGGAGTTGGGCAGTGGAGTGCGGGGCTATTCTGCGTTTGAAGAATTTGTGCTATGGTACGCTATAACGTGAGTGTGTGTTCACGTTATTTTGTTATTGCATTCGCTGGCACTCACTGTGGTGGTAGACGTTTTATTCCTGACAGGAAAACAGCCATTTGTGTGTGTCGTCACGTTGTTAGTTGGTTTCGCTGCTGTATCTGGTATCTGATGAAAACAATGAAAGCGAAAGTAAGTCAGCTTTGCTTTGTGGGACAAATTGTTCGTAAGCACAGCATTGGCCGTCGTTTGAAACGACATTGACTGTGGCATTGGCGTTTTATTTCACATATTCTATTTTACGCGAAATAGAATAAAAGGCTTCAAAGCATATACACACACACACATGTGCCTTTGTACCTGAATGCATTGTCTAGACAATATATGTATACACCAGCAAAGAATTCTTAGAACTTCAGGAAGACCAACTTTTTTAAAAGATTGCTTATACGTATTAAAGTGTTAAAATTATAAACTCAAGCTTAAATTTTAAAGGTAAGAGCCTTGCATTCGACAAACCTGCAAATACTATACCTATCAATAGTATATGTATGTACATTAGGGTGATTCAAATTTTTTTTTTTTTTGTTTTTTTTAAGGTGCTGTTGCTTAAAAAGTAAGTTTATGATATGAAAAAAAAAGTTCACGAAAATTCAGCTCTGTAACTCAATTTTATAAGGTGGCACCGGAGCCTGCTAGTTTTACATGTAAATTGTATGGAAAAATTATTTTTTACAAAAAAGGTATCTAAAAGAATAGGTGATTAGTGTTGTTGAGCTGAAAAGGGTCGTTTTTCGACGTAATTTTTTACGCTGAATCCGAATCTGGCCTCAGAATTGACCCATCATGTCGGAATCTTGAAATATTTGAGGCTAAGTACCTAAAACATGATGTTTTTTGTCTACTTTCGAGGCCATGTATGGGATTCAAAGAAAGTTGATCAGCTTATTTTTAACAAAAGCATCATTTAGTACCATCCTTGCCCTTTAAAATGAGCTTTCAAGTGGTGATCTGTGATGCTTTCTTGCAAAGTTGCAGCCATTTCAAGGTGACATGAATTTGAAACCCGATGGTTAATATTGTTGGGTTGCAACCCTTTGTAGGGGATCCAATTCACATCACTTTAAAATTGCTATAACTTTGCAAGGAAACATCACAGATCACCATTTGAAAGCTCATTTTAAAGGGCAAGGATGGTACTAAATGATGCTTTTGTTAAAAATAAGCTGATCAACTTAACCTGACCAAATCTAATCTTTTTTACCCGCTCACGTTGAGTACCACAGTCAGAGTAAAATTTGGTCTCATCCAACCACAGGATATTGCACCATTTCTTCATTGGCCAAATTACATGCTCCTCAGCGAAAAGTAACCTTTTACTGACGTCCTGCTTGGATAGGGAAGGTACTTTTCTGGATCTTTTTGCTTTTAAATTATTATGAATTAGCCTTTTCCAAATAGTCGAAGGGCTGACATCCATGGAAAGCTCTTTTTTTACTTCATTAGAACATGCAAAGGGTTTCTGTCTCACAAATCTCAACATAGTCCTCTCAAGAATAGGCGATATTTTTGACTTTGGTCCACGCGTTTCCTTCTGTGGCGTATATTTTATTGCATTTTCTACCATTCTCTTGGAGCAATTCAACGTTCTGGCTATTTTTCGTAATGAAAATTCGTTAGCGTGAAGGTCTTTTATGTCTCTACGAAGTTGGACGCTGCGATGACGTCATCTTCCCATTCTGAATCACTAAATTACATTATTTGGTTATTTTTTCAAATTATAATTTTAGATCATCTCAAATGCAATGCATTTCTAACTTATAAATGTTTAAAAACCACAAAGCTTCAAAAATATAACTAACTTTATATTCGTGTCCCTATTATTTCGCACAGTCTGAATTGAGTCCACTTCACAATACAATCAACAACTTCGAAACGACGAAAAATATTTTTACTCTGATAACGGTTCTTTACTGCATTGATATCCCAGCAAGTAATGTAATGTACAATTTTATCTCTATTTATTCAAACAGAAGCAGAGGTGTGTTTGAACTATTCTAAAGTAAGTGTTCCTATTATTTTTCACATGACTGTATGTATGTATATTAGTGAATTTGAAGAATCTCCAAAATCAAAAATCTACTGCAGACCCTTTCAAATTGCATGAGGAACAAACCGATAAAGTATAATTGGATAATATGAGATTTTTTAATATTCTATGTTATTCAAGCACAGAACTGAAAAATCTTGATCACAGCTTTCATTGACTACAAATCGAGCTTCTTGCAAATAATATCCAGAGTTTTATTTTTTTTAAATGCTCTAAGAAATCCTAGATTACACAATTTAAGATAATAATAGTAATAAAGTAATAAAACATTTTATGAGCATAAAAAAATCGAACATTCAATTACAAATCATATCAAAACTGCAGATAATACATAATAGGATTAAATCAAATTGTCAAAATGAAATTTTGAGAACGAAATTTGTCACCATATACATACATTCAAAATCTAACACAAAATGCAAACCAAAATGTTTCAGCTCAATTCGTTTGTTTACATTTTGTATTGAATTTTGACATCAACGGGGCCAATGAAAGAGAGCACACACTAAAATGAGTAAACCTAATTATTCATGGCCTGCATAAGATGCTTTGGGCAAAAAGTATATGTAATAAACTTTTTGCTTTGGGTCAAAAAACGTCGACTACTATTAGAACGAATACTTGAAAGCAAAATTGAGAAACTTCGATCAAACATTTTAAAAGCTTATGCTTTTTAGTTTTTGAAGCTAAAGCAGATGTGTATTAAAAGAGTTACAGCTCCCTTAAACTTAATTTTGAAGCAGACAACGCAACGCTTTTCTGGAAAGCATGATCAGAATTAAAATTCACTGCATAGTAAAAAAAAAAATTTATTGTAAAAGCGTTCAATTTTTATTTTGACCTCTTGAGTTATATTTGAAGAATGTAATTTTAATAATACGAAACGTTCCCAATCAAACTTTCAAAATATCTGAATTTAATAATAGTGCTCTGTGGGCGGTAATGCACAAGTGTCACTCTTGCCTTTAATTTATTGCTAAAAATTCAAATTAAAACATTTATTCACAGACACCGCGAAAATTTTCTTATGTATTTACTATGTATTGTACGAATATTCTGATGCTTCGTTTCGTTCGCTTGTACTAAGAGTTACTTCACGGAGTGGAAATATTGAACTAAATTCATATCTTCAATGATAAACTTGAGGAGCAAAAATGCGAACTAAAATCCGAACTGAAACCTCTTGCGAAAGAATATAAAAAGGAAAAGAGCGAAATAAAATAAAGCAAATAAAAAAAAACTTTCAAAATGAAGGAATGACTCAATTGTCCTTCTGCACTGTGTCTAGTCCGATAATTCTTATTTTTATTAAATGTAAAGAAATAATAATTTTGGAACCTAATGTTGTTAGCTGTTACATATTTAAAATTTATATAGATATAAGTTTTGATGTTCTGTTGCTCATGATCATAGCAAATAACGATAGAGTTTCAATGTAAAATCATCGGTAATGTCCACTTTTGTTAGATATTAAGCCTTATTAAGGCTGTAAAACGCTGACAGATCATCTGGAAGATATAATATTCTCACGCGAACATTGTCCTTAGTTTGTATAGATTTGTTTTTTTTTTTCTTATGTACATATGTATGTAACGTAAAAAGATATTATATTTTCCAAATGTCTGAATCCTATAATTTTTACAATTTTAAAGCATTGTATTCAAAACTAAGATTCTTTTAACGAAAAATTGCAAGTCTTTAATTTGTTTAAATATGTGTCTATTCTTACAACCTAAGAATAAGTCAACAAATACGGCATATTCATATAACCGTCTTCGCTTAATAATTGCACTCGTATTACCCACATCACATTCGGATTGTTCGAGCGCTCGAGCAGCTTGGCTTAGAGCTCGAGCTGATATATGCATTAAAGGTTCTCCAGTCAGTTGCAAGGTATAATATGAAGATCAGTGCTAACACTTAGGTTTTGTGGAAATGTACTGAGTCGATACTTGAAAAGTACTTTCAAGAGGGCGAATGTATTTTTTTTTTTGTCATGGACATCAAAATTCAGAAAAACATTTAAAAATTTACTGAACAAAAAAGATAATTCGATAAGTAAAGTTTACTAACAAAAAAAGATATAAGAAATGGTAATTATTACTAAAAATCCAAATTGTACTGAAAAATCGCCAAATGTACAAAAAAATCGTTCATTGTACCGAATGTACTAAAAAGTTGACGAATGTAGGTACTAAAGACTTATTCAATGTACTGACGCATGTTTTCCACAACTGAAAAAAGTACAACTGAACCGTAAATGCGATTACTGAAGTAGATACAATTAACCAAAAAATCGAGAAAAAGTGAGTTAACAAAAAAAAGATACACAGATATTTACCCGGATCAACGAATTAAAATTTTTCTGTTTTTTAAATTAAAAAAATGTTGTTACTACAAAAAAAAAAAACAAAGGTCCTCACTTTTGGTCGTAGAAAGCTTATGCAGGCAACCGGAATCAATTCCATCCATCGCGGACCACTACCAAATATGCACAAAGAACATATTATATGCATAACTTTTCCATAATTTTTTTGGTACTGAATTGAAATAATTCCAAATTCAGATGATAAGGTGATGAATCAATATAAGAGTGGTCTGTAATTTTATTCAGATAATCATAATTCAGATATTTCAGAATTCACATAAGCTCAGACGATTGTAGATTCGGATGATTCAAAATTCTGATATTTTAGAATTCAAACGAAATGTCATTTTCATTCTTGAAAATCATTTTTAAGCTTTAAAATCGCTTACATCCTATATAATATAACCAATTCTACATAAATTCAAGGCATTCGGCCGCGGCTCCGACATTACGTCCTCCAATATAGTATGTCCAACAAACAAGAAATGTGTGAACTTTTCACCAAATGAATTTTGAATTATCAAGAAGTTGTCTGAATTCTGAATTATCTGACATTTTTTCACGGTCTGAACTATGAATATCAGAGTTTTGTACACCACCCATACAATAGATATACAAAATTTATTTTTAGGCTTAAACATACATATATACAAATAATATTATTATTATTTACTTAGGTCTTGCATATTTAGATTGCTGGTAAAACTTTGCCTGCAGCTACTCACATTTATAAAAGATTATCCTTCAAGCATATTCCAAAGTGCTTTTGAGATGCAGTTTGCATATTGAGAGAAACAAAAACTTTAACTGGAAATACAATCCGAATACATTTTCATTTAATTTTTTTTTTAATTGTTTTTGTTTTAAAAAAGTTTTTTATTGGTACGGGTACAGTACGATTATTACAGATTCTTGTTTGAATATTCCTTTTCCTTTCACGTTTAAAGTCTATTAGATACGAAAACAGCCTTGACTGAAACTAAACTTTACATGCGATCTAAAGTTATCAAACCTTCACTGAATGAATTAAAAATTTCAACTGAATTAAAAAATGCAGTAAGTCCAATTGAATCAGAGAATTCCCAGTTATTTTTTGTCTCACATTGTTTTCTTTTTTTAATTTTTATTTTTTTGATTTTGCCCAGTGTGCTGCTTCTTTAGAGAGCAACAGCAGCGCAGCGGTCGAAGTTAGAGTCGCATTGCCGCCGAGCATATCCCTGTCCGTGCACTTGGTCGGTATGTAGGCAGTCGATCGTTATATGCGATCGCTGCTGCTCCTATGTACTGTTCTCATATGGGTCGCGACGCACACATTGCCAAAATTTATACCGCGAGTTGCGCTGAACGATTTTGGGAGATTGTTTACTCAGAAAGTACAAAAAAGTTTAAAATGGTGTAAACACATTTTTGCGATTTTTTTTATAAAATACACAAACCAACACACCGAAGCAAAAACGCAACAGAAAAACGAGTAAAAAGTACAAACGCTAGAGACGAGTGTGTGTAATCTTGTTTTGTGCAGTGCTGCCAGATGAACTTACCGAAATTTGTCTCTTTTTAATTTCTGCACAAGAATTTGCAGTTTATTAATATTTAATATTTCGGAATTTCAAAATGAATTATTAAAGTGTACCCCCACTTAAAGACTTGCTACGTTTGCTAGGTCAAGCCATTTTTGCAAAATTTTAGTAACGAAAGTTAAACCATTTTGCGGAAAATTTTGACCGACAAAAATGAAATATATACATAAATTTTGAGGATGTATTTTATTTTTTTTTTGCCTGTATTTTAGCTTCAGGCTTAAAAATAATTGTCCCAATATTTGAGCTTCCTAGCTCAAACTTTTTTTTTACTAAAACGCAAACATATGGGAATGGGAAAGAAACTGATTGCGACATTCGCAGGTTTGATCTAGGAAGGTGAAATTTTGGGAGAATTTTCTTCAAACCCGATTCTATAATATAGGCATATCTATAGGATCGCGAATTTTTTTTAAAAAAAAACCCTTGGGATACATTTTGTCTGTATTTTTAATCACACGAAAAATGAGGGCATCTCGTTTACAATTAAAATACCTAAAACGCTACATATATCTTAGCACCTGAGGCAGACTTTTTCTACGTTTTAGTAAGTCGGTTTTTTCGTGAAATTTCAACAAAATCGGACATAATCTCTGTCCGAGTGACTTAAAGGTTTGAGCAAGGAAGCTCAAACATTGGCCCAATTATTTTTAAGTCTCAAGCTAATAAAACCTATATTGGAAAGGATAGTTGAAGTATGTAAATTATAGTTGAAGTAAGAAAAATTCTAAATTAACTAGGTGCTGAAGCAATGCAAATTCGCTGAGACATAACCTTCTTTTACAAAACTTGCTTAATTATTTTTTTGGGTAGAAAGCCCTTTTTCTGTATTAACATTAAAATCAATTAAAAAGAAAAATTGTCACGAAATGTAATCAACTTTGAATAAAAAAAAATTGAAAGAATGGAAATTTGATATTATTGATTGAATAGCAATGCCGTTCGATGCATCCTGCCGCCAGCTGTTTTATTTCAACGCTTTAACGCACGTTCTTGAACTAACGAAAATAAAAAGCTCGGCGATGACCACAAGACTTAATTCTGTAAATAAAACTAAAAAATTCAATTTATTATTTTAACTAAAGTTTGGACAAGAAATCTAAATGCTAGCACGAAATTAGCCAAAAACAAACTGCTGATATTTACAGTCAACCGAAAGTTTTTTGTGAGACTCAAATGTTCCATATTCGCTGAAGGGTAAAACTTGGAACCAACCGTCGCGACGTTCTTGCGTTTAACGACACAAAATGGATTATTCAACTAAATAAATTATGTTATTTTTGCATTTTAAATTATAATTTTTATAACTTCTTATTCTTAAAAGCTGCCAGGGCCGGTGCTGGTTTTATTGCCATTAGGGTGCCAGTTCTGATTAGCCACATCTTCTTCTCACAGTAATGAAAATGCTTAGGCTTTTTTAAATCTTATACTGCTTAACACTTGCAGTGCGATACCACTTGCACCGTTGATGTATATATGTAAACATTGGCAAGTAGATTATTGTATGCGTGACAAAAAATTAGTGTAAATAAATAGTTCGAATACCAAATATGTTTTTTTTACTTTAAATGATAACTAAGGAAATCGATGGTAAGTTTTTTTAAGCAAGCATATACTAGCAAAACAGACAAGAGGTCGGTGACCCAAGATTATTCTGGATCAAAATTTAACTAAGTGTTGAAATATTCTTGTAGAACTTTCTTGTCTTTATACCACGCAACACGTCATTTCCTTTCCAATGGGTAAAATGGTTCAACGGGCTATTTTAGTATTGATCTGGGCCAAATTTAATAAAATTTATTTATAACTCAAAAATTATTGCGCCAAATTTTAAGTTGCACAGTGAATTCTGTTCAAAACGTTACTGGGGCTTCCAACATCTATAGCCATTTTTTCCCTGAGTGTGGTGAAAGACGAATAAATATTTGTTAATGCTCTGCGAGTATCATGTAAGATACGGTTTGATTGAAAGAAATCATGAAGAGTTTAATGCTTGAATTTAATGAAGTTGAAGGCTCACATATTGAAACTATTTTTTAAAGTGGAGCAATTGTGATGCTCTGAAAACATAGTTTTGAACAAAAATTTAAGCTTTGCGATCAAGCGAGGAGGTCCTATCTTATTTTTTTTTTGTTTTTTAATAACTTCATTCACTTTGTTCAAAAAAAATTAAGTTTGCATTTGTTTCTGGTGATGATCACCAAGTGTTGATCGAAAGTTATTATTGAGCCTCTGAAACACTGCATATGACCTCGACTTTTAAGAAAAAGTTATGGTACTCAAAAATACGTTTGCGTTAATATTTTGGGATTTTATTTTCACTTCAGCTCCCTAACGCTGTGTTGAATGGCAATAAGGAAAAAAATATTTCTTTTAAATTGAAATTACGCTAACCAAAGCAAATTTAATGATATTAAGGAGACTGCTAAAACGCTTTTCTTAAAAAATGAATTTTTATCACAGAAAACAATGAATCTTTTTATAAAAATCTTTTGCATCAAAAACTCCAATATATCACTCAGTCTTGGAATTATTTTGCATTAAAATGAGAATTCTTTGTTATTGTCTACAAATAAACTGTTTGTATCCATATGTGGAGCTACGCTTTGATGACGAAATTTCAAACTTCTTTGAAATTTTTAGATTAAATAAAATTTGGCATAACTTTAACAGAATAGCATTTAAATTTTTATTTCAGGAGCGTAAAACTTTGAAATATGTAGTTTAAAGTTTCTTGAATAATTCTGAATTTTGTAAAGTCTAAAATTTTTTATTTGATTTCACTATCGTAAATCAAACGACATTTACAACTCTAACCATTTTAAGTGGTGCTAAATATTTAAGAAACTGTATTTTTTTTCTCTACATCACAGTAGTTTAAATTTAATACTAATAAAATAAATAATAGTAATAATAATAGAAAATAGCTATTACAACGACACTTACAACGCCAATTTCTTAGTTACACCAAAAGAATAACACCTCATTTTCAATCATTTAAGATTTTATTTCGATTGTTTTATTTTGTCTACAGAATTCTAAACTTTTCTAGATGCAGTTCATTTAAAAGCTACGCTCTCATAAGATTTCATTGAATTGTTATGATGATTTTCATTATTATTGGCAAAAAATTATTAATTGTTTTGCCTGCTGCGCCCCCTATTAACAACTTATTAAAACTTTATTATGTTTCCATTATTCTTCTTGGTAGTATACAAGGGATAACACATCTGTTAGGATCGGCTAAGTAGCTATTGAGTTATTTATTTTTAAGCGTTTATTTACATTCATCCCACTGTACGCATTTACGCATGTTCATTACACGTCTGTTGCATCTCACGTTTCTTCAATCGTAGAGAACAGTACATCAATGTTTTTATTAAAAAAAAACTTACATTTTTAACATTACAAAATTTGAATTTCAGCCCAGTACAGCCTGAAACCAAGCACTAAACATTTTTTTCAAATTACATTGAACTCGTTGAAAACCAGCTTTTTCTATGGGTCTTTTTTTTATTATTTAAAGAGCTTTGAAGAAAAAATCTATCAATCTGAACAAAACTCCTACCACGATATGTGACACGGTATTTTTTTCTTATTTCAGTTATTTTATTTCTTTATAAAAAATGCATAGCAACAAACGTCTTATTCTTGCTTAGTGGCACGCGGTCTTACATTTACCAAATTTCTTAAATCGAGAAGAAAATTTTTAGTATTGTTTAGTAAAACGCGCCACCTACCAGTTCACGCTGTTTTTGTGTGTTTATTCGAAAACTAGTTCCCTTACAGAAAGAACGGCTCGAAATTTTTATGTTCATCTAATATCTAAAATTCTCGTGTCACAGTGTTTGTTACCGAACTCCTCCCAAACGGCTTGACCGATTCTTATGAAATTTTTTGTGTATATTTGGTAAGTCTGAGAATAGGTGGTAGGCCATAAGACTCTTTTTAGGGTGCATAGGGTAGGGTGTAGGGTGACCCTCATACAAATTTTTTTTCATAATAGCATTTTCACAAACACCACTGCATCGATTCACATGGAATTTACACCACCTAACTTTTATATTAAGAGACATAGTAAGGTCTATAAGATTTCTATTTAGGGTGGCCCTCATACAAAAATATTTTTAAGATAGCATTTTCCCAAAGACCACTGCATCGATTCACATGGAATTTACACCACGTAGCTTTTATATTAAGAGACATGGTTTAGTCTATAAAACTTGTATTTAGGGTGGCCCTCATACAAAATATTTCTAAAAAAATCGTTTTCACGAAGACCAGTAATCGATTTGCACCGAAATTATACCACTTCGCTTTTATATTAAGAGGCATAGTCAAACCTACAAAACTTTTATTTAGGGTGGCCCTCATACAAAAATATTTTTATAATAGCATTTTCACAAAGACCACTGCATCGATTCACATGGAATTTACACCACGTGTCTCTTATATTAAGAGACATTGTTTGGTTCATAAAACTTTTATTTTAGGTGCATATTTAAGGCGGCCGCATACAAAATTTTTTTTTTAAATTCATTTTCACGAAGACCTGTTAATCGATTCACACAAAACTTACACCGCGTAGCTTTTATATTAAGAGGCATAGTTAAGCCTACAAAACTTTTATTTAGGGTGGCCTTCATACAAAAATATTTTTAAAATAGCATTTTTACAGAGACAACTGCATCGATTCACATGGAACTTACACCACGTATCTTTTATGTCAAGAGGCACAGCAAAAACCGTGCAGTACCACGCCTTCCATATAAAAAAAATACCAAAATTTGTGATGCAGATGAATGAGACTAGATACATATGTATATAAAAAGTACTGCAAGAGAAGTTCCAATGAGAAAATAGGTCGTGCCACACCTTCCATATCCAAATAAAACAACATTTTGTATACATATATCAACAATTATTTAATGCAGATGAATGAGACTTGGTAATTACTATATATAAATCACAAAAGCTATAATACATTAAACTCATCGCACCACCTAGCAGTAAGGCCAGAACAACCTCTGGCATACTATACAATATATAAGTCTGCTATACTATACTCTACAGAAGTTGATTTCACTATAAAAATGGGCTGATTCGCTTTTATATTCCATAGCATGAGTTCATACAACTTCGCGATACCTATCGGAAAGGGCAGAACAACGTCTGCCGGGACAGCTAGTAAGCTTATAAGCATCAAAGAAAGTAATAATATGCGCTAAACAGGAAAGTCCCCAGACGATGCTTTCACGAACAAAAAAATGTCGGTATAACCATTTTTCTCTTATCTATACTATTTATATAAAATTACTCATATGGAAATGGTTTGTAACGCCAAAGCGCAAAATATACTGAACCGATTTTAATAATTTATGTTTTAAAACAACATATTTGCACTAAAAAAGGTTATTGTAAACTTATTTCTATGATTTTTTTCAGTTAAAAATGCTATTTTTTAGGATTAAATTTTTTGCAAAACCTCACACAATAATTGTCGTTCGATTTGTCGTTGCTATGCTGCTTCTTGAATTCTGTGTTGTTATTTTTGTTTTCATTTGTACCGTTTGTATACGTATTTGGCTTCGAAGTTCAAAGAAAAACTCTCCTTGAGTTATTTTTTTACTTTTGATGAGAGAGTACGATGTTAATTGCTTTTTACCAGGCTTTCGAACCCTGTAAGTTTTAGGTGCGGGTACGGGTTCGGGTTCAATGAACTCGAACTTAGTGGGTCCGGGTTCAGGTTCAATTTTTTTCCGAAAAAATAAAAAAATTAAACGATTTCATTTAATTTTTATTTTAGAATGTTATTTTATTTATTTTTGGAAAAAATTTTCATTTAAGCTCACAAGTAGAATATTCTCTAGTGTTCTTCGTAAATATGCACTCTTTGCGAAACTAAAACAAACTCCAACGCAGAAAAAGCCCTCTCGACATTGACTTGAGTTGCTGGAACAGCTAATATGACCCGATTTTTTTTTTACCAGAATTCTGAAATCTATTTTCTTTAGAAACCCTAGGATAAGTCTGATAAATCTCGAATTCTTTGATATTGAATTGTTTTTCTTGTTCTTTAGCAGCTCTTTCAGCATGTTTCAGCATGTCTGCCCTTTCATTTTCGGAATAAGATACTACTACACTTATTCGTTAATATTTTCAGTTGTAAGTTCTATACTAGTTTATGATACCGTTTCTGGCTCTATACGTATGTATATGTGCATTTCCACCGAAATTGTCATTTTAGCCGGCCACGTTGTTAATTTTTTGGAGCACACTCTTCAACCATGATTTTTCTTGAAGTTAAGACTATTTTGATTTTATATTCAAGGTGAATTCAAAGACCAATTTTTTATGTGACTTTTCATGTTTATTTACTTTGAATGCAATTTTAACTATGTCTCCCTCAGAATTTTAATTCTTCCTCCTATAATATTAATTCAAGAAGTTTTAGCTTCAAGAAAAACGACAGTTGAAGGGTGTACTCCAAAAAAAAAATTGAAACATGGCCGGGCTGAAATGACAATTTCGCCATGATTTCGTTTTTTTTTTTTTGGAGCGCACCCCTTAACCATGGTTTTTCTTGAATTTAAGTCTGTCTTGAATTAATATCAAAGGAGGAACAATTACAATTCAGAGGGAGACATAGTTAAAATTGCAAAGTAAAAAAAACATGAAAAGTTACAGACCAAATCCATCTCAAATCATGCACGCGGATTATTTTATGTTACGGAATTGGTTGCCGATTATATATGTTGTTTTTCAAAGGATATAAGGGGACCCATATTTCCCCGATTTGATTAAAAAAAATTTTTACGAAAATATGGCCATTTTAAGCTATGCCCATTTTAGGCTGAAAATTGTTTCAAAAAAGCGGCATTTCCATTCAAATCAAAATAATTAACTTTTGTCTTTGATTCTTATAGAACTTCTTATTTTCTGTTAGAATATTTAAGAAAATTTCAAAATGGTTGAAAATTGGCAGAGCTAGTTATAGCGCTTTTTGTGAGAAAAAACAAAGCTGATTTTCTGAAAAACCCCACCTTTTTTTCGCTTAAAATTTTATTTTGGACTTGTACTAATATAAGAAAGAGATGATATGAGTTTAATGCGCGCATAGAAACATTTGAGGTGAGGAGAATTTGTTTTCCAAAAAAAAATATTTAAATTTTTGTTTCAACCTTGCCATCCATCTCTGATACTACTACTATCTGCGAAGTTTCCTCGCAAAGTTACAGCCAGTTGAAAAAGGCTGTAACTTTGCCTTTTTAAAAAAATTTTTTTAATCAAATCGGGGAAACATGGGTCCCCTTATATCCTTTGAAAAACAACATATATAATCGGCAACCAATTCCGTAATATAAGATAATCCGCGTGTATGCTTTGAGATGGATTTGGTCTACATATGTATAAAGTGTTGTAATCTAATAAGCGTTAGAGTATATAAATAGTGGAATTCCAGCGGGTTGGACAATCAAGCTTTGCTTTTTTAAGCCTAATCTTTTTACCAAAGAAGCTTTAATAGGCGTTCCAGGCTTCTTAGAAAAATCTCTGCACTTAGTAACATTAATATTAACTGTAGATATTGTGTCATAAACTGCCAACTGGGAAGTATGAGCTATGTACCTAAAGTGTATTAACTATATCCTTATATAAACTAGACAAGAGTTCTAACCCTTCTTCATTTGCATTTAACTCTTCATCTTCAACTTCTTCAAAATCAGGAAATTCACATTCATTTCATAAGAGTTCAATGAAAGTTGTCAAAGTAAATAAAACCAAAAACTTGCTTGGAGCAAAAAAAATTCTGTGAAATATGAGGTTTGAAATTTTAAAAACTTCAGTAAAATATGTAATTTGAATTTCTAAGCGCAATAAAAATTGAACCTGAACCAAATTTTTGAATGGGTTCGGGTTCACAAAATTTAAGAAAAAACATTGTTCCGGAGCGGGTTCAGGGTTCGGGTTCGGTTCGGGTTCGAAACCCTGCTTTTTACAGTTAAACTGAAATATGTTGTTTTTATAAAATTTAGTTTTGGCCTGTGTCCTGTCTATCTGTTTTTTTTTTATGGACGCGGAAACTATCCGACTGATTTTGATGAAAATTTTACAGTATGTAAGGGTGCATATTTAGGATGGCCCACAAACAAAAATATTTTTAAAATAGAATTTTCACTAAGTCCGGTAAATGGACTCACACCGAATTTACACCACATGGAATTAACAGCACGTGTTTTTTATATTAAGAGGCATAAGTAGGCTATAAGACTTTAATTAAGGGTGCATATTTAGGTTGGCCCTAATACAAAAACATTTTTAAAATATTATTTTCTCGAAGACCGCTTATTCGATTCTCATGGAACTTACACCACATGGCTTTCATATTAAGTGGCACAACTTAGGCCGTACACATTTTATTTAGGGTGCATTCTTTGGGTGGCCCTTATACAAAATATCTTTTTAAATAGAATTTACATGAAGATTTCATAATTGTGGCCGATCGAAGGTTTTTATAAAGTTTGATTCAAAAAATGGGCGATGACACGCTCTTCAAAATCAAATTCATCATATATCACCAACTACTGGACGCAGATGAATGGGACTTGGTACATAAACATGTATATAACAGGTACGGGCAAAAATAAGTTTCAAAGGAAAAAACTATCGCCCCACATAACAACGTCTGCCAGGGCTGCTATATATTTGTAAAAGAATAGGGACAAAAGTTAGTTTCACTGGGAAAATGGGCTGTTTCGCTTTTTCATTCCATCACATGCGTTCATACAATATCGCCCCACACATCGAAAAGGGCAGAACAACGTCTGCCGGGACAGCTAGTTATACTATAAAGCAAATAACAAAACGCCTCAAGATTTTTATCTGTAATCTACAAGCATTCGAGTTAAAAAATAATAGTTAAGAAAAGTTTGAGTTTTCGGTGATAAGCTACAGTGGTGAATTTTTACTAAGCTTTCATTTAACTCGAGTTTTGTTATTCCCAAACAACTTAAATAAAATTCTGTCTCTCAGCAATCTCTCAAACTTGAGTCAAAATTAAAAAGTATTTCCGATAAAAATGCTTAACCTAAAGCTCCTTCTAACTCGGGCTCCAATTTGTATGAACATTCAATATGCACCACTCAATGTCTTTCTTTTTTCAGCATATATCAAAAAATTTAAATTTTAGAGCCCAATATTACGAAATTCAATTGAGAAAGAGACGGATGCTAAAAATATTTCCTGGAACTTTCTTCAACGATGTCAAAATTTTTGTGTTTTTTTAATGATAGCAATGTATGTATAACTTCCCAAAAATAAATTATTCAGTTCTAAAATTTTCGACATGATGCTTTTTTTTTATACCAAAAACGAGATATCTCCAAAACTAATGGTGTATACCTGATCCATATAAGTAAAATTTTAAAATACTCATATGTTAAAAATCTCATATACGGCTTCGGCACAATTTAGCGACAAATATTAGAACGAAACGCATTTGTACATTCAAAATATAAAAATCTACATATAATATCTATTATATAAAATTCATTTTTTGTCTGTCTGTCTGTCTGTCCGTTATGGACGCGGAAACTATCCAGCCGATCGTGATGAAATTTTTACAGTATGTTAGTATTAATCAGGCGGGTGTCATAGGCTATAAAATTTTTATTTAGGGTGGCCCTCACACAAAAATATTTTAAAAATAGCATTTTCTCAAAGACAGGTAAATCGATTCTCATGAAATTTACACAGTATGGATTTTATGTTAAGGGGCACAGATCCTATGGTAAAAATTTTATTTAGGGGCATACTTAGGGTGGCCCTCAGACAAAAATATTTTTAAATATCATTTTCACGAAGAAAAGTATGTAAATCGATTCACACTGCATTTACACTACGTATCTCTTATGTTAAGAAGCATAGCTTAGGCTACAAAACTTTTATTTAGGGTGGCCTTCATACACAAATATTTTAAAAATAGCATTTTCTCAAAAACTGCTTAATCGATTCTCTTGGAATTTACACGAAATGGATTTTATATTAAGAGGCAGGGACTAGATTGTAACAATTTTATTTAAAGTGCAAAATTAGGGTGGTCCTCATACAAAAATATTTTTAAATATCATTTTCCCGAAGACAGGTTAATCTTAATCATATCTAAGGCTTAGACACTTTTATTTAGGGTGGCCCTTATACAACAATTTTTTTTATATCATTTTCGCAAAGACCGCAAAATCGATTCTCATGGAATTTACACCATATGGCTTTTATATAAAGAGGCACAGATAAGATCGTAAAAATTTTATTTGAAGTTCAAACTTAGGGTGGCCCTCATACAAAAATTTTTTAAATATTATTTTCACGATAACAGGTTAAACGATTCACACCGAATTTACACCACGTAGCTCTTATGTTAAGAGGCTTAGCTAAGGATACAAAACTTTTATTTAGGATGGCCCTCATACAAAAATATTTTTTAAATATAATTTTCTCGAGGACCGCCAAATCGATTCTCATGGAATTTACACCACATAGCTTCTGTATTAAGAGGCACAGATAAGGTCAAAAAAATGTATTCAGGGTGCATACTTAGGGTGAGCTTCATACAAAAATATTTTTAAATATCATTTTCACGAAGACAGGTTAGTCGATTCACTCCGAAGTTACACCACGTAGCTCTTATGTTAAGAGGCATAGCTTAGGCCACAAAACTTTTATTTAGGGTTGCCCTCATACAAAAATATTTTTAAGTATCAATTTCTCGAAGACCGCTTAATCGATTCTCATGAAATTTACATCACGAGGTTTTTATATTAAGAGGCACTGCTTAGGTTGTAAAAAATTTATTTTGGGTGCATACTTTGGGTGGTCCTCACAAAAAAGTATTTTTTAAATAGAGTTTTCACGCAGACCGCACATCGAATCTACACTACGGTTGAGGTGAGGCGATGCGCACAGGGTAATGCTAGTTATGTATAGAATATTAAATTCTATTATAGAACTTTATTTGTTATTCAGACATCAAAGTCCAAAATCATTCACAATAGAGTTAAAGAAAATATGAAAGTTTCAGTTATTAGCACTTGAATACAACAAATAAAACAAGATAAAGTCAGTCTTAAGTTTTTTTGATAAAGGCTGTTAGTTGCACGAAAACAAATTTTTCGAAGGATAGTTTCTAGCCTATTTTCAGTAATGGGACAAATGCTAAAACTTCTTCTCCAGCTAGGAGACTTTTTATTTAATAATGACTGAAGATTTAGCATTTAAAAATTTATAGGAAAAGCATCAAGTCACTAAAAAAATATTTTCAATAATTTTTGGTCGTTTTAAAAAGAATAGTTTTTAGTAAACCTGGTGTGATTCAACTTGGGTTCAACTTTACCCCAGAGAGTAGATGAAATCGCCACTCTAGATACTACTAATGGGTATGACAATTGAACTCAAGTTCTTGAAAAGAGGAAGCGTCTCTGAAATCTAAAATTGTATTTAGTAATATACTAACACACAAAATAAGTCAGACTTACGCCCTTGTATTCACTTGCATACTTGTATCTACAAACAATGCATATGCCCCACCGACAACGAAAAGCTTTTGGGTAACGATCATTGACATCTCATGATGTTTATTCGTGCGGGTGAATGCCAGAATTTTGTTATATTCTTGTGTATTAAAAGTAAACCTTGTGATTATATGTATACGCAGCTGTTGGAATTTTTAATAAACAAAAAATAGTAGATGCATCGAAATTTTAAAAGGAAAACAAAATATTGTGTGTATGTGTAGTTAGTTCACCCAGGGCAGCATCGTGTCTGTGTGAACGCCGTTGATGACTGATTGGGGCTACGAAAGATCGTTCTTTTTACATCGCTTACTCTCGCATAGGTATGTATGTGTAGTGTAAACTCAAACTTATTTCTTACAAGTATTTGGACATATACTACTTTGCTTGTTTTCAATTCAAAGGTAATTGATCTACAAAATATGTCAGAGGCTAAAATAAGCAAGAGAACATTATCGGTCTGAAAGCTTTGTACGTTTATTTCTTTCTTTTATTTTGTTACTAATCGCTTACAAAATTGAAGCTTTCAGGCTTTCAGAATCGTTGAACCTGCTGTAGTACAATATTTTTTGTGTTAAAGTAAATAAATATATTTATTAAATGCAAAAATACTTTGGTACTAAATTAGAAATAACGCAAACAAGTGCTGTTTTCAGTTTGTGTCAATAAACTCGTTAATTTAGAAGGAAATTGCGGTTTTTAACAACAACAAAAAAAAAGCACAAAAGCAAAAGATTTGTATCTAAACGGGTCATTCATTATTCACGGTTTTACATTAAATTTTTAGGCTTCTGGGGAATAATTTGTTGAGATTCTCCATTACAAATATTCGATACTCTCATTATAAAGTTAACATTTGTTGGCCCTTTTTGTAGGAAATGTTATTTGTTTTTTACATTGTCAATGTTGCTAAATCGATTTATTTTCAAACTCATATCTGTCGAAAACTATTAATATTAAAATGTCGCCCATAAATTTAATCTTGCATTGTTCTTCATATATATAAGGTTGGCTTATTTTTGCAAGAACTGAATAATATTTTTGTAAATAAATCTTAGAAATTGCCTATTCAAAGTAAAAGAAGGTTTTCAATTTAATCCACAAGTGATGGAAACTCAGAAACATTTTGTAGGGTGAAGAAATGTATTATAGGTCTCGAACTAATTATTTCATTGTCGTTACGTTCAACAAAATATATGCTGAATTTCACAGATTTTTTTTTAGAAAAATCCTCTTCACAAATTCGTAATTATACTAACTTATAGTATATAATGAGTAACTTTTTGACACAATTTATAGTATTTGCGATATTTGATATTTAAAAAATGTCTTGACATTTAAAAAAACTCAAATTCCAAGAAACTAAATTATGTCAAAAACTTTTAAAAAAAAATTATTTTTTAAAATCTTTACAAATTAATAAACCATATAAATAGTAAATATGTAGGTTAGAGTTCGTCAGAAAAACATCATGTTAAATTTTTCGGCAAAGAAAAATTTGAAAACTTACACTTGCCTGTAAAAAATTGAGAAATTATTATTTTCTTTATAAACTTTTTTCTAAAATATTGTTCTGTCTTTTCTGTTATACACATAAAAAATACCGAAAAAATTAACTTCTAATATCACTAATATATTAAGTTAAATTATAAATAAAAAATATTATGAGATTAAGGCGATGAGACAAAACGAGTCAAGTTCAGCGAGCAAAATCTAAAAGATACTTAGAACATGTTTTGGTCTGAAAAATTTCGATCTAAATGCGTTAACGCAAAGTAAGCAATTTTAAGAAATCCAGCTAGAGCTTCAATAGGCATTATTGACATAATTACCCAAAAGACCTTTTTTAGTTATAGTGATAGGTTTGAAAAATTATTCAGAATGCGACTGGCGCATATTTGTGTTGCTTAATAGATATTCTGCATATCTGAATGTATGTACATAACACTTGTTTAAAATAACTTAATGTTCTGGAATTTTCTGGAAAGGCTTCTGTGGTTGCAAAATTTGAATTTTTCGAAATTTGAGTAAAAAATTAAAAAAGAATAATAATTTTTTCTTTTTTAAAATTATATTTCGAATATTTTTTTCCATTTGCTTACTGTACACATAAGGAAGTATCGAAAAAAATTTACCGGAATTTTTAAAGCCTATATATAAGGAGAAAATTCATGATCTCTACTCAAGTAGACCTTTTGTTATTCTTGTTAAATATGTAGCTCAAATGTTTTGCTATTTTATTTATGTTCACTAATACACTATAATTTGGAACTATCAACGACAGAATATAAATATCGCTTAAAAAAAATAATGACATAAAAATATATTTATTTTTAGTCCAAAAATTATCAAAATTAAATACATTTTTACTATGCATTACTGTTATTTATAGTGAATAATTTTACTGAAGCAAAATATTGTAATTACTTGTTTACAAAATACTTTAAAAAATTTTTAACCAACAACTTTATTTTAATTTTTTTTTTCTCATTTATTTTTTCATGAACTTAATTTTTTTACTCAAATTTGGCAAAACTAAAATTTTTTAGCTCTGGTAGCATGATAATTTTTAAAAATTTAATGAAAGATATCAAAACAAAATTACACACATCTGCAAAATATGAAGTCTGAAATGAATCGGAACCCGCACAAGTTTGAATCACAAAACTTGAATCTGATATCAAAATTGCCCTAGCACTTTATGTTTTTGAAATATTTTGATATAAAATTTGGCTATTTTATACCTTCTGTAACATTACGGGAATTCTCTAAACAGCGCCCATACTGATTTTAACAAAAACGTAAGATTTTAAATCATTTTTATTTTGTTGTGATTAAACTTTTCTTCACGGAGATACCTTAGGACTAACCCTTAGGCTTATTTGTATACAAAATTGTATTTTAAATTACATGTGTACATATCTGAGTTTACGTATTTACTTTTATTGGTCCAGTGTCAGCAAACAGACTAGGCATTACCGATGCATTTTTGAACGTGGAATTCAAATATGGTTTCAGGAATCCCCTAGCATGTTCAGTTTTTGAGATATCTTTGGTAAGAATACACGCTAACTTTCTCTAAAAAAAGAAAAATTTGCCATGCGTGTATTTTTTTGGGGTGTACGGCAAAATAACTCGAACATATCTCGGGAAAATAGCATACATACATATATACCAAACGTGAAACTGCATGTTTCAGAAATTCATAAGAGATAGAAAAAAATGCACTCGTTTATAGCAGGCAAGAGTCGTGCAACAGGGAAGATGGGACAAAATTTAAAAAACAAAATATTCAAAATTTTTTTTGATAAAAAATTTTAAATTTTAAAAAGCCTGTAGCAACCTTCATTTCTATTTTCCGGAAGAATTCATTACATAAAGTTACATAAATATATATTTATTTGTACCAAACATAAGTACAAATACACATGTTTCAGCTTTGGACTTATTGTATTTGTTTCGAGTTATACACTGAGATAAGTATTATATGTATGTATTTGGTTGATAAATTTTTCAAATATTTATTAACTATTAAACAATTTTGGTAGATATTAGTATACCCTTAACTGAAAATTATTGATAACTGAACCATACATAATATTTGTCGATTGAAGAGATTTGGTGAGGTTGAATATTTATTTGATAATCCGATATATCTACTATCGATATTTTAAAATATCGCTTTTGGTCATAGTTTTTAGCAGAAATATGTATTATTAAATTTATACGTTTTCAAATACGAAATGAACAAGTGAGTGTTTGCTACAAAGAAATATTTGTTTCAATTAAAATATGATTTCGTAATCATTATTAAATATATGATTGATCCAATAATATTATTCAATTCAGTGCAATGTGTGACATGTGAACTTCTATCAAATATTTATTTCGCAAATAAATCGTTTACTCTGTGTACTATGTAAACATTTGTTATTTTCAATCAAATCCTTTGTAAATTCTCAGAGTAAAGTTCTTATCTGACATAGTTATAAACATTTTGAGGCCCGGTAGCATAGCCCGGAACATCGCTTTGTCGAGTTTTTTTATTTAGTTTGATATTTGTTTAGTTTTCAATACGATAGAAATAAATTCCGATGATATTAAGATGAGCAGCTTAAAAAAGCTCATTTGCCATTTTGTGGACAGCGAAACCCATATATAATTCAAATTTAAAATGTATGAGATAAAAAATTATGTTAGAAATTGTTTAGGCAGTTCAAAAGACATATTTTTTTTTTTGGTATTAAATAGCAATTACAACAAAGATATTCTGATTTAAATAAAACGGTATCAAAATTGTTCTAATAAACATAATTCTGACTGCTTGGAAAAAAATGGTATGCATCAACATTCATGCTCTATAATTTTTAATTTTGACATTAACCATAAATTTGAAGTCAAAATTATCTTCTCTATTAAGGGAAAATCGCTTTCTATAAAAAGGTTTAAAAAGATTTTACCAAAGTCAAATTTAAGTACATCGTCTTACCTGCAAAAATATTTCTGCAATGACAATCCTTACTTAACATCGCCTTTATTAAATTGTTAAGCTACTCGTAAAAACTTTGAAATTTCATAAATAGAAATTTGGATTGAGCCAAATCAGTTTCTTTCACACTACAATTTAGTTTTCAGCTCAAGAGGAAGTCTCATCACTTGCAAGTTTTCCGCGCGTACACTTTTTGTTTAGTTTTAATGATATTTAATATTTCTATTTAATTATTTATTTTTTCTGTTGATATATTTTAAATAACCTTCGTCTACATAAAATGTATTTTTTAAATCAAGTACACTATTTGTTAAAATTGTTTTTGCACTAGATTATTGCACTTGGACTTGTATTGTACTAAACCGACTTAATTTGCTTATTTTTGTTTTCTAAAAAAAAAAAATTTTGTTCACCGCGCGAACTTATTAAGCAAACGGACTTAACAAGCAACCATCGGCAACTGAGTTGTCACTAAAAATTCGCATTGAATCAAAGCGCACTAAACAACAGGACACGGTAAACTCCTTGCGAACGAACGTATCCGTTATGGCAGCGCACTGGCAGAAAGAATAACCGCGCTAATGCGTCTGTGTAGTTGACGGCTTGAACGATCACCAGTCGGTCGCATAGAGTTTCGCAACCTCAGTCAGTTAAATGTTGTTGCGACGTTCCTCCACTGGGCTTAGGATATATTACTTGTTGTTCTTGTCGTCGTTGTAAAAGGTATTTTAAAGAAATGCACATCAGTCACTTTGGCAGTTCGCGTACACGAAAAGGGACCTGCAGCTCTACTGATGGTTAGAAAGCTAGTGCGCCAAATGTTGCGCTGATGTGTGTATTTAGTGTAATATTTCTTGCTCGCTGCTACTGCTGCTGCTGCCGATGCCGATGCCGCTGTTATCATGTACCACGACCATTAAAATAATAACTACCTACACCACAACTACCACTGCCACCATTGCCACAATTCTTCCCACTCAATTCACAATCCACCTAAACAAAAATAAAAATGGAAAAATGTTCATCACAACAACGAGCAAACAACACACATTGCGCTCGCTCTCTGCTCGTCCTGCCAATTACACACACACACACGCACACATACAGACAAGTGTTCTGTGATAGAAAAAAGGATGCGAAAGAATAAAAAAGTAAATAAAACAAAAAATTCGGTGAGTGGCGAAAAAAAACGAAAGCAAAGCAACCCCAACGAGCATCCCTTTAACGCGGATGAGGAGCAGAGCGGCGCTCGCTTGCCAAAGCGCTCACTGTCCGCGTACGCAGCAGAAGCAGAAGCAGCGGCAGCAATCAGTGCTCATTGAAGGGGGAATCGTCCTTGTGAAGGGAGTCATTACTCGCGTTATCCGATGATAGTATTGGTGTTGGCGCTGCAGCGAAATCCTATAAAAATAACCAACCAAAAAGGGATAATTCGCTCCCTTAATTTTTGTATATTTTTAATTTCGGCTTGGCTTGGATTACAACATGGTTATCGTCATTCTACACACTTTTTGCTCCTTTTGCACGGTTGAGTTATGGCATCTAATCTAAAATATTTGATTATTCGCGTATGCACTTCGGACAATTTCAGGACTCTAAACTATAACACTGATTACTTGCAAACTAAAAGAAATTAAATAATTCGATTTGAGCACGCGCTTATTGGCCCTTGTCCGAAAAAGCAAACAGCAACCGGCGACGTCTTAACGGTAACTGAATGTCCAAGACGTTAGTCATTTTCTTCACGAGCCGCCACTCATTGTAGCCTTGCTTCGTTTTCGCCGACGGAGGCTGCTAGCCGGAGTGGGTGTAGGGTGTAAGATGGTGATATCCGATATCGCCTGTTGGCTTCGATTTGTCGTCCTGTGCTTAAGCTACCTTTACCCTTCCGGCCAAGAAATTTACTACCAAGTTAACAACTGTGATACGTTGTGGTGCGCGAAGGAAAGATGCATAACAAAGAGAAAAATCAAGTTCATCAAGATGCCGGAGAGGCTGGCACGAACTCAGCCCCTCACTCCCTCTAGAGAGCAAAAAGGAACTCGCGCAATCTTCGTCATCGCCATCAAAACCATCAGAATCATCATTATCGTCGCCATAATCATCAACGAAAGCACCCACCAGTGGAGCCAGGCACAAGCAAACAACAACAAAGGACACATGCAGGTCCGGAACAACTCCGCTATTGCTGTTCTTTAATATATGGCCATAAACGGTATTGTTGTTGCTATTTTTTATATTTGTCTCTTTATGCCATACAGTCGACAAAAACGATGTCTTTTCTCTTTGGATTTTATAAGAAGTGTTGCTTTTGCGGGTGAAAGAGTATCGTTCTCAATGTTATCCTTAAAAGTCGTTACATTTTTTGAAAACGATTTTCTTCCTTTTGCGAGAGAGAGAGTAAAAGAAACAAGAGTGAATGCTCACTCTCACAAACAACAGTTGCTATGCTTCCACTACAAAAAAAAAAAGAAAATGCAGCTTTGGACGAATGCTTATTCGCTTTTTCCGCTTTTTTTACAGCTGTTTCCTATCAGACAAAACCAAACTGCAAACACAAGAGCGCGAAAACATCGTTAGTCGTTAGAAAAAAACACTGTAGATTGAGCGAAAAATGCAAAAAATCTGAAAATGAGAATGAAATTGTATTTGAGGAAAGTGAAAATATTTTTTAACGTTTGCTTCTATGGTTGGTGGTGTGGGTCTTTAGAAAACGTGTCTAGGGGGCATACAGAGGATTGAAGGACAAAGAATGATATTTAATGGGAAAGTAGACATTGAAACAGTGCGAAAGGATGGCACACTGTATATGCCAGAAAATTATGATAAGTTTTAGAAAACAAATTTATAGAAATTTTAATTTGGCAACCTTAGTGCAAAGAAAACGATTATTGGTAGAGATACTATTCTAAATGTTGTTCCTAACACGCAAAGCAAACATCAATAGTTAAAACTTATCCTCTTTATTCTTAAAATTCATGACATACTTTAATTTTATGTTCAATTCCCATTACTTTTCCACGGTAATATATTCTAATAAGCTACTTGGAATAATAATTTGACATGTTTGGTCCACAGATACATTTATCTTCAATACAGACCCAATCCAATTTATGAAACTTAAAATATTTAATTGATTGTTCTGACTTATGTACATACATACATATGTACGAGTACATTAGACTTGTTCAAAAAAATCTCATGTTCTAAAATTCTTCGGGAACATTTGAAATTCAAAACAATTATTTGAGTATATCCTTGTGAACTTGTCTAATGTACATATGTGTGTATATTCAATAGATTCGTTGTTTTTCGACATCATTTTTATTATTTACTTTGTGTCACATTTCACCGTTTAGATATCTTGATATTAAAATGAATTAATCTGTTTATTTCAACTACATATTCTGTTAATATCTAAAAGACGTCGTTTCACAAACTTACCTGTCGCTCTCGAAATTTTTATTTTGTATTTTGGGTAATCTAGAAATCGAATCTTAGAATGCTTAAAATATTACAAAGCATATTGAACTATGCCTTATACTCTTCCCCGTCCTGGACTGGCACACATTGTCCTACCTAAAATTAATTTACTTACTGGAAAATATTGCATCCTCAATACATAACAGTGCCAAGTACAAGTTCAAATCTCAGCACCAGTCCCGGTCCTGAGGGAATTTTGAAATAAAACATACCTTAATACCTAATGAACAACATGGCCCATAATTATTGTCGCAAAGTTAAGAGCACTCTAAGTTAAAACCTGGTTTTTACCCAAAATTGAAAATCACTCAGGAAAAAGAAAATAGCATTCATACAATTAGACTGAAGCGCGCCTTTATAAAAACTCATATTTTCCAAAGTTATGGCGGGAATTTCGAATTGAATGCAGATACATTCTTAGAATTGATTGAAAATAACATTACAAAAAACAAATGAAAAAGTTTTATATCGAAATGTATGTGAAAAAAACATGGTGAGCGTCATCAGTAAAAAATTGGAAGTTTCCTAAGTTATGGCGGGAATTTCGACATGAAAGCACATGCATTCCTAATATTGATAGATGAATAACACATAAAAAATCAAACCAAAAAAAAATATGTGAAATTGAAAATATTTTGAGAGAAATTTTTTTAATTAAAAAAATTAGTGTTTTAAATTTTTATAACTTTTTTTATAAAGTATAGTCTCTCTTAACAAATATGATTAAATAATTTTTTCCTATCTACCATAGTTTTTGAGATATTTCGTTTCAAAAAATGTTCAAAAACGGAAAAAAAAACAAAGTGTGCAGTTATTAAAGGAATGATCGATATACATATGTATGTACGTAGATTAGGGTGATTCAAATTTTTTTTTTTTTTTTTTGTTTTTTTTAAGGTGCTGTTGCTTAAAAAGTAAGTTTATGATATGAAGAAAAAGTTCACGAAAATTCAGCTCTGTAACTCAATTTTATAAGGTGGCGACGGAGCCTGTTAGTTTTACATGTAAATTGTATGGAAAAATTATTTTTTACAAAAAAGGTATCTAAATGAATAGGTGATTAGTATTGTTGAGCTGAAAAGGGTCGTTTTTTGACATAATTTTTTACGCTGAATCCGAATCTGACCTCAGAATTGATCCATCATGTCGGAATCCTGATATTTGAGGCTAAGTATCTAAAACATGATGTTTTTTGTCTACTTTCGAGGCCATGTATGGGATTCAAAGAAAGTTGATCAGCTTATTTTTAACAAAAGCATCATTTAGAACCATCCTTGCCCTTTAAAATGAGCTTTCAAGTGGTGATCTGTGATGCTTCCTTGCAAAGTTGCAGCCATTTCAAGGTAAAAAAATTTGAATCACCCTAATGTAGGTAGGTAACACAACCTGTAGCACTTCAAGCTTAATAAACTTTCTAATAGTGAAACAATTTTTAAATTTGGTAGAGTTGAGCAATATATAAACAGAGCATTTTACTTGTTCCCCAAGATTTTAAAAGATTTTTGTTAAAAATAATTTTTAGCCTAAAAAATTGTTAATAATTTATTCAAAATAATGTGTCGCACTTAACGTTGTTTTGGTATAAATTTTATCGCTGCAAAACTAATAAGTAAGCTTGCAGAAAAGAAAGTTTGACAAATTTTTGTTCATTATTTAATAAAATTTTAAAAAAATTACACTGAAAAAAAAAACTTATGAGATTTTTTTACAAAAATAAATAATCTACTATAGATGTTGTGAAATAAGCTGGTTTTACATTGCATACATGTTGCAAATTTACACAAATCGCATTTGTTTATGTGTACAACAAACAACTCAATGTGCACAAAAACGTATGCGTATCTGTTTTGAACCCATTACGAGTCTGTCAGCGCGAATTTCGCTATTTTATGCTTCGACGGAACCGTTCGTACCCGAATAGAATTATTTGCCAGAATTTTCAAATAATTCTGAGGACTGAACAAGATATGTGAGACTTTTATTTAAAAAAAAAAACGAGTCCGTTTCGAATCCGTTTTATTTTAAATAACAAAATTCGTTTTCATACGAAAACGAGTCAGTTTCGGATCCGGGAACAAAATTTCTGTAATTAAAACATATCTTACTTGTTGAAGTTCTCCCTGCAGGTGAGTTTAAATGAAATCGCAACTCGAAAAACGTTAGTTTTCGATTACAAAACTTTTTAGCAATGTAAAAAAAAAAATTTTTTTGATCACACTCAAACTCGTCGAAACAAAAAATTGATCGATCAATTTTTTCAATGTAGACTGGTGTTTTGAAAAACATTTGATACAAGATTGTTGCGAAATATTCTTCTAAGTAATGTTGATAAGTATTGTTGCTAAACATTATTGCAAAATATTACTTGTTGATAATTGAACAGGGCCAAGAACAGTGCAGATTTATTAATTTTATGCCCACACCATCTATTTCTAGAGCGCTTCTACGGTAATTCCTTTGCTTTGAATTTTCAGTGTTTACAATTAGTTTGACAAAATCTATGTAGTAGGATGAGGAATGGAAATGTTTTCGTTTTTAAACTCAAATCAAGTATTTGCTCTTATTACCCGGTTTCGATATTTATATTTGAAATAAATAACTATTCGAATGTGCAGCGTTTTTCAGCTTCAAGGGATGGTCAACAGTCAACATTTTAGAGCTAGAGCTCTAGACCGTTTTCAGAGCTCTAGCACTGTGCCAACACAACATATCATGTTTGTTGTTAGTTGTTTTTCTTTTTTTTAAATTTTTTTTTTAATTGCGGCTGCTTAAATGTATGGGGGAAAGTTGGGTTTTTCGCTATGTGGGGTTGTCTGCGCAGCATGATGCGCTCGTATGTTATGAGGCGGGAAATGACAGAGGTACCACCGTCGCGTCCCATTCATTTCTGCTTGACGCAGAACGCAACCCAACGCGTAAAGTAAAGATTAAAATTGCAAAAACAATTTTAATGCCGCCCACTTTCACAATGTCGTCGGTCTTCCCTTTCGTTTGTGTTTTAACATGTGTGCTATTGTGCATGCATGTGTTAGTGTGTGTGTGTAAGAATTATATTCTAGTTATTCTTGAGAGTGTGTGTGTAAAATAATTTTTAACTAATTTTCTATACAAATTTGGCGCGTTATTTTTTATGTTTTGTATTTATATCTTACATACACACGTAAAATTGCTTATTCTATGTGTGTTGTTTTGACTGTGTTGGTGTGTGATGGGCTTTTTACTTCAAAAGCCAGAAATTTATACTTGGATCCACGCGCAGCCTCACGGTGCGCGTCAAATTACACATGGTTTTAGTTAAACTTTTTTTTTTCTGCCTACTGATATCGGCTTCCTTGTTACACCACTCGTTTTTTAAAGGTTGACAGTGAATAAAGAAGGCACTAAAATTTAGTGCGGACCTTTGTAATAGTACTAATGCAGTAGGTGACGTAAGGTGATGAGTGTACCCAGCCACTTCATCAGCAACATCCTTCTAAGCCCCTGAGTCTCATAAAATATTAATAAAATTATTTAATTTACAATTTCATATTCCATATCATATGTGCGAATTATTGGCCAAAAAAATTATGGCGACTTTGGCCAATTATATTTTCACATAATGAAAAATTACCCAGAAATTGCATAATGCGGTTAATAATAAATATATTTCCAAACGAAAAAGTTTTAAGTTCAGAAGTAGCGCTTCTTGTACTTGAGCATGTAGTTGAGACGTTTCTGCAACCGAAACAGTACAGAATGTGCAAGCTAGTACTGTGTAGCATTAGGGTGTCTATTATTTGCCAGACTAACTTTTTACACACGGTCGTCCCTTAACATAAATTAAATGGTCTTGGCCTGAATCCCCTAAAACTAAATACTCGTCCCCGTTTTGATCGATAATACACAACCATGAAACATTCAAAAACAAAATGACCTAATTTCCAATAACATAATCAATATTCACTTACAAGTAAATTAGATTTTTTTCCTTTCCGAACGTTTGCCCAAAAATTTTATGAACAATCGAGCATAACCAAGTAATGGAAAATCACCCAATGTGTTTGCATAATGGACAATTACCCAAAATTGATACGAATACTACAAGGTAAATATATTGAGTTATTAAGTAGAATAAAAAATTTGTACCGGCGTGTGAAACTACTACTCTTCCCCTTCAAAACCTTATTTGAATTACAGCGATATCTTTTTTTTTTTGAAGATATCGTAAATTGAAATTTTCCATTTATCCTGCCATACCGGAACTTATGCAGAACTGTGTAATTAATTTCAACTTACGATAAATATACCTACATATGTACGTTTCATACTTTGTACTTAAAGAAAGACTAGTTTTTGAATTTTATATTTATTCTAAGACTATTATGTAGTTTATTTTAGTAAAAAATCACATTATTTTATTTGTTCTTAAAATTAAGTTAGCTGATCGTAAAGAGGCCCTTGGTTATATATTACCCTCAGTTTTATGAAGTAGCTCAACATTAATTAGACAATATTATCGAGAGTGTACTGTGTAATTAAATGTATTTTTATTTGGAGAAATTACTGTTGCGAACTTACCCAATAGAATTAAATAAAAGCATCGCTTGAAAAATTTCACTAGCTCTAAGTTTTTTTATTGTACACCCGACGCCCAAAATCCAAGATATTCAAACGTTCAGCAAAAATTATGAGATTTTGTGACCGATTTTATTTTCAGCGTTCTTAATGCTGTTATCACAAATATTTTACTTTTTTCACATATCTAATTTTGTTTTTCAACAATACTTTTTTATGTTTAATACGATTTTAACATTTTTACTCAATCTTTTCCTGTTTCATTATAAAAAAATTCATCTATAAAAAAATAGTTAAAATTTAATAACCTGTCGTGAGGTTCATGGAAAACTTGCTTGCATGTTTCATATTACTCTTAGGACTTGTTCTCAAAGGATAAAATAGATAGCCTTAAGCAAGTAGTCGTTAAAAGATATTTCTTAGAATGATAATAGTCAGTTTGCATCTACGTAGCTTTTGATTTATTTATAACAGCATCATGCGCCCAAACGTAATTCTGTATAACTTCTAATAAAAGGCCATATTACCTTAACCTTGACTAAGTCACAAAACCCAAATCAGAAAAAAAATTAATCAAAAACAGATGTAACGCCCAAGATCTTTCTGAAGAAATTTGTTTTTGACAAGCTTAGGCGCTTTGACTTCAACTTTGGACGTTATAAGAATTTTATATTATTGTTAATGCAATAATTTCTACTTTTGAAGAAAGATATTTGCAATTATTTCCTTCTTCTTCTTGTTACAGCAAAGTTTTCAACAGATCGAAAAATGCCATTTAGTGAAAACCATGGTGTTTTTGAAATATTGTTGAACTATGACGCTGTCACACAGTATCCACTTGATCTTAGTTCAAAACTAGCACTCACTCTCTCTTTGAAAAGACGTGGTTAATCAAGGTCCGGATATTTACGACAACTACTAAAGTAGTTACGTATATTTCAATTGTTTCAGGTTGATATGCTTCATTTTCACTGTGTTAATACGTAATCCTATAGTGGCTGCTTTGGAGCCAAGACTTTAGAAGACGACTTCAGTATAGTGATTCACAAAACGGAAGACAACTTTTTAAGAACTTTTGTAAGTAAATCTTCAATCTATTCGCCAGGGAGTGTCTAAATAGCTTCAAAAAGACAATAGTTGTGTCAGTAAGTTTGGGTTGATTATTAATGGACTGTTAATCTGGTGCTTTGATTAGTTTAGGAAGTGGACAGTGTTATATTTTCTAGCGAAGGCTGTAGGTTTGAAATAAGCGTTATGCTCCTGATGTGAGATATTGTTGATCTATTTCATTTTTTTCGGAACAGGCTGGTAAAGTGTTTGTTCATACCATCTAGCTTATTATACGGACTCAGATGTAGTGATAGTGTTCCGTTCCTAATGTTGATTGAACCGATAATGTTGGTGAACTTGAGAGATATTTAGTAATGCTGTGGAGTGCTTTCAATTTGTGGTAACAAGCCATTTCATTACGTACGAGCCTTATTTTAGTCAACCCTCGTCATGCAGCTGTGTTTAACATCTCTTTACAGTATTCTATAGATATTTATAATGTTCAAGATCATTCTGAATATATCGCCTTTCACTTTATGACCAATTGCGATGCTTCCCTGTTCAGGAGAAATCCAACGCCTTTAATATAGAGGTTGTCACTTCCCGAAGATATATGTTACCAGCTAAACCAGTTTTTCGGATAGACTAGTTTTTCCTTGGCCAAAATAGTTCATTCGAAGCGTGTTAAGATGAACCAGTTCAGCTTAAGAAAATGTTAGTATATTAGGATAAGTGGGTTTAGCGAAGCCCGTGTTGGACGTAATATAGTGAAACGTGGCCGATAACATATACACATGAAGCTTTGTAGCGACATTTGCTAAAACCCAAGATGTCAAGCTTGATTTTCAGTATTGCGAGTCACGGGTTCGTTAGTCTTGTCCCCGCTTTCTAGAAAAGATGCATCTGCATGCCAAATTCAAAATATTTTTTTTTAAATCTCCGATCCTTAAAAGCTTATAAATTTTTAAACTCACTCATTTTATTGCTCTAGCTTTAGTATTTATGAAGTTATAAGATAATCTTAGTACAACTCTAAAGGGACTTTGTTAAACATCCTTAAACTCATAGATAGTTCAAGATATACAATTATAGACTTGTGATTAGTCATTAGTTTCCAAATTTTTTTGACTTTTAAGAGACTTTCAACTGTTTCAGCATTGTTCAACTTTTTTCGAGTTTTTCAACCTCACTCAACTTTCTTCAACGTTTTCTATATTTATTCGAATTTTCAGCCTTTTTCATCTTATTTCAGATCTAAAAAAAAAGGATAAATGATGCACTTTGCGTAGTGCCTTTTGAATAATGATTAGAAATTAAATTAAAAATCATAAGCAGTAAGTTCCATGAAGCAACAATGCAATTTCCATGCAACTAAGAACTAATTTATAATAATACTGCCATTTCCGCCAGTGAATCATATTCAGTTCCTATTGGTGGCAACTTAAATTGGTCGGAAAATGACTTTTGCTCATTAACTCAAAATGTATGCCATAATTTTTTCCCAACTGCTAGTGTTCTTCAATAGAAAGGCTAGCGGTAATGTGCTTATCTGAGTACTTTAAGATCTCAGGTATGCATATCAAATTGCCAATAGCCAACGGGGCTTTGGCCCCAGACCTCGACCCCGAAGGGGAGAAATCATGGGACAGAAGGACCAGTTTTTTTGCTCATCAATCAATCGATTATATGCATTTTTAACACAACAAACTTTTTAGTTTTGATTATAAAATTTTCTTAGAAAAGGCAATTTTCCAGTTTTTAGCACCGGATCCCGCAAAGTCGCAAAACGGCTGCCCTGTGCGTATCGATTGCCATGTACCAAACTCATATTTTGTATATTCTCTCATAGTTACACCATTTAGCTCCTCACAAAACATAGAGTTGTAGAAGTTTTTCCAATACACGAAGCTCAGATATACTCTGCAGATGGTGCTAAAACATGAGTTTTAATTTGAGCTGTGACACTCTGGATATACTCTGCGGATGGTGTCAAAACACGAGTTTTAATTTGAGCTGTGACACTCTGGCTATCAATTATGTCTTAAGTTTTGCTATTTTTACTTTATTAGTGTTCATATAAGTATGTACATCGTATATAATTTCAATAAGACCCCCTCATTCTTCAGCTAAACTTTACATATGTACGTGCAACTAAGTAATGATCAAAACATAAAAATACAGCAAAACCTACGGACTGAAAAAAGTTTATTTAATGACTGTACGTTGGGGAAACATTTGAACATACTCCGTTTATAATAAAAACTATTATCCCTGTTCCTTATTCACCCATTTTAAGCCCTCTTTACCGATTACTTGTGCTCTCAAGCCTCAGCGCGAACAACGGCAGTTCAAAAATTTAATGTCTTCCTATAATTTTGACAATAACTTTGCTACTATAAATGGCAGCGTTGTAACTTCTGCAAGGCTAAGCGCCGCTACCAGTTACCGCACACTACTTCTGCCCACCGACATCAACTACCCCTCCCCAACCGCGCGGCGCTTGTTTACCCACTTACATTCAATGTTATAGAAAAATGTAAAAAATACATAAAATTTTTATTTTTTCATCTAATTCTCATCTCTTCTAACTCGGAAAATTTGCACAGCGAGTGGGCGGCGGTGGGTCGATTGTGTAGTGGCATCGGGGCAACTGATTACTACTTTTATTGCCAGTGAATGTTCCGTGAGGTACTCGGAGTAGCGTTGCTCGTAGTTTTTGCCATCAGTGGGGCAAGTTGCAAGAAAAGAACTTTTTAAACGCGAAACATTTTCAAGGGTGGTTTATGTGCTTTGCTTTATAGTACGCTCAACGCGGCAACGGCGGCTGCTTTTCGCTATTCTCCTTTTGGTTATTGTATTTCATTTTTTCTTCATCTTCCTTCACAGGTTTCAATTTTTTAACTACGTGTTCGCAGTTAAAAAATCTCATCTTATTTTTTATACTGGTATGTGTTGTGCTGTTTTCGACGTGCTCACAAAAAAAAAAACAAACAAATAGAAATAAAATAAAAATCGCACAAGATGCACTGAAAATTATGTTTGAAGACGAAATTGCCCACGGTGACGAAAATTTCCCGATTTTTTGTCAAAACCGATAATATAAAAAATTATACCACTAGAACAAATGTTGATTATCTTAAATGTTTGTATGACAATCCGTAACTTTGAAATCATTTGAGAAAAAAATATGACATAATGGACATGAACAATGTTTAAAAAAAGTTGAACAACTCAAAAATACATTTCAGAAAATATATATATTATGTCTTTTATTTAAAAGTTTTTGAAAATTGCTCTACAGTATTAACCAACTCAAAGTTTTCTAACTTCTTCATGACGTTGATGATGTTAAACGAGTAAATTCGACTTAAATATTGCATATTGCCGAGACGAATCAGGAAAAAAACTTTTTAATCACTAATTTTCTTTTCATATTGGAGTTTTTAAATTTCCGTCTCGATTTAAAAATGTTGTGCTAACTATTATGATAATTAGTAATAACTTGTATCTCGATAAGGATCGTAGGGCTCGAACCTTTGTTCTATAACTATTTCGATTCGCATCATGTTATTTATTCCTTCATTTGAAATGCTACTTGAGTTTTAAATTTGAGACATTTTTCTTGTGCTTTAGTTCAACGTAGCTTCTTCATGCTGACGCAGGATTTTGTTCCGTGTAACCCTTCTTGGAGCACTTGTATGCTTCTGGATTGTCTCTTCTATAGCCGTTTTTTTAATATGTATGTGTGTTGAAAATGTTGTGTTTAGAGAGTTTTGAATGAATAGATGAAACCCAAACCACCCAAATCGCGAAGCGAGGGTTGATTTCTTTTTTGTATTTTACAATGACTGCGACAAAAGTAGTTGCCGTTTCTGTAAGTGTGAGCTAGCGCAGGCACCAGGCAGGCATCAGACACAGGGAACGGAAGGTACATTGCATGTGAAGCGCTAGGAAAGGGAATATTTTTATTTGAAAAAATATATCTACGTACTTACATACACTCGTATATATTTTAATGTCTATGCAGCAGCACGGAGCAAACTTGCTATAAAGGTACTTATTATTACTTTTAATACTTTTGTTACGCAGAAAAAAGTTGAATAAAAAATATAAAAAGTAAAAATGTAGTAGTAGTAAAATACAGAGGGGTAGCACAGCATCTCTAACGATTCGCGAGAGTAGTGGTGAGAATACAACTAAGCACACTTTGCACACAAGCATGATGCCTGAGGGTTTCTATTACTTTTTTTCAACTGCATTTGTATTAGTTGTCGATAATAAGTTTAAAATTTTTGTAAGAAAAATGGTATGAGCAAAAATCGATAAGCGACACAAAACAGATTTGGGTACAATTTATAATATCGGCACTCTTTAATATACCAAGAACTCCGAAAAATTTGAAACAGAAGCAACATCTACGATTTCAAACGATACGATTTTGAATTTTATGTAGAATTTTTGAAGAAGGTTAGGCTTATAAAAAATTTTAATGCAGTGGCTAGTAACAATTGTACACTAGATTTTTTAACCTTACAATAACAGTTCTCATTTTAAAATTAATAAATTTAAAGGAAATCAATGTAAAAATAACTATAAATATTCTCACGTACAACCATTAACGTAAGAATAAACCCCCGAAAATACACGTCCATGCTGTCAAAAACTATATAAATATAAAGTAAGGACTGTCCCAGAAAAAACTTGCACTTTTATTTTTTAAGATTATACTCTACCTGATAATCTTATAGGTCTAAAAAGACAAAGATGTCTAGCAAGCAAGAAAAAGTCCGCGAACTGATTTTGTCCACATACCTGCAAAATCCAGGGTTAAAATATTCAGCTATAGCAAAAATAGTTGGTGCATCAGAAAGAACTGTCAAAACGGTTATTTCTAATTATAAGAAGGGTCTACCTGTTTCACGAAAAAAGGGTACAGGCAGAAAACCAGAATTTTCTAACCCAAAGGTAGCGGCGAAGGTGAAGCGCCTTTTTAGGCAGAATCCCAACACGTCAGTGCGAGATATGGCGGCTAGAGTAGGTACATCAAAATCTACTGTGCAAAGGATAAAGGAGAAAAGTAAGCTAAAGATATATAGAGTTCAAAAAGTACCAGACCGTTCTGATGAAAAGCAGTTGATGGCTCAGATGCGAACCCGAAAATTGTATGAAAGGTACCTGACTAAATTTGACTGCTGTGTTATGGACGACGAAACTTACGAAGAAGGGGAATGTGCCTAGTAAATTCAAAGAAAAAAAAATTTCGAAATTTTCGAAGCAATATGCACCTGTGGCCTCAGAAGCAGCTTCTTTGTTACGCAAGGCACAATCAATTCCAAAGTTTATATAGACGAGTGCCTCGAAAACCGTCTTCTACCATTTATTCGTGCACATGAGGGTACCGTGATATTCTGGCCAGATTTAGCAACCTCTCATTACTCTAAAGCTACGATGGAATGAAAAAAGATCAAGTTCTTGCAATCCTTTTAATAGTAAATTTCATTGATTAGTGGATCCGTGGAGTAATTTAAAGCCTTAAATTAAATTTATACTTTTTTTCAATTTTCAACAGAAATTTCCAAGCATATTTGTCAAAGATAACACCCTCTCGTTAGATATCTTTTTATATTAGTTGAACTGTTATGTAAGGCACATTTGTATCCAAAACAGATAAAAATATGTATCACATGGTTAAGACACAAAAACAAATTATCTAAATAGAACGTAACAACATCTTTCTTTAAAGAAACTCCGTGGCGCAACGGCAGCGCGACTGGTTTTAATCAGTAGGTTACGTGTTCGAATCACGTCGGAGTAAGAGAATGTTACACGTGCTCACAAGAAAAAATAAAATGGGCTACGAATATATGTCAAGCTAACAAAACACTTTTAAAATCACCTTATTCATCCTTTAGTTTTTCATTTGCGAATACGTACTGATGTTACTAACATTATTGACAATTTCTTATTAAGTTCGTTTGTCAAACCTTGTCATTTGATTACATATGTCCATGTAGGTTCATTGTTAATGATAAGGGTCAAGTATATTAATTACATAACACACAGTTTGTGATTAAAAAGAACACTCTCGGAATCCTTGCTGGACACTATTTTATAGGGAAGCATGCTTTCTGCCTGCGAGAACCTGACGTAGAAGAGAGTCTGTCCATATATTTATCGTTGTGAGTGCCTCGCGATGTTGCGAAGCGGGTGTTTCTAATTCTTCGTATGCTGCTTATACGGTTCTCTTGAACATGTAGTTGAAAAGAGCCTCAGATCAATTTGTTTTCCCTAAGTTGCTAGTGAAGTTATCAACCGAGTATACAGGCCCAGCTGAGGCCTAAGTTAAGATGACAATTGTGATCTCCCTAACTGAACCCTCTTTGCAGTTTATTTGGATGTGTTAAAATCTAAATGAAATATGTTTATAAAATTTTTTCTGAATTGTAAATTGCCACTTTCGAATGACATGACATCTGTTTTTCTGCTATCAAAGAACTTTGTATTTCTTAATTCGCTTAATTGCTTCATTATGTTTTTGCTTACAATAAAATATTTTATTGCTTTATAATTTAAATCCCTGATTACGATTATAAATACTTACAATTTAACCCCACAAATAAATGAATGCTTTAAAAAGTCTTAAGTTTAACTTATGGAACTAGCTCTTATTTTCGAAAATCTTTGGCAAAGTTATCGAGTGAAGCTTGCGAATTATTGAAGAAGTCTTTTTACAAAATGTCCTCGGTAGTTCTTAGAAAAAGTTGACAACAACCAAATGCCACTTTTATTTAATCTTTTAACATTTGTTTTATTAAACGAAACGAGCGAACTCAATTCCAAAATGCAAATTTGAAAAAATCAAAATAAAGGCAGTTAAAAATTAGAATGCAATACACTGAATCAGTATTAACATATGAAGTGTTATGCGTTCTACACTACTATAATTTTACTAATATTTCTAGATTATAAAGTTTGGTTTTAACTATATTTTGTGTATAAGTAGTTCTGGCTTAATAATAACTAAGTCCCAAATTTAAAAAAGATCAAAATTCTATCTTAAGACGGCACTGCATTGAATTTAAACATTTTGCTACAAATTGATATTGGATAGTGCGAATACTAAAATTTTTTTTCTGAGTCGGCTTAATACAGTAAAGAAAAATTACAAGAAAAAAGTCTATACCATATGTTTCGAGATATTGTGAAGTTTGTCTGCAGTGGCATCTATGGAGAATTTTCTATGCCATTTTCAATGTAGGGTCTTCCAAGGCAAATTTAATATACTAACGCAAAATTTGTTCTCAGCGTTGGCTTTTACAATAAATTTTTTAAAACTTTAGAGCCTTTTAGTATATTATAATCAGTATTGAAAAATAAATGGAAAAAATTAGATTTGAAAACAATTAAAGTAAGCAGTAGCGTCATTTCACCAAAAGCTTGGGGGGCGAGAGCTTAAATAACATATCGAGTCAATCATATTTTGAATTGAATCGATGTAATTAATAATAATATCAGATCCTTGGGGGGGAGGGGGGGGGGGGGGGCAATGCCTCCTGCATAGCATCTTCTGTGGACCGCATTTTGAACATTTTAAATTTTATGCCAACGAAAGTTTCATTAAAAACGAACTACTAAATTCATAAGCAAAATAATATTTGTTTTGCTCACAGCGCCCACAAATTTTTGAAATTTGAACACCTTGCTAATAAAACAAAAGGTAAAGGCAAATAAATGGTTTTGTAGCTGAGGTGCAACATTTTGTAGTTGAATATTCAGTTGCCGCATCTTTAGGGCCGCCTTTTCGAACCATCAAAAGCTCACACCGGAAAATGCGATCGAAAACCCAAAGCTAAAAAGTTTATGTGAATTCGTTGAATGTGTTTCTATACATTAAGATTATAGAAAGTCGAGTGTATAAGATTACAGGATAAGATATATGCCAAGGATTCGACAAAACAACTCTATATATTCTATTTAAGCTCTTCGATATCTATCATTTGACACAAATTTCAAGCTGTTATCTTCATTAATGAAAATGTACTCAAAAAACCGGTGAAAACCCATGTTTGGGACAGGATTCAACAATGCAATCCCTGGTATTATGTTTCGGCCTCTTCAAATTCTATCATTTGGCATTGCCATTTCGAGCTATTATTTACTACAGCTTAAATTAGAAAAACAAAATTGGCTAAAATTCGGGCATTTTCGGCCATCGGGACAGGTTTTGGCAAGGCAACCCTAGATATTCTATTTAGGCTCATTGAGCTCTATCATTTGGCGTACATCTCATCCTCTAATCTTATACACTGACTTTTCTACAGCCGGCTCTCCGCCTATATAAATATTTACAAATAAAAGCCGGTCTAATATACTTTAAGAAATGACCTTTTATTAGGGTGAAAGAATTTCAAAAATAAATAAAAACCAATAGGAATGTAAGAGTATTTCTCAATACTGCATTCAGGTAGGGCTGGCGGGCCTATAGGCTATAGCCCTGAGCTTAAGGGGTACGCATCATATTTCGTGGGAACAAAAATTTAAAACTTTTTTTTTCTTGGTCACACCTTCAAAATACATCACAAAAGTCTTTTGGGAGTGCTATTTTCGACCTTCTGTAGAAAAGCCGTTTTGAAGGCTCATCTCTTCTCTTTCTGAAAAGCATTCGAACTTATATCTTTTATTCCAAGGGGAATGAAAAGGCAAAAAATGTTCTTTATCTGATCCCATTTCCTTTCAGGGAACTCCTTTCTGAATTTGAGTACATAAGTACCTCACACTGTAAGCTTTTACCATTGATACGAAATGTGAAGAAATAAAAATATTTTTTACTTCACATATTGCCAAAAAAAAAATAATTCAAAAGAGCTTTCCGACAGCTGTTAACTTTTTACTAAATACATATTTTAAAGAATGTTTTGCAAAAAAACAAAAAATGAAGAAATCGTTAAAATCGGAGAAAAACGCAGCTGAAAGCATTTTTCTGATAATAGGTCCTAGTACATTATAAAAAAAACTACTTTATGTATGTTTTTCTGAGACAGAATAATCGTCAAGGTCTTTCGCATCTAACTCCTGTTTTACTGACTTTCGATATATGTGATTCATAAAGCATTACAAGCCGGAAGGAAATTTTTTGATTATAAAGGGTGTTCTAAGACACACGCAAGAACCTCATAAATATTATAAATTTATGAGGCATTCTTCATCAGAAAAGCCATCCCCTGGCACATTTTTATTTAAAGATAAATAACTCTGCAAAGTCTCAAAACATTCGTTTGACCTTCAATTTTTTAATGCCGTTTGGTATTTTTGCAAATTTAAAAATGTCTGCTCAAGATGCCGTCTACCACGAAAAAGGTCATGTAAAACAATTGTGAAATACTGAAAAATAAAATGAGCCCAATAAAAAATTTAAATAAATTTGAGTGCAAAGCTTGGACATTTATAATATTTTTGTATTATGAAAGTTTTCCGAAAATTTTTAGTACTTACATTAAACCATTTTGGTCCAAATTTCTCCATTAATCTTTTTTTCTCTCCTAATCTATCAACTCAAGTAAAAATCGCATAGAGTAAAAAGTTTTCAAAATTGGTGAAAATATTCAGTAAAACATTTTTTTTATTTAAATGTTGAAAATTGCCTTTAAGAAAATAAATACATACAGATATAAATATCTCTGCCAATTAAAACTTTTGAAAATTGTTCTACAGTGATATCGAAAACTGGTCAATGCTTTCTCCCCACATTCGATTTAACGTAAATATGCTTTTCCTTTACGTGTTAGCTTCCATATTTTCAAATTTCGGTTAAGTGGTGGAGAGGATTTCTGTAAGACAATCCAATTTTCTTTAGAATCACACAGTTTTTAATTTATGATTGTTATATTTTCTATGTTTTTCCAACTATAGCCGCATAGAAGTAAGATACTCATTACTTGAGGCCACCAATGTTCACGTTGTAAAATCACCTACTTCTCTTTCTAACAGTGAAGCGAAGCTTCTTACTATAACGATTCTAATAGTGTTCTTGTAAATTTCTGCTTTCCTGTTTTTGTATACATTTTTGTATTTATTCATTCTTTACTTTTATGTTCCTCATTCCCGCTTAGCGCGCTTAACTTAGCCTTCAGTTAAAATTTGTGTGCCTGCAGTGGGCCAAGTGTGCAACATAAAAACTAAACTAAATTTGTGCCCAAATTCAGCGCCACAACCCCCTTTGGCAGCCTGCTGTTAGTAAGATTCGCAGCTATTTCGATAGCGTCGCTGTTGCCGTCGACCCCTGTCCTTTATTTGCGGTAGTGCGCTTAGCGCCTCGCGTACTTAGACATCTATCTTTGCCTTTTTATGTGTTTTGAAAATTTTGTTTCTTTATTCGTTTATTCATTCGCTCGTATTTCTTTTTTAACATAAATCGTTGCTATTGCTCGTCTTCCCCCACCGTTTCTCTATAGTTTGGGTTTTTGGCAAAATGGGCTGATGCTAGCTTGGCGCGAACTTGTAATAGAAGGATAGGAGTTAAAATAAAAAGCACCAGGATGAAGGGGCATTTGGTGGGAAAGTGATTGCAGAAAAAGTTCGATATGGGATGAAGCTTCGTTCATTTGTTCGTTTAAAAGTTTAGTTTAGTTCTTGAGCTACAATGAAAAGGAAAAAAATAGCGCGATGCGAAGCGATTTCAAGTTTCGTTCACTTGGTTTTGTACATCTTTTCTTTAAAGCAACTCAATGGTTAGCAAAAGAAATATTAGAGCTTTGGTTTTTTTTTTAATAAAATTTTTATTTTCTCTTCGTCTTATCACTCAATGGCTCTGCACATATTTCATGAAGTCTTTGCCAGGCAAATAGGTGTGAGTAGTTTTGTTCCGCTTCCTTATTTATTTTTATTAATTTGTGATGTTTTTGGTGCCTGATTGTATTTGCAGAGTAAAATTTAAATGCTGCTCAAAATACGAATAACACTCATAGTTAGTTAAGATATAAACAGGGTGATGCAAAAAGTCTTTTATGGTTTGAATTTGCTAATCATGCAAACAAACAAGCTACGTCATATTACTTGAAATTTTGGATGTGGAAAATGTCTCAAAAAGAGTACAAATCTGCGATACACATTTCTACCATTTCTCGTTGCCAGTCGATATCTTTCACGTTTATCTAAACAAAATTCCCCATTTGTATTCAAAATAACAAAACTATAATTAACTCTGATATAAAAAAGTTTAACCCTATAGGTAATTTTATACCACCTTGTACACAGTAGCGTCATTTTACCAAAAGCTTGGGGGGGGGGGGGCGCGAGAGCTCTTAAATAACATATCGAATCGATGATATTTTGAATTCAAACGATGTAATTATATGGGGGAGGCCAATACTCCCCAGCTCTACCCAATATTCGAAGTATTAATTCAGTAGATTTAACGTAGTTACAGTAAATCTTACAAGCATACAAATGTACAAATCTTTGTGAAATAATGAATAGAAAATATACCACTTTTAAAAGCTATCCACTGTAAGAAAATGTGTAAAATTCTGTAATTTAAAGTTTTCATTATAAAATGGATATAAGTCTTTCATATTATTGCGTTACCTCTGGTGACACCCGCCCTAACGACGCCACTGTAATATGGCATGTAATTACAATTTGAAGTTTTATCAAAATCGCTGCAGCCGTTTTCGAAATAAAGTTCAGCCATAAATATATAAATATACAAATATATAAATATATATATATATAAATATATAAATATATAAATATATAAATATATAAATATATAAATATATAAATATATAAATATATAAATATATAAATATATAAATATATAAATATATAAATATATAAATATATAAATATATAAATATATAAATATATAAATATATAAATATATAAATATATAAATATATAAATATATAAATATATAAATATATAAATATATAAATATATAAATATATAAATATATAAATATATAAATATATAAATATATAAATATATAAATATATAAATATATAAATATATAAATATATAAATATATAAATATATAAATATATAAATATATAAATATATAAATATATAAATATATAAATATATAAATATATAAATATATAAATATATAAATATATAAATATATAAATATATAAATATATAAATATATAAATATATAAATATATAAATATATAAATATATAAATATATAAATATATAAATATATAAATATATAAATATATAAATATATAAATATATAAATATATAAATATATAAATATATAAATATATAAATATATAAATATATAAATATATAAATATATAAATATATAAATATATAAATATATAAATATATAAATATATAAATATATAAATATATAAATATATAAATATATAAATATATAAATATATAAATATATAAATATATAAATATATAAATATATAAATATATAAATATATAAATATATAAATATATAAATATATAAATATATAAATATATAAATATATAAATATATAAATATATAAATATATAAATATATAAATATATAAATATATAAATATATAAATATATAAATATATAAATATATAAATATATAAATATATAAATATATAAATATATAAATATATAAATATATAAATATATAAATATATAAATATATAAATATATAAATATATAAATATATAAATATATAAATATATAAATATATAAATATATAAATATATAAATATATAAATATATAAATATATAAATATATAAATATATAAATATATAAATATATAAATATATAAATATATAAATATATAAATATATAAATATATAAATATATAAATATATAAATATATAAATATATAAATATATAAATATATAAATATATAAATATATAAATATATAAATATATAAATATATAAATATATAAATATATAAATATATAAATATATAAATATATAAATATATAAATATATAAATATATAAATATATAAATATATAAATATATAAATATATAAATATATAAATATATAAATATATAAATATATAAATATATAAATATATAAATATATAAATATATAAATATATAAATATATAAATATATAAATATATAAATATATAAATATATAAATATATAAATATATAAATATATAAATATATAAATATATAAATATATAAATATATAAATATATAAATATATAAATATATAAATATATAAATATATAAATATATAAATATATAAATATATAAATATATAAATATATAAATATATAAATATATAAATATATAAATATATAAATATATAAATATATAAATATATAAATATATAAATATATAAATATATAAATATATAAATATATAAATATATAAATATATAAATATATAAATATATAAATATATAAATATATAAATATATAAATATATAAATATATAAATATATAAATATATAAATATATAAATATATAAATATATAAATATATAAATATATAAATATATATATATATAAATATACAATTTTAGCTCGTTTAATAATAGTAGATAAACTAATAAACGGTATGCGAACATGCGTTAAATGTATAGAAATAAATACCAAAACTTCAAGAGGATACAATTTGCTTTCAATTTTTTCATTTTTGTAATGCAGTATAATTTCACTAAAAAGTAATTTATGCATTTGGAAGCCTATTGCATCTAATAGAGATTAAAAAATGTATCCTTAGATACCACACATACATACATTGTATATATTATTATATTAACAATAGAGTGGTTCCAAATGATCATATTCGATAATTGCTGCAGGGTCCCTATTTGAATCTTATCTATGCTTCAAGGCCCGAATAGTTTTCCATAGAAAAGTTTTTTGGAATATAGTTACCTTTCATGGTTGGCTAATATCTCGCCATTTTAGTCGCCGAGTAAGAATTGGCTTTATAAACATACAGCCAATTCTTACTCGGCGACTAAAACGCAAGATAGTAGCCAACCATGAAAGTGGGGATAATCTTAATTTCTTCAATGTATTGAAGGTCAATACTTCCTAATGTCCAAAACACGAAAGAATTGTAATTAAAAAAGGTGATAAAAGCACAACAACTTGGGCACAAAAAAAATCGATGTGATTTGTCTATTAAGTATAACTTAATGCTTAATTTTTTTTTCGATTTAGTAAGTATTCTCCGAGTAAAAAAGAAAACCTAAGGAATAACAATACGTATATTTCGGGTCTTTAAAATGATTATAATGTCGGAAGCGTTACAACTTCAGATTTTAAATTATACCTATTGCACAAAAAAGTCTTCTTTTCAATACTATATTTTCGATACGTATGTATTATTTGAAACCATTCGGCACTTTCAGACTTTTATCTTTTTTGCAATATTTCAATACCCATGGTTTTTATCAAATTTTCGGGCACGAAACGGAAACTTCAACTTTTCTATTAATTTGCTATTTTTCGAAATTTTCTGTGCTATTTGATAGTTATCGACTGTTTAGGTACTGCTCAACACTTTTTGACTGCTTGATGCTAATCGACATTATGCGACATCTTCGATATGTTTCAATACTTCAAAATATTTATCGATTTCTTCGATAGCTTCTGATACCTTTCGAAAGTTTTGTTTTTATCGACTTTCCAATACTTCGACATTTTAAACTACTATCGTTTTTTCGATACTATTCGGAGTTATCGACCTTTTGACACTTCGACACTTATCAATCCGTTTTTACTATTTTTTACGCTTATCGACTGCTAATGAGTTTTTCGGTATCAACCAAATTTTTATTATTGACATTGTCTCTTTCAATTTATATGACTTATTCAAGAACATTCGATTTTACTATTATGTTCTTTTGTCGCAGCTTAATTGCAATTAAATAAAAATGTTTGTGACAAAAAAAGAAACGATAAAATAAAATATCGAAATATCGGTTATTGTTGATCAAAAACTGTACGATGCTTTACTATTATGTTCTTTTGTCGCAGCTTAATTGCAATTAAATAAAAATGTTTGTGACAAAAAAAGAAACGATAAAATAAAATATCGAAATATCGGTTATTGTTGATCAAAAGCTTCGATTTGGTGAAAAGAGAGATTTATAAGTCATAATCGGTCTAGCTTGCATAATAAAAAAAAAAAACCTACTGATGAAAACCCCTTATGAACACATACACATGCGTGTGTATTACATTTTGGCAAAATTGATGTTAGTTTTTGTTTAAAATTTTCATAATTGAAAGTGTTTTGAGTAACGAATTACATCCATGCACCATCTGGAACTAAGCTCTAATAGAAGAAAGATAATATATAAAAAATATATTTATGTGTACACATATACATGTATACAATAAATTTATTTCCTGTGCAGCATAACGTACTAAAGGCAACAATAACGTAGACAATTACAGCACAATACAACTACAACACCGAAAAAACATGCAAAGGGAATGAAAAAATATCTTCTAATAAATTTACTTTATGTGTTCGCGTAACTGTTGAAGCTGTAAAATAAAGTTTTATACTTTTCTAAGGGCTGCCTTTGCCCCAACTCCACGCTTACGCCGCGCTCTACTTGCCACCCAACGCCATTAATATTACACAGCCCAAGTACCCTTGCGCGCCTAACCTGTCTAATACAACATTTCGGTTTTTTCCACTATTCGACTCCCTAAAGTTTTCCCCCGCAAAAGCCTTAAAAAATCCATGATTTGAGGGCGAGCGCAACGAAGATGTCGCAACGTACTGTAGTACTTAGTTTTTTTCGGAAAAGGATTTTTGTATATGTTTTTTTAGAAATGTTAAAGTAAAAAAAATAAACGAAAAGAGATGCCACAACAGCCGACGATGCTGTTGCAAAGGACGGCTGCGACGAAATGCGGAAACACGACGAAAACTGGAAAAACGAAGCTTTCGAGGATGCGTTGCGTACATCATTCGAGGATGCCAAATTCCTATTCTCAATCTTTTGGACCGCTGCGGGGCGAAATAGGCAGAGCGAGGCAGGGGAATGACTGATGGTGTTTTGGAGAAGCGCCGAAAATGCGGGCATTGGAGGCTAAACGCAACAAAAGCAAAGCACGAAAGCGAAAAAAGAATGCCGAGAAATAAAGAAACATGCAGAAAAAACGTGCATACATGCGCGGGTTGGCATGCGGCGCGACGACATGCCGCGCGGGATGTGAGAAGCCGCTTCTGCTGCTTGGCGAAAGTTGAGCGTTGAGAAAATTACGAAATGTTATTACAGCTTCGCAGTCAACTTTTGCCGCTGTTGTTGTTGTGTATATACAATTAAAAATGTAAATCAGTCGTCTTTGTACAGCGCGCTGCGCGCCCCCTTTTGATGCCTTTGCCGTTGCCGCATCATTGTGGGGCCAAAACTCAGGCCCAGGCCCAGGCTCTAGTTGAGGCACGAGTTCGACGCTAATGGCAATTTTTTCTATATATTAAAGTTAGCTTGTGCCGAGTGCGAGTACATATTACATATTTATATTTATTTATTTCATGTTGTTCTCCGTTTTTCCATTTTTTCATTTTTGTGTTGTGTGTTTTTGTTTTTGTTGGTTTTTTTTTAAAAATTTTTAGGAACTAGAAGGGTGTTTCCGGTACCACTGCTGCCGTTAGTGCGTGGAGTGTTGTTGCGCCGCGCGTATGCTGGCATGTAAGTAGATTTTCAAAATTCGAAAAAGGTGGAATATAATGCTTTGACATACCGTTGAATGCGTCCCTGACACCCTCTCATCCCAAGCTTATCTGTACATATGCGTCTGTATGTGCTGCCGCTGTTGCTCTAAAATTTTGCCACCCTCACCCCTCCTACGATGGGCCCGCCGCGCACTAAATATAAAAAATTAGGAAAAGGGTAGTTTTTTTATTTAATGCTTTTAATACGGCATTGCACCGCACTCCGCTGTAGTCGCGTTTCGTACCCATGGTTAATGGCGATTGCGGTGCACGGGCGGGTGTGGGTGGGTAGTTGTGAAAGGTTTTCTTTGAGATTTTTTTGTTGATTTGTACGGGTATTACTTAGTTGTGTGTCTCTTTTCCCGCTCCCCAGTTCCTTATCAGCCTACGTGTCGTAATGTGCTTCACGTCATTTGCAATTTTTCATTTTAATTTTCATTACTATGTATGTACCTTGAGTTTTAGCTGCTTCTACTTCTGCTTCTTCAGTTTTGCTTGTAATTTTTTCTAAAATTCCATACATGTACTTTGAAATTATGTAATGAGCGTATAAAATGTGAAAAACTTTTTTTCGTAATTTTTCAATTTAGCGACGGAAATTGCCTTGGGAGATAACATGTAGGCTGTGTGCCAAGCGTAGGGTTGAGTTTCGCTCCTTCGCTACTAATAATTAATTTAAAAGTTTTCTTTAGGTATAGATTGAAGATTCTTAATGTCATATGTAAGTACGCACTAATTGAGTTTTTGCATTTTGTTCTTTTTCGTTTTTTTATGTGAGATTGCTAATTTTTATATATGAAAGCTTGAGCTTTTTGCTATTCCCTATGAGTTATATTTTAAAAGTATAATCAGTTACTTGCTATTATTCGCTATAAATGAATAAAGAAATTTAAATTTGTAAATTATAGCGGCTATATACTATTCCCCGATATTATGTTTCACATTCTTCCATCATCGGAAATACACAAAAATACCATTTTCATCACTTAAGCTTTCCACCGGTATACATATAGTTTGACTTAAGTATTGAGACAAATAGTCATAAACACCCAAGCCAAACTCAAACTTGTGTACGATTCGAAAACATTATAATACACATGTATATTCTAATGCCTATGTATCAAAATTAAAAATTCTGCTAATTACCTCCCATATTCATGAATTTTTGCTGCAGTTTTCAAATTTATTCGGATGGAACTAGACGGCAAGGCACATTGCAACGTTCTGTTGCCATAAAACCAGAAAACTACTCTAAAATCGAACCGGAATCATTATTAGTTAGAGCTACAACTTCATTCCGGTCGTAAAATGTTGTTTCCTTTATCAACCACTTAATGTTTATGTGCCTATGCGGCATGTTGTTGTTTAGCTTAAGTGTAGGTCAAAGGTTACGATTTATTAAATCATGATAGTTTTTTACTTTTTTTTAAAATTCAAAGTCCCAAACAAGAATTTCCAGTTTAGCATGTTGCACAATGTACTTTTTTGCCCTGTGAGTGCTAATAAAAACATAAGTAAACAAAAAGTCACATCATACATATGTTTGACTTTTTAAGTACTGACTTTTATTGAAAAGTGTACTAATTTGTTACTTAGACTTATGAAATCTGGCACCATTTGTTGAATATCTTTGATTGTATATGAGATATGTGAATTAAAACTGAATTAGAGCGCACAATAAAAAAATTGTTAAGTGAAAATAATTGTAATTTTGGTAACATTCTGAAGGGAAGCTGGTAAATATTTTTCAGCAGTCCTCTCATATTTTGTAAGATATATTTACTATAGATTTGAAAACTAAATTTTTATTTATAGGATTTAAAATAGCGTTATTTACGTTTAAGTTTGTCAACATAACTTAATTTTTTTAAAGTAAGAAAAAAAGATTTTAAGACTGAATTATGTTCAATGTACTTGCTTGCGAAAAATTTAATTTCAAAATGTATTCAAATCCTTAGTCCGAAAAATATGCCTACGTAGCAATTTTAAATTTTGAAAATTTCGTCTGACGCATAAACAACAAAAAAACTTATCTCTAAAAGAGCTCAGCTCATTTTTGAAAAAGGAGTTCATAATCCATGTCATTATAATAAATATGATTTTCGATCAACAATGATTAGAAATGCTATTTTTTGAATGATTTCAGTGTTCTTAGAATAAATAATTACGGTTCCTGCTACAGAGCCTTCATCAGTAACCGTAAAGAAGTTTCAAGCTTGCAACACAAGCAAATAAATGCAAGAATGGAATTTCGGCAGTGCTTTGTTTTGATTTCTGCAATGGTTCTTAACAGATCCATTCAAAAGTTAAGATAAACTGTCTGTTTAAGATCAATTAAAAAAAATTTGTTCATCCCTTGCAAATTCAATAATTTGAAAGCTTTACAAAAATATATTTTAAGTTTTCTGGCAGGTGAAAAGAAAATAAGAAGTTAATATTAATATCAAGAAACCGTTAAGTGTTTGATTTTAAAGCTTTAGCACACTTATTTAAGAGCAACCTAAAATATGCAGAGCCCATATCGACACATAAAAATGAAAATGCTCTATTCTGCAAAATTCAACATTTTACAGAGGTGACTAAAATAAAGCCCTTTTATCTAGTTGAAGACAAAATTTTCAACTCCTTCAGTGACTGGACATTTTCTCATTTATCTACTGTCAGCTTATAGCTGGTTGAAAATTTTTAATTTGGCATAATATTTAAGAAAATACTTCTGTTAACAAATATGTACATAAATGGTAATAAATTCTAAATATCAATTTCTAATGCACAAAATATAATAACTTCATAAACTAAGAACGTCTGAAATAAATGGCAAACATGGTAAACATAAATTTTATTTTCTCAAAGTGTGGAATTTCTGTTCTACAACTATAAAATTTTAAATAAATTAGACACATTTTTTTATTTCCCACCCAAAAGAAAATTTCCGAAAAATCGTCCCTTTTGATTGATATTGGCAAATAAATGCAAACAGTGATGCTTTTAGAGTGGTAGAACTTTAAATAAAAATCAAACACATATTGATTAAGTTTGAGTCCAAATTTTGTTTTGATTATTTAAAAGACTATTTTATGATTTAAGATGATGATTTAAAAAAGTTTCCTTCACATGTTTACTACGACTAGCTGCAATAGATCGCATTTGGTTGGTTAAATTTTTATACTAAGTTAAGTCACTTGTAAAAGAAATCGCACTAAGCATAAATAAAGTTAAAAAAGCTACACATATCAATACATAATCAAATGCAGTAAATTTCCAGTCCAAAGTTGCCGATTTGATTTGTGCTACATAAAGGACCGTACAATGATTACCAAATATTTGTTTCCCCATTTGGATTTCTATCGCTAGAAATGTGAATTGATGCAACCGACTTGACTCGGTTCGATTAATGCTGCATGTAAGTGTTGGAGCAATTTTCCACTCATATCAAATTTGAGCGTGATAGCCTGCTTAAAGCCTTAAGTTAATGTATCATTTACGTCGAGTTTTGAAGTCAATACCCTTGGGGTAAAAATTCAGAATTTTATTATTCAAAGGGTGTTTTCTTGCCACCATATTCATATGTCCTTTAGTAAATAGTTTTGTGTGTGTCAATTGGCTAGTAAAACCAATATCAACAAGTTAAAGTGTATAATGTAAGGCAGAGTGCCACTGCGGTGCAAAACGAAGCGAGGCAAAAACCTCTAAGATTGTGTTCGAGCGCTGGGGGTCGAAGGGTGTGAAATGCCTTGATAACGTATTCATTGTGTTGACATTTTGTCGCCATTTGACTAACGTTGTCGTTGTCGCTGTCGTTTGGCAATAAAATCTGAAAATACTAAAAAAACACACTCCAAGTGTAGAAAAAGGCCAAGATGGCGATTCGATGTCTCACTTCGGTCGGAACATACGCAGACTCACAGACACACACACACTCGTCTCGTGCGAGTATGTAGGGTGAGTTTATCTTAAGAGTCTGTGGGAAACTCACAACGACCTTGACCTTTTTTGTGTAATTGTAATTTTATGTGGATTATCAAGCCAGGCGAAGCAGCACCAGACGATATCGTGAAGCACCGGAAGAAAAAACTTTCATGCTCACACACGCACAGACATTGGAGCAAAAATCATTTCCATTTCGAAAGACAGCCAGCGCAGCACAACCCACACAAGTACGTTGTTTTCCTCAGCAGCAACAGTGTCAGGACTATCCCAGACGACCAACACCCAACCCATACATTTGCCCATTTACCACAAGAACGCAAGTAGACACCGGAAGTCAGAGTCCAAACACTTGAGAAAGTCAACCGGCATTCGTTTAACAGAATCTGACGAAACGGAACTCATTCGTTGCGTTATTTCATGTCGGTTTGGTCAGACCATTTCAAAACTCCACTCCTCTCACCACCCCTGCAACTTTGTTAAGGCAAAGCATTGAATTTTCTTAGTTAGACATTCGGCTATCTCGGCAGGGCAAGTCTGGCTGGCAGTGTGTTGGGGGGGAAGATTTCTGTACGAAAAGGAGGTTAATGAAGGCTTGGCTGGTGTGAATTTTCGTTGGCTGTCTTGTGCTGTTAACCATAACAAGGACACTCGGCTAGCATTGCCACTGTCAATGCCAAAGTGAAAGTGAAGCAAACAGAGAAAAAATGAGAATGTGGGATCGGTGGGCGCACATACAAACATTTTGAAAAACGTGAGAATGTCGTAGCTTAGTTGGGTCGCAACCTGTTGCATATTGCAAATGATGACGATGTTTGTTCGTACAGTAACAAAAAGCAACAACAACAAGTATGTACGTATAAAAGGATGTTATTTTCAGACTAAGAGGACGAGAAATCTCTAATACAAAGACTGAAATTTTTTTTTTTTTTTTTCAATTATTGGTACAGATACAAAGTCATACAGGTATTTGAATAGTTTCGTTTTCATATCATACCTTCAGATTAAAAACAAAATAGCACATTACACAGTGCGTTTACGAATTCGTTAAAGAATTATTTTTTTCTTTTTTATCAGATGCATATACACTCTGAGCCTCAAGTTAATGGTGACGAAAAGAGAGAATGCAATCTCGTTCACCTATTTGAATTAAGCCAGAAACAAATTTTAATAAATTCAATCAGATGGACATGACCGGATTATACACTTTTTTTAAGTGTTAGCCTAAAAAAATGCTGGTCTCTTGTGTAGAAACTTCCCTTGCATAGTGTTAGTTTGCTAACCACAAAAGAATTATCTTAATTTGAAGTGCAATATAATTACATAAGAGATTAGCTACTACAGTTGTTAGTCCTTTTAGCTACTTAACTTAAAAGCCACAAATCGTCTAAAAATCTTTTGATTTAGTACGAAATAGGAAAAATTATAATCGTTAATTTCTTATTTTTTTAATTTGTTTAGCTTTTTCGCGCTTTCACATCGTAGATACCAACTCAGACTCAGACATATAAAAATATCTACATACATACATATATATAATTTTATTTGTATATTCACACAGTTCAAGGATTAAATGTTGGAAAACAATTATCCTGCAGTCTGTTGGGTTCGAAAGGCACAAAACAAAAAAAAAATTCAAAAGACAACAATTAATAGGCTATTAAGTTAACTACGAAAGTAGATTTTAAACCAGAATGCAGAAAATAAGCTTCACCAATTCCGTCCGCAGGCACTTACAATGTGGGTATATCATCTGCATATACAGTATTGGCCAAAGCTTAAGCACCACCTTAGTACATATTTTTTCAAATCATATTTTTTTTATGAAAACTACGTTTTTAAAACATGTTGCGTATTTATTTTATTTATTTATACCTTTATTATTGACAAACAAAAATAAAAAAATCTGCGTCTCATAAATAAAAAGTTAACATCGAATGAACCTTTTAAACCCAAAAGCTTAACGGACAAAACTAAAGCACACCCTTTTTTATGGTCGATCGATCGCTTCTTTAAGTTATATTATGTTAACTCTGATAAAGTTACATATTCAGCCTGCACCTGGCACTCCATGGTGAGTGAATCTCTATGAAATGGATGAAAATAAAAACCATCTGATAGATTTTTAAAAATACTACGGGTAATTTATTCTCAGCTTTAGAAATTTGTTGAGTACTATCAGTGAAATTTTGCAAATTTTATGCATATATTGACTTAATTTAAAGATTTGGAGTATATTATTTGACTATTATATGAATTTTGGAAGCAGGAGCTGCAACAAAAGAAACAAAAACAACAACTACCACAACCAGTGTTGGCATGTCACAAGGATTTTAAGGTTTACGACGTAAACTGTTGTAAATGTCGCAAATGTCACAAATGTCGCAAACTCCAGATCAACCTCGCTTTCACAACTACTAAATTGTTTGTCAAACAATTTGACGAAAAAAAAATATTTGTAATTTGATGAGAATTTGAACATGTTTGACAAACAATTGAACGATCTGAATCAAGTTATGGATAAATAATTTTTCTTAGTATGAACTTAAAAATTCGTCCTTGTCACAAACTCAATTTTTGTCACAAAGGCTCGAAGGTCGTAAGCGTCGTAAATGTCGCAAACGTCGCGCTCATTTGTGACATGCCAACACTGACCACAACAGAAAAAACCCCACCATAAATTCGATCTCGATAGCGAAAAAAAAAATTAAGCCAGAACAACATGAGCGTAGAAATTAAAGTACACTGATCAAGCAAAATGAGAGAAGCTGTCTTCAATGTGAGCATTGTTGTTTTCTTACTCTCGCTAGCTTGGATATTCTTTTTTTTATTTTTTTTTTTTTTTGAATGATGCAACAATAATAAAACTCCCGTTCTTAGCGTGTACTGGGTGAATATTAGGGTGTTTTTTTCAAACTTTAGACAGGGATTTTGTGTATTTTTTCCTATATTATAGCTTGAGGAATAAAAATAATTGTCCCAACATTTGAGCTTCCTAGCTCAAACCTGAAAACTGCGCGGACAGAGTTTATGTCCAATTCCGTTGAAATTCAACGAAAAAACCGGCTTACTAAAACGTAGAAAAAGTCTGCCTTAGGTGCCAAGATATAGCGTTTTGGGTTTTTTAGTTAAATGGGGCTCGCCACCCACGGTTGTACAGCCACGCCCACACTTTTCGTGTGACTAAAAATGCTGAAAAAATACACCCAAAGGAGGTATTTTTATTTTTTTTTTAAATTTTGCGGTCATTAATGCCTATATAATAGAATCGGGTTTGAAGAAAATTCTCCCAAGATTTCAGCTTCCTAGATCAAACAAAGCAAAACAACGAAATTCAGAAAATTTACTAAAACACAAAAAAAATCTGTTTTTCGTTGTTTTGATTTATTTGTTTTTCATACGAATTGTACGAGGAAGCAAAAAAAATGCGCCGTTCGCAGGTTTGATCTAGGAAGCTGAAATTTTGGGAGAATTTTCTTCAAACCCGATTCTACTATATAGGCACTATTGACCGCAAAATTTAAAAAAAAAAAAATAAAAATACCTCCTTTGGGTGTATTTTTTCCGCATTTTTAGTCACACAATGGGGGTGGCGACCCCCATTCAACTAAAAAACCCAAAACGCTATATCTTGGCACTTTAGGCAGACTTTTTCTACGCTTTAGTAAGTCGGTTTTTTCGTTAAATTTCAACGGAATTGGACATAAACTCTGTCCGCGCAGTTTTCAGGTTTGAGCTAGGAAGCTCAAATGTTGGAACAATTATTTTTATTCCTCAAGCTATAATATAGGAAAAAATAAACAAAATCCATGTCCTAAAGTTTGAAAAAAAAACACCCTAGTGCATATGTTTGTTGTTTTGGATATTTTTCTTAAGAAAAACAACGTGTTTGTTATAAAGAGCTAAAATTGGTTAATTTTTCGCGAAACGCGAAATTATAATCAACTTCCCGAAATTTCTCACTAAGCAAACGTTGTTAAAATACATGTTCTCCGAACGATCGAAATGGTAAGCAACAACCTAAGTTCAAGATAACTTGAGCAAGGTACTTAACGAGATCAGCAATTCCTGATGGGGAAATCGGCAGATATAAGGATTGCACGAAAATATTTTGTATGTATCAGCATCGATTCATATAAAATATGTGGATAGTTTATGCAATAAATTTTAGTTGAAATTTTAATGTGTACCAACTAACTTTGTGTCTGCATTGTATAAAGCTTAAACTGTTTTGAGTAAAGTGAATTTCATGAGAAGTCATTACCCAAATGACCAGAATTACAAAGCTTGTGAGCTTTAGGAGCAAAAGAACTATGCTTTTGTAAGCATAAATATTGTAAAATGGTACAGCAAACAATATAATATACCACATTTATCACATTAAAGTTTTACCAGCATTATGCTTGGAAGCCAAGTCAAATCCTAACACTTGCAATTTATGATCCATTGTAACCAGGAATAGCCAGGCGTTATTGAATAAAAAGAGTTAAGTTGTTTCAAATTATATTAAAAATTCATAATTTTTAATAGGAAAAAATACTTTTTCACACACTTTTGAATGACTCGAGTTTGATTAGCTTGGTTTTATTTAATCCTAGTGGGCAATATAGATAATGTCACAAATTTACTATATACGACTACCAATCCACTGAGAGTAATGGTCTGAACTAAACACCATTCTTATTATTAGATCTCGCACTAGCAACCCCAATTTAGTACCTCCAATGATCTGGGGTCTATGATCATCTCGTCTCTGAAACGAAGGTTCGATTGCTTTCTCTAATGGAATCTGAAGGTTGTAAATTTGAGATTTTTTTGACTGCAGAGCTGTCGTCTACTAGCTTAATAGACGGAGAGCCCGCTGTAGAAAAGTCGAGTGTATAAGATTACACCATGAGACCTATGCCAAATGATAGAGCTCGATGAGCCTAAATAGAATATCTAGGGTTGCCTTGCCAAAGCCTGTCCCGATGGCCGAAAAAAACCCACTTTTGGCCGACTTTTTTCTTAATAAAAAGTGTATAAGATTACAGCATGAAATTGGTGTCAAATGATAGAGCTCGATGAGCCTAAAAATAAAATATAGGGTTGCCTTGCCAAAGCCTGTCCTAAACTAGGGTTGCCTCGCGTTTTTTGGGCCAATTTTTTTTAATAAAAAGTGTATAAGATTACAGCATGAAAGTGGTGTCAAAAGGTAGAGCTCGATGAGCCTAAATAGAAAATATTGGGTTGCCTTGCCAAAGCCTGTCCTAAACTAGGGTTGCCACCCGTTTTTTGGGCCAATTTTTTTTAATAAAAAGTGTATAAGATTACAGCATGAAAGTGGTGTCAAATGATAGAGCTCGATGAGCCTAAATAGAATATCTAGGGTTGCCTTGCCAAAGCCTGTCCCGATGGCCGAAAAAAACCCACTTTTGGCCGACTTTTTTCTTAATAAAAAGTGTATAAGATTACAGCATGAAATTGGTGTCAAATGATAGAGCTCGATGAGCCTAAAAATAAAATATAGGGTTGCCTTGCCAAAGCCTGTCCTAAACTAGGGTTACCTCGCGTTTTTTGGGCCAATTTTTTTTAATAAAAAGTGTATAAGATTACAGCATGAAAGTGGTGTCAAAAGGTAGAGCTCGATGAGCCTAAATAGAAAATATAGGGTTGCCTTGCCAAAGCCTGTCCTAAACTAGGGTTACCACCCGTTTTTGGGGTCAACTTTTCTTAAATGAGTGGCAACCCATGTTTAGGACAGGATTCGACAAGGCGATCCTATATATTCTATTTAGGCTCATCGAGCTCTATCATTTGGCATACATTTGGAGCTGGAATCGTTAACCATAAAATTTTTTCTGATAAATGTTGCCCCAAAAAATGAGTGGCAACCCTAGTTTAGGACAGACCTTGGCAAGGCAACCCTATATATTCTCTTTAGGCTCATCGAGCTCTATCGTTTGACATACATTTGGAGCTGTTATGTACTACAGTTTTTATTAGAACAACAAAATTGGCTAAAATTCGGGCATTTTCGGCCATCGGGACAGGCTTTGGCAAGGCAACCCCATATATTATTTTTATACTAATCGAGCTCTATCATTTGACATACATTTGAAGCTGGAATCTTTAACCATAAAATTTTTTCTAATAAATGTTGGCCCAAAAAACGGGTGGCAACCCTAATTTAGGACAGGCTTTGGCAAGGCAACCCTAGATATTCTAATTAGGCTCGTCCAGCTCTATCATTTGACACACATTTCATGCTGTAATCTTATACACTTTTTATTAAAAAAAATTGGCCCAAAAAACGCGAGGCAACCCTAGTATAGGACAGGCTTTGGCAAGGCAACCCTAGATATTCTATTTAGGCTAGTCGAGCTCTATCATTTGACACCAATTTCATGCTGTAATCTTATACACTTTTTATTAAAAAAAATTGGCTCAAAAAACGGGTGGCAACCCTAGTTTAGGACAGGCTTTGGCAAGGCAACCCTATATTTTCTATTTAGGCTCATCGAGCTCTACCTTTTGACACCCATTTCATGCTGTAATCTTATACACTTTTTATTAAGAAAAAAGTCGGCCAAAAGTGGGTTTTTTTCGGCCATCGGGACAGGATTTGGCAAGGCAACCCTATATATTCTTTTTAGGCTTTTCAATATCTATCATTTGGTACAAATTTCAAGCTATTATCTTCATTTAATAAAAATTGACCCAAAAACCGGTGAAAACCCATGTTTGCGACAGGATTCAACAATGCAATCCAAGGTATTATATTTAGGCCTCTTCATGTTCTATCTTTTGGCATACATTTGGAGCTGTTATGTACTACAGTTTTAATTAGAATAGCAAAATTGGCTAAATTTCGGGCATTTTCGGCCATCGGGACAGGCTTTGGCAAGGCAACCCTATATATTCTATTTAGGCTCATCGAGCTCTATCATTTGACACCACTTTCATGCTGTAATCTTATACACTTTTTATTAAAAAAAATTGGCCCAAAAAACGGGTGGTAACCCTAGTTTAGGACAGGCTTTGGCAAGGCAACCCAATATTTTCTATTTAGGCTCATCGAGCTCTACCTTTTGACACCACTTTCATGCTGTAATCTTATACACTTTTTATTAAAAAAAATTGGCAGAAGCAAAGATTGTTTAGTTCCTCATTATTAAAAATTGTACCAACTTGCGGTAAGTGTTTTTTATCCTTCAGAGCAACCAGTGCTTAAAAAACTGCCAGACAAATTGCAACAACACGGAAAAATATGTTGCCGCTGTGCTGCAAAAGCTATCTTTTTGGATTTGCTTCAACTTTGAACTTTTGTTAAGACTGTCACTTTGCTGTCGTGCTGATATAATTTTCGCAGCACAGCGACAGTTCAACATCGACTTTTTTGTTATTGATGTTCTTTGCTGTTGTGCCTGTAAATTTTCACAGTCAAAGTATAGCCAAAGCAACTGAAATAATAAAATTAAAGGTTTTTCAAACGCTGCATTAAACAACTGAGCAAATATTGGCCGTCTAGATATTTTTAAAGAAACTGCATATGAAGATGTTAGGTCAGCAGGCTCTGGAGTACAGCAAGACCCTAAAGATAAACTTTATTTTGGGAATAATATTAAATTCTTTGGGAAATACATATGCAAGACATTTTCTAAGCAACAAAAAGCTATGATAAGTAGAATTGTAGAAAGTCTCAATACTATTTAAGGAGTGTTAAATTGAATCAATTTTTTTGGGAATAATAATATTATAACAGTGCAATTCTACCAGCCCACTTAACAACAAAGTGGGAATTGCATAAGTGCTTAATTCATTTAAGCATACCAGATAGCTATTTTACTATAAAACTGTGAATAGCCCTAATAATTTCATAAGCCCTTAGATAATAACGATAAAAAGTTTTACCAAGTGGAGTGTGAACATGATCCGCAACGGTTTCACCAAAAAAACTTTTGCGGTCCATTATTGTAGGCCATTAAATTATCCTTCATATGACACCCATATTTTCTATTTTCCGTTGAGGGGTTCCCAACTTATAATCATTTTTCCAAAAGCTATATCCGCAACTTCCGATGTCTATATCTCCGAAACTAGATCCGAACGACTTTGTTTTTTTTTGTATTTTTAACCCTCTATTACCCTTAAAAAAATAAATGTAATGCATGTATTTTGTTTATGTAATTCAATCTTCAACGCACTTTTTTGTTCGTGTGACTTGGTTTTCAAGACATTTACTCTTTTACAAGCATTAGCTTGCAACAGCTATTTGAACAATTAACACTAACAGTACTGAACAGAAGGCTCAGTAAAAAATAATTTAAAAATTATGATCTGTTCTATAAACACAAACAAAAAAATTACCTTCGGCGAGCTTGCCGATTTTACATATTAGCACTTGCACCTTCGTTCGTATCGCCAAATAAGCTTTCAACGGAGCACTAGTCAAGAAATGTGTGATATCAAAAAGAACAATTACATATGAAGAGGGAAATGTAGTTTTTGGCGTGCTATGTTTATATTGTTGCGATGATTCTTAAATGGTCAACGCAAGAAGTAAGATATAGTATGCTAGTAGACTATTAAATTTCGGCGAACAAAGCTTACTGATGATGATGACGTAGCGGTCATCGAAACTAGTATAAGCTGCTGGTTTGCCAAAAAGAAATGATTTGTTTCTTTTTATGCGTTTTGCGCTGTAATTTTTTTTTCGCACTAACAGTACTGAACAGAAGGCTCAGTAAAAAATAATTTAAAAATTATGATCTGTTCTATAAACACAAACAAATAAAAGCTATTTAAACATTTTCATCAATAGTTGGTATTTTTTCGCAAAATATTTTTGAGATTTTTATCCGAATTGATGTTATAACCAGCTATCGAAGCAGATTTTTGTGCGCATCTCTGGTCTTAGTGAAGCCGTTTACGTTGTGTACCTTTCTTTAAAATTCATTACATTCTGTAGGAAGCCCTCCAAATATCATAATTTATACCACGTATTCGTCCTCAATTTCACACGCTTTTATGTATCTTGGCCACTTTGTGTTCCTTTACAAAGCTTAATTTTTGCATGGTGGGTGCCACTTCTATTTATCCAATTCCATCCAGGACCAGCGCATCAATAAGCGACAAAGTACCAATTTTAATTGTGATCCAAGTAAAAAACTTCTTTCAGGTGCCACGCTTACTCGAACTCGACTTTCAAAAAAATCTTTCTAAAATAGCACTTGCTTTATGTGACGATTCTGTACTCTAAATTCAACTTTTATTATTGTATGTTGGTCCGGTTAACTAATAAAAATATAAATAAAAATGTTCTCCTCGTTAGCCTCGTCAAAAATTATATAAAGCAGTACACCCAAAAAAAAAATTCAGGATAGTGATAATACTGAAGTCCTTATCAAATTATCTTATACGGATTTTGAACTCATAAAGTACCTAAACAAAAACAATCACAACTTCTTATCAAATTATTCAGAAAAAGATTAAAATTATAATGACATCGATATCAATCTAAAGCGGAAGAAGTATTGTTGTAATATTATTTCAGTAATGTTTTGCTCAGTTAATCAGTATGTTTCAAGTTTCATATTTTTCAGTGCTATGATTCGATATTACTTTTTTGTTACTTACATAGTACATATACGATATCAAATGTATATATGTAAGTGGTTAGGAACAAAGGACGATGACGATGGCGGCAGGCTGAAGTCCTATGTTATGTTAAGTTTTAAGAGTAGTTTTGTATAATAATTTTTAGCTATCAAATTGTATATAAAATATGAAAAGTATCACTACATCAAATAACTGTCGCAACTTCTATGGGCGGAAAGCAATCTGGATTTCCACAGACAGACATAGCTAAATTGATTCAGGTGGTGGCGGCGCTACCCACTTCTATGCATTGCAAACGGAATGACAAAGTAAATACATATACCTTCTGTCGAGGATATAAAAGAGGATTTTTTCTATAGAATAAGCGAAATTCGAGTTTCTAGGAGGTATCATTTAGTGCTTCACTTCCCTTTTTTTTTGTTCATAAGAAGAACATCAATCGCAAAAGGTTTTTTTAAAAATTATTATAATTAAAAGTAAACATAATTTTTTTTTTTTTTGGAAATGAGTATAATGAATGCGCGCTCAATGTTTTCATATGACCAAGGACGAGAACGAGAAGGTCTCCGATATTTCATTCTCGGCGATAATTTTGTGATTATCGCAGCCAGACCTTCTCGTTCTCGTTTTCGGTCTTGCGATAAATAGTTTTTTAATGTCGGTTCTCGGTGAAGTATCTCCTTAAGAATTCAAATTAAATAACTTTTAAATGTCATCAACATTTTGTGTGTATCATGTTCTAAAAGTTATATGTTTTTACGCCTGTCAGTTTGGTCTGGTGGGTGATTCTTAAATTGAGTTGAGTTTTTAAAAATCCTTTAAAAACCATGCGTTCATGTTTCTATGATTACAGGAAATTTTAGGTCAGTTAGGATATTTAATTTTATACGTATAAAGATATGCGAGATGCCAGACAATAAAACTTTTCGTCCAGTAATTGCAGTCTTCATTAAACGTTACCATACAGAGTTAGGATATACTCGTATTACCGGCTACAGTTAAGACTTTGATAATACGCTGTCTTCGGTCAGAGCTCAGGACTTACTCCATTAACCACATTACTTCAGTATTAAAGCCTGAGTAACAAATTTCGTCCAACTCGCTTCGGCTTTCTATATGAGTTCGTTCATAAAGTAGACAAGCACTGGACGAAAAGTGGGCGGATACAAGGAAGTGAAATAGACATCTCCTATATAAACAAAAAACTCAAAACGAGAGAGCTATTTGAGTGAATATAACTAAGTTAATATGGCACAAGTGAGGGTGGATGTAACTACTATTAAGCACTGCAAAATTTTTTAAAGAAACCTTGCTTTTAATGAAAGTCGAATAACTTGGTAATGTTAAAAAATATTTGAAAACTTTGATCAATTTTGTAATTCTTTTCCGATTATGTTACACAGTCTATGGAATACTTGTATTTTGGCACACTATTTACATTTCTAAGCCCTCTAAAATTGTGCTTTTATTCCACAGGTATGGAAGAGATTTTGATTCTGAGCACCCCGTATTTGAAAAGCAGTTACTGGCTCGAAAAAAAATATTTTGAATCAATTTCAAATCTATTATTTCTTGGCTAAGTTCAACATTGCTTATTTGTGCCGCAACAGCAGTTACGGATTGGTAGTGCGTTTAGCGTATATAGGTTGCTCTAAGACTTTTTTAAATTTATCTTATTGATATGTATATCTTTCTTCAAATGCCGTAGGACTTCGTCGGGCAAAAATTGGATTTAATTACCTTAAGTCACTTCATGTCCAAATACCTCGCATTGAAAGGAACATTTTCTCCCAATAATTTTATTTTGTATTAAAATTTGTTTGAGAAGTTAATTCTCTAGTTCTTCTTTCCAACTCATGACTTAACGGTAGCAACATAATCCACAGAGGTCAGTTAATTATTGTTTAATAGTTGCTTTGAAAATAATACTTGATCTTTTTGTCTCTACGCTGAGTATATACATACAATCATCACAGTTTTCAATGAAAAATAATAATACATTTTTAGGGATTATATAAATATTTTAAGCCAATAATTCAAAAACTTTTTTCACCACACACAAAAAGGCTCAGAAATTAAATACGTTGTTGTACAATTTTTAATGTAATCAAAAACTATTACCTCAACTTCTTGATATAGTGGCTAGATTGTTAAAATAAGTTCTTCATTTCCAACGAAAGATAAGAAGAAGAAAGTGAATTTATAGACCAGTAATTTCGACGGTATTTCAGCAAACTTAAGTATGAGTATGGAAACTTTTATACATCTTTTGATAGAGAAAAGTCAATTTTACATTGGTGGTAGTAGGATTTTGGAGATCTCGAAAGAGAGAAAAAAGTTACTGTACATGCCAACTCAATGTTTATGCACACTAATCTGAAAAATACGTTCCATCCGTCGCAAAAAATTTTGAATTTTTGTGAGATTGACGAAAAATAAACGATATACTCAACTATTTGTTTGAGGAAATCTTGTGGCAGCGGTTAAATTTAATCAATTTTTAGTTGAGTGCAATAGCTTCGTAAAACTTTTTCGTGTGGAATTTTAATAAAAAAGGAATGAAAAACTTCTACTTAAAATGCCATTGAAAAAGGTAAGTCCTGCAGTACTGCCGTACTAACCGTAAAAGACGTATATCAAAAAAAAAAAAATATCCGAGATTCTTATGGCATCGGATAGCTTAAGAAATTACGCGTCTAATGAAATACTCCAAATGTCGGCATCTTAGTTCAATCATATAAAAAATCTACTAAGAAAATTTCCTCTATCTCAATTTTACAGGTATTTCAACATATTGACATAAACAAAACATCAATTATCTATGAAAAGATAAATCATTACGAAAACATAGTCAATGATTTGGGAAAATTGCTCATATGTGAAAGAAAATAAATAGTTTTAATTAAAACAAAAAAAAATAATATGAAACTTTCATCATTCGGCAAGTAAGGGCGCGGAAACTCTTGTTTTTCTGGTTTTTACTTTATGATATTAATAATGATGACGAAAAAATCAAACTGGGGGATAATAGCCACCATTATATATAATATTTATATCCATTAAATGAGTAAGTATTACAGGTTTTCTAAGCTAAGTGGCATTAGGTGTTATAACAAAGCCTTTTAACTGTTTTATAATAAAAATGGAGCACCAAATTTAAGAAATGTCACTCAAAAAAATGTTCCTGCCAGTTTCTGAATATTTTCCAATCAATTCTTGCTTTGTCTTACCTGTGTTAAAGTTGTGTCTTACACTGAGTATCATATTTCAATTTTGTATGTCTTTTCTTTTAAATTTTTGTATTATTAATTTTTAGAAATGTTTTCAACAGTTTTTTTTTTTTTTTTTCAATATATTTCTTGAGTTTCACTGAACTAATTGTTTTTGTAAATAATTGTAGAAATTGCACATTTTTTTCACATTTTCACCCTGTAAATGTTACGGGAATATGTTCTAAAAGTATTTATTCTTTTAACATGAACAAATCTGCTCAATTTGAATGAATATTTTTTAACTTTTCACAATATTTTGCCAAGTTTGATTTTATTATTTGTAGTTTTAAGAAAATACTCCGAGGGAAAGTACGATCACGACCATTCCGAAAGCTTTCTGTTCATCATCTAAATGGATCTGAATTATCCCAAAATATTTTTGGCAAAGTGTTTTTGGTTTTGAAGCGACACTTGCCGAGCAGCGCAAGAGCGGATCAGTCCAAAGCTGAGCTGCAATACCGTAGTGTTGCGTGTTGCGTGTGTGTTAGTAGCTTAAATAATGCAAACGCTGAATGCACTCGGCGTTGTTGCAACTTTTTATTAATTTAGTTCGTAATATATATAATTTTTTGGTTTGTTTGTTCTGCTGTATTTATTTGCACTTCGTCCATAGATTCCACTTGTAGTACACGTTCTGCCTTCTCTTTATGTTCGCTTACTCATTCCAACTCACTACCAGTCACTCCGACTCAAACCAATGAAGCTCAACATGAGCAGCTACAACTCAAATGCGTTGCACAGCCGCGCACTTTGTTGGCTGCTCATTCGGCCACATTTGTCCTCTATCGGCAATTGACCGCCGCTACTTCGCTTCCCCACGAAATGATGAACCCCAAAAATTGAAAAAATCGTCCCAAAATCACAAAAAAGACAAAACAAAATTCACCAAAACAGTGGCAAAGAGAATAAAAAACGAAACGAAGTGCACAGTCAGAATGCGACCAGGTATGTTGAATCGCAGTACAGAGCTGTGTCGTGCTATTGCTGACTTTGCTCAGTCCTTCCATGCAGTTTGATCGAAAGTTGGTGATGCGCCAGCTTCGACGTTGGCAGTGACACCGACGTCATTGGCAATTCGGCATAGCACATTCAAACGCATCGTGGTCACTTCAAAATTTGTGCAATAAATAAAAATTGTGTGCTCCAAAAAAAAGCAACACGCAAAAAGAATAATCCGCAAAATCGAATGCGAAAACATAAAAGCAAAACAAAAAAGGCACAAACACCAGTTGCTGGAGTCGTACATTCGGCGCAGAGTCGAGGGCACAGCTGCCATGCTAATGTGTGTGCGTAAATTAAGGCAAGCGTGTGCGTCCATGTCGCAGGACATGTGTGCGTTGTGTTGCATTGCGTTGGTCGTTATTTCGGCAGCCTAATGCACACGCATACAAACAAAAACATACAAACACATATTCCATTTTTTTGGTTGGCTACCAAAGGCGCAAATAAATTAAAAAAAAAACTTAAAAAACTACATTTTTTCAAAACAGCCCCTATCTCTAGCAGCAAACACCAGTTGTATCAACCCGAATTGGGGCAGTACAGTGGCGTAGAATTACATAAAAGTGCGCATTCGGAACTTGAACATTAGAACAGCCAAAATTGACCTAGCATGTACTTTGGTAAGTAAGAAAATAGACAAAGTTATAGAACACATTTTCAAAGGAAATGGAAACATTGTTAAAGTAGTTAATAAACCATCTTATTTTCATCTTATCTTATAAGGAAATTAGATTCTAAATTCCGTTTCTTAAATTAGAGATTTTTTCGAAATTTTGTAGGATACAATTTTTACATAACATTGGGGAAACAAGAGGAAAATTACTTGGAGAAAACAGTTTGCCCTCATAATGTTTCGCGGAGTAAAAAATAAATGAGCGATGAATTACCATATTATCCCTGAGAGGTTTGGTGTCTAAGGCAAAGTATTTCTTCATGACAACGATTTGTTTCATTCACTCTACCCGTTTAGCAGCACTCCTTAAGCCGCCTATGGAGCATTTTGGTCAAATTTTCTGGGAAAATTTACATACGAGACAAACGGCTGAAACTTTTTCCTACACTTAAGACTTGAAAAAACATATAAAGGAACTGTATATATGAAAAAATAAAATCTAAAAGAATTTCTTATTTTATATTAATATGTTATTAATAATAATTTGTAAAAAATTCATTAATTATATTGGAATATTTAGCATCTTCAGAATAGAAATCAACAACCTGAATTTCCGGATTTTTCATTATGTAGTCTAGGCCCAGAAATACTTGACGTCCATCAGGGAAAAATTGTCTATATATGGAAATAATTAAATCAAAACTGGGTAGGAATCATTCCTTGTAAACTTAATTCCGAAATTACAATAAATGAATAAGTGACAAAAGGAATTGATTCACTGGAAATGAGCTATAAAATATTGCCAAAGGCTCGCCGGAAACCGGTCGGGGCTGTTTTGTATTAATTTTTCTAAAAAAAAAGTGTATGCAATAGTCAACTTTCAATCTTACACAATCCAGTTATGCATATTTTTTTTTTTCTTTTGCCTTGTAGTGGAACTTGAAATAATTAATTTCTTATTATGATTGCATGGATTAATTTCAATAGGTTGAAAATGAATTCATTCCATTTGCCATGCCATCGAATTAAAATTTCAATTCCCAGGAATGGAGTCATAGTTTTACAATGCCAATTCAGATTCATTGAATGAATTCAACAACGGATTTAATTGCTTTTAGCATGTAATTGAAAAATACAGTTTCATACGAGTATTCTAATTCCTTAGAGTGAAATATAAATTTTCAAGATGAACATTACAACTAAAAAAGTCAATTACAAAAAAAGCAATAACTTAATTCCAAAACTAGCCGCTCGCTAAAATCTGGCTATTCGGTAGAAGGATATACTCGAATATGAATAAATTTTCGAAAATCGAGTGTCTTGAAGTATTCTAGAACATGCCATTTATTTGAACATGTCTAATATACATACATATAACATATCGTTGTTATTTTTTTCTCAGTGCAATAAAATACCTTCCTTAGACTTTTAGCTGCAGAGAATAAATCACAGTAAGTTAGTAATCTTCTAAACTGGAAACATCTTGCACAGGATTGAGAAAGACAGCTGCATTTATCCAGTCCATGTAAAGCTCACCTCCGTCCAAAATAAAAAAATGTTGAAGCTCGAATTCGCCCCACAGTGCACGTTGCTCATTACATTTGGTAATTCGCGTCTGCGATAACGGTGCAAAGTGCACGCAATGCAATAATAAGCAAAGTTTTTCAAATCTCCCGTCGTAGGCCCACCGCAAAAAAATTAAAAAAAGCAAAACTCACTCATTTTCTCTCGCTTTAGCCAATTTGCTCTCCCGCTCATCTGCTTTGTCACAAATGACGAAGCTAAGTCCGCAGTCAAAGTTTTTTCACCGGCTCTCATTCGCATTCGCGCTTTTTAAATGCATTGACATTGAACGCAACATTGTGTGGAGGCTTTGGAGCGGAGTGACGGGCACCGCTAGGCCTGCGACAGATGAAGTGTTGCGCCGACGTCATCAGCGCTTGGACAAAATAAAAAAAACAATTTGAAATTGTTCCCCTATTTTTTATCTTCGCTCCTTCTTATTTTATTTTTGAGCATTAATTTTTTTTCTGCCCATCCCTTCATACGCATGTCGGAAAAGTGATGCTGCCCCAATGGAACTGCAATCGATGCAACACTCACACGCACTTAGCGATGCGTTGTTAGCGTGCAGGTCACCCCTTTGGTGATGGGCGAATGTGCAAAGGATGAGGGAACATATAAAAACAACCAAAACAAGGACAAACAACCAAATATTTTAAATAAAAAAGTATAACATTAACATAATATAAAAAAACGCAAACCAAACATACGCACACCCTTTTTTAATCAGCAGGCTGGAACTTTTAGTGCGGCGCACTGTTGCTAGTTCGAAAGGCAAGGCAATAGAAATTGCTGGCTTGTAGCTGAATTCTCAGGCATTTCAAGCTATTAGATAAGTTTGATCCACGTTGACAGATACGTGGCATCTTCATATCCTATGTGATTCGTTAGATGACTGCACAAAAGATCATCTATGTAACTCCGTACTGTATTCCTAAGAAATTAAAAATTTCGTTATTAATTTTGCTTGTGTGGAAGAAATTAATTTAACTTAAAAAAAAAAAGTTTCAGAACATCGAGATACCACCGGGAACCCGGGGCAACAGGTAATTTGCTGCCCCCTACCGAAAGAAAACATTTAGTATGTAATTTAGAAATCAGTATTATCAATTACAATCACATATATTTCAAAGTTGCTAGTTAGAGTTTTCTATGTATTTTGGTGGAATGGAATACAAATCTGGAGCAGTTGACATTTGGTTTGTGTTCCTTGTTTTTTGCTTTTCGGGCTGGTCAGACGGACAATTTGTATAACTATAAGTTCAAGTATTACAATAAAAAAGAAAAGAAATATGTAAATACATAAATGAAATAAAAAAAAACTAACGGTCATGAGCTTTTCGGCACTAAACTGATCAAAATCGTATCCACTAGCTATGTATATTTAGATATTTCGAATCAAAATATCACCACAAACAGAAACTAAATGCCAGTAGAGTTTCTTTCTAGTCTCCATTGGTCTCTGAATATTAAAAATTCATCTGTTTATATGAAATGTCCAAAAAAGCTCAGATGATTTGATTTACCACAACTTGACTTAGGTCAAGATATCATATCATAGATATCAGTAGTCAAGATTAAACTACGAAAGAGGAAAAGCGCAAATCAATTTCACGCAAAAACTGAGTTGGTCAAATCATATCAATTCAAACGCTATTACCCAGTCAAATCTAACTACTCGATGTTTTTATTACCTATAACTTTGAACTCAATATATTTGTCAGTTCTAGAAAAGTGTGCAGAGGCGTCAATTGGGTAGGGTTGGGGGGACCAATGCCTCTGATATTACTCTACATTACATCGATTCTATTCCAAATATCATCGATTCGATATGTTATTTAAACTCTCGCCCCCCAAGCTTTTGTTGAAAAGACACCACTGAAAGTATGGTAAATATTTCTACCTAGTGTTCGACGAAACGTTACGTATCCGTTTTGTGGATATATATACTCCGAGAGTTTATGGTACAGTTCTGTGTTATAGACATTCAAATTATTACAAATGTTATTCAGGATATGGGTGTGTAGTCAAAAAAAACTAAGTTAGATATATAATGTTCTCTACGCTAATTTAACAGTCAGATTGTTTTTTTTTTTTTAAATTGGACAAAAAAAAATTAAAAAATAAAGGGGCGGCAAAATCAAACTTGACGCTGCTGCTCGGGTGGCCAGCGGCGCAGCTGATTATAGTTGCTATTATGTATTAAAAAAAAGAAATTGCATTGTAACTCCAGTTATGTCCGAAATTGATGGGGTGGTTTAAACAAAATAATTTTGTTTTTAGTGTTCTTTTTTTTCAAGAAAATGCGTTTGGGGAGGCTGCTGCTGCAGTTTTAAGTAGAACCCACTAGTCGTTGTGCGTGAAAAACGCCATTCCCCCCTATCCTAGTAACAACAACAAGATTGAGTGAAAAAACCATGTCAACACTTCAAAAAAAGTAAAAATAAAAAATAATATCGTACTCATACGTACGGATAGATAGACACACATGCAGACGTTTATGTACTCGTATTTGCGCGGATACATAATGAAAAATAAAATAAGACCAAAAATCTTCGCAATTGTTGTTGCTGTTGTTTGGCTTTATTTCCATGCGTGTTTCAAAGCATAGTGGGCTAACTGAGTGCAGGGTGGGGAACTCTTCTACTGCGGTGTAATTTTTAGTCGTTTGGGTGATGGTTCGCGAGGCCCCAATTTGGGCGACCCATTTTACTGTTTTTTGGTTCGTTATTTTACCCTTTGACTTTTTTTGTTGGGTTTTATGATAGGTTTTTCGTTATTTTTATATATTAAACTCTGATAATATGATATTCGGCATTTTTTCTTGTATACGTTTTTTATTTTTTGGAGCTGATTTTTGTGCACAACTCCTCATTGTGCAGTTGGCCGGAGGCATTTTGTGGCGGCGGCTGAAATGATTTTGTGCAATAATATGCAATCAGGCGTAGCATTTCGTTTTGCGTGCCACATTTTAAGGGAGTCTCATTCCTCATCTTAGGAGCACACATTTCACTCCTATTAAATTTGGCCCATCAAGGCATGGATCAATTAATCAGTGTACGTTGGGCCTCAACCTATGGTGGTGGGCTTGGTAGTGCTATGTATGCATTACGCACCTTAGGTTTTTTATCTTCTACCTTTAACCAAAAGTATGGGCGGGTAAGCTTGACTACAAAAATTGCGTACTCAAATTGGTGGGATTCAGCGATTTGTTCACTAAAGTTGTCTAGGGACAATGCCCAAAAACATATTCTGCTTTAATAATTTTAATTCAACTTCGTGAAAGTAAGTAAGTACAGTTATGTGCTAAATACTATGCAAAGCAACCTGGTATTGACGTACGGCTTTTTGTCCATAGTGATTAAAGCGATTTGCCAAACACCAAACAAACATATCTATGGGATAAATTTTTATTAGCCACATGTCATTAGTTAAATTGCGAGAAAGTGCAATGCAAAGTACTTGGAATTATACTTTATAACAAAAATAAATTAGTGAATCTCCCAAACTTTGGTTGCAGTCTCGTTAAATAATAGCCTTTGAGATGAAAAGAAGACGTTGCAGCAAGAATCAAAAGAGCGAGAAGTGCATTTGCACCACACCACAAAATATGGAGGTCGGACAAAATCTCCGCACAGGTAAAATTGTGAATACTTAAAGTAAATGTTCAATCAGGCTTGCACACCCACGCCATTGCAAAGTTTTGTAAGTTCCTGGCTTAAGCCAATACATAAGATTTAGTGGCTCCACCTTATCTCGCACAGAGGGGTACAGATGCAGTGACAGATCCAGAAATTCGGGGAGCCGAATGATAGAAAAAAATATGTGAAAAAATGGAAAAAGGAAAAAAATTTATAAATTTTCAAATAAGAATTTCAAACCGAGATTCCGGACATGGAAAATATCATACAACTAGGCTGGTGTGCGCATTCAATAAAAAATTCATTCCTCAGGCCAACCGATTCTCAAAATAACCTTTTGGTGGTATATGCGTTTTCGAAACACAGTTTGAAAATGAAGTTAGTGACAGCTTTTTCATATGCAAAATTATAAAACTTTTAGAAATGATTCACGAGTAACATATAAATTGGGAGGTGGTGTCGCAATTAACTGTAGATCGTGGGACTATGAGATGGTCCGGCAATGGTTTAATTAAAACAATCTAAAATTTTGAATCGATATTACTCGAAAGTAGCACCTACGACTTTCATAACAACTTTAGAGATGAAACCACAAAAAAAAGTCATAAATACAAGCGAAATTACTACGAGTGTACTGAAAAATTTTGTTGAAGGGCGTCGCACCGCCCACCATTAAAGCGCATTAGTGTCTGTGGGTGCGGCACCTCCTATACAATTAAGAAACGTTTAATATTTATATTTAGTGTACTGTGAGAGTAACCGTAATGAAATTTACTGTAGAAATGTCGAGTCCTATAAAATTTGAAGTTAAATTGAATTCGACGGGATTTCATCAGTAGGCGTGGCACCTTCAATATTCACAAAAAGTTTAAGGCGTTGTTTTAAGTGAACTATTGTGGCAATTGGTATGAAATTTAATTTAGATGTTTTACTTGCCATAAGATACATAAATCAGACTCAAAACCGGGCAAAATAGCAAAAGTGGGCTCGGCACCTCCCATTCAAGTAAAATACCTTAAGTCACATATCTGAGGCGCCCGGTTGCAAAACTGGCCAAGTCCAAAAAAAAAATTTTTTGAGATATTCTCATATATAGAAATCTAGACCATACTTTATCTATCTACAATGGTTTTAGATTAAAAAAAAATTTTTGACAGAATTATCACATTTTTTAAAGATATTTTGATGCATGGATTTCAAAACCGGCCAAGTCCATGAACTTGGTTTCAAAACCGGCCAAGTCCATGCACTTGGTTTCAAAACCGGCCAAGTCCATGAACTTGGTTTCAAAACCGGCCAAGTCCATGAACTAGCTTAAATTTGTTTACAGATTTTGTTCAAATGAGCTGAAATTTACATACTTACATTACGCACATCTATTATATAAAATTAATTTTTTGTCTGTCTGTCTATCTGTCGCTTATGCACGCGGAAACTATCCAGCCGATTTTGATGAAATTTTTACAGTATGTTAGTATCGATCAAGCGGGTGTCATAGGCCATAAAACTTTAAATTAGGATGCATATTTAGGGTGGCCCTCCCACACAAATATTTTAAAATTAGCGATTTCTCAAAGACATGAGAATCGATTCTCATGAAATTTACTCCGTATGGTTTTTATGTTAAGAGGCGCAGATTGGATGGTAAAAATTTTATTTAGGGTGCATACTTAGGGTGGCCCTCATACAAATATGTTCTTAAATATCATTTTCACGAAGACAAATAAATCGATTCACACAGAATTTACATCACGTATCTCTTATGTTAAGAAGCATAGTCTTTCAACGTAAGAGCTACGTGGTGTAAATTCGGTGTGAATCGACTAACCTGCCTCTGTGAAAATTATATTTGAATTTATTTTTGTATGAGGATCACCTTAAGTATGCACCCTAAATAAAATTTTTACGATCTTATCTGTGTCTCTTCACATAAAAGCCATATGGTGTATATTACATGAGAATCGATTAAGCGGTCTTCGAGTAAATGATATTTAAAAATATTTTTGTGTGAGAGGGCCACCCTAAATAAAAGTTTTGTGGGCCAAGCTATGCTTCTTGACATAAGAGCTACGTGGTGTAAATTTAGTGTGAATCGACTAAACTGTCTTCTTGAAAATGATGTTTGAAAATATTTTTGTATGAGGGCCACCCTAAGTATGCACCCAAAATAAAATGTGTACAACTTAGTCTGTGCTTTTTGATATAAAAGTCAAGTGGTGTAAAGTCCAAAAGAATCGAGTTAGCGGTCTTCGAGCAAATGATATATAAAAAATATTTTTGTATGAAGGCCACCCTAAACAAAAGTTTTGTAGCCTAAGCTATGCTTCTTAACATAAGAGATACGTGGTGTAAATTTGGTGTGAATCGATTAACCTGTCTTCATGAAAAGGATATTTAAAAATATATTCGTATGAGGGCCACCCTAAGTATGCACCTTAAATAAAATCTCGTCTATGCCCCTTAACATAAAAGCCATACTGTGTAAGTGTAATGAGAATCGACTTACATGTCTTTGAGAAATCGCTATTTTTAAAATATTTGTGTATGAAGGCCACCCTAAATAAAAGTTTTATAGCCTATGACACCCGCCAGATTGATACTCACACACTGTAAAAATTTCATCAAAATCGGATGGATAGTTTCCGCGTGCATAAGAGACAGACAGACGGACAGACAGATAGACAGACAGACAAAAAATGAGTTTTATATAATAGATAAATAATATTATCTTTTTTTTACTCGTTTCTGGTCGAATTCAGCTTTACCAGTTTCAAAACCAGTCAAGTCCAACGCCTTGGAATCAAAACCGGCCAAGTCCAGTACATTGGTATCAAAACCGGCCAAGTCCACTTTTTTTCCAACGCCTTGGTTTCAAAACCGGCCAAGTCCATGAACTTGGTATCAAAACCGGCCAAGTCCAAAATTGTTTTCTCAAAAACATTCGCAAATAAAACTCGAAAAGTGTGATCTAAAGTGTTTTGAGTCAGAAATTTTATAAGCTATTATGTGGGAAACACTTTTTAATTTTTCAATGAACATAGATGAAGATAAACGTTTTTCGTTGTTTTCCCAAAAGTATGAAAAATGGACTTGGCCGGTTTTGAAACCGGGCGCCTCATCTAGCGAAGATCTTATGTAAGGGGGCGTTCAAGTATTACGTAACGCAATTTTTGAAAATTTTCGATCCCCCTCCCCCATTTAACGCGCTGTAACGTTTTCCTGCAAAAAAAATGCAGCGATTTTGATGAAACTTGGCGATTTGGTGTACATTTGAACGAAATTGGGATAAGGCTTGGTTTCGAGTCTCCAAAGATTCGCGTGGCACAGCCCTAAATTTTAACCTCTATACCACCATATCTCGTAAACCGTGCAAGATATTGTGATGAAATTCTTTATTCTTTATTTTTCCAACTTTTTCATCGATTTTGAATGGTTTCAATATTTTTCAACCTATTTCAACATTTTTAGACTTTTTCAAGCTCTCTCAACATTTTTAAAATTTTGCATATATTTACGACTTTTTCAACATTTTTCAACCTCTGTTAACCTTTTAAACATTTCGTATTTTTTTTTCGAATTATTCAACCTCTTCAACGTCTTCTTAACATTTATTGAAATATATGTCCTTTCAGTGCAGTGTAAGGTAAGTGAGTTTCGGCCTCGCTGAAGATAACACCTTAACTTGTTCATAATGTTATTTAATAAGCCAATGCGACGAAGATATTTTATTAAAATGATAAAAGGTGATGGGATCTAGAACAGCTACAGTAATAAGTGATAAAAATAGGAAATCTTTCTACGCTTATATCTCAGGTTTTGGTTAACCAATCTCAAAGATGATAGTTTTAGGACATTCTGCTCGTTGAGTGCTTTAATTTCATATATCGTTTATTGCTGTAGCTTATCTAGGTCCAGTCAACTTTCATCATTTTAATAAAATGTTCTGGCTGTAGCTATTCAATAATCATACACATAAAGAAAGAGTTTCATTATACAAACCTAATTTCAAATCACCACCCGCTAAAGTAGTTTCACTTCAAAAACAACGTTACGTAACGCGTAACGCATCTCCCCCTCCCCTGTAACGCATCGTAACGTTTTGCAAGACCCCCCTCTCCCAAATTGCGTTACGTAATACTTGAACGCCCAATAAGCAATCATACTAAAATTTAGTGTAAACATGTTATTTATTCAAACCTATTTCTGTATCAAAGTCGACCTGGATTGTATCAGGTGTGTGTGTCACTGCTCAAAATTTTAAGACTTATTATAAGCAATTGTGAAAAAATTTGGTGTGCGGATGTCGATCACGAATATAATTATTGAACCAAAAAAAGTCGGAATTGGAAGTGTGCGTGGGATTTTTCAACTTTTTATACCCTATACAGAGACTATATTTACTTTGTCATTCCGTTTGTAACGAATAGAAGGGGGCATGAAAATTATAGAAAGAAATGTATATTTTGGATCAGCGTCACCATCTGAGTCAATTTAACCATGTCCATCTATCTGTATCTGGAAATTACAGCTACGGAAAAACCAAGTAAAACAATTGAATGACATTCGGCACACAAGCTATACCTTCAAACGAGCTTCTTGGGATAGAGAATGGGCGAAACCGGTTCACGGATATGTCTACCGCCCATAAAAATTAAGCATTTAAAACTTAAAACGCTTTATTGAGAGAGATATTTGATGTAGTGTTACTAAATTTCTCAAATGTACTAGGGAAAACTAAACAATCTCTAGATTGAGAGAATTATTTAAGGCAACGAAACTATATTTCTCACAAACACAAGAAATGGTTTGGTCTAGCATCAAACAAAACGTTGGTGAATTTCGAAAGGAGGGAGTGGCACCTCAAGCATAAGCATCAAAGCGCTATACTGAAAGCTATTTAAGTAAATATTGCCAAATTCAATGTGGGTACGTTTAGTAGAACCAGTCAGCAAAAAGCGATGTGGAGGAGAAGGGTTTTCATTCCCTTGTTTTCATTTACTTTTCAACTTTTTTACCAATTTTCGATTTTTCAACCTCTTTTAATTTTGTTAACATTTTCCATATTTTTTCGACTTTTTCAGCGATTTTCTACTTTTTAAATATTTTTCAGAATTTTCCGACGTTTTGAATATCTATCAGTTTTTTCCAATACTTTCCATATTTTTTCGACTTATTCAACCTCTTTCAACTTTTTCAACAATTTCCATATTTTTCCAAACTCTATCAACTTGTTTCAACACTCTCCATGTCTGGTGACATGAACATACCCTGCGAAAAATATTCGTCGGGATTGGGTAAATAGGCGTTGCATCTTCCAAAGAAACAAAAACGTTAAGCTTCGTGTAGAATTATCCATTAAAATACAGTAAAATTGTGTAGGTACATAAATGCAAAGTTACATTCAAACAGAAAGTGGACGGTGTTGGACAAAGACCTCTAATTGATCGAAAGCTTCATGCATGAAACCAACTCGTGATTGAGTTAAATTAAGATATTGCGACAATTCCCATAAGTATAAGAACCCTAAAAAATGAATAAAGCAATATTTTTTTAGATTGAGACACCAATTCTTTATTATACCACCTTCAAAATACTCGCGATAATTTACCGTGTAACTTGCTTTGAAATAATCCTTTTAAATGTTAAATTTTTCAAGTTCTATATTTCTATATACAAAGAGTATTTAATGTAAATTTGCTTAACCCTTAAATGCATTGTCTTATAAATCTGCAACAAATGATTTTTTTTAATACAACTTCTTTAAAAATTATAAAAAAATTGTTTTCTTTACTTTTCTTTCCATTAGGTTTTCTACATATATTTTATTTCACAAAAACTGTTAAGTCATGCATTTAATTTTCATTGCATTAGCATCTATGTACTTGTCTACCAAATATTCTTTTATTTTCAAAAGGAAAAAAAAAATTAAATAATGCATTTAAATGTAAAGTATTTTAAAAAATTATTATTCATTTGTAGTGCATCGTAACAGAAAATAGTCTATAATTATCAAACTGAGCTTACTGTTTTCAGTAAATTCTGTGTCAACACTTAAATATTACATTCAACAGAGATAAATTAAAAAAAAATGGGCCATAAATAAAGCCAGCTGTAATAATTTCATCCATTGCATATCAGGCTTAGAAATTTCCACTCAAAAGTCAAAAGTCACTGATGCAACGGATAAAACAGTAAGCTCAGTAAAATAATTATTATTCATATTAAACATGTCAAGAAAAAATTGGACACTTCAGGAAAACTGAAAAAAAAAAATGTTTTTCTTCCGAAAAGAAACAATTTTTCATATCCAGTACGACGTCCTTATGTATTCTAAGGTTTGTAGAAATAAACTTTTCTATCCATGTAAAAACAAAGTTATTCTATAGAGTTTTATGAATCACTTTTTGAAAATCAAATATTTTTCGGTCTACCGAACAACATTAGAGTTTTATGGATAAAAAGTTGTGGAACCGTAAAATCACTGAATAATGTGATCACCAATAATGTGACATTTCAAATAGTTATAATCAGCAGACAACACAGAAAGTTCTTATTTTACTTATTTTCTGAAGCATACGAGTTTTTTCTAGACAGTTTTCTTTTGTTAAATTTTTAATATTAAACATAATTTTGTTAAAAATTTAAAAGTTAAAGTTAGATTTTGATAGATTAATATCGAAACCAGATCAAACTGCCGTGCAACTTGCAAGACTTGGTTTTTATAACAAACATATAACATATAACAAGTTTATATATAAATATCGTCTTCATAGCATAGCACCTAATATTACAGGCTGCATAACACTACTCAATGCATTACAAAAGAGCACCTGGTAGCATTAGAATTTATACCCTTTTTTTTTAAATATAATTTCATATTCAAATTAATTTTTACAACGACTATACCAAGAACCTTCTTTCTACAAATGCGCCTATTAAAAGTCAATTTTAATATGCCTGACCAAATTTTAAGAAGCACTTTATATTATTTTTTTCAAGGAAAATCTAATATTTCCCCTACATTTGTATGAACTCCAGTGAAATCAAAAAGCGTGACTGCATATTTCCAAATTTATTTCGAGCACATCCGCTTAGGAATATCAACTGCTAAGTACTCGTTACATTTTTTCTATAGCATGCACATGCATATATGTATAGTATATTTTCTGTACCTACAAATTAACAAACCCATGCTATGCATTCAGCCATCACTGCCCAAAAAGAGAAATCTACGCAAAGTCAAAAATAAACAAATGTACGTACTTTCATTATGGCTCATTTATTTACGAATTACTATACATAAGCCATCCGTATATCCCCGCACTATCGTCAGCATTTTAAAACCAGTCCCTGCGCCTTATTATGTACCCGATCTTGGTGAACCAAAATAATCAAAAATAAATCTACTGCTTACAGTCACATCGGGTCCTACGATCTACCAGTCATCTAAAAGTAAGCGCGAGAGAGGAAGCGGTGAGAGAAGGGAGGGCTTTATGCAACTGCCTAAAATTATTGTGTATATTGTGCATAGCCTCAAAAGTCCAAGCAACTGACGCCAGTTTCTAGAAACGAATGACGATCGCACTCCGAGGTTAACGGCTTCAATGCAAGTTTTTGTTGTTGCTTTTTTGGTTTTCTACTTAACACACACTTTAAAATACACACAGTCATTTTTGACTAAACACGAGGGAAGAAACATAACATCGTAATATTGCAACTGGTGGACAGGTTAGGTGGTACAGCGCGGAGTCAATGCAGCCATAGAAAACAAGCTTCAAACAATCGACTTTCGAGCTGTAGCACGAATGCAGTGCCATGAACGTGACTAACACATGGAATAGCGAATATCATGGTGTGCGCAATGGAGCTGAGACCTTGGTCCGTATTGCAATGGGTCTGTCTCACAAACGAGATTGCCAAAATTTTGCTGCGTTTCTCTGTCGCTTGCGTGCGATCATCAATTTGCAAATGCTGATGTGTTAGTGACGTGTGATGAATTCAATTTTACGACTCCCCTGCAAACAAGTACAGGCGAAAGTTTAGTACGAGCAAGAGTTCAACAAAATACTCGTCGTGCGATTACATTTTTTTGGATTTTGAAGATGTGTTGGTATATTTTGGGTATGAATTTGCCAAAATTTTGTGTGCTTGTGTACGTGGGAGAGAGGCGGAGTGAGCCGCAAAGAAAGCCAGCTGATCAGAGTGCTTCTCTCTAAGTGGTCCTGTGTATTGCGCTCTTTGGCTTCGTAGAACCCCGTAGACTTCGGTATGTTTTCTTGTTTTACTCGTATGTTCTTTTTTTAAACGCGTTCCCTAGTTCACAACGCGCTGCAATACTGATAGTGTAGATAGCTGAGATATTTTATTCTGGGATGATCGTATGCACTACGACTGAGGCAGATTTTTGGCAGCTCAAAGACCGCAATAACAATATAACAAAATATGCTTGTTTTTCTTTTCTATCTTCCGTTTACTTTGTTCTCTTCATATACATATTTTGCAATACATACGTGTATATACTGAATATTTTTCAAATTAAATGTTTTTTAGCTTAGTTTTCTTTTGGTATTTTAGCACATCGTTCTCTTTGTAGTGAAGCTTGCTGCTCTACTGGCTTTTGGGACAGTTTTAGAAGCATTTGAAGGACTGTACACACTTTATTTCGCCACTAGAGTTAACAACTGTTTCTTATACATATATACTTATATTTTTGATGTTTTGTTGTTTTTTTTCTGATTTGTTTGAGATCAATGCACTCTTTTTTGTTTTGTTTTGCTTCTAAAGTATTTTATCATCGGTGTTTAGTTTCAACAGGTATAAGTCAACATACATATATATTATATTACGAGCCAGATAATTTAATAAGATTTAAAGTACATTCCAGATGAATCAGATTGTTAGCTGTGATATTCTATTAAAGGCATATTAGTCTTATACTATAATATATGTATGCATATTTTAATCTCTGGAAAGCAGTACAAAAGAAGGAAACTTCCCAAGTTACGAATAAAAAAACAATGATGACACAAAAAAAGGTAATTCATATAAAATATAAATGTGTTTCTGTTGATAACTTTTAAGAATTAAGAAGTATCTACATACATTTCCCTGTGCTTCGAAGCACACAGTACATACAACATGTCAAAAAGAAATTATGTTCTCCCAAAAGAAGCACTATTGGTCATTGGTTGTTTTACTACTGCACAATATTATTTAATAATATAGATTAAATGAATTACGATTTGTAACACTTATCAAAAAGTTTAAAATTTTCAATAGAAACTTCCAAAAACGAAATCACCCCTTGAACTATTTATACACTTTATTTCTTAGCAAAATGAATGCTTGAATGGAAAAGAAAACTCTCACCCTTCACTAGTTTGCTATTTGAAGCAGCAAGGGTGAGTGGCCCGAATAAGGAACGTTCTGGTGCAAACGAGAGACAGTAAAAGCTGAAACTCGTTTACAACACCAAAATAAATGGAAATCCCACAAAATTGTTCAAAATTAGGCGGCCAGTAAGACGACTCTTATGTGAAACGGATAAACAGTTGGTTACCATGAGTTAATATGTCATGTGAGCATCAAAGGTTGAAAGTTTAATTGCCCTGTCTTACATGGGATAGGGTTGAGTTTTAAAGGACGAATAATAAGCTGTTAGGTGTTATGGTGAATTGTGTTTATGTATAAATTTGTAGAAAAGTCCCAAATTATCATACGTATTAAGGACATGTGATGCGTTTATTAATGAGTGACATAGGTTTGAGTGTTTTGAACTGTGAACTTTTAAACTCATATAAGTGAGTGTGAACTTTGAACTTACTTAATTAAGTGTTAAATATAAGGGGCTTATTTCAATTGTGAATTAAGTTTCGAGGGAATTTTTTTATTTAACTCGTTTCGTATTAAAAATGGTACGATAAACATATAGCCATCGTATATGTTAATTTTTTGAAAATGAATTCAGAACAGTTTACACGTCTACTTGAAGTACTTGAACAAAAAAAAAAAATAGCTCAAATCAATTTGAATTTTTAAAAAAAAAAAGAAAAACCTATAGCCTTATCATATTATAGCATTCCAATCATTCTCTGCATTTCGAGAAAAAATTAGATTCTGATATTTGTTCATATTCGGCCTAGTTGTACTTCTAGAAGGTATATATGTATATACTAGAGCGGTTCAAAAAAAACACTTTTTGATTTTTTCACGATGATGTCTGGACTAGGATTAAGGTTAATATTGAAAACTGGATTAGCGCCCTCTGTTTTAAGTAAACAACCCATTTTTAAAAATCTTGAATTAAAAAAATCCTGCAAGTTGTAGAGGTTATAAAATTTTTCAACAAAGTGGGTATGGTTTTCGGGAAACAATCGATCGGGGAATTCAAATCCGTGATTGGTTTTTCTTCTTTTTCTTCCTTTCTTACAAAAAAAATGACAATTGACCGGACAAAAGTAAAAAAGTACAGATTTTCCACTTTCTAGCTCCAACACCTCAAATATTATGTTACCGCCGATCCCATGGTACATCATTTTTAATGAACTGATATTCCCTTAAATGAATGCCTAAACCGCATATCATTATCTTATTTTAAAACAAAGATATCTGCATTTTTCTAAATTAACAGACCTGATTTTTTAGGAATCGGAGTCGACAAATTTGCATATTAAGGTGATTCTAATTTTTTTTTTATTTAAAATAGTAACCATCAATCGGGGAATTCGAATTCGTGATTAGTTTTTCTTCTTCTTCTTTTTTTCTTACAAAAAAATTCAAAATTGACCGGAAAAAAATTAAAAAATTCCGATATTGTACTTTTAAGTTGCAAAATCACCCCATAATATTTTGCTGCCGATCCTGTGTTACATCATTTTTAATGTATTGTTATTTGCTTAAGAGAATGTCGTAAACTGCATATCATTTCCTTAATGCAAACCCGAGATATCTGCATTTTTCCAAATTAACAGAACTGCCATAATTGAAATATTCTATAGATTTTTCTCATGGTACAATTATACATGGTAGAACTATCTTGTCAAACACAAATAATGCAACCGTGAATTTGACTATCAGAATTGTCAAGAATAAACAAAACAAAAACAAAAAAAAATTCTGACAAGCGCGCGTAAAAAATTGTAAATGGAAAACTATTTTAATGTGAGTTTAAAATGTGAGTTAAAAATGTAAATCTATGCCGAATTATTCATTATCTTTATTAGAAACTATTAAGAAAACAATAAAAAGGAGTGAAATTGAGCAGCGCTATCCTGACGTCATAAATAAAAGCAACGATGACATCAAATTAGCACAAGCACATAACACAAGCGAGTACAGCTACAGCTCAAAGCACAGATTCTCGTAAAAAGCAGATATCCCGTCAATAATCTCGTAGGAACTTAAAAAATAGCATTGCTACTCAACGACCTGATTTAGGTACAATATCGTGCAATGTTAGGATTTAGGCAAGATATCTCCAGTTAAAAATCAACTACTACTAAAGAAACAGTCAGAAAATATAAAAATGAAAACTCAAAATCACGACAAGAATATGAACCCCAAAGTATTGCACAATCTTTTGTAGGCTCAGTTAGCTCTTTGCTACTCGTATTTGGACGCAAGCGTGGATGGCTGTAGACAAAACTGAAATTTTTTGTAAAAGAATATTACGAAAAATGTTCGCAAAGTGCATACTGCACAAAAAGCATTTCAATAGTTTTATCCTTTAATTATGTATGCAATTAAAATCTGAAAGAAGAGCATTATATTTTTAATTATCATGTAAATATAAATTGAAGTGCTACATAGTTTTGACTTTTTAGTGTGGTCTTTATTTAATGTTCATCTATGTTCCAACAATTATTCTTACAATTTTCAAACAGTTTTGTTTTGCATCATAAATAACTTTAGCGGCGAAAGTCAGAGGAAAAATATAACTTTTTTTTGTATATTTCTGTTTTGTCAATAATAAACAATAACAAAACAAGCTGATTTTGACAAAACTGGCTGGCTAAGAATAAAGAAGTAGAACTGTCACTTAGAATTGCTGCTACCATGGATTTTTCTAAAATATTCAAAAATTCAAATTATATCAGTTCTGTTAATTTAGAAAAATGCAGATATCTCGGGTTCGAAATAAGAAAATGATATGAGGTTTCCGGCATTCTGTTAAGCAAATAACATTACATCAAAAATGATGTAACACGGGATCGGCAGCAAAATAATATGGGGTGATTTTGCAACTTTAAAGTACAATATCGGAATTTTTTAATTTTTTTCCGGTCAATTTTGAATTTTTTTGTAAGAAAAAAAGAAGAAGAAGAAAAACCAATCATGAATTCGAATTCCACGGTTGATAATAACTGTTTGAAATAAAAAAAAAAAATTTAATCACCTTAATATGCAAATTTGTCGACCACGATTCGAAAAAAATCAGGTCTGCTAATTTAGAAAAATGCAGATATCTTTGTTTTGAAATAAGATAATGATATGCGGTTTAGGCATTCATTTAAGGGAATATCAGTTCATTAAAAATGATGTTCCATGGGATCAGCGGTAACATAATATTCGAGGTGTTGGAGCTAGAAAGTTTAAATTCGGTACTTTTTTACTTTTGTCCGGTCAATTGTCAATTTTTTTGTAAGAAACGAAGAAGAAGAAGAAAAACCAATCACGGATTTGAATTCCCCGATCGATTGTTTCCCGAAAACCATACCCACTTTGTTGAAAAATGTTGTAACCTCTACAACTTGCAGCATTTTTTAAATCAAGATTTTTGAAAATGGGTTGTTTACTTAAAACAGAGGGCGCTAATCCAGTTTTCAATATTAACCTTAATCCTAGTCCAGACATATAAGGCTATTGTAATCCACTGACACATCATGAAAAAATCAAAAAGTTTTTTTTTTTGAACCGCTCTAGTATATACATATGTATGTGGAAATCCATCAGATTTGGCCTATAGCTTTTTTTTTTTTTTTTTTGGAGTACATCATTCAGCCATAGTTTTTCTTGAAGCTAAGGCTGTCTTGAATTAATATTCAAGGTTGTTCAATTAAAATTCAGATAGCTATTTTATTATTTAACTTTGTATGTAACTTTTCATGCTTTTTTTTAACTTAAATGCAATTTTAACTATGTCTCCTTTAAAATTATAATTGTTCCTCCTTGAATATTAATTAAAGATAGTCTTAACTTCAAGAAAAACCATGTTTGAAGAGTCTCATCGAAAAAAAAAAAAATCGAAGCCATGGTCGAGGTAAGATGACAATTTCGATTTTTTTTTTTTTTTGGAGCAGACTCTTTAAACATGGTTTTTCTCGAAGTTTAGACTATCTTTAATTAATATTCAAGGAGGAACAATTAAAATTCAAAGGGAGACATAGTGAAAATTGGATTTTAGTTAAAAACAACATGAAATGTTACATATAAAGTTAAATAAAAAAATAGCTATCTGAATTTCAATTGAACAACCTTAGCAAGACAGTCTTAGCTTCAAAAAAAAAACTATATCTGAAAGATGTACTCAACAGTCTTTAGACTACAGCGTAAAAACCCAATAAATTGACATTTTTTAAAAAACACGAAAAGTTTCACATATTTCTTACTTTAAATGCAAATTAAAAAAATAGGTATCTAAATTTTAATTGAACAACCTTTAATATGAGTTCAAGACAGCCTTAGTTTCAAAAAAAACTATGGCTGAAAGATGTACTCAACAGTCTTTAGACTACAGAATAAAAACCCAATAAATTGACAATTTTTAAAAAACACGAAAAGTTTCACATATTTAGCACTTTAAATGCAAATTAAAAAAATAGCTATCTGAATTTCAATTGAACAACCTTTATTATGAGTTCAAGATAGCCTAAGCTTCAAGAAAAACTATGGCTGGAAGATGTACTCCAAAAAAAAAAAAAAAAAAAAAAAAAAAACGAGGCCAGCTAAAAGGCCAAATCTGATGGATATGCACATATAGGTACCACTTTTTTTTGTATGGAACTTAGTTGTCAACATATGGACTTTTAAAAATCTAAGTACAATAAATAACGTATTTTTCGAAAGCTGTTTATCGAATTAAACAAGTTTACAATAAAATATTGAATATAGAGGTTTTTATATGAAATTTATTTTTCTTTTGAATTATGAAATCAGATTCGAAATTCAATTTTTTTTTTTTTCATTGTAGAAAACCGGTAGCAACTTTTCAAATCAGAGTTTCGACAATTTCGGCCATTTTTAAATTATTTTTTTATGCTTTTTGATAGTACTGTAACTTTTTGGATGATCAATAACGTATAACTAAGTGCTTAGTGGCATTAACTTTTAAGCTCCACTACCACTCAAAACTAAACAAAGATTGTACTACACTGACATTTGTGCAAAAAAAAAGGTCCTTTCAGAATTTTTTTCGTATATGAATTTTAACATACGAGTACAATGTTCAAATTATATAAGAAAAAATATTTGATTGATGTTAATAAAATGCTCCATAGTAGTTATGACTTTTCTATAAACATGTGTAGGTACTATGTTTAAAATTTTTATAATGAAATTTTCTATGAAATAGAAGGACTAACTTTTAGTAACTCACATAATTAATTCTGGAAAGAGGGCATCAAAGTTGGAATTTGTTAAAAAAAAAATAAAACAAAAAATATTTTTTTACCTAATTTCGATCATAATAGCCATATCACTAATACTATCGGCACATTTTATACCTTTAAATATTTGTAGGACTCTTCTCTACACTTAAAAAAATTTTAAATTGATTTGCTGACAATTAAAGTTCTTACAAGCATTTATGTGAAGTATGCGCTCTCAACACTGCATTTTTTTGAATTTTGCCGTCTATGTGTGTTTATAGAAAATTGGGGTTAATCGGAATATATGTTACTATCACGATATTCAGATGCATCCACACTGCACACTAAAAGCAAAACCGAGTGCAAAGTTGATTTTCCATGCGAGAAGCGGAATTAGGGGTGGCCATAGTGAACGCGAGAAACGGCGCTCAAATTCTGATTGTCGTTCGTACATATATGTTACATATCTGTGGACGTTTGACAAAACAACCTCTTTCGATCTACGGTAATAATTCAATATAGCGTAAGACTTGCGTTGAAGCTATGTATGTATAAAGATTATTCAGTCTCGTGATTCAATAATTAAAATAATTTTTCTACCAAAAATCTATTGTGGTAGCACTTATTTTTGTGGCCCTTCAGAGCAAGTCGAGAATATACTTTACCTATAAAAAGTTCAAAATTCATTTTACACAATCAAAGGATTTATTCACTAACAAATACTCATTAGATACTGAGTAGACGAAAATTCACTTGTAAAAATGAGGAGAGCTTCCCAAAATAAAATAGTAGAAAGTTAAATTTGTTTTTTCTTTTTGTTAGCAATAATAACCCTGCAGGATGGAATGTGCCCACATGTTAAAAAATCAGGCAAAATTTGTATAGTATCCAAGTGCAATGAACCTGTACCCCAAATTTATTCTAAATTTATTTTTTTCCACATATTTTAAGGCTAGTCTTAGAAGTATTTAATTAATTAAAGTTGAAAATCTCCTAATTTAAAAAATGTGCCTGGGTATCTATTTTTTGATTTAAGAAACAAGTCTTAGAAATATACTCATTTTAAAGTATGGGTGGAATACATTCACGTCAGTAATGGCGTTACGAAAAAGGCGTCTGTAATGCAGAGCTTAAAAGTTAACATAGAAGACCTGATCATCTTTTTTTAACTAACAAAAATCATCCAATTAACGGTTTCTTCCGAAAATTTTGAAATCCTACAAGGCTTTGACATGCAATCAATGCCTTGGCCTCTTGGCAACCCTGTTTGAAGCGAACAGAGCTATAATTCCACTATAAGAAGAAGAAGCTATATGGCTTATAATGTAAACGTGAACGAACATTATAGTAAAACAATATTTATTTCATGTATGTATATATCTACAGTAAACTTTTTTGGACATACATTTAACATAACCAATTTCCCCCTCCAATATTTTTTCCTGGATCCGCGCCTGCGTGTGATTTCGCCTCGCCTCGGTCAAGCGAGGAAAATTTATTTTCCCATCTCACCTCGTTCTCGCCTCGGTCTCGCCACGTTCTCGTAGCCAAAAACGAGGCTGCCTCGTAGCCTCGGTGAAACGCTAGTGGTAAGACAGCGTCAAGGTTAAATCGACAAAATTGAACTCCGCCTATTTTTCTCAGCATTTTACAATTTGAGCCAGTTACTGGCCCCCTTAAAAATAAAATAAATGCAAAAAATTTTACATTTACTCAATTCCGAATTTTTCATTAAAGTATATGAAGGAACGTCCAACGTACTCGACTTATCTTCGTTAATCGGAGAAATTTCTCTTATTAACATTAATCGACGATTTGCATATTAATAGCCGATTACACGACATAAGTTATCGATGTTTGTGACTAATCGGCGATTAAGACCAAATCGCAGTTTAAACTACGATTTAATTGAGATAAGTTAACAGGCCTCATTCCATTTAATTTTTTTTTCAGTCTACAGTGAAGTTTAAGTGTCGCTCTGTTGACAAAAATTCTTTTTCAAACTACACGCAAGTTCATATTAAAAAACTTAAGTTCACACAGAGGCTTAAACTTAACCATTATGATGACAAAATATACTTTTTGGTATGAAAAATCTAATATAAAAATTCATTTTCATTTCATTTCATTTGACAATCGGAAAAAAATTTATTATTTTTATTACATTTCTTAATGCTGAATCCAAATCTGCCCACAGGCTATTTCTTGGTCATTAGGACCTTAATAAATTTCATCTCAAAGTTGCGGTGGAAGGTATTTGTGGTACATATGCTTTGAACAGCTCAAAGGCCTGACTTTATTTCATTAGTTGAAAATTGGTTTCTTTTTTATTTTAATTTTCACCCCTTTTTCAATTAGCTACCACAAAGACTGGAAGTTTAACAAACAGTACCAGGAGACCGACAATAGTTCGGTTCAAAAAATATGGAAAATATTTAAAGATTTAAAAAAGGTTGAAAAATTCAAAACTGCTGAAAACTGTTGGAAAGTGTGCGAAAAGCTGAAAAATAAAAACAACATGGAAAATGTTCAAAAACGTCGAAAGAGATCAAACAAGTCAAAAAATTATGAAAAATGTTGAAAATGTGAAAAAAGGAGAAGATTAAAAAAAGTTGATAAGGGTGAAAAAGTCTGAAAGAGCCGAAAAAACACGAAAAATGTTGAAAGAGGCTGAAACAGTTGAAAAATTCGAAAAAAGTTGAATGAGGTTGAAAAAGTCGTAATAAATTAAAAGAGTCGAAAAAATATAGAAAATGTTTGAAAAAAAATTAACAGGTTAAATTGTTAAAAAAGGCAAAAAAATCGATAAGATGTGGAAAAAGTTGAAATATGTTGGAAAAACCGGATATACATATGTAAGTAGTTGAAAAATATTGAAAAAGGGTTGAAAACCCGAAAAAAATAGCACAATCAAAAAATATTTTAAAAAAAGTCAAAAAAAATGCCGCGCTTAACCCGTCGAATTCTATATAATATCAAAGCTTATTGTAACCGATATCTCTATATCAAACTTTATTAGGATCACTCATAATGCACACTAAATATAACATTAAACATTTTTTCTTTGTATGGGAGGTGCCACGCCCACTGATTTCTACCCGTCGATTTTCAGTTAATTTCAAAGCTTATAGGAACTGACATTTCTACACCAAATTTAAAAAGGATTATTCCTATAGCACAGTATATATAACACTTAACATTTTTGCCACGCCTACTTCTTCTATAGTGACAACTTTCGGTTATGAGATACCTTATAGCAATTATATCTACCATATTTGATAACTTATGCGTTGTTAGTTCTCTTATTATAACTATAATTGTAAGCGACTTTATATACTTGAAGCCTAATCTTAATCTTTTCACATGTCGCAAAGTTTCATCGAAATCGCTGCAGCCGTTTTCAAAAAAAGGTGTGAATATATAAATATATGTACATACATTTACATGTATATAAGCAATTTTAGCTCGTTTAATAATAGTAGATATGTGAAGTTTAGGATAAAGCTAAAAATGTTTCGAAACGTTATAAATCAAATATGTATTTAACTTGAACTTAAGTCTAAAATGTTTTTTTTTCGTTTCCTCTTTGCTTCAATGATGCCTGAAAGTACGTTTTCGATGTAGGTCGTTGCAATTTAAAACTCGCTCTTCGATAGAGTTCGCAAGATGTAGCTCAAGCTCGTTTTAGTTAACAAAAAGAAACCTTAATGTACATGGGATGCAGTTTTTGGCAATGCAGTCGTTTCTCAAATTTATAAAGTAACATAAACCTTGAAACTGGTTTTGTCTGAATTTTTGTTATTACGAGCACACACATTGGCATCCTATATGGATACGTATATAATTTATATAACTTTTTTTTACGTGTGCGTATTTGTGTACCCTATATTCAGTTATTTACTATATGTATTATAAGTAAGTTTGATAATTTGTACGCAATTTGTTAAGCGCATAAGGATTTGTTTTTCGCATTTGTATATAATATTGACTGGCGAGTGAAATTTATCATTTTAGTGATGGTGAAATTTAGTTGTTAACCTATTTTCTCCTTCAATAAAAGTTTTGCAAAAAATCATGCATTCATACACAAAAATAACAAAATAATCGCCATCGTAGAAATAAAAGACTTATATAAATACGTAAATGCTCATACAAAAGAATCTTATAATCTGAGAAAATGTATTTTTTTATTTATTACTATAATTCTGCGTGGATCTCACGCACATGACAACAACAAGAATTCGTAATACTGTCTGGTGACACGACAACAGTTGGAAAGAAAAACAGAGAGCAAACAAGTGGAAACTGTAAGGAATTTTAACATGTAAAACCCACACAAAAATACAGAAAAAGGAAGTTCCAAAAGAAAAGAAAAGCTTTGAACACCTTCAATGACTGGAGAAAATTCCACTAGCCACTCACAAACCATCAGTACAAAATTCCAATTGAGGTTAGGTCAAGATATTCGGCCACAACAAGACAATTTCGAAAGGTATTTGCCGAGTCGATTCATTGGAATTGCTCCAAATTTCTTTTGTCGGACAGTGTATATATTAGTTAATATATAATAAGCATTGGTTTGAACATTTCAGCAGCAAAACGACAAGCATTTTATAGCCAAAGTGTTTGATTTTACTGATGCCTTGTGGATTCAACTTCATTGCTGCGAACTGAAAAATGTTTGCAGTTATGGCAGGTCAAATACTCCGCTAAATTAACGCCATTCGGAGACGCATTTAGCTATAAGCCCCAGCACCATTGTAAAAAATTAGTCCTTACTTTTCTTGTGTCACTGCAATATCTCTACGTAAGGCTAAGTCTTATGCCTTAGTAAGTTATATGTACTTCAGCTAGCGAAACTTCAATAAACGAGAAACGTGTTCAAGTGAAACGAATCAACAGGCCCTGTCGTTTTTATCGCATACATATCGAAAGCTTTTGAGAATATTGATATTTGGATTTATCTTTTTCAAAAATTTAATCTGAATGGTGGAAAAAAAAAGTTGGGCACGGCATAGCTTTTTTCCAAATATTTCCTTACATCAGGAACGAAAAATTTGACTATTGTGGAAATCGGAATCTAAAACAACAAATATCCTTAATGGACTAGTGCCGTTTTTTGGGATTACATAATAACATGTGGAGAAATGCTTTGTTGGAAATGCTTTAAAACTTGGTATGGAGTAAGGCTCCGGTTCTGAATATGATTTTCGAACAAAAAATGCACTTGTATTTCGAACACGTAATTGCTAAAGTTCGTGTAAAACGTTTATTATACAAAGGACATACTTCGTCTACACATACAGGTCCAAAATGAATATTGAAAACCTTCAATGGAGTCCCCGACCCCCATAAGAGTTTCTGTATATTGCTCCATTTATGGAATAAAAAAATTTTATGACACCAATCAAAGACCTCTTAAGAAGGGTTTTTCGCATATTTTAGCTTAACAAATTTTATTGCAGCAGTCTATGAGAAAAGAAAAAAAAAATGAATTATAAAAATTACTGGGAAAATATTTTGACTCTATTTAATTGAAGAAATCGATGTAAAATGTATTTTGGAAGGTATGGTAGCTTCGGACCCCTTCAATACAAAAACTTTCTATTGCACCAATCGATGAGTGTCCCCAATCAACCTGAGATGGTGTTTTGACCCACTTTCCAGAAAAACTTCTAAGTGCGTCCATTAATAGGTGAAATAATTATAAAAACATTTTTTTTTTTTTTAAATTCTCAAACATGCAAAAGCTTCATTCAAAACGTTACTGAAAATTTAACATTCGAGGACTTTTTTGAAAAAATGCACCAAGCCGCTGATTTGGATTCGTTAGGGTTTTGATGCATGGCAAGATTTTTACAGATCATTAAAGACCCTGTTTCTTTTTTTTACAAATTAAAGCTAAGTGGTGAAAAAAGTGGCGTTGTGATGAATTTAGATGGAAAACACAATGTAAGAAAAATTGAGAAAATGCTGCAAGCATCATCTGAACAAGAAATGACTTTTTTAATTTATAAATTTTAGCCACTTGGCTTACTCCAGTGTCATTATAAGCTCCTCATATAAGAATTAAAAAATTTAAATTGAAAATTATTTAACAAATTTGTAAATTTTAAATGATGATAAAAATTACATTTATTCTAAATAAAGATGATACTAAACTTAAAATGGTTATGGTACGGGACATTTTCGACGACTGTAATTTTTCACGTAGTAACGACTTCAATTGGCAATTGAATAACCTAAATTAACAGTTCCCGACTGTGTTCTTTGGACCCATATGAAAAAAAAACAGTGTCCGTCAACAAGTTAGTGACAATCCTTCAATTGAAAACCAACATTCGCAATTAAATTTGTGCCATAACACCTGAAGTTTTTCAAAAGGTCATGAAAATGTCTTCGAAAGAGCGACGAATGTGTGAAGCAGGTAATGGCCATCATTTGCGAGATGTTTCACGTTTAGGTCGATAAATTTCAAAATTTGCACACTGTACTCAAAGATATCACTTATCCCAAAATAAAAAAGTTGTAAGGAACTCAAGCCATAAAAGTCATCGTGCGCCGCACTTAAGAAGGTAATCACTATAGAAGGAGGTGATAGAAGATGATCAAGTTAGTTATTAATTTTTATTTTACACTGCAAAAGTTCATATTTTCACTTATTTAAAAAAAAATTGATAACAACCAAATAGAAAGAAATGTCAACGATTTGAGGATTTGTTTAGATTGGCTCTAATTTTGGAGAAATTTAACCTTTAGGTGCCAAAAATACTCTCTTCTCGTAATCTCAAAGCCTTAACATTTCCACAATCTTAATGAAAGTTATCATTTCAAATAAATTTTTGATGCTGAATCCATAATTGGTTATAATTTTTTTTTTTTTTCTACACCTGAAGAAGTCGGCTTAAAGATAATTATATTAAAAAGTCTTACAAAAAGATATAAGTCCAATGGAATAATTTTTGAAAAATGAGATACACAATTTGCTTCCGTGTTAGAATATTTTAGAAAAAGGTTGTTTAAGGAAAAATAGGTTTCGGTTTGAAAATTTCCAAAAAGAAAAATTACAGAAAATAAATGCAGTTCACTATTTAGAGCCATATTGAAAAACACCTAGTGGGTAAAATGTTTTGATATTGAATATTTTGAACTATGTAGAACTGCTTGAATCATATACCCACTTATTGTGGGGTCAGCCCTAGTATTTACTCTTGTTCAACTTTATGAACATAACCAGAACCTTTTTTCTATTTGTACTAGATGGATATATTTTTTTTAAGGATGAAAGACCGAACCATATTAGATACTAAGGCTTAAAAAATACTGAAAAATGTCTACAGAACTTCACGTTCGTAATAAAAAAATATGTTAAGACCAATGTTATAGAGGAGATAAAAACACATAGATTTCATGCTGGAAAAATCTTTATACGGCGATATATGATCCACCTTTCACCGTTATAAAGTTTCTAATAAAATCAAAAAATAGTCATTTTGGGTGAAAAATGCGGTATTCGGATTTGAATGAGTAATTTTAATTTAAAACTTTCAACAAAATTCGTATTATTTTAAAAATGGAGATGATAATTAGTAATTTTAAGACCGTGAAAGCTGGATCAAATCTTGTCACACGAAAGATTCCCGGGCATAAGATCAATGGGTTTTCATCTTCTCTACAACATTTGTCTTATCATATTTTCCTACCTGTGGCTTACTTTCCGAGTTATTGAGCAAAACTTTTTTTGTCGACCTCTTACAACCAGGCCCACCACGAAGCTGGCGACTAATGATTATTTCGATTATCAGCCATAATTAAACTATCAATTGAAATAAAAATCATGCGGGAGGAACTAACTTTGAAAAATGCAACGTTACCTTTCGGACTATAGTATCTACGAGCATCCCGATTATTTTTTACGTTTTATGAACTTTGGTATAGTAAGTCATTTTAAAATTATTGATCCAATCAACTTCAACCAGGGCTTTAGATATTACCGAAATTTAGTTATTCGCTTATTCTGATAATATTCTGGGTTTCAGTTATTCGTTTATTCTGATAATATTCTGGGTACTATTGATTAAATTGCAAAAACTTGGTTGCTAAAAAAAAACAATTTTTAAGATGCCCAAAGGTGTTTTCTGACACTACTCACTGTATAGTTACTCACACTAAGCCAATTCTACGAGTAATTTGTAAGAATTCGCAGACAAATGCAACAGTTGTCTGGTTGTTTTGTCTATTGGCTGTTGTGGGCTATTTTTGGCACTTTTTGTCAATATGGAGAAAATAAAATTAAACAAAGTCTCACAGGTGGTTGTTGTTTTGCCGTCGCCTGTTGCCAGCCAGGACTCTTCTTGAAATCGTAACATTTTCTATTCTCTGTTACTATTAGTTATGCGCGTGTGTGTCACAAGTTTTAGTCCAATAAAAATTGGGCGTACGTAAATTGGACATCAAATGATTGTGGAATGCAGCATTGGAATTTAGCTTCAGGGTTCTCAAGGACAGAACTAATTATTTTCAGGACCACTTTCATCTCAGTAAAATATGACTTGAAATGTTAACAATAAAAAAGTGAAATATTTATGTTTTTTGATGCCATTATTTTGTACAATCAACTTGATTCAGTTTTAGATATCTCAAGGTCAGCTGCAATACATTTTTCTTCTACAAAATTGTTTTTGTTATTTTTCTTTCGTTTATTTAACTCTTACTCTTTTTTTATCTGTTATTCTATAAAGTTCCTAGAGCGTTTAATTTTCCTTTAAATTGTGTTAAAGAAAATAAGAAGAAAAGTAAAAAATATCAAGAACAAAAAAAAAAGGAAAAAAGGTGAGTATTCCCAGCCACATGTTTTCGTATCTGTTAACAGAATAATGTTCTCGTACGCAGTGATATGCGCGTACATATAACGACACGTGTACGATTCTCTCTGTCATTTTGCGTTTGTTTGCAGAACTTCAATTTCGTTCTTTTTTCTGCCGGAGAATCTTCATTTTCTTGAGAATTTTTGTTGCAATTTTCTTTGGGGCATTTTCAAATTTCTCTTATATTTATTTTGTTTGTTCTCTTACTTTGACTTTCTTGCATATTTTGAGACAGGTCATAACAATGAATACATTTTTATTAATCACTCGTATCGTAAATATATGTATGTATGTTCATATGTATGTATGTATATAATCCATGTAGCAGGAAAAAAAATATTATATATATGGGCTTATTGCTCCGATTTAATAAAATCTGCTCAAACTGATCATATTTAGTTCAAAACAGTTTAATAAAAATGTATTACAAAAAAAATCTCAAAACCTCAAAAAAATTAAAACTTGAGAATGTTATTTTCGGACTCGCCGAAATAATAACACTTTTATTCAAATTGAAATTAGAAAAAAACTAAGAGTAAAGTGAAAATAGCCCCGCTTTTCTTAAAATGGATTTTGAAGTTGCAAAAAAAAATTTACATTTGTTTTACCGCGTCTGCCTTCTATATAATAGCAATGGCAGAGTTTGTTCATATTACTTAAATTACTTAGAACTTCATGATTACCGACTCCCTAACTATTATGAAAACGATGGCATCATTATTTCACTAAACAGTCTGGCATTCTTTGGCACGCCATTTAATTTTCAACATTCGTTGCTATATTTGCTCTTGTTTTGGCGTTTTCAAATCTAAAAATAATTTAAAACCATACCCAAATTTGATTTGTAAGAAAATTAAAAAGCGAAGATCGATTCGTTGTTGTGAAAAAATAACTAATAAGTAATATCTAATGAAGTTTCTGTCAAATATGCTTCAATCGATTGATAAATTCACTAAACACCATTAACTCCATGACATATTTTTCGCAGTCCAACATAATTGTTAGATAAGGGCTATAAGGTTAAAGCTCTCAACTGATATTGAGTTTGGCCACGAAAAATAATTACAAACTCTTCCTCCCTTCTTGCTCCGACAAGCAATTTCTGCAACAACCGTATTGTTTAACCTGTATATGTATGATTTCAAATTTTGAAAGCTCTACATTCTGGCTCAAAAAAAAAATTAAAGTTCTCAAAATCACAATATAATGGGTATAGAAACGAAGTCGACAACCTCCATCACTTTTTTTAAACATTAAAATAATATTGCCATCTTGATGTTATTTCTGAAAGCCTTAATACTCTCTTACATCTTCAAATTCCTCTCAGTCACAGTTTAAATAACCTGTTTAGTTTCAACTAGGGTCTGTTATCCCTGTTTTAAATTTATAATCCCGGTCTATGCGATACCAAAAATTAAAATTAAGCCGGTATAGTCAGTATACCCTACGTCTATCTAGCATCTTTACTGATTTATTAAGAACGTGGGAAAAAATAAACATTTTGGTAATTTTTTTTAATGTAGGGTTACAAGCTTTTAACAAAAACTTATGAAAATGTACAAGGAAAAGCCTGCATTATGAATTTTAAAATCTGCAATGCTTACTGAAACTATTGTCTTAAAAATCATAGCATACTTCGTTGATTGCTGGCCAAATAGCAAGCTACTAATAATGCTATTCCCGCCTCAATATTTATTGACATAATAAAAAGTTGTATGTCATATCAGGATATATGGAGGAATACCGTTTCTTTCCTAATCGAATAAATCTCTGCTTATATTTTCAATAACTAAGCCGTGTTTCAATTGTTCTCGTAATGAAAGAGATGAGAAATTTTTGAATCTGTCTTATTGAAGGAAGCAATGCGTCAGGTACGTTTTTAATACAGATCTCGATTTCTTCAGTAGATGACGTTAACTGTTTTATATAGATGGCAACGGAAAAACGTCATCACCGAATTTTGTGCAAAGTTGTGTGTAATCTGATTCGTTCTGAATATAACTATGTACATTAGGGTGATTCAAATTTTTTTGTTTTTGCTTGAAACAGGTTCAAAAGTTGCAGGCACACGAAAGGAAAATTCTGGTGAAATTATAGCTCATAATATTGATATTTACTGGTGGCTCATCGAGCTTTTTTGTTTTCCATACGATTTGTATGGGGAAAAATGCTTGACAAGACATTTGTCTTTATTGAAAAGATCATAAAATTTTCTATAAAAAAGCACCTTGCATTTTTTTCGTGTAGCAAGCACTTCGTCTTCATGACCTTCATGAGTTGAATAGAATTAGCAGAAGCTGGCCCACACTCAAAAAACGGATTGTTTAGAAAGCATTTGTGGCAAATTATCGAATGCTTAATATAAGCACTTATTATTTCAAGCAAACACTTAACTTTTGTCTTAAACTATAAGTATTTGTAGACAATATAAGAAAAACCAATGTATTTGACCCAAGTAAAAGTTAAGTTGTGGCAAGTGATTCAATTACTTCTATGGAATATTTAAAAAAACATTTCATAAAATGTTTCTTCTAAATGATATAATTATTTACGACAAACGTCAAAATATTTCCGTCAAACAATTCAATTTATGGAAGTGTTTCGACAAACACTTGTATTTTGTCCCAGACACTTGTCTTTTGTCCCAAATACTTATTCATTTCAACAAACGATTTATCACTTATAAAACTAAAGTGATATTCTTGTCATGTTTTTGTATTTTGTATTTTGCAGTGCTATGATTCGATATAACTTTTTTGTTTCTCACATTGTACAGATACGATATCAAATATTTATAAGTGTTTAGAAGCAAAGAATGATGACGATGTTGCCAGGCTGTAGTCCTATGATATATGTTAAGTTTTAAATAGTAGTTTTGTATAATATTTCTCAACTATCAAGTTGTAAGTAAAATCAAAAGTTTATGTGAGAAAAATTTTATTATTTTGTAAGTGAAATCAAAAGTTTTTGTGACAAAAATTTTATTGTTTCACGCAAACACTTGAAATAGTTCCATCTATATCATTTGTGGCAAACACTTTTTTTTTTGAGTGCAGCACAATTTGCACATTTCAGACTAAAAAGTCATTTGATTTGAGAAGTGTTTCCAAACAGGACTAGTTTAACTATAGTATGTACTCAATACTCGTCATGATGAAGTATAATTATACTAAACATAATTTTCATCTAAACTCTAAATACCTTGTATGTGTATCCAAAAATTATTTTTAAATATATGTTCCATGTGCGATGTGTAATAACACAATAATGTCAAGTAGTTCACTTAAGTATGGCCTCATGATTCATAACCTACCTATAACTGTCAGAAACCTAAAACCCAACTTTTTACTCGTAGCTTTATAGCAAAATAAGCTATGACAAAATGTGTGTGTGCGAAATCTATCGGATTTTCAAAAAATTATCGTGCTTACTTGTATGTAAGTAGTAAATATGTAAATCGAAAGAATAAGTTGGTTTGTTGGTAGCAGCACTGGAATTAGTTGGCCTGTATTAATGTCTCTAAGGAGACGTTTAAACTTAGGATGTAACAATACAGCCTGGATGTGCGGGGTCACGATCTTACAGCACTGAAATATGACGAGGGATTCCGGTATTTCGAAATCCCGGTAAGCCGGGAATGCAATCCCCACTTTAAATTTCATACATATTTTAATTTATAAAATTCGATTTATGTTACTACTAGCAAAACCCGGCGCGCATTGCTACGCCTCAACAAATAAAACATAATGTGTTTTTATTTTAGTTGGATTAAATAAGTAAAAACTATTTTTATTGATATTTATCTTATTGCGAGTGGATAAAGAGTGGTTTTTCTATTTGTCTCATAAATGAACAATTGAATTGGCGGAAATGATTGGAATACGTAGAATCCGCACCTTTGCATGAGTTTAATTTGGTTACAGTCCTTGTCTTCTATATATGTATGTACCGAGTCTCATAGTCATAGTTTTTTCTTATTTTGGAGGCATGGCACTACCCATTTTTTCATTGAATCTTACTTTCTTTCTTTTTGGCTCATTTTTTCCAAACCAAACTATGCTAAGAAATTTTTACAAACTATAAGAAACATATGTACCAAATCTTATCCATCTGCGTCAAATAGTTGTTGATACATAAAAAGTTTATTTTTCCTCATATGGAAGCGTGGTACCGCCAATTTTTGCATGGAATCTTACTTCTTTCTCTACTCTTTATATATGTACCAAGTTTCATTTATCTGCATCAAATAGTTGATAAGATATGATGAATCTTATTTTCTTTTAGATAAGGGGGCGTGGCATCACCCATTGTATTCTAAGCTGTGCCTGTTTACATAAAAGCCTCGTAGTGTGAATTCCATGAGAACCAATTAAGCGATCTTCGAGAAAATTATGTTCAAAAAATATATTTGTATGAAGGCCACCCTAAATATGCTCCCTAAATAAAAGTATTGAAGCCTTAGCTACGCCTCTTAATATAAAAGTTACTTGGTGTAGATTCGGTATGAATCGATTAACCTGTCTTCGTGACAAGGATATTTAAAAATTTTTTTGTGTGACGACCACCCAAAGTGTGAACCCTAAGTAAAATTTTTACTATCTAATCTGTGCCCCTTCATATAAAAGTCATGTGGTGTTAAGACCATGAGAATCGATTAAACGGTCTTTGAGAAAATGATATTTAAAAAATATTTTTGTATTAGGGCCACCCTAAATAAAAGTTGTGTAGCCTAAGCTATGCTTCTTAACATAAGAGATACGTGGCGTTAATTCGGTGTGAATCGTCTAACCTGTCTTCGTGAAAATTATTTTTAAAAATATTTTTGTATGAGGGTCACCCTAAGTATGCACCCTAAATAAAAGGTTTACAACCTTATCTGTGCCTCTTTATATAAAAGCCATGTGGAGTAAATTCCATGAGAATCGATTGAGCGGTCTTCGAGAAAATGATATATATAAATATTTTTGTATCAGGACCACCCTAAGTATGAACCGTAAGTAAAATTTTTACTATCTAATCTGTGCTTTTTAATATAAAAGTCGTGTGGTGTAAATTACATAAGAATCGATTTAGCGGTATCGAGAAAATGATATTTAAAAAATATTTTAGTGTGAGGGCCACCCTAAATTGAAGTTTTGTAGCATAAGCTATGCTTCTTAACATAAGAAATACGTGGTGCAAGTTCGGAGTGAATCGACTAACCTGTCTTCGTGAAAATGATATTTAAAAATATATTTGTATGAGGGCCACCCTAAGTATGCACCCTAAATAAAATTTTTACAATGTAATCTATGCCCTTTAATATAAAAGTCATACTGTGTAAGTTTCATGAGAATCGATTTACCTGTCTTTGAGAAATCGCTATTTTTAAAATATTTGTGTATGAGGGCCACCCTAAATAAAAGTTTCATCGTCTTAGCTATGCGTCTTAATATAAAAGACAAGTGGTGTAAATTCCATGTGAATGAATTAAGTGGTCTTTGTAAAAATGCTATTTTAAAAATATTTGCGAATGAGGGCCACCCTAAATTAAAGCCCTATAGCCACCACGCCCCTGGTGTCTAATCCCGTTCATATTTTGTGAAGTGCTTAACATAGGCTATATGCATCCTGACACGGAATTTTAAGACTTTTGCTATCATATGAACCAAGATATAGCGAGTTAAAGGTTTTAATTGCACGTAAAGTGCCACGCCCCTTGCTTTTATCAAAATAAAATATAGCCCATGTTACTCAGGAATAGTGTAGCTTTCTATTAGTAGAAACATTTTTGGAGTCGGCTCTGTAGTTCCAGAGATTACCCGGAACATACAAACAAACAAACAAACAAACAAACAAACAAACAAACAAACCTTACCTCTTTATATAATAGTATAGACTAATTTGACTCAGGCGGTAATGATACATGGACATGGACAAGGCCTTATGTGCGTTACAAGCGAAAGGACAAAATTAATATCCGACGTATATTGGCAATAAGAACGTCACAAATTAATAACTTTGAACTTTATTCAATCTAATTCAACATTTAACTTTCAAATGCATTTATGTTTGCAACATTCACTTCAGATTGTTTCAAACGCTGCTATTTTTATTTGATTGAAACAAGAATTATCATCTCCAAATTAAGTGCCTTCATATTTTCAAAGCAGTTTGGCGATTTAATTCAAATTTGGTAATCCAATATACCAAACCTTATAAAAAATGTATTCTATTATTTCTTTTAACCCTGCTGTTAGGTTAGGACCATTTTGGCCAAATTTTCGCAGATTTTCTTTATAACTTTTGAACGGTACAACATACTGACTTGAATCGTCAGCTCATGTGGTATTTTTATGAAAGCAGTTCACTATCTAAAAATCAAGTGTCTAACATAAAACGGGAGGGAGAAAAATAAAAAGTTACAAATCTTAGGTTTGTGACCATTTTGGTCCTTAGTATATTTTTCATTGACTAGAGACAATATGGAAAGCATTTCGTTAGTAGTTATTTAGAATAAATAGGTTTTAGTTGTTTTGTTGCAAATTACTCTCATTACAAAGTAAGCAAACAATTTTTCGGTTGGGTTTGCAAATAAATTTGCCGCAAATAGCACACTTATTGTCGGTTCTTGACTTGCAGCAACTGCAAATTCCACGCTTTCTAGCTGATGAATTTGTTGTAGAACTGCCTGGAGATGCAAGGGAAACTGAGGATGGTGCTCTTATCTCAACTAATACCTGTGCTGAAAACTGTTGTGTAGGTATTCTAGAACGTTTCATCATATATTCATTAGCTAAAGAAAGTGCTAATTGTCGTAAAAATTCTGGCCTCCTACGATTTCTATCACCTGGTGCCCACGAAACATCAATTTCAGAAAAAACTATAAGCGCATTCAATGCTGATATATCTATCACATTTGCGAATACAACATTCGGCCATCGATTTGTCTTTCGTTTGGTACTGTAGTAGCCAATCATTTGGTCGGCAGTATCTACGCCCCCTAAGAGAGAACATAAAATAAGAAATTGTAGACCAACACAAAATGACATATATAAATTACGAACCTTTTGTGGAATTGTAATAGGACACAATCTCAGGTTTCTTTTTTGCTCCATTGACATCGACTTCTGCTGTCTTGTGCATCGTACTTATCAAAATAGTACCTTTATTTTTATGGCTTATGTATGAAACCAAAGTTGCAATTTCATTGAAGGCAAATGTTGAATTATATAAGGAAACTTTTTTGAATATAAGGTGGAATAAATGTTAGTTTCCTCTCAAGAAGCTTTTTTGTCAAAGCAATTGAGGAAAAAAAATTATCGGTCGTGATATTTTGCCCTTTCAAACCTTCCGTCAAGTCCAATATAACGCGCTCTCCTTGGTTTTTCTCCGGCTGTTCGTTTCTTGGTTTTCCGAGATACGGTTGTATCTTCCATACATAGCCTGATTTGGAGTCGACAGACAACCAAAATTTTAATCCATATTTGGCAGGTTTTGAGGGCATATATTGCCTAAAAGAGCATCTCCCTCTATAAGCTACCAGCTATAAGCTACGACGAAATGCAATTAGGGGAATCACAAAAATAATTTTGAGTCTTACAACTCATTTTGCTGTTAGTTTTCAAATAAAATTCAAATAACATGTGGTAACAGACATTCTTCAATTCTTAGCAAATAATTGTTGAGCATACAAAATTGTTTTTTTTTTTGCGCCAATATTGTCTTAACGAAATATTTAAACATAATTGCTATAAAAAATAAGTTAAATTTATTTTTTTTTATGAAAAATGTAGTATGGACCAAAATGGTCATCAACCTATGATTTGTTAGTTTTTTTTAACCTAACAGCAGGGTTAAATCGTTAACTCTGTCATAATATCACTCATACATAAAGTTTCATTGTTGTGGCCAAATAAAAATCAACGCCCAAGCCAAACTCAATGTTGAAATTGAAATCTATAAGGGATGTGGACTCTCTCAGAAAAAATGACACATATCCATTTAGAAGAGATTATTATTGCTGACAAAACTGAAACCATCACTTAGAAACAAGATACTTGAACTATAAGGACTCGATGTAACCGTTAAGAGAAATTGCCTGACTCAAGAAAAACGTATGGCAGCTCCCATAAAATTAAAACAAAGTTTTTTGTACAAAGAAAGTGGTCCAACTGAAATAATAAAACTTAGCACAAGAACAATAAATTTGATACCAAGTGAAACCTACCTGTAAACTTAAGAATATTGGTCCTTAGCTCATTTGAAACCGAAATAAACTATCAAATTTTAGCTATATCCTGAATCACTTATAGAATGCGTGACCAAGTATTTTAAGCCTTTCAGTTTATAGACACACAACCTATTATTGACGAGAAAACATTTTTCGATTAAGTGCAGTTGTAAAACAAAACATCACCGACATAATAGATAAAATGGATACTTGAAAATTTAAAGAAAACATTACGAACTTTTATTGAGGCTTTTTTATATGAGCATACATGAAGCATTAAGCACTGAAAAAAAACCTAAAAGGGTTCTGTAATATACCAAAAAAAAACTATGAAGAATATAGAAATGAAGACAAAGTCGAGTAGCAACAGTGCAAATCCCTTATTTGTAAGCCAATTTGCACTTACGCTTATCTTATGTCATTCCATTTGTATAATGCTCCCAATATGTATGTATGCACATGTATTGCGTTCATGTGCTTGTGCGCTTCTTTCTATGCCAGGACAAGCCCGCCTCGACTGTGTAATGTTTTCGGCAATGTTAAGTTTGTGTGCCAAACATATTTCACATGCACACACACGTAGTAGTAGTATCCCATATCCTGCGGGGTTCATTTCTAAGCTCATTTATGTTTATAACAAATGCGTGCTCCAGCATTTCACATTTCGCGTATCTTTGCGAAGCTCCGTAGAGAGCCTTCGCAGAGGCTCTCTAAATATTCAAACACGCGATATCAGAATGGCGTCAAAGTACGCAAAACGCACTTACACGCATCTTGTTGGCCGTAGAAATTCATCTGACGGCTGTAACAGGTAATTGAACTAGCGCTTATGGAGCGTGGAATTGCTTGCGCGGAACTAATGCGATTGCGAGGGAATGTGGTGCGATATTACTGTAATGTTCGGCAGCTATATTAGACGGAAATAAAAAGGATTTGTAAGGAAAACTTTGTAGTCAATACTGCCTTCTATTACTTGTATGGATTTACTAAAAAAATGTTGTAAATTATTATTTGATTGTGTACGAGTGTCATTAATGTTTTTTGTTGTATTCTATCTGACACGAACACAGATAACACCATCCAGCACAAAAAAGTGTAAAGCAGTGGGAACTTTGGAGAGTAGAGTTATAGTAACCATAATGCTAAATTTTTAGTCTTTTTGGAAAACAACACTGGTACTTTGTGATACATCATAATGTATGAATTTTTATATATTAAATGAAATAAGATATTAGGGGAATAAGATTTGCTTGCAGGAGAAACGTGAATCAAACTGAAAGAAAAAGTTACACAAAATCGAATATTGCGTTACAGGAGGTGTCCGTATAAGATGAAGTTTTCAACTCATTTCAACTACAAAACCACAAACTTTGGTCATTTTCATCCAATATTTTCAGTGTCGATCGCATATAACGTAACGTGACTAGAGGGAAGGGGTGTTACACGAATAATACAAACTATGACATGGGAGGTCAACTTCGGTTGAAGTCGGGGTATTTTTGAAAGCTTACGAAATAGCTCTCAAAAAATTGATGAAAAAATCCCCAAAGATGTTCATACGTTTTTGGGAGTTATTTCATTACGATATAACAGCCAATATTAATGGCCTATTTCATTTCAATTGGTTCATTCGTTCTCATTGGGTGTTATATCATTATGAAATAACTTCCAGTGAAATAAACCGCAATAAAATTTTCAGTTGGGACTTATTTCATTCAGTCCCTTTTGGGGATTATTTTATTTGGCTGTTATTTAATTTGATATAAATGCAACTTTTGACAAACTTCTTTCTTATGCAGCTGCTTTCTTAACAGTGTAATTATTTCTAAATTTGTGGTGCTTTCATCAAAAGTGACTTGCCCACTTAAAAGATGGAATAAGTGGGCTCAGGGATTTCATCCTTAAGTACCCTTTTCGTTCGTCACAAAAAATAGGGTGCAGCACCCATACAAGATTCTACACAAAAAATAGGGTGCGGCTCAGAGCTTAACATTACTTACTTACTTACTTAGATGGCCATAACAACCCGTTGTCAGGTTACGGCCGACCTCATTAGCTCTCGCCAGGCGCCTCTGTTTTGCGCGCGCCTTCTCCAATCATTAATGCCAAGCGCGGTTAGGGCTTCCTCAGCTTGGTCTATCCACCGGAGGCATGGTCTCCCTCTTCGTCGTTGACCGGAGACCTTCCCTTCGAATACCTTTTTCGCTGGAGCTTCTTTATCCAAACGATGGACATGACCCAACCAGCGTAGTCGCTGTATTGTTATACTTTTAACTATGTCAATGTCGGCGTAGAGCTCATACAGCTCGTGGTTCATTCGAATGCGATAGTCGTCGCCAACTCAAACAGGACCAAAGATTTTGCGGAGAACTTTCCTCTCGAACACTCCAAGAGCGGCTGCGTCTGTTGTCGAAACCACCCATGCCTCAGCGCCATAAAGAAGCACAGGTAGAATGAGCGTCTTGTAGAGTGTTAGCTTTGTCGATCGAGAGAGAGCTCTGCAACGTAATTGCTTACTGAGACCGTAGTACCACCTATTAGCAATTGTTATTCTCCGCTTAATCTCCAGACTGACATCATTGTTGCTGGTTACGGCAGTGCCAAGGTAAATGAATTCTTAGCTTAACATTATTATACTATATATTATTGTTGGGAGTTATTTGATTGAGAGTTATTTCATAATGAAATAAGGCTCAAGCATTGACTATTATTACATTTATTGCTTTGGGTATTGCTTCATAATTTGTTGTTAATATTATCATTGATGATTTTCACATTCTCTTTATTTCATATTTTTTAAACGTTATTACATTGTGGGTGTGCTAGGTTTGTGTGGATGTGGGAAGTTTTCTATGAGCTTATGCTACCTGAAATCGGGTCAATCTTGTTCCCGCAACACAAAACTTGCCAAATGATTACGCAAAAATAAAAATCACAAGATATTGATCACATCGCTTTCAAAAAATAGTTACGAAATTTCAACCAAAGAGGAGAAAAAAATTACATTGGATTCGAGAATCCCTGGACAATTACATATCCGGTGATATGGGTATTTCCACAGGAAGGTCCACCGTGACGGAAAAATTAAAAGTTATTAAAAAAAGGTTTCTATCTGCTATTATCTAAGAAAAACTTTCAAATTTTATTAATTCAAAAAATTACACAAATGCACATTCTCTATTTTGTAAATTTACGTTAAATTATGCCTTCAATATTTAATTCTTTAAGAAGTGTTCTCTCTCTTAATAACAATTAGCCAAAAAATTGCAATGACATCTAAAAAATCTCCATCAATTGAAAATTTTTAATTTGCTTTAGTTCATGTTTTAGTGTTACGTGTGCTGTCGGAAAACGTCATTTGTTCTCATTTCGTGATTAATAACAGCAGCAAGTGCGTTAAAATATTTGTTTAAACAGAGTTTCATGCATACAATTAAAGCAAGAAACAACGAGTGCAAAAAAATAAAATTTAAAATTTTTATAGCTGTTCAAAGTTGGTCACGTGCGCAATCATAAGTGTAAAACTTTTACAATTTATATATAAATAAGTAGTTGCAAAATGGCTTAGCCACTTATTAACTGCCATAACACAACATAATCGCTTAATGTTCCTCTTTTTTTTGCAAAGTTGTGAAAAGGGGCAGTGCATAATATAATTTTCTTTATATAGTTGGCAGTGCCACGCCCCTAACAGGAAAATACATCTCCACGGCTAATCTATTAAACCGATTTTAATGAAATTTGGTTTGGAGATAGATTGTACCATGAAAAAGATTATCAGAGACTCTCAGTTCTTTAAGTGGGCATTTTATCGCCCCTAATCGGAAAAAACGTAGCCTAAACTGAGTCGTTACATCAAATTTGGCATGAGGACAAATTGATTCCTGAGAAGAAATTTGTTGTTAGTGGGGCTGTGTCACGCCCCTTATAGAAAAAACGTTTTAACAGCAAACTGCTTCCTATTTTCTTCCTGAAAATTTATCTCACCAATTTCACCAATCATTGTCGAATTAATATTAAATTAATCTTTTAACTACTACATATATAAATTTTAAATGATAATAAAATATATGAAAAATTGCCCGAAGGAACCATAATGGAAAGTTATTTTACGTTCGCAGTCATTATAACTTGAAAAAGAAAATAAATAAGATTTTTCAATCAAACGAAATCTAATAAAAAATATTTTAAAATTAGACACATTAGAAAATTTTAGCAGGTTTCACTGACTGCTGCTCTTCTATAGATGGCCATGAAAAACACTTCCATTTTCGGTCCCGTGCGAATCGTTTTTTTATTGCCTTTACCTTGGTACCATACCACTAAATATAGTGCTAGTTTCATATCTTTTAAGATTATTTTCAAAGATTACAAGCAGTTCGAATAGTTTTGGCGTTAAAACGGATATAAATAATACACAATGAAACAGACAAAATATATACAAAAGAAAAAGGTTCCAAAGAACTTCATGTTTTTATACCCTACAATTTCACACCTAACTCCCGTTCCCGTAGTTTTCTTAGTTAAGTCCTTCATTGAAAATAATAACATTCTTACCCTTTCAAATCATTTGACTAAGGATACAACCAAAAAGTTAACTCAAAAAGTAATCGACCACAGCGATTATTGACTCCTCTCCGTTTGCCTTCGAAATTATATCACAATTGTCTTCAGTAAAAGCAATACATTTTGAAAAGTTGTTACCCTTAATAACTACATATATATATCAAACGTCTGGTTTTCAGTATATTCTATTTCAAAATATTTTGCAATCTCGATATGGAACTTTGTTTGACTTTGAAATTGCATATCCGGACTGTGTAGAATACTCAGTTCAAATTTGGAAAGAGTCATACTGCTACCATGTGTCTTCAATATTAAAAATTTTAAATTCAGCTATGAAGACTGTAAACAGCAAAAACGTATTTTCCTAAAAATTTTTTTTTTAGTTTTATTGTATTTTGGTTTTTTAGCAACACTTTCGTTGCATTATTCAAACTCTCGTCCTTGCAATGTAAGGTGGTTTCCTTGAAAAAATAAGCAAAAACAAAAGGGATACGTGTAAGCCACCCAACATTTCACTTTCTGCAGACAGTAAAAAACGGAAAAAGGAAATCTTTTAAAAAACGATGGATTCAGCGCCGAAAACAAAAAAATTAAAAGAAAATCAGACTGCACTGCCGACTCCCACACTAACACACAAAGCATTGTGAGGTGAGTGCCGCAACCTGTTGAATGTCGACATTTTTCAGTGTTTCCAACATTAAATCAAATCCATGACGGAAATTTTCGGAAAAAAGGATTCGTATTTTCAGTACAACAACATCAACAAAATCCAACAAAAGAAACCAATCCAACAAAAATACAATTCCACTTAGCCGGGTGTCACTGATTATTCACCAAACACCTCATCGGTCGCTTCAATAAACTGGGCCAGACAAACCGCAGCAGCTAAAAAAGGAATCGTGCATCAGCATGCATGGTCCATGTTGTTGCTGCTGCCGTTGCCATTGTTGTTGCCACACAAGAAGAAAAGGAAATCGAGCCAAAGCGCAGAAAAAGAAAAACTTCTCAACCCCACACGTGACGAATGCATACGTCGCACCGCCATAGCAATGACCCGACCGCAGCAATACCCAACGTAGCGTGCCAGGGACACAAGGAGAGCCGCAGCACTTTGGCACACTTTTCACACACTTGCCCGACTCAGAACTGACGATCAACGGTGAACGATTTCGTTTTTCACTTTGCTCACAATTTTGAGGCACAAAAAACGAGCCTGCGACCTCGTACTTCTAACGTTCACAACCGACGAGTATCCGTGTTGCATTCGTAGTGGGCGGTGATGCCGTGTATTGGCGAGTTTGTTTGGTGAGTTGTCGGGATGATGGCGCTTTTGTCGTTTGCTTCTGACTGAGCTCGCAACTTGACTGTTGGTGATGGCTGCTGAACGTTGATGCAGACTCGGGCATTTCAACTTCTTGTTTTTTGTTTTGTGCGAGGGGGTAGGAGTAATGGAAAATGCTCGCGTGTGCATCACGTGCTCCACATGCAATGTTCAGGTTTTTGTTCGTTACTATGTTTTTGTATACGTAGTATTTTCCTCATTTTCCATTCGATGCGACGATGATGAACTTGTGCATATGTATGTAAGTATGTATGGAGAGTCGACAGAACTTCTATTTTTTGCAAACGGGTTGGCCATATTTAGGGCCTTGTGGACTGATAAGTGAAGTGAGTGTTGTTTCTTTCGATTTGTCGACGTACACGTACACTCACGACAATTAAATTGCCCTTTTACTTGTAGATATAAGTACTTGCATATACTTATTACGATGCAAAATGCTACTTATGGTATTCAGAATTTCACAAAATATTTCCTAATACCAAGTTATTGATCGATCGATTTCCTGGTGCATTAAAATTCCACCATGACTTTACAATATTCATTGGATCGACATGTAGCAGTTTGTGAGGTACTATTTTACTTAAGGACCATTGAAACATAGTGTTGAAAGAATATCGAACAATGTTATCAAAAATAATATTGTTGGTAGCAGAAAACGTTGGCACACACTTGACATGGATTTGAAAGGATCGGAAAGTATTCGGTTGTTTTAAACCCCACATTTAAAGACTTCTTGTTTGTCTAAACACCACAGCGTTGCGTTGCGAACTTGCAAGTAGCAACACTCGGTAGATACTGTTTAAGTTTTATGCCATCTGTTTTATTCAAAAACAAAAATTAAATGTAAGAAGTTGAATTCAAGGTAAAACCATGGGAGGAGCAAAAAAAAAATAACGAAAAGAAATCAAGGTCAATCATTGCAATTTCATTATTTTTTTTTTGTGGTTTGTATGCTTAAAATCACCCCTGTGCTCATTCCTTTTATATAAGCCAACATATAGTCTCGTGCACCTTTTTGAGATTGGTGGAAGCTAAAGGTTGGTCTTATAGTATTTCTGCTCTTCCTGATTACGGTTTCAAGCCTGCCATCTAACTAGTGGTAAGCTCGAAAGATTGATAACTTAAAGGGCACGAAAAGGGGTTTCTTCAATTAGAAATCGTAAATAACCTTGTAAATCAAGCAGCAACTTTGCTGGAGCAACTTATGTAACAACTTGACATTGGGTTTTGTTTTAGATTTTTATTAACATACATAATACTAATTTTCCTTGACTGGGTGTATGTTAACTGAAAACAATCTACTAGAAAATTTAAAAAAAATTCGTCCTTGGGACGTAGTCGTAGGAGTTTCTTTTTAGGTTTCGCTTGATAAAAGTGGAGTAAAAACGCAACAACACTCACATACGAGTAGCCACATGACATTGAGTCATCGAACTGCCAGTACAACAACAACGGGTTGGCGTTGCGTTGAGTTTGTGAGGGAGCTGCCTCATTCAATCAGCAGACCGAGAAAAAAACCCCTATTGAAAAACTCTAAGTTTTTCCTTTAAATTCAAGGACACAATTTATTAGAATTTTATGTTTTGGATAATGAGACTACTTCTTTTTTCTCCTATGTCCTTTGTTGCAGCGCTCTCCCCTCCAATGTACCATTTTATTGGGTAGGAATCCTGACAACGCTGCAGAGGGACTTTGTTCTACGGTTTTGTCAACGTTCGGCTCGTTACGATTTCTGACGCTGAGTGAGAAATGCTTTTGTTGTTATGCGAGTGGTTAAGTAGTTTGTTTGCTTGGCAAATTGGATTAGTACCGGCACTTTAAGCAATGAAAAAGCATTGTTTTCCGTTATGGTTTTTCTAGCGTTTCCACGTTTTGTTGCAAGGATCAAAGCAAACTATTGCTTCTATGATTCTGTTGTCGTTGTTGTTGCACTTTTCGCCATTTTATTTTTACTCTTGCAATTTACTTTCAAAGCAACAAAAATGGATTCAAGTGCATGCATGACTGCTCATTGAAAGCGTGGTCAGCCAAGTCATCTCGTCAACGCGACGAGGCTGCTGAAGGCTGAGCTGTTTATGAATGTAGCGGTTGGCTTTAGCTAAATGCCAACAAAGTGGTCAGGCTCTCCATTACACTGCGAGTTAACGCTTGTTGAACAGTTGTGCCAAATGTTAGTTTTTTTCGCTCAAAATATCATTTTATTGGTTACACCAAAGAAAACCTCTACTCAGCAAGCATATATTAAATGCAATTTAATTAAAAATTTAAATATTTAAAATCAATTTGTTTGATATGTGTAGCTCGAAATGAAAAAATCATCTTAATTAATTTTAAAAATACATTAACTGACGTTTGGCAAAGGTTTGCTAGATCATTATGCCTGTACAGTAGCGTCGCCGGAGGTGGCGTGTCACCCAGAGCCCGATGTGTTTCATATTGGTAGTACTTTTTTGCTACACACACCAATAGGTGAAAACTTTTTATTGCTCATCACTCACACACGAAATGGTGTTATCCGTAGCATAGCCGAGGGGATCAGGGGAATAGATAACCCTAGGGTAATGGAAATGTTAAATATTTACTTAAACAGCCCATCTGGCATTTCCAAATATCAAAATCGTTAAGCGCTTATTTGCAACCCTGTGTCAATCGAGTGGATTTGTTATCTTTTAACACTTGAAAGGCTGAAAACTTATATACGCAACGACATTGGACAGGTGATCATTACAGCTTTAATTACGGAGTAACTAAGTGGCATGGCAATGCCGACAGTGCACAATGATGTACCAATATCAGTTGAAGAATTTACTAACAAAAGTTATTCAAAACAACAAAAGTTTAGTCTATAAAATTTTTCATCTTGAAAATGAAATATCTCTGTACAAAACGCATCGAGTTTTTTCTAAAAATAAAACAAATTATTGGATTGAATTGAATATTTTCACTAAAACTTTGACTATGCGTTTGATATATGTATGTGTTGCATTTATATCCACCTCAAGTCACAACTACCTTAGGCATGTTGGAAAGATAGTTTTGAATACTATAATTTATCTGAAAAAAAATTATGTAGTTTAAGTCGGAGACGAAGCTATAAACAAAACAAAAAACTCAAAAATAAATCTTTTCCTTCGACTATTTTCCCGTCAACTGAACAGTGTATAATATTGAGGTTGTGTTTAAGCTTCAACCCCATGTTGAAAAATTGTTACTTACAAGACTTGATAGAGATATAGTCATCTTATAATATTTTTCAAAATTAATTTTTATCTAAGAAAACCATAAGATATAGGAAACTGATTAAAGGGAAATCCCTACATTTCAACCAGATTTGGATTTGATGACAAAAACTTTATCAAAGGAAACATAATTCGGTCATAATGAAGAAACGGTGTGGTGAAACAGTAAAGTGAGTCTGTTGATCGATTCGGAGTCAAACATATTAGATCAATTTTTCTCAAGATATAAAGATCTGCTGCTTTGTACACATATACTTAATGATTGCATGACTCATCATGAAGAGCAAAAAAAAAAAAGTAATTTCTACAAGTGCACCTACATATCGGGCATATCGGACAAGAAATAAATGTGACATTCTGAAATGCATTCACATTCGGCCTGATTCTACTTCTAGTAGGTGTGAATGTTAGCTACTGCAGATTTCATTTTGAAATTTTCAGCATATCTATTGTTTTGATTTTGTAACTCTGTAAACATTTTAGTTAAATCAATTTTTCCAGTAACATTTATAAATTGCAATATTATATAAAAAATAACACTAGCAGAAAGTTATGTTCTACTTTGTCTTAATCATTTTAAGGAAAATTGATATTACTAACATAAATTTTTATATAAAAATTAGAATATTGACTATGTATTTGAGTAAGGAACTAATTCGTTAAAGGTATTTTATTGTCTTATATGTGGAATTGAACCCTAAAAATGATATAGCCAAAACTGGGATTAAATTTAGGCTTGGACTTTTGAGAACGGTGCAAATTTGCCCACTTCTTATATTTTTAAACATAACTCAAAAATTATATATTTTTAGAATAAACACATTATGAGACTTATTGTAGAGAATAAAATTTCGTATCGAAATAGCACTTTATAAAGTTACAGAACCTATTTTTTCATCAAAATAAGTTAAAAAAACTATTTGAAAAAATTCGAAAAATTTCAATATTTTGATTTTTTTTTAATTTTTGGATTTCATTTTTTTTAAGAAGAAGATTTAGGGATTTTTTTGGTTCACATAAAAAAAAAGGTGATGTAGTTTCCGTGTAAATGGTAACCCACAAAAGTATTTTGAATGAAGATTGACTGAGATACAGTCATTCAAAGTTACCTACTTTTGTATGATTTCACCAGTTTTTACCTTCATGTCATTAGGCTATTGACTATGTCTGTATTTGAATAAAGAACTAATTCGTTGAAGGTATTTTACTGCCTCAGATGTTTAATTGTAACCTGAAAATGATAAATCCAAAAGTGCGATGAAGTTTATGCTTGTACTTTTGAGAACGGTGCAAATTTGTCCAATATTCAATTTTTTTTGCTATAACTCAAAAACTATGTAGTTTTATTGTGTACACAATATCAGACTTATTGTAGAAAGTAAGATTTCCTATCGAAAAGACATTTTTGAAAGTCAAAAAACTTATTTTTTTTATCAAAAAAAATAAAAAAACGAAAAATTTTAATTTTTTCTAATTATTGGATATAATTTATTTCTGAGTGGATTCGGAGATTTTTTTAGTTAAGAAAAAAGAAGGGTTATATAGATTCCAATAAAATGATGACCCACAAAAGTATTTAGGATAAAAATTGGCTGAGATACAGTCGTTCAAAGTTGCCTTCTTTTGTATGATTTCACCAACTTTTACCTATACACCATTAGAGTGACCAAAAAAAATCGAGTTTTCGATTTTGATGTTGCTTATATGAAAAGTAGTTAGTGTTATGTAAAAAATAAGGCATTTAAAATTTTATTAAAAAATATTGATATTTAGAGGTCGCTAATATCCGATTTATGAATTAATTTCATACAATTTATTTGCGAGTGATGATAACTCTTCCCAAAAATTTTTTCCGCATGAGATACGGGCTGTTGGTATCGATTATTATATTTTCGGGTCTGCTGAACACGATGGTGATAGTTGTTTTTTATATAGTGGCTGAGTATCTTGGTAGCATCAAAAAACTCCCAGAAAACAGCGAAAAAACAGCGCTAATTTGGGTTCAAGTGAGGTAAGCTTGAGGAATAATTTTTTTTTTGGTCTAATGCTCTTCAGCATTATAGTCCGAAAACAGTCGAAGAAATGTTGACCAGGCCCGATGTTCCAGTATTTTTTTATCAAAAGACCAGAGTGATAGAAAAATGAAAAACCCTCGCAAAAATGTCAAAAATCAAGCTCAACTCAAGCTTAAATGAGATATATTCGGGTAATTCATTTTTTAAAGATGGTTTTCCGAAGTATTTTTTTGCGATGAATCCGAATTTGGCCTCAAAATTGACCCATCATGTTAGAATTTTGAAATATTTGAGGTTAAGTACCTAAAAACTAGGTTTTTCGTCTACTTTTGAGGACATGTATGGGATTCAAAACAATTTGTTTAGCCCCTTTTTAAGGGGCACATTTGACTTAAGACTTCGGTGTACTTTTTACAATTCAGATTCGGTCTTACAAGCAAATGCTTTTTAGTCAAAAAATATGGGGCTATAGAATTTACTATTGGTTGAATTGGAAACTACTTAGTTAACTTTTTTAAAACAATTTATTACAAAAAAAATAACGAAAAATACATATTAATTCGTTCAATTTAAATTAGAAACTTAGTGCGATGTCACACGACAGGCATTTGAGTGCGGTAAACAATAATTTTTTACTCTCTTTCACTTTTTGAGTGGAGGCCAGTCACACAAAAGTGAAATGAGTGCCGGTCAACTTCTGACGTTTATAATAATTTATTAATTTTTCTACTCCATTTTTAAATGCGTTTTTGAAAAAGGAGTTGTGTTTCACTCGTTTTTTTGATGCTATTCAAAATAAGTAATTTTAAGTGTACTTATTTCGCTCCTTAACACAATACTTTTTTTATTTTCTACCTCGCAACACTATTTTGAGTGGTGATTGCTGTCATGTTCGCCACTCAAAAATGAATTATTTTGCCCGTCGTACAAAAAGTTCATTCTCTCTCGTTGTCATAGTATTTTTTATTTATTATTTAATTTTCTATAGAAACAACAACAAATTTTGCTTGCGCGCACTCAAATGCCTGTCGTGTGACATCGCACTTACATAACTGCGTTTAAAACATAAAAGCTATCAGTTAATTTTAAAGCATTTCAACTGTCAGTTCACCTAAATCACACTTTTTGACATATTCAACTAAATTCTCTTTATTGGGTGTATTTTCAGATGTCAAATGCACCCCTTTGGCAGATGTCAAATGTGGCCCAAACGTTCAAGATGCGTGTTCATATTTTTTTTTTATTATTACGCCTTAGTCTTTTTCATACTGAAATCGGCAAAATCAAATGTGCCCCAGTGTCAAAGGTACCCCACTTTCCCCTATATCATCTTCAGGGTATAATTCAACATAGAAGACTTTAACGAATTAGTTCCTTTTACCCCTGTTATTTATGACATAGTCAATAGCCTATTATCGATTTTGACTGACCTATAAATATTTGAAATCGGAAGTTTTCTTGAGGCTGAATTTCCTCTCTACTCAAAAATTGAATTGAGAAAAAATCCGCCCTTGGGAAAGGCAGAGTCATTTCATATGAAATGATTTTAGTTCACCAATTCGAAAATCATCAGAACCGACGTAATTTACTGTTTTCTTTTCCTTAGCGGATGCGGCACATCTTCTTTTCTCTATATTTTCTTTCTAACGGAAAGCCTACGGCCTACTTTGCTCCCTTTTACGGAGTGGTATTTATTAAAATAAAACTTGATTAGTAGAAACATCGACCCCTTCAAAGATAGTAGTTCAAACTCGAATGGAAATATTACGTGGAAATATGTTTTCACAGTTTTTTTGTGCAATATATCTTGAATATATGTATAGTAAAGGTCAATCGTAATAGGAAATACTCTGTTTGCGCCGTCCGCAGGTCAAATGTAGGAAACTGAAGTTTTGAGAGAGTTTTCTTCAAACTTGATTCTATTATACAGGCATATAGGATCGCAAATTTTTTTAATGTGTATTTTGTCCGCATTTTCAGCTACACGAAAAATGTGGGCGTAATTTAACAACAGTGGATGGTATCTTCCATACAAATTAAATACCTAAAATCTTGGCACCTAAGGCAGACTTTTTCATCGTTTTAGTAAGTCGATATTTTCGTTAAATTTCAACGAAATTGGACATAAACTCTGTCTGCGCCGTTATATGTTTGAGCTAGGAAGCTCAAATGTAGGGACAATTATTTTTATTCCTCAAGCTAAAATATAGGCAAAAAATAAATAAAATCTATCTCCGAAAATTTCAAAATAAACATCTTTCATCATACATCGGTCACAGTAAATTAGCCGGTAATTGTCAGGCTTTTCTAAGATGTTTGGTGTTTGATGCAATGATGTTCCTCATGAACAGACAAAATTTTTTTGGTATATACACTAGCGCTCCAGCACCATTCTTTACCCCCCGTGTGGAGCAGTTTATTCATGTATTTTTGAAAAAATAATGGAATTAATTTGTGTTGCCTTATTAATTTCTCAGATATTTTGACTAAAACGCTACAAAGGGGGGTTAAGGAGTGATTTATTTGCCGTTATCTAAAAACGCTAGCGTTTAGGCCAAAATCTGACGGCAGACTCGAACCTGCCCACTACCGGGAGCAAAATAGAAATGAATTATCAATTCCTATCTCTGGAGGATGGGGCTGCTTGTAGAAGTCCACGTAAGTGGGGAAAGTCCTGATCGCCACTCACTTGGGAGTGGCCAGAGATGATTCTTTTGCAAGCAGTTCAAGCAGCTCACAAACTTCCGGCCTTTTTTGGCCAAGTATCCTCTGGAGATCCCTTGGACACCCGTCCGGGGGAAAGCTAGTTGTGAGAAGGCGGGTCTCTCCTAGACTTAAAACTTGGAATGTGTGCGTAGGGTTTGGATCCCACCACACATTATCATCATTTCCAATGAAAACCAAATCAGCCTCGGATAATAGCCCCCACTACGATGACGACCACTGCAAACGAAAAACGGACAATGATTTACGGATATGCACCTGGAATGTCCGGACCCTCCATAGGGAAGGTGCAACTATCCAACTGGCGGAAGCCCTCGTAAAAATAAAGGCTGACATCACCGCCATCCAGGAGATGCGATGGAAAGGACAAGGCTGCTCTAAACGGACGAACTGTGATATCTACTACAGCGGCCATGCGGAGTGGCGCGAATTTGGTTGCGGATTCGTTGTAAGTCGAAAATTACGCCACCTAGTTTCCCGGTTCACGCCAATAAGCGAAAGGCTGGCTACGATCCGTATCAAGGGAAAATTCTTCAACATAAGCCTAATTTGCGCGCACGCCCCGACGGAGGAAAAGGACGATGCCACCAAGGATGATTTCTACGCGAGCCTAGAGGACGTGTATGACAGTTGTCCGACCCACGATGTAAAAATAGTCCTCGGCGATTTTAACGCGAAGGTCGGAAGAGAAGGCATCTTTGGCGCTACAGTCGGTCAGTTCAGTCTCCACGAGACCACTTCAAACAACGGTCTGAGACTGATGGACTTCGCCGCGGCGCGAAACATGGTAGTTAGTAGTACCAGATTTCAACACCTCGACATTCACAAGGCCACCTGGCTATCCCCGGATCAAAAAACGAAAAACCAAATTGATCATGTTGTGATCGACGGAAGGCACGCTTCAAGCATTCTGGATGTGCGTACATTTCGGGGGGTCAACATTGACTCCGACCACTATCTTGTTGCAGCTAAGATCCGCATGCGGCTATGCAATGCGAAGAATGTACGCACGGGCATGCAACGAAAGCTGGACGTCGCCAAGCTGCAATCACAACGGACTGCCGAGGCGTACTCCGCTCAACTCTCGGTTAAGCTCAACCAACCAACCTCTGGAACCGACGACGCCGGTGGACTTTGGACACTCATCTCCCACTCCATGCGTGCTGCTGCCGAGGAAGTCATTGGTTTTCGACGCCCACAACCTCGAAACCAATGGTATGACCAGGAGTGTCGCGATGCGACTGCTGAAAAAAACGCCGCATACAAGAAGATGCTTCAGTCAGCCGCAACGCGAGCCGTGCGAGAAAACTACCGCGAAAAGAGGAAGGAAGAGAGGCGCATTTTTAGACGTAAAAGAAGGGAGCAGGAAAAGCGTGAGCGTGAGGAACTTGAGGTGTACCAGGGCAAGAAGGATGCACGAAAATTCTATCAACAAGTTAAGCGTCTAACTCAAGGTTTCAAGCCCGGAGCATCCACTTGTAGAGACGAAAATGGAAATCTGGTTACAGATACACAGAGTGTACTGAGGTTATGGAGGCAGCATTTCTCCAACTTGCTTACGGGCGATGATCCCACCAATTCCGCCCAGAGAGAATGCAGTACGATACCACCAATCGATGATAACGCAGTGGAAGTACCATCACCTAGCCATGAAGAGGTTCGAGTTGCTATCCAGCGACTCAAAAACAACAAAGCAGCGGGTGCTGACGGCCTGCCAGCTGAGTTGTTTAAAGCTGGTGGCGATGAATTGATAAGGTGCATGCATCAACTCATCAGCAAAATATGGCTAGCGGAAAGCATGCCCGACGATTGGAATCTCAGCGTGCTTTGTCCTGTAATAAAGAAAGGAGACCCGACAATCTGCGCCAACTACAGGGGTATCAGTCTTATTTCCATCGCATATAAGATCCTCTCGAGCGTATTGTGTGAAAGATTGAAGCCGTATACAGAAACGCTGATCGGATCCTATCAGTGTGGCTTTAGACCTGGTAAGTCCACCATAGACCAGATTTTTACACTACGCCAAATCCTGGAGAAAAGCCATGAATATCAAATCGACACTCACCATCTCTTCGTCGATTATAAAGCTGCGTTCGATAGCCCAGTGCGGGATTGCCTATACGCAACAATGTCTGAGTTCGGTATACCTGCAAAGTTGATAAGGCTCTGCAGGATGACGTTGAGCAATACGTTTAGCTCCGTCAAGGTAGGGAATGACCTCTCCGGAACTTTTAATACCGAGCGAGGTTTCAGACAAGGCGACCCGCTCTCGTGCGATCTCTTCAATTTCATTATGGAGGGGATCGTACGAAAAGCCGGTGTGCATCATAATGGCACCATTTTCTTCAAAGGTGTTCAGCTCCTTGCGTACGCTGATGATATTGATATTATCGGTCGGAGTAAGAGAGATGTTACTGCTGCTTTCACTGCTATTGAAAAGGAATCAGCCAAAGTGGGTTTGACGGTAAACGAGGGCAAGACGAAATACATGATGTCTACTAACAACAACAAGAGAGCACGGGATCTAGACTCTCATGTTACAGCGGGCAACTGTAAATTAGAAGTTGTCAAGGAATTCATCTACCTTGGCACTGCCGTAACCAGCAACAATGATGTCAGTCTGGAGATTAAGCGGAGAATAACAATTGCTAATAGGTGCTACTACGGTCTCAGTAAGCAATTACGTTGCAGAGCTCTCTCTCGATCGACAAAGCTAACACTCTACAAGACGCTCATTCTACCTGTGCTTCTTTATGGCGCTGAGGCATGGGTGGTTTCGACAACAGACGCAGCCGCTCTTGGGGTGTTCGAGAGAAAAGTTCTCCGCAAAATCTTTGGTCCTGTTCGAGTTGGCGACGACTATCGCATTCGAATGAACCACGAGCTGTATGAGCTCTACGCCGACATTGACATAGTTAAGCGTATAACAATACAGCGACTACGCTGGCTGGGTCATGTCCATCGTATGGATAAAGAAGCTCCAGCGAAAAAGGTATTCGAAGGGAAGGTCCCCGGTCAACGACGAAGAGGGTGACCATGCCTCCGGTGGATAGACCAAGCTGAGGAAGCCCTAACCGCGCTTGGCATTAACGATTGGAGAAGGCGCGCGCAAAACAGAGGCGCCTGGCGAGAGCTAATGAGGTCGGCCGTAACCTGACAACGGGTTGTTATGGCCATCTAAGTAAGTAAGTAAGTATCTCTGTAGAGAATATTCTCTACAGTAGCTGGTCTAATTGGTCAATTATGTCAAGACAACATATTTGGGTATGTTACTTTGTTAATGAAAAAATAAGATCAGGTGCATAGCTGGAAGCCACAGAAAAAAAAAGGATTGGGGAAACTATGGGTATGCAAAGTAGCACCTGACGCACTCCCGTTTTGGAATTTTATTGGAGTTCACTCCATTTGCAAGTTATATACATATGTTAACTAATATTTCATAATTAAGGATTCCTTACGACGAATGAACAGCATTCAAAGTCTAATTTTTATTTGGACAGTCTTCAGTAATGCTCTTAAGTACAAGTGTAACTTTCATGCAAAATAGACTCCATTAACGTATTCGTAAGGATGTGTTGCAATACTTAGGTCACTTTGCAAAAACTGAATTATTTTTATAGAAGAGAAAGAGAATGGTAAACTCCTTTGTACAGTCCTGGCCAAGATGTCGAAGATTGAGTTATGTGCGTTACTTTGCGCATTTTATGCAACACTCATATAACTGTACTAATAACCGAATTGTTACAACCGAGGCAAACAAGTTCTGGGCGTGCGGGAGTTTGCACTCGGCTGGTAAAGGGTGGTGCACGGTGCTAAAGTGAGGTCGCGCTGGATCATGAATTTGCCATTTTTACAGCCTCATATTTTCCGGGCGTCATTTTCCTTATTCTGCGCTACAAAATAATAACGCTTAAACTTTTTAGTGTTGTCATTAAATTTTTCGTGTAAGTAGAGCTGTTTTGAAACGTTGTTGTTATTATGGTTGCTGTACGAGAATCGCAAGCATTGCTCCTTTAAAAATATCCTGAATTTGCTGTTGTTATTTACCATTTAATATCTTTTTTCGCTGCTCATTCCAGCGTCTTTCGATGCGAAAACTGTACGCGCGTATATCACGGATGCGCTTTTGCTTCTTAGGACAGCACTGCCACTCCTGCTTGGAACACCAGCCACCCAAACTGAAAGCAAAGAGCCGGAGACAACGAACGAGTGGTCTATAAACGTCAATACTGCCGTTTTATATTGCAGAAATTTTTTAGCTGAAATTACGGAAATTAAAGCAGCAAAGAAGCTGCAGAGCCCCACTAAGATCACGAGCGAGTTACGTCTCCGCACCACCCCCACCCCGCCCCTCGCCAGCGCCAACGCTGCTGTCGCTGTCATAAAACAACAGTTACAGCATGCCTCGTGCTATTTGCGCATTTTTTAATATCAAGGGCGGTTTAACTTCTTTCTCGGTTTTATATTTAATCGTAAAGTTTAGAAACTTTGTAATGGCAGCTCCTGCATCGGTTGCCAACTATGGAATAACGGGTAGGGGGCTCGCGTGGATGAGGCCAACGCAAAACTCGTCACATGCAACAACGTTCTCGCAACTAGATAAAAGCTTGCTCCAGCCACTCATCCACCCGTGGGTCACCATCAGCACTTTTTTACGGCGCGCACATGAGCGTCGTGCCACCATACGAAGCGATGTGCCATCTTTGTTTTCTTATTACTCAATATAATGTTTATTTTATATTTTGTGTTGTATTTTTTATTTGCGTTTTTCATGACTTCAACTCCGCTGCATAGAATTGCGATTAGAAGTCATAAACATAAAGTTTACAAAATTATTCGTTCCGTTATAAAATTCGATTACCGCGCAGCCATTAAACTTTTTTCCATTTAGACGACGGGATGGTCGCCGGGAGGCTGTGGAAATGCGCATTAAACAGTTATGGCGCATATTTCGACGATTGGAAATTGCACACAGAGGATTATGACATCACATACAATGTAACTTCTTCTTGTACTGACAAGTATTCGCGATGCTGATGGTGGAACGCTCACATTCATGTACATTCACATTCTAAGTAACACAAGCTTGGATATTTACACACACACATGAATATATTGAGAAGCTGCTAGTTTCCTTCAACATATTTGTAACCCGCCATGAGATGGAAAAGCCTCTTGGTTATTGTTATTTCCACACACGTCATAGAGTTTCCAGATTTCCCTGACCCGACATACGCAGTGATGCTGTTCTTAGATGTTAATCCAAATAGAAATCAGTCGCTACTTTTTGCCGAGACTGAATCTTAGAAAATGTCGACTATGCACTTTCGAACGATGTCTGACAAAAAGACATTACATCAGACCCATCTCTTTTGCGTCGCACTCTCCCGTCGCAATACTGAGATAATTTGAAAATAAATATAAATATATATACGAAACATGTGTCACCAATTATCAGGTCAAATTGATTCACTTGATATCTTTGTCATGTTTGTTGAATAAAAAGCACTGATCGATTTGAGAGAGTTTACAGAATTATTGATCTTTGCCTGATTGAAAAAGTTCACTGTAAAAATGTTTAATTTGAAAATCTTTTTGCGAAAAATGTTGAAAGCAATTTTGACCTGTTATCCAATTCAGGTTTGCATTCATAGAAGCAAAGCCTGAACGTTGATCTTATCCAATGGTCTATAAGATTTTTTACTCCATAGGCCTTTTGGCATACTGCTCAAAATCATCGCAGACCCCTTGTAAAAATAAAACTTTTTCAGTGGAAATGCATTCATCTTTATCATACCACTTTCGACCTTATATCATGAAAACGGTTGATATTACATAAAACAATGGCTGACACTTTATCTAACTTAAAAAAGAGCAATTATTAAATTAAAACTAACAAGATAAAAGTCAAAAGTTACTTGTTTTCAGAGGTCAATTAATTTTAGATATCGAATTATTTGTGTTTGTGAACACAAGACCATTGTGAGGATATATTTCTTAATGCCCTTAACAATGGTTATACCTTACTGTTTGTAGCACATGGAAGTGGGCGTATGGGGTAAAGAAAAATATATAGGTGCTTGATTAACGTCTCTTGAATCGATATAATAATGTCTGTGCATCTCTCAGCCCGTTCGTAGAAATCAAGATTACGAAAAACAAAGCCAAATGTTTTTATGAAATTTGGCACGATAGCCCATCTTCAATTATAACTCACGGGATTGAAACTGTTCGAAATCGATTCGAGAACAAGCGCACCGCCCATACATATAAGGCTATAAAACTCTATACCCTGAGAGTTATTTAAGGTAATTCAACCGAATTTTCAACATATACTAGGACTTTGGACTAGCACTTAAAAAAAGTGGGCGCATTTTGAAAACATGGAGTAGTACATCTCATACCAACAAACACTTTAGAACGATTTACTCAAAGAATTATTTTAAGTAATACAACCAAGTCTATATTAAATACTTTGAATGAACTAACATTAAAAAGAGAGTTGTTGAAGGAAGTGCAACGTAACTTAACTCAAATACTAAGAATGTTTTGGAGATCAACTTGGTACCTCACTGGTACGGAGGCCTTGTTTGGGATGGTAAATCCAAATTGCATACAGATGCTGGGAATGGCTCGATAAATTTAAGTAAAATTAGTCAACGTTACAACTTCTATACAAACAACAACAAATAGCACATTCTAAAGCAAGAACAAAAAAGGCGGGATATTAATAACGGCCGTGACACTTTTAGTAAATAAATTTGTAAGACTGTGTGTTACAATACAGCTAATTATTAAAGAAACACGGCATTTAGTGAAGCAGTAGATGAATTTATATATGGGGTAAAACACGCGAAAACGCCAGCGAAAAAATTTTTTGGCTCCGATTTGGCTGAAATTTGGCATTATTGTAATATCGATGTCCAGCAATAGAACTGCGTTCAGGAATTTGCCCTAGTTTTATTTGTTGTTGAAATACGCGGGTATGAAATTCACGATTTTTGTACTTTTTCAGAATAAGTGTTTTTTTCGAAAATTCATAGCTTACAGCAAACTCTATCAATTAATAATTGGTATACCTACGATTTTAGGTTTTTACTTGTACTTTTTGAAAAAAATACTGTTTCTGAAAAAAAAAAAAAAATTCGCAAAAATTTTGCGAATTTAATATTATTTTTGAAATTTTTAAAAAAAAAAACCATTTTTTAAAATTTTTGTTTTATTTTTAAAAAAAATGCGCTTAATGCCGTAAAATTTTTTATGTGGAAAAATTATTTAAATTTTTTTTTAATTTAAAAAAAAATTAAAGAGCCAAAATGTTGAAAATTGAAATGAATTTTTGAATTTTTTTTTGAAAAATGCATTTCTGAATATTTTTTTGCTTTTACATTTTTAGGTTCTTACTTGTAACTTTCGAAAAAAAAATACTGTTTTTGAAAAAAAAAAATTTTTCTCAAAAATTTTGCGAATTGAAAAATATTTTTGCATTTTTTTTAAAAAACTTATATTTAAAATTTTTTTTTTTTTTAAAAAAAGCGTTGACTTATTCTGCGTTGAATGACGTAAAAATTTTCGCGGAAAAAAAAGTATTTATATTTTTTTTTTTAATTTTAACAAAAATTAAAGAGCTAAAATTTTGTAAATTGAAATGAATTTTTGAATTTTTTTGAAAAATCCATTTCTGAATATTTTTTCGGTGAACTTCAGATTACAGCTCGATACGCAAGCTTCAAAATGATATGCCATAACATGAGAGCAAGTAGTTAATTAAAATGTTTGAGCTAATACAAGGGCAAATTCCTGAACGCAGTTCTATTGCTGGACATCGATATTACAATAATGCCAAATTTCAGCCAAATCGGAGCCAAAAAATTTTTTCGTTGGAGTTTTCGCGTGTTTTACCCCAACAAAGAAATCCGCCAAAATAAAATAAAATTTTAATGAAAATAAAAGACTTAGTTTTTGGCAGTGCAAAAGATGCACTCTCAATAGCTTTTTTTTCTTTGAGGCGGCCTAGTTTGGCCAGCCACATCAAACTGCCGTTTTCAATTTGCCAAATGCCACTCAAAATCTGAAACTATCTATACGCAAACTTTTTGCTTCAAAAAAATAAAAAGAAATCGCTTGGGCTCACAAAACTTGGCAGGCAATGGGGTGCACATTGCTTGCATCATAATTTCTAGTATAATTCCAGTACCAAATTTTTTTCAACGGAAAAGTTTATCAACGGAATAAGGAATCTTAATTCCTTAAGGTTCTGACGTATAGCTACATTTTTTCCAGATATTTTAAGAGGTCCAGAATGCCAAAAAAAAAAATTCTTGTATGTAAAAATTATTAAAAAAATTATTTTCTGGAAATTTCCACAAGATAAATTAAAGTCCAATTCATCTCCTTTAACAGCCAAAAATTTTCATTCACATGGGTTCATTTGCTCAAGAGCAACGAGCTATTTTTTATGAAGTTTAATTTTACAATTGCTTAAAAAATCAGAATGGTCATTTTATTTTAGCGTATAGTAAAAGAAAACCATTTTTAAATCCAATAGACATTTTTTTCATACACGCAAGTGCAATGGTTTTTAGACAGCATTAAAAAGAATTCATAAAAATCGGAAATGCATTTCTAAAATACTTGCACATTTGTTATTTGTTTTTCAAATACAACTAGGCGACGTGTTATATGCGCTCCATCAGATTTCAAATCTTATTTTGATCTATATTTATAGGATAAAATATTTCATTAGATTTTCAGAAATAACTTCGCTTATGATGTATTTGCGTAAAGGTCATCAGTTACATAAATGTGCAAACCACTTACGAGAACTTAAATTGAATGGTTTGAAAAGGTTACTTGCATAACTTTTGCTTTCAAGTAGGCAATTTTGTTATACATCTGTAAGCTGAATAACATTTTTTTTGTTTTTTTGAAAATGTTAGATAACTGGCAGTTTCAATGAAAACCAAAATAAGTAAAACTTCGCTGTTGATTTTAGCGAACAAATAATATGTATTTAAATCTTAATAACAATACTGCGTAGATTATAAAAAAGATAAAATTGGGAGTGACTTTGAGTGGGTGACTTCAATGTTCCTTTGTTTTTCTTTCTTATGAAATTGGCGCATTCAAGTATATCTGTCCTGTTGCTCAAGTGATAGATAGAGAGAGAGAGAGGAGATAGCAAAGCAAGAACAGACTGTTAATGGCCAACATCATTGATGCGTTGTCTTTGTTTTCGATCCTTAGAAGCATTTGCGGTGGACGATGCCTGGGCCGGACTCATCGTATTCCTGCTTAGAGATCCACATTTGCTGGAAGGTGGACAATGAAGCTAAGATGGATCCTCCGATCCATACTGAGTACTTTCTCTCAGGTGGTGCAATAATTTTAATCTTGATGGTAGAAGGAGCCAATGCAGTAATTTCCTTTTGCATACGATCAGCAATACCTGAAATTTATACTGAGCTAAAACAAGATCTTGCTTTAGATACCACTGTATGAAACTTACCTGGATACATGGTTGTACCACCGGACAATACATTGTTGGCATACAAGTCCTTCCTGATGTCGACATCGCACTTCATAATCGACTGGTAAACAGTTTCATGAATGCCACAGGACTCCATTCCCAAGAATGATGGCTGGAATAATGCCTCTGGTGTACGGAAGCGCTCATTGCCAATGGTTATAACCTGGCCATCGGGTAACTCGTAGGACTTTTCCAAAGAGGTGGATGCAGCAGCTGTTGCCATTTCCTGCTCAAAGTCAAGAGCTACGTAGCACAGCTTCTCCTTGATGTCACGCACAATTTCACGTTCGGCAGTTGTGGTAAAGGAATAACCTCTCTCGGTAAGGATTTTCATCAAGTAGTCAGTCAAGTCGCGACCAGCCAAGTCCAAACGGAGAATGGCATGAGGCAAAGCATAACCTTCGTAAATGGGCACAGTATGGGAAACACCATCACCAGAGTCCAAAACGATTCCAGTAGTACGGCCTGAAGCGTACAAGGAAAGCACGGCTTGGATGGCTACGTACATTGCAGGCGAGTTGAAGGTTTCAAACATAATCTGTGTCATCTTCTCGCGGTTAGCTTTGGGATTCAATGGAGCTTCGGTTAAAAGCACGGGATGTTCCTCGGGAGCTACACGCAATTCATTGTAAAATGTGTGATGCCATACCTTCTCCATGTCATCCCAGTTGGTGATGATGCCATGTTCAATTGGATATTTCAGAGAGAGGATACCACGTTTGCTCTGAGCTTCGTCACCTACATAGGAATCCTTTTGACCCATGCCTACCATCACACCTTGATGTCTTGGGCGGCCCACAATGGAGGGGAACACAGCACGTGGAGCATCGTCACCAGCAAAACCGGCCTTGCACATTCCTGAACCATTGTCTACGACAAGAGCAGATGCTTCTTCATCACACATTTTTCCTAACTCCGCTTACTTGATCTATAAATGATGCAAAATTTCCGTTAAACTTAACTACTTACGAACACTTAGATAATCCGGCTGAGGAATATTCTTACACTAACCGAAAATACAACAAAATCTGATTCGGCAAAGACGGACAACAAGAGGCCAGAAGTTCCGTGTGAGTTTCTAAGGCGTTGCGACAAGAGTGATTCGTCTTGTGGGTAGCGCGTGTCTTTTAAATAAGTTCGCTTTGCTTTGCAGCGCGTTTTCGGATGAATTGTCTGTCCGTTTGCATGTCTGCCTGTCATTCGCGCATCAAAAGCGCAAAAATTTACAAAAAGATCTCAAAAATATCACTGCAGAAAATACAATAGAAAATCATAGGAATATAGATAGACTCGATGTTTTATTGTATTTTTACACAGAAAGATATTATTTTAGTGCCAAAAGAAATGATGTGCGCTGACAATGGTATGTCGCGGGCACGAGGCAGCGGTTATTAGCTCTGCACTGAGTATCTTAAGGCGCGCAGGACTTTTCAGTTGTCATTAAATTAAAAATAAATTTCTGCATTGCACTGATATGAAAAGTTGCAAATGAGAATCGCCATAGATGGCGCGGCAGAGTATATGTGCAATAAGTACTCGAACATGCACATGGTCCATCCATCAACTAGACGTTTTGGTAGGGGGAGAAACGCACTATACAAATCAAAAGGAACAACAAGCTAAACTGAATTTAAATAAGCCCCTACAACTTTATTACGCTGGCATTACAGAACAAGAAAGAGCAGCATTTTGAAAAATTGTTTTTTAAATTTGGAATACTTGTACGTTAAATCAACACAGACTAATGATTGAGACAATCGAATTTATGCTGATGCTCGGCATGTTGCTCTATTTTTTTAATTCATTTACTTGGCTAATTTCTGATACCCTAATAGCTAATGAAAAGACATGCACAGTTTATTTGCTTGTGCAATATGCAGCTACTTCAACGTCATTAAGCTATTAATTAAGCTATTGTGCCACTCGAAGTCAGAGATAGGCTTGGTCCGCAGCGATTTAAACCTCATCATAAGGAAGTCTTAAGCTTTATTCAAAACCTGGCGATTAAAAATAGAAATTTCTCAAAATGAAGCATTCAGCCTAAACAACTGGTTGGTATGAGTACATGGAGTAGAACAAAATGATAAAATCAAAAATAGCAAAAAGCCAAAATATCCCTCTCCAGATCGTTTTAGCATAGGAAGATAATGAATAGCTTAAGCCTCAATCCTGGTTAATTTGCCCAATAAGGTAAGTGTATTGTGGATGACCTCTTTGATACGAGCAGCCATTTAATTGAAATCACCAGCAAAAACTTTCCTGATTGGAAAAAACGTTGCATTAAATAGCAATAAGAGGGTTAGCGTTTGAGGTGAATCAGGGCAATTTTCTATGTAGAATCATTAAAATTATTTTCTATGTATTTTTTCAGAACATTTGCATTTTATGAGAAATTAAGGAAGTCACAAAAATTCGTTCTTCGTCGTAGTGCAAAAAAAAATAAACTTAAATGAAAACGGTTGAATACTAAAATACTTAGTATTGCATTATCATTTATTCAAATGCAGTTGTATCCATAATCACCTAAAAAAAAAGTGCTCAAACGCTTGTGCATTTGTTAATGATGAATAATTGCACATCACACAATAATTTCTAACTTTGAGCGATTGATCGATATGAATAATTGTCCAAGTGATCGTCCAAATATAGCTTCTTATTTCGGTAAAATGTTCATAATGAACAATTGTCGAAAAATAATTTCTTATTCTGGGCGATTGTTCGTTATGAACGTATTACCCAAATAAATAATTGGTCAAAACCGATTTCTTATATTGGCAATCATTCACTCTGAAAAATTGTCCAAATGAATAAATGTGCATTTTATGAGCATTTGCTCATTTTTAATTTTTGGTAATTTGCTTTTGGATGAAAATGAGTATAGCCCAAAAAACGTGTGTCAGATGTATGGTTTCTAGTTTTTGTTATTTCTCAATTTTTATTATAACTTAACCCACACGTGCACCGTAACAAAAATTTCTTTGAACCAATTTAACACATTGCAATAAATCTAGCTATGGAAAAATAAAGTGATACCAAAATCCAGTGAGAAAACGGGAACCTTGACGTTGAATTCAAACGTGGTATTTTTTCAAAGCAGTTCAGGCACAATGTCACGACACTTAAAATTGTTTGAGCTAATTAGTGTTATATTGTGAACAGTTCAGAATGAAAAAGAATTTCCAAGCAAACGTAGGAACTAACGAATAAACAAAAAATTATGAAAATTTGAGCTCGAAAGGAAAAAAAAAGTACAGTATTGGCCTTTATTGCAATGGCATTGACCATTGATAAAAAGAGATCCACTTAAGATTCTGCAGTTTAGTTTTTTTGTGGCATTACTATTATATAAATTACTTGCATAATTGGAAGTGATTTCTTTTTTAAAATAAATTACCAAATATCAAAATTTGCAGAAGTCGCCAAAAATAACATCCAGGCCTCAGTTTGCCTTGAAAATTCAATCGAGAAAGTTGATTAATTTTGTGAAAAAATTTAAAAAAAAAAAATATTTTCGTTGTGAAAAATTTTCTTTTTTTTTTCTCAATCTTCATAATTTTGTGTTGTTTTTCTTTGACAAAAAATACCTATAATAACTACGTCATAACTATTGCACACAAACAACTAGTAAAAGTGCACAAATAATAACTAATATTTTCTGCTTCAATAATAAGTTTGTGACCAAAAAGTATAATAAATTAAATCAAAAGATCTTGGTACAACTTAAGAATCAAAAATCATATTATTTACCAAAATGGAAGAACCGCCCGACAAACTGTGGCCATCCTACAATACAAATAAAGCCGTTAAGTCAAATGGATCAAAATATTTAGTTGTTTCCCGCAAAAATTCTAATCTGAATAACGTCTCACCATTTTTGATAAAGAAAGTTATTGATTATACGTGCGGCGGTGAAATTACCAGCTGCAAGAAACTAAGAAATGGAACTCTTCTTGTCAAAACAAAGAGTTCAATTCAAACCAATAAGCTTTTAAAACTTCGGACACTTACTCCTGAAATCGAAATTGAGGTATCCGAACACAAATCTTTAAATTATTCAAAAGACGTCATTTATTCCAATGATCTCAGAGGAATTAATGAAGAAGAAATCCTTTCAGAGCTCAAGAGCCAAAATGTTTGTGAGATCAAAAAAATTATGAAAAAATCAAACGATACCTTAAATGAAACTGGACTTTTAATCTTAACTTTTGCTTCAACAACTCTTCAAGAAGATATATCAATCGGGTATGAAAAGGTAAAAGTTCGCCCATATATACCCTTACCGCTAAAATGCAACAACTGTCTGAATTACGGCCATACAGCAAAAGTCTGCAAAGGTATTAAAATATGTCCTAACTGTTCCAACAACTAAGTACCACATAAATAAAGAAGAAAATGAGTTATGCTCTTTCCCTAAGCAATGTATTAATTGTAAAAAAGCGAAAATGTTAACCACAACCACTCTTAAACAAAAAGAAATCCAAGCAATTATTACGTTAGAAAAAGTGGACAGAAAAAAAGCCACCGAAAAATACAATGATAGAAATCGCCACAACATGACCTCTTATTCCACCATAACAAAAACTTCATCATCTGCCACCAAACAAAATAGCATCATCAACCAGACCAGAGCCACAACAGCAAATAACAACACTTCTACAAGCAACCTTTCAACTCTTTCTACGTTACCTCAAGTCCCCGTACCCACAGTCGCACCTGCACAATGGCTGATCGCTATTCGATATTCCCTCAGATGAAGAACCAAAAAGCTCTCAAGCCAAGACAATCTCGATCAAAAGAACAAGAATTCTTCCAGTCAAAACTAGCGCTCGCACAATGCAGAAACTTAAAAAGGCAATGGCTTCTGCAAAAAAATCTAAATCAATTCAAAATACATCAGTTATTACAGACACTTCAGATGATATGATGGATTCCGAAACTATTTAAATATTTATTCATTATTCTAGTTTAATTAAATTTCATTACAATATCTTTTTTTTTTACATTACCAATTATTATTAATCGTTTCTAAAACCACAGGTCTATATTTTACTCCCTCAGTTTTATTATGACTCTCAATATAATACAATGGAATATATATGGTTTTAATAATAATTATAATGAATTACAACTACTAAAATTATATCTCTTCAAGAAACCCATATTCACAACACGACAAACTTTCCAATACCAATTAATTATGAATTTTTCTCGCTCAACACTTCTACTACTCGCTATGGGGGTGTTGCATTACTTATACATAAATCCATACAACACAAGAAAATTAATCTACCAAACGATTTTGATGCTATTTGCGTTGAAATACACTCCAGGGTTAAATTTAAAATTATATCTGCATATATTGCTCCTAACATTAACGTATCTAAGAAAAACCTGGAAAACGTTTTTAATAGTATTACCTCACCGGTCTTGATTACGGGTGATTTCAATGGGTGGCACAGAAACTGGGGATCTTCTTTAAACAATAGAAAAGGTACCACAGTAGCCAATTTCATTACCAAAAATAATTTCATATTGCTAAACGATTCTTCACCGACTCTTTTTAACACACACGGTACTTTCTCTCACGTTGACCTGTCCTTTTGTTCTTCCGATCTCTCACCGCATTCAAATTGGAAGACTGAAACGTCTTTATATGGAAGTGATCATTTCCCAATAATAATCTCCCTATTCTCCCAGCAATCGTACTGCCCTGCTACATTTCGACCTAAATTCAAAACTGATCTAGCTAACTGGAGTCTATACCAAAAAGAATGTACTCTTTTTGAGTCCAAGATTTCTAAAAGTTATAATATTAATAAAGAAACGGCAAATATCTGCAAAATTATACATCAGTCAGCCAACATATCCATACCACAGACGCATCCAAATAGAATTAGAAAGGTTCCTTGGTGGAATAGTGGTCTTGAAGACATTAAAAAAAAGAAAAGTCGATTATGGAACATATTCAAACGCAATCCGACATCAATCAATTTGATTAACTACAAAAAAATGAATGCTCTATTAAAACGGGAAATTAAAAACTCCAAAAAGAAATCGCTTGATTTATTTACTTCAACAATAAGCCCATCTTCTCGCATTGATAAAATATGGACTAATATTAAATCATTTACTGGTTACAAATCACTTCATAAAATACATGGTGTCTATTCAGTCTCAGATCCAGGAACATTCCTTACGGACAAATTTAAATTAGCCACTGAATTTGGTAACTTTTGGTCAGATAACTCAGCCGACACCAAGTACCCTTCTGAATATCAATCCAGAAAATCTAACCTTTTGTCACATTTTCCAACAACTAACCCATCTGCTGATGCTCTGCAAATCGAAAATAATATAAATATAATAGAACTTAATAGTGTATTGAATAAACTGACAGGCAAAACACCTGGATTTGACCGAGTTTCCTACCCTATGCTGAGATATTTGCCTAAAACAATGAAAACACGTCTACTTCAGCTTTACAACAATATTTTAAATGGTTTTATTCCACAACAGTTTAAGGTTAGTTTAATTGTTCCCATACATAAAAAAGGTTCCGACAAGACTTATCTTGATTCCTACCGGCCAATCTCCCTAAATCCCTGTATATCCAAAGTTTTGGACAAAATTGTTGTAAATCGGCTTTGGTGGTTTTCCACTAAATATAATTTACTAGACAGCCGGCAATTCGGTTTCAGAAAAGGGAAATCTACAATAGATAGTCTATTATATGTGGACTTTGAAATTGTTAATTCACTATCTCGACGCGGTCATATTACCATACTATCCTTAGACTTTCAAAAAGCATTTGACCGCATAGGATTACACACTATTATAGATGAATTACTTTCTTGGAATGTTGGACCAAAAATTATAAAATATATTTTCAATTTTATGTCAAATCGAAAATTTAGGGTAAGAGTAGATTCCCATTATTCTGATGCCTTCCCGCTCCATAACGGAATACCACAAGGATCTCCGCTGTCTGTAATTCTATTTCTAATAGCTTACAATAAGTTATGCAAAGTGATGTCATTACACCGAGAAATTGATTTTATATCTTATGCTGATGACTTTAATTTAATACTGAAATCTAGTAAGAAAAAAAAGCCCGGTTATAAATCTTAACTCTCTGTTTAATAGCATTACTGACTGGACCAATTATTCCGGAGCGGTTTTATCTACAACTAAGTGCAAGTACATCCACATCTGCCGAAAAATAAATTGTTGCAGTACGATTTTAGCATGTAATTTCCATTTCACTAAGGTAGATAACCTCAAACTACTTGGCCTCCATATAAATAAAAGATATAGATGGCACGAACATATACATGCTTTAGTTATGTCTCTTAATCAACAACTTAATGTTATAAAATGTCTCTCTAGCCCAAAATTCAACTGCAGCACTAACACACTTATAAAAGTCATGAAAGCCCTTATTCTTTCAAAAATTAATTATGGCCTGCCCATTTATGGTCATGCCCCAAAATCTTTACTTGCTAAAGTTAATACACAAATAAATTCTGCTCTTAGATTCTCTTTAGAAGCTTTTCGTTCAACACCTACCAATAATCTTCTTTGGGAAGCGAATATTTTGCCCTTAGATATTGAACGAGATATACAAACAACTAAATTATTTAAGTCCTTCTCCGATACTGCCAGCCCTTTGGCCAAAATCATATTGAAAATTAACAGATCAACCAAGACCCCAAAAATATTATCTAAAATTGCCAGAGTTAAACAAAATTGTGAACATTTAAATATTTCCTTTAAAACAAAATATTTCAGAAATATAAATTATCCACCCTGGTACCTTAGGCGCAGTTGCATAGATATTTCTTTCCATTCTTTATCAAAAAAGAGACAATAATCCCACTACATTTAACATTATGTTTAAGAGTTTTCAAGAAAATTACATAAACCACAGATTCTTATATACAGATGGCTCGAAAAATGGCAACAAAGTCGGCTTCAGTCTCACAACTGTAAATAAAGTCATTAGCCTCCACATTTTACCATGCCATAGCTCTATTTTTACAGCAGAACTTATTGCTATCACCCAAGCAATAATATACATAGAAAATAAATTAGGTAATTTCGTAATCTGCACTGATTCCCTATCATTCCTTCAATCTATTCTTAACATATCAAACAACAATATTTATCTCTCAAAAATCCGTAACGTCCTTATTAAAAGACATCCAGATATAATTTTACTATGGGTTCCAAGCCATTATAACATACCCGGAAACGAATTCGCAGATACTGCAGCAAAATCTTCTCTAAGGGTACCGTTAATTACAAAAGAAAATAACAATTCAAAAGATACTATAAAATATATTAAAGCAAATTTTGTTGCTAATAATAATACCTTCCACTTAACATCCGACTGGTATAAAAAAGTAAATTGTAATAACTACCAATCCTTAGTTTATATTAACAAAAACGCTAACAGATCGGATTTAATTAAGTTTACAAGACTTCGGCAAGGTCACACTAAATTCACCCATGGCTGTCTCCTGAAATTACCTAACACACCGTCTTGTGGATGCAATATACCCTATCCGGCAGACCCCTCACATCTTCTTTCTCACTGCCCCTTATACTCTAACTACAGGCAACAAATACTAAAAAATATAGACCCATTTCAAATACTTTCCGACCCAACCGACGAAAACATTTCCCTTATTTCTGAACATCTTAAAAAAATTAACCTCTATTATTTGATATAAGATTAATTACATTTTTCAAACTTAGCTTAATCACATAATAATAATGTTCACTCACAAACATATAACAGTATTCTTCACACTATTCAAATATAATGTAACATATTTTATATAGTAAGTTGTTTACTTTTTTTTTTTTTTTGTTTTTCTCTTTTTTAAATACTTTGTAAATTATCAAGCTGAAGGCCTGAGTCGCTATAGCTGCTAACCCATGTTGCCTTATAATTTTAATTGTTAGGTATTCTGAAATAAATAAAAAAAATAAATAACATCCAGGCCTGGATTAACCGTACAGGAAGAGTAGGCACGTGCCAAGTGCGGCAAATATTGGCGGAAACTTTGAAAAATTTTTGCATTGATTGAAAAATTTTGCTAGTGTTTTTCGTTCAGCAACGAGGATATTTTTTTTTTTTTTGCTCATCGAAAATATTTAAATGGAAATCAAAAAATTTAACATAAATTAAAAAAAAATTATTAATAAATGAAGAAGTTTTGCGGAGAGGCGAGCAATTTTTGCAACTGCCTAGGGGCGGCAAATTTCTTAATCCGGCCCTGATAACATCTATGTCATTTTCAGCAGAAAATAACTACCTTGCGGCAACGATTGGCGTGTTCTTTATAAAATACATCACTATTGAACTTTTTTTTAAGCTTTGACCAATTTTGTCCAAGGAAAGTTTTATGGGTAAGCAAGTAAATGTGTTTTACGTCGCGAGAAATTTCAAATTTGTGAAAAATAAAAATGAGAAAATTTTTTGTGCGAGGTAGGTGTGGCCGGAGTAGTTTTTTATTTTTTTTTTTTTTTGAACTCGGCTCATATAAATATGTATACCCTTATACCAAATAATATCAAAATCGGTCCAATACGAAATAAAATTGCTTTGTTATATGGGAAGTGGCTGTAGGTGTTTTTTTTTTTTTTGGTTATTTTTATTTAATCAATAGAAACTCATGGTTACCGATGATTATTTCTATTTTCATGTTCCCGATATCATATTCAAATTCGAAATGACATACAATAATTAACCGAATAAAGCCAAAATTTCAGCCATTTAGACTAGTTTTTTCTGTTTTGAAATTGATACATTTAAAAAAGAAATAATTGTCTTGCCATGTTTGTTAAAAAACGCATTGATCGGTTTGTAAATTAACAACAATATCGGTATTCACTAATAACTGTAAGTTGAATTAAAAATAATATCAATTGTATTTCATAATCAGTCGAAAGAACAACGAAACTGAAATTTCTAAAGCCAGATAATTTAAATCTGATCGTAAAATGCATGATATGGAACAACTGTTTCATCATTATTTTCTTTAGTGACATTTCCTCACAATTTCTTCCGAAGACTACGATGGCGTAGCAAAACGTAGCAAGATGTTGAACGCATAGTGCTCATTTGATTCAATAAATATATTCACGATCTCGTTGTTCTACGAAATTGCTTTTATTTTCACTTTAAATAAGAACATAATTTATTTAGTATAAAATCTTGAAAACCGCTTGAAGTGGAAAATTTACCATAAAGATGACTTAAAGATTACTTTTTTCTCTAAACTCAATATTTCAATGAGTGTTTATTTACTTATAAAATTAAACGCATTGAAAATAGAATTTGATTATAGATAACAATTGAAAACTGTCATCGTGCACAAAAACTATTTATTATGTCACATTGCTTACATTGCATACGTTGAAACATAATGGCGTTATCTTTTTAGCTATTTTAAGAAAGGAATATTCCGTTACGACGATATAATCCGGGAGGTAGCGTTGCACTTTTCATGGTCATTTCACCCCGTTTCTTTATTTTTTTTTTTTTGCGTTCATAGTTTAAACATACACTGAGAGAATTTTTAATGTAAAATTGCATTGATAATTTGCATTGAGCGTTTACATTAAATTTTGCATTGATTTTATGTAAAATATCATTCTACCAATGTATTTCTTACATTTTTTCTTACATCAATAAAGTTTCATTAAAAAGTGTACATTCGATTAATGTAATCGAATACATTGACTGAAGTTTTTTACATTACTACAACAAAACACATTAGAAAAAAAAATTATGATAGAACAATGTAAAAAGTTTATGAAAAGTCTTAAAAATTATGTACATTACATTGCTATACATGAACTGAAATTTAAATAAACAACCTTCTTTTATTGTATATTTACATTAATATTAATGTTTTTTATTTTTAATAAAAATTTACGTAAAGTTTAATGTATTTTACTTAAATATCAATGTATGTTTACAATTTTTTTGTTTTTTATGAGAATTTATGTAGAGGTTTAATATATTTTACATAAATATCAATGCAAATTTACTTGAGTTATTATTTGTTCCTTTTAGCGTCAATGTTTTATTGAAAAAATAAATTTATACGTTGTGCGTCCAAAAAATTAGTTTATTAAAAAAACATTATTTAACTTTAGAAGAGCGCTTAACCATCAAAATTTTAAAAACTTTTAAAAATGATCACGTTCGGGAACTAACAAATAAAATGAAATCGGGTGATCGCGTTCATTTTGAACATTATTTTTATGATTGGAAGATTACAGAAGAAACTCCTTTAACTAAAAGTCCTGAAAATAGGCGCACTATTGATTCTGAAACTTCACTAGCAACAAAAGCTTCAACTGTTAACTCAAGTGGTACCTTACAATAAATTCTTAGCAAAAATTAGAAATCTGTCGGAATTAAAGAATACTATATTAATAACAACATTTTAACGGATGAGCTCAGAGCAGCACTTATTACAATAATTGTTAATTTTTACTATGAAAACAATATCATTAAAAGAGTGTTATAAGCTGGAAAACGAAATTATAAAATAATTTCCCACAGAACTGAATTATTACAGGTGGAACATCCGCGAAAAAATTTACTCAAAATATATTAATTTAAAACAATTGTGCCAAAAACAAACAAGAAATTAAAAATGAATGATAACACAGTGCAAGAGTTATTAAAACATGTATTTCAACATTGTTAGTATTTATCTGTTTAAGAAAGAGGCCCATACATTACAGTCCTCAGTTTTAAAATTGTATTTTAATTGTTAAAAAAAGACAAAAAAAATGAATTGAATTATACTTTTAAAAGCAAAATTATTTTGTGTCTTATTTTCCATTACATTGAGTAAATGTAAGTTGTAGAAAAGGTAATGTATGTATATTTACATAGAATAAAAAGCTATTGAAAATATTTCATGTAAATTTTTTTACATAGATCTAACACAAAATTAATGTAAAATACATTGAAAAATTCAATAAGCATTTACATTTCAACAATGTTAAAATACTTAGATTTAATGTAAACTTACATTAATTTAATTTTTGAAATTTATGTAAGAAACATTCTATCAATGTACTTTACATAAATAAAAACTTTTACATTAAAAGGTAAATTGATGTAATCAAATACATTGGCCTAATGTAATTTAATGTACTTTTGCAATGGCTCTGTTTTAATGTAAAATACATCAGGAGAATGTATTTTTTTCCTTGTCATTATGTATTTATTTTTTTTCTCAGTGTAGTATTCAAAATAAACATCATTCTCCACATTCGTGGTGGATGGTTGTGAGAAGCCGAAACAAAATGTTTTGCTCAATAACTATAAGAGTAAGCCACAAGTAGAAAAGTGTATTAAGCCCAATGTAGAGGAGATAAGAAAAACATCGATTTATTGCCCTCTCTGTATGACAAGATTTGACCCACCTTACTCACAATTTGTAATTTTTTAGGGGCGATAAGCTAGTGAGTTCGTGTCAGGACCATTTTTAGGCATAAGCTGTAGCCTAGGAGCTCGCACCACAAAATTGATGACATTTTTTTTTCTTGATCAGCAACCTCATTTTATTTAATTTTTCTTGGCCTGCACCAAATGTTCCCGCACACACCTAGGCACGGCCCTGATTCGTGTTTCGAAATTCTACAAAAAATTAATCAATCAGAAGAGTCGGAACCATTTGAAGACAGCAGCGCTGATTATCTTGTGTCAGAGAATAACGGTTCATCTACGGCGGAGGAACTGCCCAGATGTTTTGAGCGATGTAGAGGGATGATTTAATGATGAAGAGTTTGGTGGCGAAGTCGAAGATGTAGATTATACCATTGCAGTAACACCTGCTACGGAGAATATATGGACTGTCAACGGCTATCGTTAGAAAAGAAAAGAAATGTTTACGGAATACATTCTTTTTGAACTTTGCAACGTAAGTCGAGGTTCCAATGAAATGAAACCTTTGGAAATTGGTTCCCCGAAGCTTGCTTATATGGTTAAGTCAGTGTATTCAGTACACAGTTCAGCACGAGATTTCGACAATGATGGGAATAATGTTTATAACTTCCCACAATAGAATAACAAAAAAGACTATGCCCTGGTCTGAATTAAAATCATGGCTCGTGATCGATATCTTTTACTCCACTCAAGATTTCACTAAAACTCTCCTAAAAAACCAGATGGCCGTTCCAAAAGTTATTATATAGAGGAAGTTTTTAATAGCAATTGGTAAATGGTATAGTAAAAGGAAGACCGTCGTTGAAGCAATACCTTCCAATAAAACCAGAACGAAACCAGAGTGAAAGGCTTGGAATTGATATTATATTCAGAAATTTCATCATTTAAACTGCTTAAAGCAAAGAACTTTATTTTTAAAATTTTAGAAATATTGGACATAATCTTGAAAAAGTGATTAACAACACCGAAATCGGCATACTGAATTATTGGTAACAGGTTTACCCTATGTGCTGTTTTCGCACTATAATAGAGTAATAATACATATTTCAAATTAATTTAGGACTTTTCAACCTTAGCGTACTTCGAGTTATAGGGAAATATGTATTTGCAGTTAGATTTCAGTATGAGTTAGCTGGGATTATATAACAATTTTACGTAAACTCATACGTTAAGAGGTGAGGAGCGTCGGAACAAAAAACGCTTGTGTCACATGTTTTAAAAATATAAAGGTCCATCGGCGAAGCTTGACAATGAGTTAAGCTCGTAGCTTAAAGTTCTTGAGGCCAATAAGACTGGCTTTAAAGTTGTCAGTTTTAGGTCTATTGAGTTTTACTTTTTGCTTAAATACAATTGTACCGATATGCTTGGATTAAACAAGGACCCACTTGTGAGAAGCAAGTACATATAACTCAGGTCCAAAGGAGATTATGCTTGTGTACATTTGATCCGTAGTATTACTTCGACTCCACCCTACTCGAATGATGTGTGCTTTGTTGTTTTTGCAATGATTTTGTGCGAGCAAATTTGTTTGTGTTCGCATTTTAAATTGGTTAACATTTATTTAGCGCGCTACTCATATACTTAACGCATTTTTCGCTGCGAATTTGTTTTTTTAGTTTTATTAGCTTTTTTTTTGTTTAAAAAAAATCAACATTTTAGGGCGGAGTTTTTAATTTTATTTTCAGGGGGTTTTGCCCACTCTGCTAGTTGACGTGTGTTCGCTCTCGCACTCGCAGAATACATGCAGTGTTGCCAACTCGTTGTTTGTTCGCTCGCTCGCCGCACGGAAGGACGTGAACATTGACGTTGCGGCCTGCTGTCATCTAGTTTGGTTTTTTAATTTTAAAATTTTTTTTGTTTTTGGTATTTTTATACATTTGATGTTTTTATTTTTTATTTTATTTCGTTAAAATATAATGCAACCATTCCAAGAATTGACCTGCAGTCGATTGCATGCAGTGGCCCATGGGAAACATGAAACTCATATGCGAACACATGTTCAAGTGAGAAACCCAACTTAGCATAGCGCCAGCAGATGATGCTGGTGTTTCCGCTGACTGAATGGGCGCCAATGCAGCCCAAAATGCATTTAACTACAATGCAACTCACAGGCTCTACAATCTGTATCCCACACTCCCACATTCTACTTCACTAGTCGACAGGTCATTGAGGTAGAAGCTGAACTTATAGGATGACGCTCACACCAACTCAATCGTATTTTGAAATAAAAATTCTATTTTTTTATGCCATTTTTATTTTAATTTTATTTATTTATTTTTTTTTTAACTTTTTTTCGTTTGTTTTTTTTTATTTTTTTGTTGGTTTGATGAGTATACATAAAAGTTTTATGTGTGGTGAGTCGATAGGCTGCTTAACGGAAACGCATTTCCCCACTCCTACTTAATTTTTGTTTTATTTTCACACATGCAACGGGAGCGCGTGAGCTGCTGGTCAGTGCAGGCATATTAACCTGTGATTCCGTTGTTATTCTAAATCAAATTGTACAGTTAGAAATTTTAGGAATTTTTCGACATTTGAGCTTTTTAATTTTTAAATAAAAAAGAATTTCCAAAACATGGCATGGTATTTATTTGTGCACACGTCGTATGAGTGACTTTGAATTGCTCAGTTGTGTCAAACTTGAAATGGATGTGTTTTAAACGTATCACCCTTTTCCGGCCATAACTTAGGCTGTCAATTTGTTTCTTTTTTATTTTTGTAAGGAAAAAAAGTGCAGCTCCGATGACTCTTCTTACACTTTGCATCCTATCCCGCAATACGCTCATGTTGTTGCGGTCCATTTTTGTGCGTAGATCTGCTCGCACGCCCAACTCTTCTTTTTTTGTCTCTCTCGCTAACATTTCACTCGCTCCTGTGGCCTGCAGTAGACGAATTTTTTTGTATTGTTTTAGCTATTTTTTGGATTTTTTTCATTAAATGTTAAAAAAAATGAAAGTTCTACGTCGAAGCTGGCATAGGTGTGGTGAGGTGGACCGTGGTGAGTTGCGTTGGGGCTTAACGCACTGCTGCAAACGTAACGTAACGTAAAGTGCGAGCATTTTACAGCTCAAATAATGACTGCATTTTTATTGGCTGATTGAAAACAATGTACTAACAATAAGTAGTTTCCCCTCACCCAATATTGCGATTTTTATATTTTTTTATTGCCGCTTGTTTTGGATTTTTTGTCAGTTTTTCGGTATTTTTATTTTAATTTATCTTTTTTGTGTTTTTTATTTTTTTACAAAATGAAATGTTTACGTTGGTGCATTATGTTGATGGTGGGCCTGTTGGCATGATGGGTGCTGCATGTATAGTGGTCCTTTGGAATTTCCCGTTGGGCCTGTTTCTAGGTAGGAGAGAATGTGGCATGAATGGGCCGAATATTATTATAATTCTTTCCTACGCAGCTGCCAATTTTTTTTCTATTTTTGTTTTATTACTTCGTTCTGTTTTTTAGTTTTTTATTTTAGTCATTACAAGCGTCTTTCCCTGCATCCACTGCGTGCACCAACCAAGTTTCAAGTGACCACATGTGGGGTGCCGCCACACGGAGCACAAAGGCCTAAATATCCCGTTCGTTCATTTGTGCGTTTGATGTTTGGTCGCACGCTTGTTTGTCTGTGGGCTCTATCGTTCGACCATTTGACCGTCACTACGTCAGTTGTGAAGTTGCACTTCCCTTTTTAGTAATGACACTTTGCGTGTTGCTGCTGAATGGCGGTGGTGATGCTGCTGATTGCTTTGATGGTTTGATGGTTTTTGCTGGTGCAGATGATCGCGATGTCGCTGAGGTTTTTATCTATTACTGCTCAAGTGTTGTCGTTTAGCATCAAGCTCGTTGAATTTTTACCTTTTGTAAAGGGAAAATTTATTTTTTAAGCCAAACATCAGCGAACCCTAAAAAACGATAAGAGTTTGTGATTGATTTTAGGTTTTGCAGTTAAAAGTGAAAGAATCTTCAATGCCCATAAGTTCCGGTGCAAAACACCGTTTAAGTTTTTAACTAGGCCTTGTATGTAGCGAACCATATTTTGGAAGGAAAATTGAAATTAAATATGAAAAAATACAAGACTTGTTCTTACGAGTATAAAGCCTGCACATGTTTTCGTAAAGGAAATAGACTAAGTATTGCGAACCAAATTTTTCCGTTGTTAGTGTTACTCCGATACAAGTAACAACTAACAAAACACTTTTTGAACTCGATGCCTTTTATGCAAGTACTCAGGTATCGAGTACATTGTGTCAGTCACTGTTTAAGAAAAAGTTGCATTGCATCAGTTGCTCGGTGAACGTTTTTGGCTCCTTTGTATAATTCAAGACTGGTGTAACGGTGATGTGAGTGTGTTTACGAGTTGCCACTAGGGAAACCTCTTCCGACAAATATTTTACTATGTAAAATATACCAATTAATAACTTCCTTAGATCTCTGGTTCGTAAAGTTGACTACAAAACGCCCATACTTTCAGCTTTGAAGACACTCCTATCATCAAAGCTTGAACAACGAGTCGCTCAAATAAAATACGAAAATATAATCACCATCAATTCAAATTTTTAACTCAAGTTTCAAATGAAACTACTTCAAAGATGCTATTGCATATTTCAAAGCTGTGCAGAAAAATAAAAAGTAAAACTTCCAACGCCGTGAATCTGATGTTACATAAGATGAGGTTTTTTACGACTTTTGGTAACACCATCAAGAGCTACTGATCAGTCAAAATAAAATAAAAATATCGAAGATCTAGTTGAACTTTCAAAATATCTTCGTTAGTTTCGACTCTTAAAAACAAGCACTCAAACTACCATAAGACTTTCTTCGTATAGTGGCATCCTCTGTTCTATGCAAACCTCTATTCTTTAAGGCAGGAACTATAATTTCCCAGAAGAAACCCCCCCTTTCGTCGGCCCATATTGGTAAGCTTATTTTTTAAATGAAATTCGGCATTGCGAATTTTTCAACAACTTCAACTGCTATTACTTTGTATCGTAGTCTATGTATTGATATGCAACGCATTTATCAATAGTAAATTGATTGTTATTTTTTATATAAATTTGTATTGCTTATGCAATTGGGTTCCCTATGGTATCGAGTAACTCTCTCCCATACTTTCTGCCATCGTCACTTTTCACAGATACTTTTGAACCGAACTGTCATACCGGAAATTGAGCATTGATATTTTAGATGTTAATGGTAGTAGCTATTTCGAGAATTTGCTTACGTAAGTCGTCCAACGTATAATCTGAGATTTCTTATCATACAGTTTAAATTTCATTCGAACGCCCTTGGGGCTTTGCTTTTTTGATCGTACGACCACGATCCTAAAATCACTTTTGGACCGTCTCTTAGATAAGTACCATGTCCCCATATTATTTGTACTTGAAAAGATGACTACAGATTTCTATAGTGGCCCAAATATAAGCATAACATCAGAAGTGATATAAGAAAAAATCGTTCCAGTAAATGTAATCAAACTGCAAATTTTTTTAGAAATCGTTTTTTTATTTTTTTGGTTAAACAATTCTTTAACCTATTCAGAAAAAAATGGTTTTGGTCGAAAAAAAAAGTTTTATTCATCGATATTTTTAAATTTTTATATAAGCGTGCTAGAATTTGAAACTTTAAATGCGTTTTTCTTAAAACACGTTTTCTAAAAATTGCACGCCGCATATCTCGCGTGATTTCTGTTAATTTTTTTATATCTTTAACTGTACAATCATAGCAACATTATCTAGAGAATGTGATACAGAACCTTTGGCATTTTTTCAAATAATTTTTTCACAATAATAAAAATTTTTAAAGTTTCATACGATATTCTCTCGTACTTGAAAGTGAACTCGGTACTAAAAAGTAATAGGTGCTATTGAAATGTACATTATCTAAATCGTTATAGGATTGCCTGTCTACTTCCTATACAGGGAAAACTGAAAATTCTACAAACAGGGAGCTATTTAAATAAATGTTACAAAATTCAGAGTGAGAACGACTTCACGGCACCCATTACACAATCAAAACTCTTAAGATGCTTAATAGATTTATTTTTAACGAAATTAAAATTTAAGTGGTGCCCAATAGGCAATTCAATAGTAAGCGCTCTTATAGGGTCTTCTCAAAAGTTAGTTCTAGCAACAACTGACAGCAAGCCGAAAATGCGATAACGAGTGGTCGAAAACTACCAGTTTTCTGTTATGGTTCGAAAGTCATTAAAACAAATCTTTTTTTTTTTCTTAATTTCAATTTACATATTTTTTTTTGTTTCCTTTTTATTTGGCCTAATTCTTTTCCTTACCGCTTTGAGGTGAATGTGAAAAACTTACCTAAAACTTAATTATATAAAATATAATTCCGAAGCAATGAAACACTATAAAATGAAACAGAGACAGTGCGTTGCTAGCACCCGCTTATGCCCGTCGGCAAGGGGAACAATCATCCTGAAAGATGATGCAACATTAGAACATACTCGCATCTTTTGTACGGAGAATCATTTAAATTGATATTTGTAACACTTTATTTTGACTTATTTCTAGCCCATTTTAAACTACTTACTTACGCCAAAATACAATTTACAATATCTGTACAGTTTATTCACGATGTGTAGTAATGGAGCTCATAACTGCGTTTAATATTGTTTTTATTTTATGGCGCTGGGGGTGGGGCAGCTGGATGTGGTGCAAAGCGAATGTTGCTGCCGCAGCCCTTATCGCTCCTTGAATGCGTCAAAGTCCTTAGCAATAAAATTCCTATGCACACTCATAAAAATTGTTATAATATGTTCCCATACCCGCACATATTAAAATTTGTTTGTTTTTGGGAAAACGTATGTTGGTACAGCACGAAACCATTTCGGTGTGTTGATTCTACTATCAAACGGTTTTTAATAACAATGAAAACGGAATATATGATAACACACCTACACGCATACTCGTTGAAAAATATTTTAAGCATATTATTATATGTATGTGCCCTTGATTCTGAAAGTGATCCAATTCAATTTTTTGTCCAATTTTTGTACTGGTGTTCTTGGTACCTATAGGGAGTTCAATTCCGAGGTTGTTATCCTATCAATTACAATTTATAAATTGGAACGAAATCCTTATAAAAGACGGCACCCCACCAATATGATTGACATGCCATGTAAGATTTAATGTAGTTCAATTGTGATGTGATGAAGTGATGGATATTGATATGTATAGTAGGCTCTTCTTTCTGAACTCAGCTAAAGTGTAATAAAATTTATTCAGATGAGTTTTCTTGCAAGTGGTAACAGGGGCGCGCCAATTTCATCTGACGCAGTGGTGCAAGATGTTGTTTTGCTCATAGTCTAAACGGCAAAGGGACACCTGGTAATCACGTTCATGAGTTTGGCTCACAACTTTGTAATGTAGACGGCGCACAGTGTTATATTTTGAGAAAAAATGGACAAAATCAAATTCCCGTCGATAACAATGCCCAAAAAAAACGAGGTCGGTCTCATTCGAAAGGTGATTTCATGCTTTTTTTAGAAAAATTGTCCCGAATCGAAATCCCAGCTTTGGGCATTTCTCAGTTATAATTTAGTTATAATACGAAAAAAAATTTTTTTTTCATAACGAATTAGTTTTAAAAGAGATATATATATATATATATATATACTCTCGACTTTCAAAATAAATTATCATCGGATATGTATACGAGTCAAAATTGTACTAAAATTGGGAAAAACTGTCTAAAAGTGAAAAAGACCATATTTTGGGCATTTCTGAGAAATGCCCAAAGCTGGGATCTCGATTCGGGACAATTTTTCTAAAAAAAGCATGAAATCACCTTTCGAATGAGACCGACCTCGTTTTTTTTTGGGCATTGTTATCGACGGGGATTTGATTTTGTCCATTTTTTCTCAAAATATAACACTGTGCGGCGCACAGTGGATGGAATTGTATGGAACGGCGGCCATAAATAGTAATAATTGCGCTAGACTCTTGAAATTTGGTACAGATGTTTTTAAGGTAAAGAGAACAAAAATTGGTGATTTTTAAAAAAATCGGTTCAAGGACACGCCTACCTCCCATACAAAGGTGGGATGTGGTTGTGACTTTTTTTCAAAATTGGTATCAATGTTCATTAATTTGGCAATGCTGATTTCAAAAATGTTATAAATTTTTCAATATCTCTTATAGTTTCAAAGTTATTAGAGAAAAACCAAAAAACGGTGGCCATAAATAGTAATAATTGCGCTAGACTCTTGAAATTTGGTATAGATGTTTTCAAGGTAAATAGAACAAAAATTGGTGATTTTTAAAAAAATCGGTTCAAGGAATCGTCTACCTCGCATACAAAGGTGGGTTGAAGTTGAGACTTTTTTTCAAAATCGGTATCAACTTTCATTAATTTGGAAATGCTGATTTCAAAAATGTTATTAATTTTTCAATATCTCTTATAGTTTTAAAGTTATTAGAGGAAAACCAAAAAACGGTGGCCATAAACAGTAAGAATAGCCCCAGAGTCTTGAAATTTGGCACAGACATTTTTTAGGTTAAGTCAACAAAAGCTTATGAATATGAAAAAAAATCGGTCCACGTACACGCCTACCGCCCATACAAAGGTGGGATATGATTGAGACTTTTTTTCAAAATTGGTATCAATTTTCATTAATTTGACAACGGTGGTTTCAAAAATGTTACAAATTGTGCGATACCTTTAATAGTTTTCAAGTTATTAAAGAAAAACTGAAAATTCAATAAAAAAACCTAATTTGAAAAATAGATAAAGTAGATATACAGCAATGCTTTTTTTTAAATTTATTTTAATCGTCTTCTTCATAGACTTGAAGCATTTCTTGTGCCTCTGGTGATAACTCTTTATATTTTTTATCTCGCTTTATTCGAATTTGGCTGATAAGAGGTTCTGAAGAAATCAGCAAGTAATGCAAAACATCTTCGTTGTTCGCTATTCTAGAGGTTGCTGTTGTGCAACCTCGCGTTTTTAAAAACTTTATTTGATGCTTCCTGAGCTTCTTCAGAAAGACGTCCAATTGCAATCACTTCCATGCATTAGAACTTTGTGCACGGAAGGAGGCATGTTGTACCAATTGTAGTCCTTTTTATAAAGTTTCATAGTTACTGCACAGTTGTTAAATACAGAATCGTGTTAACTGGGTCCTACTGTATTTGGTTTGATAAAATAACTGTCGCAATGACTTTTGAAACACTGTACACTTAGTTTCTAATATAAAGTTTCTTAATTAGTTTTCCGAATATAAAATGCGAAGATACATAAATATTTTTTTCTTCAAATATTGTAATAGAAAAAAATTCATAAAAAAAAAGTTATGAATATGCGCAGCTTTTTTTTATTTTGCTTAACGATACGTTCTTTCATAACATATAAAAAAATAAAGAGAATCCAGAGATATAGTTTTTTTTTACTGTTAAATATTGCGAAATTTCTGAATAATGACTTTTTCAGCCCTAATTTTTAAAATATCAGCATAATTCACACATTCAATATAAGACTTCAACCAAACAATTTTTAAATAGTACAATCCATGAACTTTCTGCCAGTATGCAATTTTGGTAAATTTCGATGCAAACAAATTAGTGAAAGAATTTAATAAAAGTCGATATATATTGTTCCTTCTAAAACTATATTAGGAAAAACCTGATAAAAAAAAAGTAATGAAAATGCGCAGCTTTTTTTTTTTTTGGCCAACCATACCTTCGCACATAATATATAAAAAAGTTTTTAAGTCCGGGGATATAGGTTTTTGTTTTTTTCTGTTAAAGTTTTAAAATTTTTCACTTTTACCATTTTTCATTCTAATTTTTGAAAATTCCGTAAAATTTATATAAGGCCGATAAAAGAAAACTAAATTAATTTTTATAAAGCCGAAACAATTTACTTTCCGCCAATATGCTACATTATTGCATTTTGTTTCAACGAGTTAACTAGAGCACCCTATCTAACAGTTGCTTATATAAAAAAATTCATAGAAAATTTTTGGAGTACAAAGTTCAACTTTGAGCCCACTGTGTCGCTAAATCCAAAACAAATTTAAAACTTTTATAGTTTTTTTTTCATTCCCTAAGTATTATCTAACGATTGTGCTACAAAATTTTTCGATTCCAACTACTTTCAAATTCTTCCTATTTATGGCCACAAAATTCCACTGTGCGGCGCTCCTCTGAATGACAGTTTAACAATTCATGTTCCGAAGAATATTCACGAAACTAGAACAGTATTTTTGATAAGGTTTTCGTTTGTCTTAATTCTTTGAACTTTTACTTAGGCAAAAAAATCATGTGGTTTCAAGCCAATTCTGATACAAATGATGAAGGTCCAACGAAAATTAGTCCTGAATCTTAAGGAAATTTTGCAAAAATCGTAAAAGCCTATAAAATTAAGCTAGCCCTAAAATTAAAGTTAAAGACTTAAAGTTGTTTAAAATTGTTAAAGTTGTTTTGTTTAAAATTGTTTCACCAATTTTACCGATATGAAATTGAAGTTGGTAAATAAAGGCTCGAAGCTTAACTTCAGGATAATATGTTCTCTATGCAAAATAAATCTCTGGAACATTGAAGTGTAAGCTTAGTTTATTGAAATGTGTGAAAATATTCAAAAAACAATAAATTGCATTTGAGATGTCAGCTGATCTAGGAATCTCCAGCTCAACATCATATCAAAATTGTATAGCCTTCCAGGCATGTCACCTATCGATAGTCAATGAACTTCGATGTGAAAATGTCTCATAATCAGAGTTTATTGAGTTTTCACACAGTTTTTTTTTTGAAAAAGCGGCACTGCTTTTTATCTCTTTTACCACTTCTATGGCCAATCGCATTGTAACGGGTGATTCATTTAGTGGCAATTTTTTCCAAAAAAATTATTCAATTTTGTCTTTATTATCATACGAAAGTACCATTTTATACATTTACTAGCTTACCCTCGCTTGCTTCGCTACGCGTACGAAAATAATATTCTTAGTTGTCTAAAGAAAAAATTTGTCGACTGGCCGAACAGTTAAATGTTTTTTTTTTTAATTTCAAAAATTAAAAAATTGTTTGATTACTTTTTTAAAATGAGTTTATTGTAATGCATTTTGGTAAATAATAATTTTTTGTTTTTCCATCTGTTGTGCAATGCTGGTTTGCCCACTCGTGAGCATCCAACATAAAGCTGCCCGTGTGATTAAACTGAATACTCCAAGTTGATACCGCAAGTTTCCAAAGATTGACCTTACGCCTTATTGATGGTGATCGCAAAAGCAAGACGAACAGGAAATTGAAGACGTTTAAAATTAAATGGAAAATCGGAAGGAATCATAGGAAATCGGGAAATCATAATCGCCTTTTTATTTTTCTTTCAAAATAGTTGCTTCGATGACATTGTTCATTAGTTTTTTCACGGCAAGTCTGGTGCCATTACAAATTCGGGGTTGGTTTATATTGCGAAGCATAATAATTGGTGCACCAACTTTGAGTTGTAGAGTGACAGTCCTGGCAAATCAAGTGAATTCAAAAATGAACAACCGCAATTTGTCGTCCTATCTAACTACATATGTAAGTGCGCAATGTCAACTACGGAAAGAAAATGAAAATCGTCAACATACAGAAAGTTGCATACAACAACCGTTATACATTCGTCCCGCATACTTTTCGAAAACACAATTTTTATAAAGTGCAAAATGTTAACTTTGCATAGAAATTTAGAATCTTCTACGTAAAGAAAAATATCGAAATATTTGCTTTTCACAATTTTTGTTGTTTTCTAAACTTTACTTGAAAAAACTCACTTCAAATAAAGCAAATTCGCAACTGAAATGGAATAAATAGCGCACAGCGAATCAACACAATGAATGAATGGCGCTTAATTTTTTCATATTGGAGGCATGATACCGCCTATTTCTTCATTGAAACTTACTTTAGACCGTATCTTTTATATACATATGTATGTATGTGTGTACCAAGTCCCAGTCGTCTAATAGTTGATGAGATGTGATGAATTTGATTTTTCTCTTATGTGGGAGGGCGTGGCGTCGCCTATTTGTTTCAAACTAAACTATGCTAAGAGCTTCCGACAAACCATACGAAACATATGTACAAAATTTTATACATCTGCGTCAGGTGCTGAGGTACATATAACGAATTTTGCTTGTTTCACATATGGTGGCGTGGTACCGCCTATTTGTTCATTAAAACTTATTTTAGACCGTATCTTTTATATATATACCAAGTCCCATTTATCTGCGTCTAGTAGTTGATGAGAAATGATGATTTGATTTTTCTCTTATATGGGGGACGTGGTTTCGCCTTTTTGTTGCAAACAAAATTATGCTAAGAACATTCCATAAACCATGAGAAACATGTGATATGTACAAAATTTTATTCATCTGCGTCAAATAGGTGCTGAGATATAACAAATTTTAGTTTTTTTCTCTTACGGGAGGCGTGGTAACGCCCATTTTTTCATTGAAAATTTTCTAAGGTCGTGTTTTATATATTTGTACCAAGTTTCATTCATATGCGTCCAATATTGAATGAGATATGATGAATTTAAATTTTCTCTTGTATGGGGGGGACGTGGCATCGTCTTTTTTTTCCAAACTAAACTATACCTATAACCTTCCGCAGACTAAAAAAAAAACATTTTGAAAAAAAAAATTATGAAAATCCGTTGAGCGGTTCGCGAGTTTAGGTGCAACAGACGAACGGCGTTCAATTTTTATATATATAGAGATTGTTTAAAGTTAATTTCGTACAAATGTTGGCCGTAACTGCGGCTTACATATTCTATTCTGAAGTTCAAATTTTCAATAACGCGTTCGTTTATTTCAAGTGGTATTTGGCGAATGATGCGGGTAATGTTGACATCCAATTCCTCAATTATAGACTTTGGAGTTAGCGTAGCTCCAAAGGAAAATGTATGGAGGTGTGATATCACATGACTTTGGTGGCCAATTCACCGGTCCGATGCGTTAAATAAACTGTTCACCAAATTGTTCTCTCAATAATGCCATGGTTTCACGAACTGTGTGGTAAGTAGCGCGTCTTGTAGTATCCAAATTTCGTCGAGATCACGGGCTTTAATTTCAGGCAGCAAATCAGCAAATTATCATAGAGCGATAACGTGCGCCGTTCGCAGCTAAGTTGCAAAAACCCTCACTTTTGAAGAAATATGGACCTATGATTTCACCATCCCGGTATTTTCTCTGGATGTAATGGCAGCTCATTAACCTCTTCGGGTTGCTTTTCAGCCCAAATGTGGCAATTTTGCTTTTTGACGTAGCCAGATATTAGCCTCATCACGGAACAAACTTATGGTCGAAAACAGTGGATCTTCTTCAAGCTTTTCAAGAGCACAAAGTATGAATCGGAGGCGTTACGGAAGATCAGCTGCCTTAAATCCTTTAAAGTGTTGAATTTTGCATAAAATGTACAAGATTTTCGTAATACAGTAGAATAATTTGTAGACTCTGTGCCGAGCTAAGTCTTTCCATAATGAAATATCAAACAATACTGAACAAAAATACATTGACTGTTTGACACCACTCAGACGTGATCTGTCATAAAATCAAAAGTTTTTGTGGGAACCACCTCGAATAATTTTTTTGTTTAAGGGGTTATATCTCCCTAATTTTTTTTTATTTTTCCATTTTTTTTATTGGCTTAAAACATGCCAAAACAATCCTAGAATCAAAATCTACAGCGCCTAAGTACCAATTTAAACTCAAAATTTTCTTAAATCAATTTTTTCCAATAAACTTTTATGAAGATGTATAGCATTTTGAAACTTCAAACGCGTTTTTTTCGAAACCATGTTTTCAAAATCGGCGGGCAGTACCTATAACTCAAAAAGTTTACATCCGATTTATTTGAAATTTTAACAGTAGCTTCATTATTTGATTATCTGTTGAAGTACACACGATCTTAGTAATTAATTAACAAGAAAAAAAGTTGTAAGCAATTTAAATCGATTTTTATCGTCGAAAACAGGACTTTTTTTTTAAAACATTTGTCATTTCACGAAAAAAAATTCTAAAAATATAATCATGTGTACTTCAACAGCAAAACTCATGTAGATAAAGAAAACAATTTATTTTTTGTTATAGGTGGAGTTGAACGAGACTTCTACTGCCCGACGCACCTTTTTGAAAAATCGGTTCACGGTAAACACTGCACGGCAGTCATTTTGTAAAAAAAATAACAACAAGAAATTTTTTTCTCTTCTTCAAGAGTTGCTCAAATGTCCTTTAAAAAAATAATTAAAACATCCTTGTTTTTTATAGCATAAGGGAGATATAACCCCTTAATTAACTTTTGTCAAGGTTTTATAAATGATATAAGCTTATAAAATTTATTTTAATCTTTGTGGAGACTGAATAAGTATAGAGGTTGATGCGACCAGCTAACAAGATTTTCATTCCTTAAACGTTATTAACAAAAAAATATAATGACTGCAAACGAAACTCTCTTCTTTGTTCGAAGTGGGAACCTTTTCACTGTCCAAACAATGCTTGCAAAAACATTTCCCATGCAATGCTTATTAGCTCTGCTCGTGCAGTGTAAACGTACAGTTGCAATGAAACAAAGTATATTCTATTTCTAATTTTCCTCTCCTAAAACTCTATCACTGAAGGAAGTACCTTTAGTCCGGCCCTGGCTCTGTGCTTTTGAAAACGGATTTGCTTATATTCTGAATGTGGTAAGGATTCGGATATATCAGATTTTACTTTTGATTTGATTTTCATCTTAATATACGTTTCGGACCTATAGAAAATTAGAAATAAAATTGTCCGTGTTTTATTGTCCTATATAATGAAAAGCCATAAAAATCAAAACTTTACTGCTACAACGAGAAAGAACAGTCCGATAACCGGCAAAATTTAACAGTAATTTTTCCTTTTATCAACACGAATAACAAAAATACCCTAACTGTTTTCTCATACACATTAAAATGCCATAATACAGTAAAGTTTCCCTAACTCGAATTGTTTCACAAATAGCATTTTTCCTTTAATGATTTCTATTTATTTTTCCATAAGTTGTAAATTTTACAGCCATTTACATTGTAATTCCTTTCCTCGAATAAACATAATATCGTTACCCACTAATACACCATTGACAAAAAAAATGTGTGTACTACCATTGAAAATAAATCAATTACAAGCAAATAAAAAAAAAGCCATTACTCACTTTAACTCACAAAAACTTTAATTTTTATTAAGTTTTTTCGTTCTCCTGTAAAATAATAAAAATGTAGGATAGGGCCTTTCTATATTAAGGTAACGATATGTAGGCTCATAGTTGAACATTTTTTTGATTTTGAATTTTCTATAAGATAAAAATTTTACATGATCTACGATAAATCTTAAAAGGTGACGCAAGCCGTTTGAAAAATGTTCAATCACTATAAATCTTCTTTGGCCTTCTAATATCAGGCTTGATTTTTAATGTTTATTTTTTGTGACGTTTCTTAATTTATAATTCAACAAAGAATACACAAAACTTTTACCATCTTAACATAAAATGATGCAGAAGGCCAGCCTGGCAACAAGAACACCGTTCTTTACTACTAACCATTTATCTACTTTTGGTGTCGTATATCTACTCTACAGATGACAGAAAAGTAATGTCGAATCATAAAACATTGGAATGTATAAAATAAAAAATATCTAATGCAGCAATGCTGGCAAATATATTGACGCTGTAGTAGCAGTGCTAGTAGACCTTCTCCAAGGCAGGCCTCAATTGGGTATATTCTTTTCATGGACGCGAATGTATTTGAAACTCTCTATTGCTTGAACATTTACAATGTAAATTTATTATTTGAAATTTTGATAATTCGGGTTAAGGAGGTTCAACTGTACATCCATTATGATAGTCCATCTTTGCTTTTCAGATTTTTAGGTTTTTTCTGCGTTGGGCGCTACCTTGAAGAACATCGAAGGAACCACTTTTATTACTTATTATTAAAAATTGTGAAGGCTCTAAAGTAAGAAAACTCATTTCACACACACAAGCGATACAACAAATTTTAACTAGCAACATGTGAGTTTGCGGCCTACACAAACTCCTACACATAGAAACACTTGTGCATAAAAGTTCAAAAACACTTTGAATCCTTTTATTTGATATTTTTTTGAACTGATTGAATTTAAAAGAAATCTGTACAATTTTTTACAAACTAATTTTCAAATTTAACACAAAGTTAAGCCTTCCTCAAGATCACTACTTTACTGATCAACCCCATCGCAGCTGTCATAGAGCAGGTTAATAGCAAATCTGAAAAATTACAATTTACATGAAAAACTTAGTTAATCAGTTTAGCAAAAGACAGCTTATTTGATCCCAAAAGTAATAGAACTATAATGACAATAACTGAAGATAACATTTAAAATTTATGACACGGAATGCTGTACGCAGACTTTTAAAAATTAGCTCCTTTCGATTTTATTTATCACGTAAACTAATGAAAAGTTCAGGAAAAAATTAACTACTTCCTAAAATGTCTCGCTCTATGGTGCAGGCTAGATAATTTTGCTTGAACTAAGTACAACAACAAAAGGATAATTCCTTTATTTCAATTGAAAATAACGGTTTCTCTGTAAAGAGATCATTAGATTCAATTCATCAATTGAGTAGACTTCTTGTATGTATTTTAAAAATTCCCATGCGTCCGAAGTTCTCGAGCAACACTGTATGAGACATTCGAATGTCAATTTCGTACACGTGTTTCTTTCTTTGTCTTTTATCGGTACTGTCATCTTTTTTTTATTTATGTACATGTGAGTATCGTATGTTTGTTGGTTCCGTTCAGTTCAGTTCCCTGTTGCCTTAGTTTGGAATAAATCTTACTTCGTTTCAAAGGCGAAATGTTGCATCTTTATGTATCAAAAATTACATTCTATCATTTTTTTATGAATAAACGGTTGTAAAACAAAATGCAAATTGTAAATTACAAATAAGTAATAAAATTTAATAGAATAAACATTTTGCCTTTATGATTTTCTCTTCTTTTGCGAATTTATCGTCTTTTACGACTATATTTTGCATTAACATTAATGTTGTACTTTTGTACATTATCGTAAATACATTTTTTGTATTTTATGCTCTATATTGGCTACAGTATTTTATGGTTTTCGCCCCAGAAAAGACCCGTAAAGTGTGTGGGTTAATAAAATAACTAAATGTGTATCGCACATTTTTCTCAACAATACTAAATGGTTAAAGGATTTTTTCAAATTACTCAAACATGTAATACCATTTCGACCAATTCTGAGAACATGCACTTAATACACAATTTGGGCACTATACACAGTCAAAAAAAACATCACTGATACTGACTATACGTGCAGCCTGATATTCCAAGAACAACAAAATCTGCAAGGGGAATATATCAATTGAATTCTAAAGAGAAATTCGCTACTTAATGTTTGTGTACCAAGAAGTGCTCCAGAGTAATTACTTTTCTTGGTTCAAGTGCACGAAAATGGTCTAAGTCAATGTCCATTTATCTCAAGAACCAGACGTTGTCGTAAAAATTAATATCAAATTATATAGGAATGATAAAAAAATTATGTTTAAAAAATGTAGCACAAAAAAGACGCTTGCTACTGATTTTGTGACCAAGTCATAACAGTGCAGTATATTGAAATTACGTAGCTAGGAAACTCAAATTTTGTGACATTTTGTAATTTTTAAGCCCCATGCTAATAAAACATGTGCAAAAACAAAATAAAAACATCAACAATTTTCAGCATAAGCACCCTAATATGTATGCAGATATGAATGTGAACAAGGTTGTACATTAGAGTGTTTATTTTGAAAGATTTTAACTTATTTATTTTATTATTATTATTTTAACAAAATTTAAGATCCTTAGCTCAAACCTGTAAACAGTAACTTTAAGAAAAACCAGCTTACTAAAACGTAGAAAAAATATGCCTGAGGTACCAAGATTAAGCGTTTTAGGTACTTTGATTATAAAGGAATAGGAAGTGACACCCCCTGTTGTCAAACCACGCCCACATATTTCGTGTGGGAATTATATACATCCAAAGAGTTTTTTTTGGCGGTCGCATAAGCCTATATTATAGAAATGAATTCGAAGCGCATCATCATTGTGTAAACAGTCGGTTATCGCTGAACAACTTTTACTGCGCACAAAAAGTTTAAAAATTTTATGCCGAAGAAAGCTAGTTTAGGTCTTAACGATAACTATTTTTTCATGTTCGATACAATACACGAGTATTTCAAAATCCATAGAGCACAAGCCAAGTTAGTCCATACGAAATAATATATTCACTGCCATGGATTACGCCTCTTTTCTCATAAATACAAAATAAACTTGTTTGATTTTTAAGAATCCAAATGACTACAAAGCTTTAAAACTGAAATAGTTCTCAAATCAAATGAAATAATGCTCTAAGTAGTAATGACATCAACAAATTGAACTGCTTTTTTCATATGATTTACAGTTAACTTTAATTTTTATCATAACATTTTAATATTCTTACACATACCTATAACAAGAAAAATAAGATTTGGCAACCCTATCGACCAAGTAAAACTACTAGCGAAACAAGTTATCTATTTGCTTAGAAACATTCCTCGTTTGCATTGGCTCCCCTGCTCGTGGTTTTCAAAGTTTAATGTTTTTTAGTCTAAACTGTTTGCCTTCGTCATCGTCATTGAACAACGCACATGGTTGGCATCAACTGAGCAGAACTCCAAATACATCGTGCATTGCTTGCCGACGGAAATGAATCCTTTCATGTAGGGGGTGTAAGAGGTGGACTTCGTGTGTGCGATAAGCTTGCATTGAGTAAGTGCTCGGGTCGGGATGCTTGTAGTCTACGCCCCCACCTAGTTGTGTGTTTTCTTCTAGATATTTTGTCTTTTTGGGTTTTAGTGCGCGGGGTGCGCAAAAAGGGATGTCCTAGATTTGTTTAAATTATTTGCCATAGTGTGATTGGTTTAAACCCACTAAGTGGTAGCACACTCACTACGACGTTTGGCTTTCAGTTTGAGCCAATAAGAGTATTGCATTTATCTTTGTTAAAGTTGCACGTATTTTTAAGGTCATAGTTCAATTAGATTCTGTTATTTAATAAACGAAGGATAGAATATCTAATGATTAATTTAGAACAGCAGAAATTGTACAGTTTACTTTTTCGCTTCATTTCTTATCATACCGAGGCACATAGTTCAATTGAACTTTGTTATGCTTAAGAAAATGGCACTTATTTCAGAAAACTTAAACATTTAATAGTTGAGATAGAGGAAAACTCAAGTAAGGAATGCTAGATCCAGCCTTGAAAGGAAGGAAGATTTATCTGCTAATCGCCACCTCGGGAAGAATTGACAAAAGCGAGTGAACTTATTTCTATCTAGGCAAAACTGAGGCACAACGTCATTTGAGCCGAAGATTGTAATGGTGATCTAACTTGCTCCTAACAAATCTTTCTAGTCGAGGATGGCTCAGCCAGGTTTTGATAATATGATTAAAAAAAGATGTGCGAACTTTTATTTCTTTAGTCACCTCTACAGACGAAAAGGCAATAGAAAATGTTTTCCTTTTTGGACATCCATAGCCACATTAACGCATACAGAGACCCTATAAGCAATATATGTAAGCTAATAAATAAAATTCATACATGCAGCTCAAGAGAGTAGATTGCATTTGAAACTTCGATCAGATTACGACATCTGTAAAGTAAAGAGCTCATCACTCTGTTTATTACAGATTTTACCAAAAAACCGCAGGCCAGTGCAAACACACGCGACGGGGTGTGTGAACTTAAAGATGATTCATAATTGTTTTACTGATCTTACTGTTCAGTACAGCGTGTGACATCACCAATAAAAATTAATTACATAAAACAAAAACTGTACAACAACAAAACTAGTAATACTAGTTTCATCCGTTGCTAGATGGAATCATCAGTGACCTTTGAGCCGATGAGTGCGAATTTCTAAGCCTGATGTGTTACCTTTTCGCATAGATTTGTTGAGAACCGAAGCAAAAAACGAAATTAATTTTTTGTGTTGCATGGTTTTGTTTTTGTAACTCATTTGATATTACACTTTTCTTGCAGGCGTTTCGTTGCAAGCTTTCTTGGCGAGTCAAAACAAAGAAGCAAGCGCAAATTCAGTAATAAATTGGTGAGCTCACCGAAAGTTAATTTCATTTAGGTGTATCGCAACAGAAAATTATTTTACTGAGCATACTCTTCAGAACAGGTTGTGATCTTTTTTAATTGATTTTGTTTTGTGTAAATATTATGATGCTATCACACACTGTACTAAACAGTAAATTCAGTAATTTCATGTTTCAAAAAACTAATGTTTTGCTATAATGTATTTAATTCTTCAAAGTTATTCCAATAAATACATAAAAAACAATAAAATTATATTTTTGAAGTTAGCCCAGCAGTTACTGATTTTCCACAATATAATTGTTGTCCTACGTTGTGCCCAGATTTTGATAAAACTTTTAAAAAAACCTTGACATTTTGTCGGCATCGAAATCTATCTTAGTTTTATCAAAACATAGGGGTATTTTACCTACGTTTTTAAGGGCGTGATTGCAGAATGAATAACTCATAATTGGTAACGACAAACTATTGATTTCAATATATTTTTTCCAAAGCTTTATTTATGTCCTTTGTTTACTGAAATCTTGCCTTATTAATCTTGAAAAATCACAACACTTGCTATATATCGGCATACTTCGGCTCAATAATTTTTTTGGTGAGCTAGATTAAAAGGCCAGGATTCTTACATCGAAATATCAATTTAACAAATTAAAGTTTTTTAATATTTGTCCTTGATTAATTGGCAACTGAGCTCGATGCACAGTGTGAGATCTTCATATAAATTGTGGTCCTAAATAGAAAAAATTATGAAAGAAATTTAAAACTTGTCACAAACGTTTTTTTGGCGAGAAGAGATGAAATTTGTCGGCGATGTTTCATTTTGTTAACCAAATTAATGTGATATTTGCTTGGCTCCTAATGGGATGTAAGTATTTATGCTAACTACGGATTTTATTATGATTTATGTAAATAGAATCGTAAATTTGCTTTCCCGTAAAACGCAAAAGTACTTATATGGATAAGTTTCCTACAATCAAAATTGTTAAGAAGATATGTAGTGACGATGGCAGCGTCCAGCTTATCTGGAAGTGCTGCAGTGCTAATTTTGAAGCGCACACATTAATAATAGATATGTTCGTTGATAGCTCTATAGGAAGTTAGACCAATGTGGACACTTGACAGCTGTAACTTTATTCAGAGTACTCTAGATCAGTCACAAAATGTCCATGCTTTTCACATACGTCTTTCCAAAAGAACACATGGCAATCAGTGTCTTTTAAAAACATATTTAGGAACCATTGGTGGAAAATCAAACTAATTAAAGCCAGCAAAATTATTGTTTTATTTGTGAGTTAAAATACTTCAAAACTAACAAACGGTTATTTCCTTTTAATATGTATGACACTGAGGAATATCTAAGTTAATCTGAATATATATATGTTACTCCACTGCTGGGTTACGGTAAGGCTAGAGGCGGCCATAGTCCTGGATCCCGACCATCGCTGGATTAGCATATTTGCTTGAGGTTTTGGTAGAACTAGGGCCTAGACCCCGAGCTCAAAAGGTTGCTATCCAGTTTTTAGCCGGGCCCCGCAATGCTTTAATCCGACGCTGTGTCACATCCATTCATCGAAAATAAAACATAATCTAAAACGTTTTTCACTTCGTACAAATATATTTCTTAAATAATTTTTCAACGAACACATCATCTTGCGCTAAGCTACTCGTATTTATGCATTGTATTCAAATCGTTTTAAGACAAACAGATATAAATTATGAGTATAATTAAGTTGGAGATAATAAACAATAGGCACAAATTCCTTAAGTGCAATTTAACAAACGGATGTTTTAAATGAAAAATAAAAAAATCCCTCATTATGAAACTGAATTTAAATGAATACACTAGATCTTTATAATTGCTAGGGAAAAGCCGATAAACTTTAAGTACTTAAACAAAACATTTTCCTATTTTTATTTTCTTAAGGAAGCAAAAGCTTTTTTGACACAAGACATGGTGCTCACATGCAGGACTTTACGAAAAGAAATCAAAAGAAATAAGAACAACTATTAGTTTTAAAAATTTTAGGAATAACGTCGAGATAGGTTTGCATTTAAAAAAAAAAAAAAAAACAACTTTATCTTAAAAATTAAAATTTGCTTGAAATATTAATATTTGTTTTTTATGTATTGAATGTAAATAAAATAAATGGTATATTCTTGATTTTTAACGAAAAATCGATAGTTTGACCAGGCTGCTGCCTGGTTTGACTAAACATACGGTATGTTTATACCCACATTGAAGTTGTCAATATTTCCTTTGTAAAGCGTTTCGGAAGTGTCTCGACCTCTCGTTAAAAAGTGGCCACTTTTTGCCTGATGCTAGATCAAACAATTTCATATATTTGTGAGCAATTTCGCTTCTTAACTTCTTTGTATAACATTTTGAATTTGCCAAGCTCTCATGTCAAAAGCTATCGAACTTTTCTTCAGGTCTAAGCATTTCTAGTATTTGTGTGAAACTTGGTTGCAGTATCTTAAATAATTCTCTCCATATAGGACTTTGAAGTCTTTGGTCCCTTGGGGGACTTGTGAAAATTTGCCTAGTTCTTGTCCAGAGCTTTTCCGAATCATTCCTACTGTTTGTGTAGAACACGTTTGATTACCTTAAATGATTCTATCAGTATAGCGTTTTGAAAATTATGTTTGTATGGGAAGTTTCACTTTCTCTTATCGAAATTCGCCAACTATTGGTCCAGAGCTTATCCGAGACGGTGTTAATCCTTAAACCTCATTTGAAGGTGTAGTTGTGCACCGAATTTCATTGACTAATCTTGCTTAGTTTTCCCGTAATCGTGATTTCCACAGACAGACAGACTTTCCATATGTAACATGTATAAAATTTTGTATTTACTTGACTTGTCACAGTCCATTGATGCACGATTGATTTTTAAAATAATAGCAAATTAATGGCGAATATCCCGATAATGATGGTGTAATCTCTTTACGAAATATTACAAAAAAAAAGTTATTAAAAAAAGAAACTAAAGCATACTGGAAATGACGAAAAGTACTCCAGATCTCGACAGTATACGTAAACAAAAATCTATTTTTGCGAACCTCTGTATTAAGAGAATTAGTATTCCATTTCATTTGTTATTGTTTTTATTTATTCTATCATAAATTCAACATTTAAGTAAAGTTTTCGTTAATTTTATTTTAATCTGTTTCTTGTTTACCATATACCTTACACGACTGTGTGCTGTACACAAGTTGTATTGGATGATTTTTTAATGTATTTATTTCATTATGTTTAAGAATTGCTAAGCTTGAACAAAAATTAAATACAGTAGGACCTTGATAATCCAAACACCCAAAATTTACACCCAGTTCGGATTAACGAAGCGTCCGGATTATAGTACACTGCGCGCCACTTGAATAGGGCCACATATTTTTTATTGGATTTCTTCTGATTTTTCTTCTTGTAGATGTTTTAAACATATTTTTTTATTCTAATTTCGTAAATATGTATATCGTTTACGAATTCATAGAGAAAAAAAGTGTACCTCGGAGAGTACCGTTAGCTTTTTTTTACTTTGTTGTTATGAGGTACAAAAAAATGCGTTTTTATTTGCGACACTTGAATAGGGCCACTTGAGAAAATATAGAAAAAAAAATGTTATCTGAAACTTTTTTTTTGAAAATTTGTTTATATTTAAGAAATTCAAACTATCAGTAGTGAGTGGAGCCTCTTTTTTAAAAAATCCGTTCAAAAATACGGTTATGCATTGCATCGTAATGTGACTCTAAATAATTCCAAGAAATTGTTGCCCATGGCTTGAACTAGTGGTTTTTTGTCTTCAAACTCCCTTCCGTTTTCATAAACTATTCTAACCAACCATCCCCAGACGTTTTCCATGATGTTCATATCGCGCAAATACGGCGGCCATGCCAAAACTTGAATATTTTGGTGTTTTATCCAGGCTTTAACGATTTTTGCTGTATGTATCGGAGCAGTATATTGCTAATAAGTCAATGGAATTTGTTCAAATATTCTTTGAAATTGTGGGAATGCTCTTTCCAGAATGGATTTGTCGCAGTTTGCTGTCATTTTTGAGTTTAAAAACACCAAATCTATTGTTGCATAATAATGAAATAACCCCCACTGCTATTACGCCACTTTCTTGCTGTGATCTCTACCCAAAAAGACTTCTTCTTTTCTTAAGTCGTGAAAATAATGGTTGTAACCATCAGGGCCATGTTTGGAAGCTTTTTTGGGTAGACATCACAGCAAGAAAGTGGCGTAATAGCATGGAGGGCTATTTCATATTATGCAACAATAGATTTGGTGTTTTTAAACTCAAAAATGACAGCAAACTGCAACAAATCCATTCTGGAAAGAGCATTCCCACAATTTCAAAGAATATTTGAACAAATTCCATTGACTTATTAGCAAGATAGTGCTCCGATACATACAGCAAAAATCGTTAAAGACTGGATTCAACACCAAAATATTCAAGTTTTGGCATGGCCGCCGTATTTGCGCGATATGAACATCATGGAAAACATCTGGGGATGGTTGGTTAGCATAGTTTATGAAAACGGAAGGCAGTTTGAAGACAAAAAATCACTAGTTCAAGCCATGGGCAACAATTTCTTGAAATTATTTAGAGTCACTCTACGATGCAATACATAACCGTATTTTTGAACGGATTTTTAAAAAAAGAGGCTGCACTCACTACTGATAGTTTGAATTTCTTAAATATAAACAAATTTTCAAAAACAAACATCAGATAACATTTTTTTTTCTATATTTTCTTAAGTGGCCCTATTCAAATGGCGCAAATAAAAACGAATTTTTTTGTACCTCATAACAACAAAGTAAAAAAAAAACAGCTAACGGTACTCTACGAGGTAAACTTTCTTTTCTATGAATTCGTAAACGATATATATATTTACGAAATTAGAATAAACAAATATGTTCAAAACATCTACAAGAAGAAAAATCAGAAGAAATCCAATAAAAAATATGTGGCCCTATTCAAGTGGCGCGCAGTGTATGTAGATACTTTGAAGGCATTGTTGAAATAAAACGGAGCTACATATATAATAATAATTATTGAAAGACATATGAATCGGCACTCCAAGGGCGACAATTAAAACGTGTAACGTATGACATACTTATACGAGACGTTACTGCGTGTGAGTGTTTGGCACTGCGATCGGATTATAGTTGCGTTGGGATTATCTTGGGTTCCGACTGTTGAGGCACTGTTGTACCTACTCAGAAATGCAAGCAAAGTTTTCAAACAAAGCTTTAATTAAAACGTTTATATTTAAATTCCGAAGAGCCTTGCAAAGCTGTTTATACGTAGGCGTTTTTCTCTTTCAGTTCAGATTTCTGAAGACACTCTAATTTTTCAAATGTACATATGTAGTTTGTATGCTCAGTCTGTTTGTTATAAGCACATGAGCACAATTCGATAAGGCCCTGAGCATAAAAGGAAACAAAAGCAATGTCTCTGAGCGATGCCAATTGCCTATAAATATCAATACGTATTACATTTGACGCACAAAACTATTTTGCTCAGTTAAAATATAGGTTGAACCTTGGAACATTGACGCCATGCAGTAGCTTAGCTACGGGGGTGAAAGGGGCCGTCGTCGCGGGCGTAAAGTATTGGGAGGCGTCAAAATGGTTCTCAAAATACTAAAATAAAATTGGTCAATAACTTTAAAATTGCATTCAAATGCAAATTTTCACGTTACGCCACTGACGACATGTTGGAATAATAGCGGCATAGTTCACTTTTTTGCAAATTTTATGCCACCAGTGTGAAGTACCAAAACCAGTTTGAATAACTAAAAGCGATCATTGATTATACATTTTCCAGTATATATTTCTTGCATTAAATGTCAAAAACTAATTGGTCTTTCGGAAAAAAAAATGTGCCTCGTATAGAAAAAATTATATTTTGAAAAAAACTTGAAAAATGGTCAAAATTCAGATCAAAATTGAAATTAAATGCACGTTATATTTTTTTGCAATTTTTAAGAAACTCTCAATACAAACAATTATTCAGAAAAAATAAAATGCATTTAGATCATATTTTGGTATTGATAATTTTGCTTAGACGTAATGTACATAAGTTGATTTCAAAAAACCAATGAATATTATTTTTTTGTTTTATCAACTTTTTTCGTTAAGTCGATATTCACAGAAATAAAGAAAATTTGAGAATTACAAACTTATACTTTTATATTTCAGAAATTCTGAAATAATAGCTCAACTTATCATCAACTACTCAAATAGATAGTACCCACTAACAAAATACCGAAACCACAGATTTCAAAGTTTTAACTCATTGGCGAAAAACACCTCTTATATGGTTTAGTTCGCGCCTGTTTTTTAGAATCGAGTTAGTGTAAGTCATACAAAATTTGAAGTTGTGACTTACACTACTCTGAAACCAACATTAATTAGAGCATCGTTTTAAGTAGAAAATTCAAATATCTTCAAAAGTGATTCGTCTTAGTCAGATAGCTATTACAAGCTACATATAGTATGGGTAGTGGAAATAAATGTGTCATTCTTTGTTTTAAAGTTATTCTAGTAGCATGCCTAAAGTGACTAACCGTACTTCAGTTGGGAGTCAAGTACTTCTGTTTGGCCCGTTGTACTGCGTACTTCGAATCACAGCCAAATATTGTTCTTCGTATTGCTGTGTACTTCTTTTTACTACTTAAAAAGTAAAAGAAATCTCTTATTTATCTGTTTCATAGATTGCGACATTTCACTGCGACATTACAGGCCCCTACCGCCATTTCAAAGGTTTTTATGATTGTATGCAGTGTAAAAGAATTTATGTTTTATATGGGCGACCTTTTGTTTTCTTTTTTTTTTTAGTTTTCCTGGTTATCAATATTTTTTAGTGGTAAAGTGGTCCGATATTCTCGTTTAGTTAATTTAAATTAATTTAAAATCAATATAATCGACTGATTTATTGAATTTTGCGATACACATGCGGCACGTTTTTGTACTGCTTTTCAATTCGGGCTTTTTTTGTACATCTTTTTGCTCCAAAACAGTTGGTCACGTTAAGCATACCTGACTGACCGTAAATATCGTAGAGCTTTTTTCTTATTTGAATTCTACTTTTTCTACTTTATTTTCTTTGCTTGGGTATGTAATACTAGGTATTTTTAACTCATGACGATGACTTTTTTATTCAAGCAGATAATTACATTTAAATAAAATAAAAATTTCATGAATCAAAAATGTTGTAGCGGGCGCTGTGCTTTGTGAACACCCCACCGGTGCAGCGCGAAATCCGCTGGTTGTGTTGAAGCACCAGTTTTAGTTGTTGTGGAGCTTCGTGTAATTTGTGGCTTATCTCATTTTGGCCTAAGCTTTTGCAATAAAGTAGAGAAAAAACTTGTCGGTCGATGTTACTAAATATTTTGAAATTTGAATTTCTTTATTTTCAGGTTATAGACTCCAATTGAAAGGAATGTGTGTTGTAATTTAAAAAAAAAAATATATAGCCACTAATTTAACAGTGAACTGAGTTCCAAAGAAACATCTTTCCAGGCTGTCTACTTTCACTATTGCTGTTCTTAATAGTAATTGTTGCAGTATCGCTCTTCTGGACACAGGAACCGATATATTTTAATTGGGGTCCACTTTTACCATCAAAACGATTCGGATTCACCGACGATAAGTGCGAAATTGTGAGATGCAGTGATATTCAACAAAAACTGAATAATCTGGTTGGAGCATACTCTTGGCAGAGAGCAAAAGAGCTTTCTACTGTTCTATGTTAAATATCCTGCAGAAGAGCAGAAGAATAGCTCATCCAAAAAACTTAGGAAAGATCAATGATAAAAAAATAGTTGTTGTGTTGTTTTTTAAATTTTTTCCCAAATTTACATGATATTTTTCAATAACCTATAGAAGGAAATATAAATGTTTGGGAGCGTCAACGTTTTGTTTAAAATGAGAAAAATAGAATCGAATGTTGTTGTTGTTTCAAAATTACTGGTCCTCAAAATTGTTTGCCAGAAATCAGCATTAAGTCATTAACGTAGTCTGAAGGTTGATCTAGTCAATAAATTATCTAAGTAATGAAACTAATCATAGGTCTTTTATCTAAAAATTCGAAATTATTTCTTATTTTAATCAATATGATGATACTTATATTCGTATTTTTTAATTCAAAAAAAAATCAACTTTGGGCGACGATAAGTATTCGAACCAGAAAATATTCTGGATCTCCTTTTGTAAATAAACTAAACAGAAATCATGTAAATTGGAGTGAAAAAAATTTTTAAAAAAAAAACACCCAAATATATACATTCATACATGTATCCACTGCTGTAGCTACTTCTTTCTATACAGCATTATAAAAAGTACTATTTTAAGTACTTAAGGCCTTGGGAGACACATACCATCTATTGTAAAATGGTTTTGCTTGTCCTTCCTTTACTTTTCAAAATACAAAATGTCTTTGAAAATAGCGCAGACTTTGTGCTGCTTGTCAACTGCAAGTTCCCAAAGCACACAAAGCATTCTAACAGAATTTTAATTATAATAAAATGGTAAAACATTTCTACCAAGAGTGTCCCTGCAGCTGCATCGCTTTGCGTTGCAATACTGCAGTACTCCCTCGGAACGCACACACACGCTCAGTTACAAATATTCAGACAGTTGCTCTTCAGCGCCTAAAAGTATACTTTGGCTCTTAGAATGAATTATAAAAAAGCGCGCCAGCTACTGCAGGCGTTTCACAAGCACAAGAAGTGCAAAAACATTTGTTGTTGCGATTATGATGACTTTGTTTATCACTTTAATTTTTTTGAGTTACTTTTTTCATTTTATTTATTTTATGTTTCTCATTTTATTTTTTTTTTTTTTTTTGCCTTTTTCACTCATTGGTTAAATGTTATTGAAATACTTCTGTATAGGGTTCTTTTATTTAACCAAAGAGTTTACGTCAATAATATTCTATTACGTAAAACACATTTTTCTAATGTTAATTACTTTACTGTCGCCTTATTCTCTTTTACCCTCTTTCCAGATCCGAAGATAGCGTTATGAAATCTGTATCATTTGTGCACTTTTTAGTGCGTTCATTATCGTCTAAGCACATTGCCTTTGGTCTGCCGCACATCTGATGGAACACTGGTTCCAGTGGGACCGAATTGGGTATCCTAAGAGAACATATCGATCACTTCAATTTTAAATTTTTCTTGGCGAACGCATTTAGACTTAATTTTCCTCGAAAATAGCATATCTGAGATAAAATTTAATATTTTTAGGACTTCCCTGTAATGCATACGAAAAAATAAAATTTTCGTAATTGCATTTCTCTCATATATGACTTATGACTTTGGTGTCTATAAAAAAAGTAAGAGCATTAAAAACCTTTTAAAAATAGATTTTTAGTAGAAAATATACGAATCCCAATCGACACTCATCACAGTAAATTACTAAGAGAATGAGGAACTAGGTATATTTTGACCCGTTGGGCCACACCTATGAAACAAATATCGTAAACTGGTCACAAAAATTTTAATTTATATTTAAGGCCTCTTTCTTGATGTAAATATTATTGGTTTATATAAATGGATTTTGAAAAATCCATAGCTCGACGATTTTAAATATTTTTATTTAATCTCCCTAGGAGATTAAAATTGTTATGATATGTGTTCAACAACGAGTAGAACTTTTTATTCCAGTGAAAGTTCTATTAAAATACCAAATTTGTTTGGCCTCCGCGTACACATGATTTACTTGAAATAACGAGTTTTAGTAATTAAAACTCAAACTGCCATAAAACTTTCATGCAAAAATCCAACGCTTGGAACCTGAAATCTTGCATAAGTAGGGCTACCAGCTGACCTGCCTACAAAAGTAGTGTATGTCAAAAAATTCCAATTTTGGAATGAAAACCTAAAATTTTTTTAATCCCATAAAAATATTTTTGATGAGCAAAAAAAAAAGGTCCTCGCTTTCTACGAAAAACCCCAGCAAAATGAAAGGAATATTTGAAATAACTTTTATTTTACAATGCAAACATCGAAAGTAAAGTAGCTCATTTGCTACTAAAGTATGCCATCTGGTAGCCCTATGCATAAGGTAATAGGACTTGCTGCCGAAAGAGCCTCTGGCTGTAAGCAAGAATATGTTGATCGATTGAGGGGTGTTGCTTTGTACATATTGTAGTGAAAAAATGTCTATAATTCTAAATAAATAAATAAAATAATTCTAAATAAACAAAAAATTAAATAAGACAAATGGTTGTTGAAGTTATTCTTGTTTTATTCAATCATTTAGTTTTTCTGAGGCCATTCTGTATAATTGGATGGACTCAAAAATATTTTTTAAAATTACTTGTATTTCATAAGGTCCGATTTCAACATTTTGGGCCATATTTCAAGAAGTGCAACATTAGCTTTTCTAAGTGAAATTTCTTTAGCAATTGTGTAATTTGAAATCAGGTGTGTATACTGAAACGACACTGTTTTTTTAACCGTACTTTCACTTAGTATAGTTGTTTCCTCGAAGGTAAGTCTTATTTGACGAGATATAGAATAGCTACAGCAATAAATGATGTTTCAAATTAAAGAACTCATCGAGCAGAGTGCCCGAAAACAATCAGCTGTGAGATCGGTGGACCAAAAGCTGAGATATAAGCGTGGAAAGATTCCCAATTAACCGTTGTTGTTATTATAATATCAAAAGCAATACCAAAAAATAAGTGTAAATGTGCGTAATGTAATTAAGTAATTCCCTTCAGGGAGCTTGATAATTGATGAGAAAGAGCAAATGAAATCAACATAATGATGCATATTTTTCAAAAGATTCGCCATTTTCATGTTATTTTTATCATTTTAATAAAACATTTTCGTCTCATTCTATCGCAGTTTGGTTTTCTTAAGGTTTCATTTCTACCACGTGTGAACTGCACACATGATTTGTGTTTTTTTAAACTACTGAGTCGCATATTTTTGTTCGGAATACATACACGTAAATGTGATTTATAAAAAGTTTGAAATTCGAACTTTTTGTTCAAACTCATTTTTAAACACCGTATATGATTTAGTAAACTCTTTTGAATTTGTATAGTATAATATATTAGGGTGTCTATTTTGAAAACTTTGTAGACGGATTTTAATTTTTACCAATATTTTAGCTTGAGGAATAAAAATAATTGTCCCAATATTTGAGCTTCCTAGCTCAAACCTGTAAACGGCGCATACATATATGTCCAATTTAGTTGAAATTTAGCGAAAAAACCGACTTACTAAAATGAAGAAAAAGTCTACCTTAGGTGCCAAGATATATCGTTTTAGCTACTGCTGTCAAACCATGCCCACATTTTTCGTGTGGACTTTCAGCTTACAAAAATTTGTGTTATAAAATTTTTGCATAACTTGGTTACGGTTTCAAGTGGTTAACAGTTAGTTTGCGAGAAAGGTTCGCTAAGCGAATCCTAAAAGGAATTTTTAACCTTATAAGAAACTAGTAAGGGCCGGTTTCACAGTGTTTAGAGATTTGAGGTTAACTATCCAATTTCAGTTTCACAGCAATTAGTTAACCAACCAAATTTGGCAGGTTAACTAATAAATAGTTAACTAACAGCTGATTGCTGTCATAACGAAAAAGAACATAAGAAATAAAAACATAAAGTTTCAAAAAAGCAAATAATTACCCATTTAAATATGCAGTGCTGGACTTATAAAAAGGCACAGGCCTAGGGCATCAGCGCGGAGGGGGCACCAGATATTGAAATTCTGATATAAAATAAACTACTTATTTTATATAAAAAATGTGGAAAGATAAATTAACATCAGCTTTTCCAAACGTAGATGTTGCTTTACATATATTCTTGAGTTTGATGGTTACAAATTGTGCGGCAGAAAGATCATTCTCTCAACTAGATTAAAAAGAGATTAAAAATCCTTGTCGTACTGTGATGAAGCAGGATAGATTGGATGCATTAGCAATACTTTGCATTGAAAGTGATCTACTACGTGAAATCGATTTTGACGATATTATCAAGGATTTTGCTATTAAAAAGTCATGGAAACAGTATTTCGGCCAATAAAGTATAGATTAAAAATTGTAACTATTTTATTTCAAATAAAAAATCAATATAAAATGAAAAATTGGGCACCCTTTTCTTTAAAAACCTAGGGCACCAAAAATTTAAATCCGGCCCTGTAAATATGGATTCAGATTGGGATTGCAAAGTTCATAGTGAATCGGATATTGAAGTAGTATTGAACATTGCAATTGCTCGTCGAAAAAAAATATTAAGATCCCGTCCATATTACTCTCGGTAGGTTCCTTGCAAGCCGTTAAATCGTCCACAATGATCTCCCATATTTTTTTCTTCTCGTCTAGACTAACTTTATTATTTTTTTTGCATTCGATGATGTTTTCAAAGTTTCCGACCAGCTCCAATTAGCAATTTTTGTTTCGTCTGCCGAAAATTTAGAAGTTCTTGTTATTGATTCCATTTCGCAAACTATGTCAAACTAATGTCAAATATAATCAAATGTCTTGTGCAGTGATGCCAAATTTTGTACATAAAATTATCATTAGTTAGCCAATGGACTGTGAAATTGAACAACTTAAATTCGGTAGTTCACTAACAGACATTAGTTAAGTTAACTAATTGGTTAACTAAACACTGTGAAACCGGCCCTAAGAGAGTTATATTTGGTATTGAAAGGGTATGTATTTCTTTCACCACTCTACGTGCTGGCTGGTTTCACTAAACGTTGGCAACATTTACTTAAAAAGCTCTCTGTATGGCGTTTTGAAGATTATGCTTGTGTTGGAAGCGCCCACTTTTTGTCTGATGCTAGGCTCCACCATTTCCTATATTTGTATGCAATTTGGTTTCATAGCTCCTTAGTACATAAGTACATACGTTTTTAATTGTTTGTTTGTATTTAAAATGTGTTCACTTAATCTGGTGCTAGGCCTATGCATTTCTAGTATTTGTGTGAAATTTTGTTCATTGACCTTAAATAATTCTCTCAGTACAGCTTTCAAAAATTTTGTTTCTCTGGCGAGTGCCATTCACACTTGCAGGAATTCACCTAAGTCTTGTCTAGAGTTTTTTCTAATCATCCTCACTGTTTGCGTGAGATTTGGCTTGATTGCCTTAAAAATTTTTCCAGAATAGCGTTTTTGTTTGATAAGACATAATACGCCCTGAAATATGCCAACTTTTAGTCCGCCGGAGCTTGTCCAAAGGTTTCCTAGTATTTGTGAGAGTTTTGTTACACTTAAACAAAGAACTGTCTTAACAGAGCGTTTTAAATGTTTATTTATATGGGTGGTACACCTGTCCGTCAACCGACTTCACCCATTTGCAACCCCAAGAACTTTGTTCGAAGGTGAAGCCTGTATACCATATTACATTCAATTATCGAATTTGGTTTTCCGAAAATCGTGATTTCCAGAGATAGACATAGATCGACTATAGTTCTAACGCTGATCAAAAAATATGTATAGTATGGTGATTTTTCTACACCTATTACGCCGCCTTGATAAAAAAAACTTTGATAAACAACTTTGCTAGTGCTGAAACAAATGATCACTTCCGATTACTTTAAGGTTCACTTATATTTCGAACAATATAGAAAAACTTAGATTTAAAAAATATATATGACTACCTCATCTATAAATTATTAAAGAAATCAGCAACATTTAATATCACATAGTAGTACCTGTATACCATAAGCGCTTAAGTTTTTTATATTTGTTTCATTTAAGTTCTTCAAAATAATTTTGACACCTTACAGTTACCACAAACGTTAGATAAACTGTACAATCGTCAACCCCCAAAACCAGTCGATTTTTATTTTATTTTTGTAATGAATGAACGAACCCTTTTATTACGCAATGCAAGCACCACCAGGATGCGATATCAACAGAGGTCCAGCATAGATATTTGTGTGTAGGAATTGTTCGCATGTGTTTCAAAGGGAAGGCCCAATGCACTATTGTCGTGACACGAACGAAGCCACTTGTGTTGGAGTTCGTGCCTAAGAAACAAAGGAATGCTCTTGTTGTTGTGCTCATCGTTTGAGCTTCTGCTTCCCTAAAAAATAAATTTTAAGTAGAGTAGTGTTAATGAATACGAGGAAATGTAGATGCCGGGAGTACATAGCTTTTCTTTTAATATTTTGTTCACTAAAATGTTTGTTATAAATAGTAATAGCAATAGCCAAAATGTGAATGCGCATGTATATACAGAAAGAGTAAGTACGGATAGGGCAATCGAGGATATGCCCCCTAGTAAGAATACTTCTTTTTACCCTTGGCATTGAATAAGCGGGGTTGAAAGGGGCTTAAGAAAACTTTAAGACTTGATGTTATTTCTTCACCTTAGCGATATCACTACAGGCCTGCTATCTACTTTCTATTTCGGCCTATTCTGAAAAGTTTTTGAAGCTTTCATATCTTCTTAAAACTTTAAAAAAAAATTAAAAACCGGTTTTGTAATCTGGAAACTATAGAAAACTTGAAATTGACAAAGTTTGCGTTAGCTAGATTAGAAAAAAAATTCAGATTCTCTTTACTGCGAAGGATGCATTAAATGGGTTAAGATCACATCCTGAGGATAGAAGCTTAATATGTATCAAACTTTAAACAACGACATGTAGTTTTTATGATGATAAATACAAATTAAAAATCAACATATCTTAAAAGTTATATTAATGGAGACGAAAACTAAACATGGAGCTCTGTTATGCATTGAGAAAAGAGCATGTATCAAATAAATATGTTTTCTGATATTGTCTTGAAATATTTATAACCATTGTACCTACATACTTATGTACATTAAAGTACGGCATGAATGAAAAATTAAAGCTGTGGTTTGATATTATTTTGACGGGATTGAAGTGGCTGAATAAATATGAAAATAATTTTTCAACCAAAATATAGTTTAGTGTTTTCACCAAATATATGATTTATACAATATCATTCTTCAAATAAGCGACATGTTACATAATAGTGTTTTTAATCTAGTTGAAATATTTTTTTTTTAAAACCCGCCCCCCAACAACAGAAAATATTCCCTGCTTTTGGAATTTATAAATTTTGTTGCTGAAACACAAAAAAGGTCCTCACTTTGGGTCCTCCGAAACCCTAGCAAAATTAGATATTCACATTTAATTACAAAATCAGGTACACAACATTTTCAAATTTTCGTAGTTATGCTAAAAACAAAATTTTTATTTCATATTACGAGGACCATTTTGCAGCCTCTTCGACTGCTGTTATATAGACAAATTTCAGACATATTAAGCTGACACAGCACATTCGGCACACTCAAGTGTGAATGTGGTAATAAAGTAACACACATTAATCGCTATTTTAATACCACATAAAAAATTTTTTCGCCAAAATAGTTTTCGAGATACAGTGTGTGTGCTGGCTTAATTCATTAAGCTGGCACACTCCGGTGATTAAATATTTTTCAAATACAGAATGCATGAAAACGATCAGTCGCAATTTAATACCAACAAAATAATCAGTTTAAATGCATTTTGGGCCTTTTTTTGATGTGTGTGCTGGCTTGATTTTCAAGCTGGCGCACTCCAAAAAATTATCATTTTGTAAGTCCTAAAGATTTACTAATGATAACACGCTTCAATCACAAATGGTAATGTAGCAGGTAGGGAACATGCCCCGGTTTTAGAATAGAGTCCAATAATCAACAAAAATTTGAGCGATTCATCTACATTCAATGTTACAAAGAGACGCATTATACTTTTACTATTTAATTATTATTATTACCATTTTAAAATGTATGTAGTTTTCTTAAGTTTTTCTTGATTATCGAACCTTGTTTCCAACCAGGGACAAGTTTCCAACCCGATACATGTAGCTCATTTCATTACTGCATTGATGCAATACATTTCGGAACACAGAGTACCGAATGGGCTTCGTAAAATTCGATCATCAGTTTCCATTATCTTTGTGCAGAAATGCGGATGATATGAATATTTGACGAAATAATCTGTGTTTTGTGAATGCATTTAAACTTATTCGGATAAGTATTTTGATATCAGAATTTCAAAATTCAAAATACCAGATCCAGATGATCAGGTGGCTGACAATTTAATGATATTATCAATTAATTGTCTAATGAAAGAGTATATATGGGTTGTTGGGATTGGTGACGATTATTTTAATGCAATGTTCAGAAAATTGAAAAAGGCAGTTCTGTAATAACCGCCATCTTAACGGAAGCCGTCTTTACAAATTTGGAAATAGAGCTTCGACTTTGATCCCATAATGGTCCAGTACCAATTCAGTTCATACAAGTTTGTTGAAATTTCATATACGACCTGTTATTGGCTTAAAATGATCATAAAAAATTCAGCCTCATATCTTACTGAACAACTGAGATATTCACTAGGTATTTTTCTACCCAATGGGCCGTCGTGGTTACTATTTTTTTGTATTTTTTATTTTAAGCGCGAGAATTCATTCTGTGGCAATACCTGTCAGCCAAAAATTGCGCCGATTGCTTTAATTGCTTTCAACGGCTGAGATTGAAAACATAAGTTTGCTTTTAAGTAAACGGCTGATTTGAAAATAAGTTTTACATTTTCAGTTGTGATATTGTGCTGTGTGGAGTATATATGATTTGTCGGTGCCGTGACATAATCCCCATTTTTGGTGTGGGGGTTATGTCCGAAAAAATAAATTAATGATAACAGTTTTGGGCCTAATGTCCGTTTTTTTTTCGGTCACAATCCCCACTTCGTGTTGGGCTTATAACAACTTCTAAGAATGGACATAGCCGGAGTTGCATATATTCGAGGATGTAAGTCCTCAGAAGCCACCATTGGAATTATGTCCGTATGTTCAATACCGGCTTCGCTAGCTACAGTAATTCTACATAAAAGTTAAGGTAAGTGGGCAGCCTGCGGCCGCAGCTCAGGATTTAAAACTCCCAAAAATCCAACACCGGCTACGCGGCGGCCTTCGGCCGCGGATCAGTCCATAAAATATCCAACACCTAGTTTGCTAGCCATAGTAATTCCACATAAAGTTCAAGGTAAGTGGGCGGCCTGCGGCCGCAGCTCAGGATTTAAAACTCCCAAAAATCCAACACCGGCTTCGCGGCGGCCTTCGGCCGCGGATCAGTCCATAAAATATCCAACACCTAGTTTGCTAGCCATAGTAATTCCACATAAAGTTCAAGGTAAGTGGGCGGCCTGCGGCCGCAGCTCAGGATTTAAAACTCCCAAAAATCCAACACCGGCTTCGCGGCGGCCTTCGGCCGCGGATCAGTCTTTGAAATATCCAACACCTAGTTTGCTAGCCACAGTAATTCCACATAAAATTCAAGGTAAGTGGGCGGCCTGCGGCCGCAGCTCAGGATTTAAAACTCCCAAAAATCCAACACCGGCTACGCGGCGGCCTTCAGCCGCGGATCAGTCTTTAAAATATCCAACACCTAGTTTGCTAGCCATAGTAATTCCACATAAAGTTAAAGGTAAGTGGGTGGCCTGCGGCCGCAGCTCAGGATTTAAAACTCCCAAAAATCCAACACCGGCTACGCGGCGGCCTTCGGCCGCGGATCAGTCTTTAAAATATCCAACACCTAGTTTGCTAGCCACAGTAATTCCACATAAAATTCAAGGTAAGTGGGCGGCCTGCGGCCGCAGCTCAGGATTTAAAACTCCCAAAAATCCAACACCGGCTACGCGGCGGCCTTCGGCCGCGGATCAGTCTTTAAAATATCCAACACCTAGTTTGCTAGCCACAGTAATTCCACATAAAATTCAAGGTAAGTGGGCGGCCTTCGGCCGCAGCTCAGGATTTAAAACAACTCCAAAAAATCCAACACCGGCTTCGCGGCGGCCTTCGGCCGCGGATCAGCCTATAAAATATCCAACACCAACAGCCTTCGGCGGCCTTTTGTGACCCCACTTACCTTAACTTTTATGTGAAATTACTGTGACTAGCAAACTAGGTGTTGGATATTTTATAGACTGATCCGCGGCCGAAGGCCGCCGCGAAGCCGGTGTTGGATTTTTGGGAGTTTTAAATCCTGAGCTGCGGCCGCAGGCCGCCCACTTACCTTGAATTTTATGTGGAATTACTATGGCTAGCAAACTAGGTGTTGGATATTTTATGGACTGATCCGCGGCCGAAGGCCGCCGCGAAGCCGGTGTTGGATTTTTGGGAGTTTTAAATCCTGAGCTGCGGCCGCAGGCCGCCCACTTACCTTGAACTTTATGTGGAATTACTATGGCTAGCAAACTAGGTGTTGGATATTTTATGGACTGATCCGCGGCCGAAGGCCGCCGCGTAGCCGGTGTTGGATTTTTGGGAGTTTTAAATCCTGAGCTGCGGCCGCAGGCTGCCCACTTACCTTAACTTTTATGTAGAATTACTGTAGCTAGCGAAGCCGGTATTGAACATACGGACATAATTCCAATGGTGGCTTCTGAGGACTTACATCCTCGAATATATGCAACTCCGGCTATGTCCATTCTTAGAAGTTGTTATAAGCCCAACACGAAGTGGGGATTGTGACCGAAAAAAAAACGGACATTAGGCCCAAAACTGTTATCATTAATTTATTTTTTCGGACATAACCCCCACACCAAAAATGGGGATTATGTCACGGCACCGACAAATCATATATACTCCACACAGCACAATATCACAACTGAAAATGTAAAACTTATTTTCAAATCAGCCGTTTACTTAAAAGCAAACTTATGTTTTCAATCTCAGCCGTTGAAAGCAATTAAAGCAATCGGCGCAATTTTTGGCTGACAGGTATTGCCACAGAATGAATTCTCGCGCTTAAAATAAAAAATACAAAAAAATAGTAACCACGACGGCCCATTGGGTAGAAAAATACCTAGTGAATATCTCAGTTGTTCAGTAAGATATGAGGCTGAATTTTTTATGATCATTTTAAACCAATAACAGGTCGTATATGAAATTTCAACAAACTTGTATGAACTGAATTGTTACTGGACCATTATGGGATCAAAGTCGAAGCTCTATTTCCAAATTTGTAAAGACGGCTTCCGTTAAGATGGCGGTTATTACAGAACTGCCTTTTTCAATTTTCTGAACATTGCATTAAAATAATCGTCACCAATCCCAACAACCCATATATACTCTTTCATTAGACAATTAATTGATAATATCATTAAATTGTCAGCCACCTGATCATCTGGATCTGGTATTTTGAATTTTGAAATTCTGATATCAAAATACTTATCCGAATAAGTTTAAATGCATTCACAAAACACAGATTATTTCGTCAAATATTCATATCATCCGCATTTCTGCACAAAGATAATGGAAACTGATGATCGAATTTTACGAAGCCCATTCGGTACTCTGTGTTCCGAAATGTATTGCATCAATGCAGTAATGAAATGAGCTACATGTATCGGGTTGGAAACTTGTCCCTGGTTGGAAACAAGGTTCGATAATCAAGAAAAACTTAAGAAAACTACATACATTTTAAAATGGTAATAATAATAATTAAATAGTAAAAGTATGATGCGTCTCTTTGTAACATTGAATGTAGATGAATCGCTCAAATTTTTGTTGATTATTGGACTCTATTCTAAAACCGGGGCATGTTCCCTACCCGCTACATTACCATTTGTGATTGAAGCGTGTTATCATCAGTAAATCTTTAGGACTTACAAAATGATAATTTTTTGGAGTGCGCCAGCTTGAAAATCAAGCCAGCACACACATCAAAAAAAGGCCCAAATTGCATTTAAACTGATTATTTTGTTGGTATTAAATTGCGACTGATCGTTTTCATGCATTCTGTATTTGAAAAATATTTAATCACCGGAGTGTGCTGGCTTAATTCACTGTATCTCGAAAACTATTTTGGCGAAAAAATTTTTTATGTGGTAATAAAATAGCGATTAATGTGTGTTATTTTATTACCACATTCACACTTGGGTGTGCCGAATGTGCTGTGTCAGCTTAATATGGCTACAAATTTCAGTTATACTAAGATCATTCAGCGAAAAAAAAAATATATTTTACGAAAGAATTTTCGTATGCGTACACATACATATGTATATTATAAGCAACTTGCACAAAAAATATTATTTTTTTTTTTTAAATTAGTTCCTACCTTTGGCAGGCCCGTGCGCAGGAATCATCTATGGGGGGATGATTATGATGATGGGGGGATTATGTTCATAAAAAACGTCAAAAAACGGTTTACTTTTAATAGAGACATTTAATTATAACTAAGCATAATGTACACGTGCACTCGATTTTCAAATTCGAGTATATCCTCATTTAAAAGATGCTTTGACTTTCTTTTTATAGTCCAGGAGAAATAGGGTTTGAACAACAAAATAATTCGTCACAGCAATCTGACAGCGGAATATTGTAGAACAAACTCTTGTAAAAGAGGAGAAAAAAATCGAATCTACAGCAGCTATCCGGGGTGGAATGGGGTGCATTTTTAGAGGTCGAACACAAGCTGTGCATCATATCAAAAAAAGTTTACTGCAAAAGTTGTAGGAAATAAGAAGATCTACAATCTTTGTTGTACTAATCCAAAAATTATCAAAATTAAATTTTTTTTGAAGTCATCATGCACTGTTAGTAAGAGCAACTACTAATTATTGAAGCAAAGTATTGTAAGTTTTTGCTTACAAACTACTTTGAACATTTTTGGACCAAAAATAAAATTTTATTTTTTTTCTCGTTTATTTTATTAGTCAAAATTCATGTAGTGGCATTGACAATTTCAAATTACAGGTGTTTGCAGTGAAAATAACAAAGGATTTGAGCTGTTACACAAGAAACACAAAAGCTCTACTCGCGGAGAGACCACCGTTTTTCTCCTTATGTATAGGCTTTAAAAATAGCGCTCAATTTTTTTCGATACTTCCTTATGTGTACATAAGGAAAATCGAAAGAAAATTAAAAAAAAAATAAAATAATAAAAAAAATAAATAAGAAAAAATCAAATTTTTTAGGCCAAATTCCGAAAAATGAAAATTTTGCAGCTCTGATAGCTTTTTGAATTTTTTTAAATGAGGATATACTCAAATTTAAATAAATTTTCGAAAATCGAGTGTTTTTGAAGTATTCTAGAACATGCCATTTACTTGAACAAGTCGTATGTTTATGTTATGATTCGATATTCAGTTATCATTACGTAAGTAGCTAATTCTGCGAGGTACTTGAAAACACTCGTCCAAAACTATTTCCACATTGATTTCGATATCGCAATGTAAATTTAGCGGGGCTAAGCCATTCAGCCGATCTTCGGACATAGTTAATTTGAGGTATGTCTTTAGACGACGTAGCGCTGAAAAGGAGCGTTCATTTGCTGCTGTTGTCACAGGCAAAGTTGCCGTAACACGAAGCATTTGATGGACATTTGGAAACGCATTCTTCATTGCAAATATCCAGTGCTTCGAGAGAATTTTTGATGTCTTGGCCGAAAATGCGTTGAAGCCAAAGTTGAACTTCATTTATCCACATGTCACGTGAACTATCATGCAAAATTTAAATATATGGCGCGAATAGATTTGTGCATGAATTTTCATTGAAGCTGATTTTGTTGATGCCACAGAATGCTTTAACGCGCATTGAAAAAACGCACATGTTACTTAGCCTTAGCGACGCGCAGTGGTTCAAATCGTGTTTTTTGGTTCAAAAATAGCTAGAGAACACAATTCTCGTCGAAAATGAAAAACTCGTGCTTCGACGATTTATTGGCATTTTAGTTCTATCATTTAAAAAAAAAATGTGTCTTTTTGATTATTCGTTCAAATGTCAATAGAAATCTATGTGCGAAAATTCCCAATGGGGAGGTTTGAACCCCCAAAACCCCTCCTTGCGCGCGGGCCTGACCTTTGGAATCCTCCGCATCTATAAGCCCCCCAATTTCCTGCCAGTGTTCAGGGATATCTTTACGAACATTTTTGAATGATTTCAAAAGCACTCAAATATTCAAGTATTTGTTACATCAGCTCCCGGACTATAATGGAAAAATGTATTCCTTTATTTCCTAGATATAACTTCAATCACAATGTACACTGTTCATATCAGTTTGTTTTTAGTTAGGTGATGAAGAACACTTACCATGAAAAACGGTAAAAGAAATCAAGTCAAACGGTTAAAAAAACCATACCTCCACAAAACCTTCACTTATTCTTACGTAAATATTTAGTTGCTGTTATTGATGCTGACATAGAATTCTGATTCATAAAAGAAATGTGAATGCAAGACAGGATTTAAGGTGCTCAGCCATCTGGATCGACGGGTGCAATCTTCTTGGGGTGAAATAAATAAGCGAAAGTGAAACGAAGTTTTTGTGACTGGCAGTAAGGGGTGATGCTGCACATAGAGCAAACGAAAGTTGTGAATTTGACTGGGACGGCATTGTAGAAGCAGAGAAATAACTTGCCTACGAGATGCATACGTACGTGGACAAGAAACCACACACTGCAGCAACAGCAGTAGAAATCAGAGAAAAAAGGCAAAAATCGTTCGTACATAAAGAATCCTCGCTGGCTAAAGGACGTCGATGCACTCTTCGTATTCAAGAGCAGAACACGAAAAAGCAGAAAAAGAAAAAAATAATAGTCAAGAAAAGTTGAACTTGAAGTAGACGTCACAATAGAGCGGCGACTGTGGCCGGGGAGAAGGGTAGTGAAAAAGAAGACAAAAGCTACACTCATGAATACAGAGACAGAGGGAAGGCCACTTGAATGAAACACTTTCCATGTGAGTGCATTTAAAAAGAAACTCCTGCTACCGTAAATATTTTTCCCCCAGCAGACATGTCTGGCTACAGAGTGCATTTTCATAAGTGTGTATGTGTGCCTATTCTAAAAAAAAACTGCATTTTCTTTGGACTGTTCCTCCCTGCGATGCGATGTGTGTGAGCAAGCGGGTGTATACGATGGTCTATGGAGAAAGTGGAAATTCGTTTGAGTAAACATAGAAAGCGAAAGCTGTGCGTAGTTAAATCATTGCTGAGGATGCTGAAATGCTGCTAACGAAATGCAAGAAATGCATATTGAAACTATACCTGCAAATTATTTTTAAAAAGTTTATTTTGAAAGTTTTACATAAAAATCAGTTATTTCTTTCAATAACTTAATATTCATAAGTTTATGCCAACATAGCGGAATTTTAGTGGTAAATGAAAAAAACTTTATTTGACCTGGTAATTTTCCAGTTTTTGTTAATAAAATTACTGGTTTTATTGAAAGTACCAGAAAACCGACCAAAGTTCGGTTTTTCGTTTTCAGGTTGAAAAAGTCGAAAAAATGTAATGCAATTGAATGAGAAGTCGGAAATATTTAAAAAATATTGAATATGGTTGAAAAGCCGAAAACAAATTAAAAAAAACTTGAAAGAAGTTGATTATATATGAAAAATGTTGAAAAACATTGAGAGAGATTGAAGCAGGTGAAAAAGTTTGATAAACTCGATAGTATATTAAAGTGTTGAAAACGTTGAAAGAGATTGAAAAGCTCGAAAAAAGTTGAAAATCTCGGAAAAAGATGAATGAGGTTGAAAGGCCGAAAAAACTTGAATGTGGTTGAAAAAGTCCAAAAAATATGGAACGTGTTGAAAAAAGTTGAAAAGGTTAAAAAATATTGAAAAAGTTGAATGAGTTTGATAACTCGAAAAAAGTTGAATAAGGTTGGAAAATTAGAAAAATACGAAAAGTGTTGAAAAAAGATTGAAAAATGTTGAAATTTGAATAGTTCGGAAAAAGTTGAATAAGGTTGAAAAATTCGAAAATATATGGAAAAAGTTGAAAAAAGTTGAAAGAGGTTGAAAAATGTTGAAACAGTTGAAAGTGGTTGAATAACTCGAAAAAAGTTAAATAAGGTTGAAAAATTCGAAAAATATGTAAAATGTTAAGAAAAGTTGAAGAAGTTGAAAAATGTTGAAACAGTTGAAAGAGGTTAAATAACTCGAAAAAAGTTGAATAAGGTTGAAAAATTCGAAAAAAAATGGAAAATGTTGAGAAAAGTTGAAAGAGGTTGAAACAGTTGAAAGAGGTTGAAAAACTCGAAAAAATATGGAAAATGTTGAGAAAAGTTGAAAGAGGTTGAAAAAGTCGACAAATTTGGGAAATGTTGAGAAAAGTTGAAAGAGGTTGAAAAATGTTGAAACAGTTGAAAAACTCGAAAAAAGTTGAATGAGGTTGAAAAAGTCGAACTAATATTGAAAGCGTTGAAAATATTTAAAAAATGTAGAAAATCGTTGAGAGAAGTTGAAAGAGGTTGAAAAATAATGAAGCAGTTGAAAGACATTGAAAAACTCGTTGAATGAGGCTGAATATATTGGGACCAAATTTTTATTAGGATCACTCCTTTAGTTTGCTAAATATGGCAACAACGTTATAAGTTTGTATGGGAGGTGCCACGCCCACTAATGGAATCCCATCAAAATTCATATTATTTCAAAGCTTATAGTAACCGACACCTCTACAACAAATTTAAAGAATATTACTCCGATATCACACTAAATATAACATTTAAAGTGTTTTGCTTATATGGGAGGTGCCACGCCCACAAATTCAATCCCGTCAAAATCCATTTAGTTTCAAAGCTTATGGTAACCGACATCTCTACACCAAATTTTAAAAAAATTACTCCCATAGCACACTAAATATAGCACTCAACATTTTTTGCATGTATAGGGGAGGTGCCACGCCCACTGATGCAATCCCTTCGAAATCCATTTAGTTTCAAAGCTTATAGTAACCGACATCTCTATACCAAATTTAAAAAATATTACTCTCATATATAAATATATAATCTCCTCTGTTAATTTGTAGGAACTTCTTCCATAACATTCTTTCAAAATTTACCAAATAGTTTGATTACTTTAGTACTTACCTATTTATTTCAGAAAATCTTGCATGCGAAATAATGTAAAAGAAACCATAAGCAAGCCATTAAACAGGACATATCAAATTAAATACTACTTCGTATTATGACACAAAGTTAGTTTTATGTCTCCGGCTAAGAAAATAGGTCGATATATGCAAAATGGTCCACCAAATCTGTAAGAAAATGAAGCGCCTTCCATGCATTTTGTGAGGCGTGTGCGTAAAACTAGATCTTTATTTGATAAAACAACACGTGATTGTTGAGAGGCTAATGCACCCTCAACGAGTAACTGATTGGTGTGTTTTCTGGATCTGCGGTATCACTTGGTCATTTTTATTTGAAGATGAGGAAGAAAAATGCTTTATAGTGAATGGTGAGTGCTACCGCGCAATGAAAACTGATTATTTCTTGTCTATTTTCGAATATATGGACTTGGAAAAACATTTGATTTCAACAGAATTACGCGCCGTGTCACACAAGCCCTGGAACAATTGACCTTTTGCATAGGAAGTTTAAAAATTGCGTTATTAGCCATTTTGGTGATGTCGATGGCGATTTGACTCCGTTGGACTATCGTTTATGGCGAGCCGTTAAAGATAAGTATTACGCTAACCATCCAGCAACGGTTGAAGCTCTTCAGGATAAAATACATTCAGGTATCGGTCGAATAGAGCTCCTTACAGTCGAAAATATACTGAAAAATTGGGTTCATTGTATGGGCTATTGCATGGCTAGCCGAGGAAGTCGTTTGAATGAAATAGTATTCCACAATTAACCGGAAGGATTGTACTTTTGAAGAAAAAAACACATTGAAAAAAAATAATTTATTTTTTATCTATAGCAAAATCAAATTCTATATTATAAATGGTCCACCCTATATACATTCAAATAAAACCATATTGCGCCGTAAATGGTCTTAAAACCAATTTTCATCAAAAAGTTCTTGTTGCAAAAACGCTTGACTTTTTTTTTTGGGTAAGTCATAGGACTTACCGCCGTTATTCGAGCACCCTTTATGATTTTTTCTTGACATCACGATAAAATAAAATAATATTTAGAAATCGTTTAACCACTCATTTTGAAAATTTGAGATATTTGTTATTTTTCTTGTATCAATTTTATACCGAGGAAAAACAAATTGAGAAATTCGGGCCTTACTATATCACCCACTTTATAAAGTATTAATATAACTCACCTTAGCATGGCCCAACGCTTAAATGATTGGAGTTGCAATTTTGTTTTCGCCATCTATGTATCCGTGAAATAAAAACTATATGCTCAAAGACTGTTTTGCATTATGTAGCTGAACATAGATTTTCCCAGCCTTTTAAAGGTTGATATGTATAAAATTTATTTTGTCAAATTTGCTTTTTAAATAGCGATTTTGCATTTGTTAATTTGCGCTTGTAGGTGGAATTGCTCATCAGACCCACATACGATATTATGCCATAGTACTGTACTCTCATAGTACCGCACACAAATTTTTATTTTATAGATTTTTTAGGCACGCAAATCCCAGCATCATTAAAATTTTACATCCACAAGAACAACAGAAAAAAAAGCAAAGCATTCGTTTGTCTCACCCTAAACTACGTTGCGCCGTTGTATGGTTGCCTTTCCGCCGCCCCTCACATTTATTCTAAGCAAAGGGATAAAAGTTATGTCGCGCTCGCTGTCACATGGGGCCAACTCTCACGTAAGCTTTTCTGGTTCTTAGAGTTGGGTTGGCCGCTGCTGTTTTGGTCGTTTCGATTGTGGGGATGGCGAGGCAGGTTAGTTCGTTCAAATGCGTATGGAAATTGAATGCGAAGTGCAGAAAAATGAATTCAAACACATGTTCCAGGGAATGGTACCTTATGAGGGTGTGTTATTTTACATCTTTCCTGCTGCTGTGTCGCAAAGGACATTAGTTTATTTTATTTTTTTACAATTTTCGCCGAAAACGCGCTCGTAAAGTGCGATTTTCTCCTGTTTCTGATCACAGTTTCATCGGTTTTATTGCTTATTATATGTTGTATATCCTTTTTTATTGTAAAAGAAACTTTCGCGTAACAAAAAAAAGACTCAGCTGCCAAAGTTGTGATTGTAAAAGAAAATAACTATCATCAAATTTTACAATGTGTCCTATATTTAATAAAATAATAAGAGCTGAGAAATTTTTAAATAATATTTGCTCCCATTTTTGCGAAGAAGTAGCAACCAAGCTTGTCATTATGACTAGAAAAACAACTGGGTACATGAAATTTTTAATTAAGTTTATTGTTTTATAACGCTATCGATGGCCTGATACTAACAAAACAGTGCATAGGTTGGAATGATAATATTTTTCGTTAGTTACATTAGGTCCGTCAACTTCTAACTTATTGGAGTGAGGGTAGAAAAAGAAAAGCCAGAGTACAGATTTATTACTTTACCGGGCATTTTTAAATATTTGATTTAAATTTATATTTTTTTCAAAAAATAAGTGCAAAATTAATTAATTTCATTACAAAAATAAAAAACATTTAGACAAATCGCAGCTCTGTTATAATACAAGCGCTAGCATATCAACGAAAGGAAGCACCCAAATAAAGAGTTATTGGGCCCCCAAATGAGAGATTGTTAACCACTTACGAGGATATTTGTTACTATCAGTTATTTGGTAAGTTTGAGGAGTAAAACAAAATACCATCACTCTGGATTTCGTGAGCACGGAATTATCCTTTTAAGTAAATTTTATTTTTTTGGGCCACGTAAGGTATTTCCAGTCTAGGCCTTTAGAGGTTTTGCTATGCAATGAATGTATGATTCAAAATTTAAGATATCTCATATACGAGTAACAGAACTATGAGCCTGCCTGAACTTGACATTGATGATTTGGAGAAAGTAAGTTCTGTCCAAAATGGCATTTAAAATGTTCATGAGATAAGAATGCTAGTTTTGACCCTGCAATAAAAACTTATCAGAAACTAACAAGCAAAATACCAAAATGTGCACCATTTCCACAAAGAAGATAGAACTGTTGGAGTACATATCGCTCGATTGCTGCAAGACTGTCCTAACTCAAAACAAAAAACAATTTTCTAGTTTACGCAGAAATGACAGTCATTTCAGGCCTTATTTTGTGTAAAAAACAAATCATACCGGGATCTAATGCAATTGCCTTGTGAGAAAAGTATATGTCGACATGCTTTTATTTAATTACACGTAAAAAGTAGCTTATTGAAAACTTTAAGTCGTTTATCTCGAAATTAAGGTAATGACGCTCTTCCAACAAACAAGCGATATGTATTTGCGATGGACAACATAACTCATCACTTTATCATCTGAAATCATAAAATCTAAAAATTTGGTTAGCTTATAAGTTTTTCAAGGTTTTGACGAAATGTTTTTTTTTTTACGTTTTTTAAGATTTTGGCATAATTTTTAAGCCAAAAAACGAATTTTTTAAAAAAAATAATGCAAAAATCACTATATTTGTTATTGTAAAACTAATTGTAATGCAAAAAAAACTCTTTGTCAATACCTGGCTCTATATGTATTATAAGGTTGTGTCAAATTTCAAGAGAATCGGTCAAGTAGTTTTTGAGTAAAAGTGTCAACCGACTTTGAACATTTATATTCGAGAAAAACGCACTTAAAATTTTAACATTTTATATACTTACACAGAATAAGTAGGGAGACCAAGGCACTGTATCTTCGTCAGTTTAGCACCAACAATACTCTTGAAGAGTTAAACTATCAAATAACAAAAAAATACAGAAAAAAAATTGTTCAAACCCTACACCCCCTTAATAAGCATCAACATCTAAAAAATTTAAATGCGCAATTAGTCACAAATAAAAAGAAGAACTTTTTGTGTTTTTACACTTGTGTAATCAATATGCGATATAAATATTATGGGTAAGACTGAAGTGGACCCTAACACAATACAACTAAATGCTTGACTATAGAAAATGTCAAAAAGTAAATTATGTATACATATATAAAAAGATCACACTAAAACTCATTAATAGTTTTAATAAGTTAAGAAACAGATCAGAAATCTATCTCTCAGTGCACCTTGAATACGGCGACCATCCCTCACGTATTTATAGGGACAGTTTTATATTTTAACAGCCTATCACTGATACCTTTTTGGGAATTTTTTTAGTCCCATATTTAAATTAAACTTTTTCTTGAATATGGGGTAAAGCACGCGAAAACGCCAGCGAAAAAATTTTTTGGCTCCGATTTGGCTAAAATTTGGCATTATTGTAATATCGATGTCCAGCAATAGAACTGCGTTCAGGAATTTGCCCTAGTATTATTTGTTGTTGAGATACGCGGGTATGAAATTCACGATTTTTGTACGTTTTCAGAATAAGTGTTTTTTTCGAAAATTCATAGCTTACAGCAAACTCTATCACTTAATAATTGGTATACCTACGATTTTAGGTTTTTACTTGTACTTTTCGAAACAAAATACTGTTTCTGAAAAAAAAAAAAAAATTTTCGCAAAAATTTTGCGAATTTAAAATTATTTTTGAATTTTTTTTAAAAAAACCATTTTTTAAAATCTTTTTTTTATTTTTAAAAAAAACTTTGATTTATTCTGCGCTTAATGCCAAAAAATTTTTTATGTTGAAAAAATTATTTATATTTTTTTTTTAATTTAAAAAAAAATTAAAAAGCCAAAATGTTGAAAATTGAAATGAATTTTTGAATTTTTTTTGAAAAATGCATTTCTGAGTATTTTTTTGTTTTTACATTTTTTGGTTTTTAGTTGTAATTTTCGACAAAAAATACTGTTTTTGAAAAAAAAATTTTTTCTCAAAAATTTTGCGAAAGGAAAAACATTTTTGCATTTTTTTTAAAAAAACTCATATTTAAAAAATTTTTTTTTTAAAAAAAAAAAGCTATGATTTATTCTGCGTTGAATGACGTAAAAATTTTCGCGAGGAAAAAAGTATTTATATTTTTTTTTTAATTTTAACAAAAATTAAAGAGCTAAAATTTTGTAAATTGAAATGATTTTTTTAATTTTTTTGAAAAATCCATTTCTGAATATTTTTTCGGTGAACTTCAGATTACAGCAAAAAATGATATGCCACAACATGAGGGCAAGTAGTTAATTAAAATGTTTGAGCCGTTAAAAGCGCGCTGTACTACGCGTTGAAAGGCTACTGCACTGATTTTAAATTTCAGTTTTAGTTTTCAGGTTAACGGCTCAAATATTTTAACTAACTACTTGCCCTCATGTTATGGCATATCATTTTGAAGCTTGCGTATAAAGCTGTAATCTGAAGTTCACCGAAAAAATATTCAGAAATGGATTTTTCAAAAAAAAATCAAAAATTCATTTCAATTTACAAAATTTTAGCTCTTTAATTTTTGTTAAAATTAAAAAAAAAAATATTAATACTTTTTTCCCCGCGAAAATTTTTACGTCATTCAACGCAGAATAAATCAAAGTTTTTTTTACAAAAAAAAAAAATTTTTAAATATGGGTTTTTTTAAAAAAAATGCAAAAATATTTTTCAATTCGCAAAATTTTTGAGAAAATTTTTTTTTTTCAAAAACAGTATTTTTTTTCGAAAAGTACAACTAAAAGCCTAAAAATGTAAAAACAAAAAAATATTCAGAAATGCATTTTTCAAAAAAAAATTTAAAAATTCATTTCAATTTTCAACATTTTGGCTCTTTAATTTTTTTTTTAAATTAAAAAAAAAATATAAATAATTTTTTCCCCATAAAAAATTTTACGGCATTAAGCGCAGTTAAGTTATTAAGTTTTTTTTTAAAATAAAAAAAAAAAATTTAAAAAATGGTTTTTTTAAAAAAAATTTAAAAATAATTTTAAATTCGCAAAATTTTTGCGAAGAAATTTTTTTTTTCAGAAACAGTATTTTTTTCGAAAAGTACAAGTAAAAACCTAAATTCGTAGGTATACCAATTATTAATTGATAGAGTTTGCTGTAAGCTATGAATTTTTGAAAAAAACACCTATTCTGAAAAAGTACAAAAATCGTGAATTTCATACCCGCGTATCTCAACAACAAATAATACTAGGGCAAATTCCTGAACGCAGTTCTATTGCTGGACATCGATATTACAATAATGCCAAATTTCAGCCAAATCGGAGCCAACAAATTTTTTCGCTGGCGTTTTCGCGTGTTTTACCCCATATATGTTTGTGTGAAAATTCAATTATTTTACATAACTCGCAATGTCACATAATTCAGAAAGTGCGAGCATACACTTAATAACCACTAAGCCAGCTCGCTGAAGCTTATAGAGCTCAATCGGCCGTAAGTATATTGAACAGGAATTGTAATATCTTCGTTGGTTTTTCAAGAAATCGCCGTTTGAATAAGGGTATTAGTTTAATATCTTATTATTTAATATTGTAGACATCGATGCACTGACCAAAAAAACCTTTTTAGGACGAAGTAGTTATATATTTCAAGAGCAAGATATACAAGGTTGAGATATAGATTCAGTTGCCAAATACACTGTTATACTAGGATTGTGCTAATTAGAAGTGACTCAGTGTTTTCGATAGGTTTTTTATACCTAATGTCTACGGTACGACTCAAAGCTTAAAGTTCTCTTCTTGCTGGGATATTGTAAGGGATATTCCTGTCTTTACGTATTTTAAATTACAAGCACTTTGCTCTACATCGCGTACTCAAACCATGAGCTTTAAACTTTTAAAGTAAGCTTTGCAGCTTTTACAAATTTGTAAGCTACAACTACAACCAACGATGCCAAATATTTTAACTAATGCTCCGCACATAATCCAAAAAACTTTTTCCATAATTCCACGCAAAACACATTCGGAGAGTTCAAAGGGAAAGAGCGAAGAATCAAAATTGACAGCAATCCAAAATCATTATTAGAATATGTAAAAAAACCAAAATAGGAAGAGTATGAAATACACTTAAGTTGTCAAACATTTTAGCATTACTATTAATGCATTTCAAAAAAAATAAATTTTATTTGTTCTAAGTTAAGCCTTGGGCTTATGACCGGTACTACCCAAAAAACGAACAGGCGCAGGAGCAGTGTGAATTTCACACGAAAACTAAATTGTGGTAGAATGAGACGAAAATGATTTATTGACATGATAGAAATAAAATAAAAAAGACGACATAGCACGAAGTTGTTTTTCCTTTGCCTTTTTTATCAAATATCAAGCTCCACTGAAGGGAATCACTAACTTACATTACACACATATACACTTATTTTTTACTGTTGCTTCTCATATATGTATGTACATATTAATAACAACAACGCTTAATTGGGAGACAATAACAATTACAATCAGAGAGCGTAGTAGAATTTTTTGTTCTCCTCACTACAACAAGGCTTTAAAAAATTGGAAATCTTTCCACGCTTATATCTTTCGGGTACTGTGCTTGATGAGTACTTTAATTTGATTTATAATTTATTGATGCAGCTATTCTAGATTCTTTGAGGGAAAACTACACCAATTGAAAGTGCGACTAAAAAAATAGTGTCGCTTCAGTATACACACCTGATTTTGAATCGCTTCTTTGCTAAAGATGCGTCAATTCAAAAAGTGTATGGGTGTCTTTCGGTACAAATTTTTCAAAAAATTCTTACTTACCTCTCTATGAAACGTAAAAATTCAATCATTTAAATTAATTTTAGTTTTTCAACTGAAATTATAGAAGTTAACAAAATAAACTTTTGAATTATATAGTAAAATAAGTGTTTTTACTTACAATAATAAAATTTTATGATTTAAGAAACAAATTTTTGAAATATACTCAAATTATGGGTCAGTAATGGCGTTACGAAAAAGGCGTAAGTAATGAAGGGTTAAAGATCAGAAAAAAGCGTTAAAAAGCGTTCAAGTAAACAGAATTGGCAAAACAAATCATCAACACATGCTTATCGTGAGCTCGTTTGCTTGTGTAGTGAGGCATCTTCGCGTTCAGGGGAATATGCTCAATATTTATTTAGATTCAGCAGCAAGAGGGATCCGGGCTAGCTTTTTTTCGGTGTCATTCTCTTGAGTCCAACTAACTTATACAGGAGGGCGGAGACCTACAATTTAATGCAAGGGTATTACTTGAGAAAAGCTTTTCATAGCAAATTTTACACTCCCCTAAAATTACCATAATTTCCCACGATCACGTACCTAATAAAATTTTCCGTAAGCTGGTGGTTTTGCCACAACCTGGCACCACTGACTACAACACTACCATACTACCAAAAGCTTTTCCTAAAAAAAACTTTTCAAAGTTTAAACTACGGAAATAATAATAATATTTTAACATATCAAATGCTAAACAACTTAAATTATTAAAAAAGTGAAATTATGATATACATACATACATACTTTCACTTGAAGGTTTTCAATGGTAATTTCAAGTGAATAAAATATATTTCTGCAATTCCTTCGTAACATTTTATGTTGCGATCACAGGCGAACAAATCTTGAAATTTGGTTTAAGTTCTTCAAACAGTAAAATACTTTACTTAAAACTGATGTCTTTGCTTTACCTGAAAGAATTTACGAAATTGGAACACTGACCTATGACTCTTAGCGACAGGAAAGCAACATGTCACTTGAGTTATTGGGATAGTGCCTGCAAACATTAGTTAAAGCCTTTGCAAATAAGAAATAAGTGTTTACAATGTAAATTTTATATTGTTATTGACATGCAATGCATTTCAAATAAAAAGGAGCTTCTTAAACCAGCTCTGAGTATCTGAAAGCTTTTGCTCCTCCGGCTCTATTAGTTTGACTCATGCGCATATATGACGCAGTAGTAGTAGCTATTCCAGTCTACAATTTTTCATCAATATCACGTCCTATTAACATAAGAGTATCAGAGTTCGAATAGTCATCATTTGGTCCTGGGAGCTTAAAGTAGTTACAGAAAAACGTGGTTAACTGCATGGAAAGTACTTGAAGTTAAGAAAAAATGGAGCATCTGAATTAAGTAAAACTTTTATAAATAAATAACATAAACTTTATGTATCAATTTCTCAACAAAAATATTTTTCCTAGATTTGCTTATAAGTGTGAGTTTGATTTTTTTTTATATAAACACGGGTGTGTCGTCAAAAAATTCTCTTAAAGCGGCACCTACTACCAAAGGCGCTGAAGCTGGAAAATTGTGTGTACGTGTATATATGTACGTGTAATAAGCCACAAAATTAAACAGGACAATAAAATTGCAGTTTTTAAGCTAAAAATCTTGTCCATAGATCAAGCTTCAAGAAGGACCGAACTACCTGCAAATTTGTTGGAATACTAGAATATTTTTTCAAATTTTCAATACAAAAAATACTTTTTCATTATTCTTAGTGTCTTTACTTGAGGGTGTTCAATTTTTTGGTTTCCTTTGTCCCTTTTCGATAAAGATTTTGAATTGAGTGAAAACGTTTGCTGGATTGTGTAATAGAATTTTGACCATTTTGAACAAATTGCAAAGGCTTAGTATAGCACCGATCGGATTACATTTTCTAATAACAAGTAAAGTAGTGTAGTAAATAGATGAATAGCGCTGAAGCTAATTTTAAAAAAATTTTCTCAAACGAAACTACATGCATAAGCCTCAGACTATTCTGATCGAAAATAATTTACTTAGCAAGCAACGCCTAAAATAAACAAAAACATCATAGCTTTATGTAAAAAAAAAAAAATTATAACTTTTATAGTTCCGGGGACTTTGAATATATGTATTTAGTACCAAAATTGGAAGACGTCAGGCCTTTTTTTTATAATGTGTAGTATAATTTTGTTTCGGTGGAAGGAATATACATAGCTCTTAAGTCGGTTGAAGATTCCCTCCTCAGGAAGCTCATTGCTTCGAAATTTTTTTTTTTAACCGATTTCAACGAAAGTGAAGTATATATTAGCTTTTAGGTGACTAGCCATTCGTTTTTCTGCCTTATCGTTTATTTCATACGAATTATAACTAATAGGATACAAACTGCTTGCGCCGATCACGGGCTTGATGTAGAAATCTGAAATTGTAGGAGGATTTTCTTCGAACCCGATTCTATAATATAGGCCTATGGGACAGCAAAACAAACCCATATTCGGGTGTATTTTGTCCGTATTTTCAGCCACACGAAAAATATGGGATTGGTTTGACAATAGTGGTTGGGATCTCCGAGACAACTGAAATAAGTAAGTCTGTTTTTTCGTAAAATTTCAACGAAACCAGACACAAACTCTGTCCGTGCACATTTTTTGTGGCATTTATTTTTAAGCCCCTTGCTAAAACATAAGCAAACAAAATAAAAACAATCTACAAAATCTTGTGTCAGTCCGATAGACAGTTTGCTAATTATTGTCACCTGTATTCTCTTCGGCCTCGCTAAAACTTCAATATCCTACACCGCGTTAACAGTAAAAGTGCGCTAAGTTCTACATTTTTATCAAAAGGAATCTCTTTTACCTTGCTATGTGCTGACTAGTTTTACTAAACGTATCCATATTGAATTCGAGAACTTTTACTTAAATAGCTCACTGTGTAGCGTTTTGAAACTTATGCATATTTAGGAGGTACCACGTCCTCTTGCTGAAATTTGCCAAGTTTTTGTTCAGATCTTTTCTAAGTTTTTCTTAATATTTGTGATAAATTTGGATGCCCTACATCAAAAACTTTCTTAATAAAGCCTTTGAATATCTTATTGTATTGACGGTAGGCGTGTCCGTAAAGTGACTTCGCCCATTTCAATTGTTTGAAGATGTATCTTACTTGATTTTCCCGTTATCGTGATTTCCACACACACAGATAGACGGAAAGGCAGATAGATGGACATGGCTATTGGACTGAGGTGGTGACACTGATCAAGAATATTTATATACTTTTCTATACCCGCCACGACCTTTCTATGCGTTACCAACGGAATGACAAATTAAATATACCATCTGTGTAAGGTATAAAAATGGAAACCGTTTTGCCAAATTAAAATTGTAATATTTGACTTGGAAATTTTGGTAGCAACCGTAATCAAATTAAATCAAACTGTTTATCTTACTTACCTCAGATTTCGGCTATTGAATGTCAATATCAATTTTTATATTCAGTAGAACACCACAGCAAAAACCCACAAGACTGTTTTATGTGAAATTTTTCAACGTATCTGGACAAGTATAAGCATGTAGTAGACAAGTATAAGCATGCCATTCTCGAAATAAGGAATTTGATTTGATTGAGAATTGAGAATTTGATTTATTCCTTTCCATTACTTTTTACGACTGACCCACTTGCAAAATTTTTATATAACTAAATTTATTTTTTAACACTAGTTCCTTCTTGGAAATGAATAATTGAAATCATTTTCAATATTTATTAAATTTTGCTATAAGCAAACAAAAACACCACACTTGAGGGCAGTTGCAGGCTCTGTCGGCGAAGCCATTTCTAACATAATATTGCAGTTCCGTGTAATTTCACTTAAATACTTTACCGATCTTATCACTAAAGACACACTGAGATATTAATTGAACTTTTTTTTAAATTAATTATGTTAATATCATTAATAAAGAGAATATTTTAATGCTAACGTAGAGCAATCGTTTACTTTGGAAATTAATTAAAATGTCACAACTGACAGTTGATTAGAGTTGCCACCTGAATAATTGGCGTTGCAACTGTAACATGAAAATCAAATGACGGAGTTGTTGCAGAGAAAGCAATTTTCGTACTTTATTCTGAAATTGTGAATGTTACTATTTTATTTTATTTGCTTTAACTCTGGAACATAAGAACTCTAACTCCTTGTGAGTTTCATTTGCGCTTTATAAGTATCACAAAACATTAAGTGCCTTACCTTAACAAACAAAATTATATTTCTAATTTTGGCAGAGCGTTGTGAAGTAAATCTGTCTACATAGGAAAAACTTAATTCTCAAACAATTTTGTTCTGATTGGGCATGCAACTAGGGCTGAGTTATTTCAGTGTGGAGAAACGTGAAAAAACAAAGCTAAAATTAACGAATACTATGGCAGCGCCATCATTTAGATTGAGGATTAAGTGATGGGTTTACAATTCCATAGAATTTAGTATACATATTATAAGTTGCAATTCTGAATTCTGAAATGACGGTATAGAAAAGATAACGCCAACTTTGAAAGGATTTGTGTACATCTGCCGTAAAATTATTTAATTCAAAAACATCACATCTTAAATGGTTCAAAAATTTGAGCTACAGAAGGAGCTGCTTTCATGTAAAAACAATTTGTTTTTTCTCGAACAATTTGTTCTCATCCGACTCTCAAAATTCTTTAAGTACTAAGTATGTGATAAGTATGTCTATACCTTTAAATACTATTAGACTTTTCAACGATTTTCAGTACTGTTCGACACTTTACAGCTACTATGAATACTTTCAATACTATCGGTGTCTTATTTGCTTTGGTTAAACCAAAATCTTATACAAATGTGTGAACCACATTTCTAGTTCAATTGATTCAACTTTTTTTGTATTTGCTAAAGTTTGAAGCATCATAGACGCAAACCTAAAATAATCAAAAATATATGGCAACTTTGCTTGAATTTTGTAGAAGCGCGAGGCCTTGGCCACCCAGTCAGTGCTAGGCCCAAATGTGAAAACAGAAACACATAAAACAAAAAAAACAGTGATGAAACAACAGAAAACGAAAAGAAAACTTTGGTGTTAGCGTCTGCGACACTATAAGAACAGTTTGAAGTCATTTGATAGCAATAATTTTGAAAAAAAAATTATGTACTGATACATGAGGCCCCTTACCGTGCTAGGCCCCATTGAACTACACGACCATAAATCCGGCTTTGATTTTAAAATAGAATTTCTGTCAAACATTGTCATGCCACCTATTGGTCAAATGCAGAATTAAGAGCTAAACAGAACTGGGACGTGCGATTTATCTTCAGTGTCAAATCGCACCAAAAAATAGAATTTTTTCTAGTTCTCTGCAATAAATTTTCTAGTGTAAGTTTTGTACTTACTACAAGCGTATAGGAAAAACAGAAGAAAAATCGCTCTTCTCAGTTCTGTTTAGCTCTTTGTAAATGGTTAAACTTATGCGTTTTATTCGCTTTTGGGCTTAACCAAAGCAAATAAAACACGGCTACCATTCGATGCTTTTTAAAGTTTTCGTGTGATAACACTTATTTGCTTTATTAGTTTTGATTTCTTACTTAAATTTTTTTTAAAGAAAAATTTCATATTTTCTATGTTATGAAATTGCAATTTATTTATTTAAGAAATTCTGCAAGTTTAAGAGCACTAACTCTAACTTCTGCATCCACCACTGACCATTTTCAGCTTGCAATAGCAAAATCTTGGGCCTTCTCTAAAATTAAAATGATGTATTTTATCTTGATATCACACTGTTAGGAATGAATTTAACAATTTTCTATAAGTTTCTTTTCAAGTGAATCCCAAAACACAATTCTTTAGACTTTCCAGCAAGTAATATCCAAATATTATCCAAAGGCCTAATCGAAAACAAATTTAATTTAGACATTTTGACCAACTCTTAAAATATAATAAATTTTTCAGACTTTCAATTTACAAAGGATTCAAAGAGACATCACATAAATGATCAACATCTGAAGAATAAAAAAGTAACTATGCTGCAAAGTTAAATGAAACACCAATTCGATATTCCAGAAATAAAAGGTTCAAAAAATTTTAATGCGAAAATGGCTTTACCAGTTTTACCTTTGCAATGGAGGATAGTCTTGCAGTTTTTTTTAACTATAGTAATTCAAGCGTCTGTAACTAATGCCGCACCTACATATACTATAATTAAAGATAATGCAGACGTAGTTCAAACTACTATTAACACTTCCACCGAATCTATGGTAACACCAACGACATTTTACAACAATTTTTCGAATACGTCGACTCTAGAATCACAAATGCAAAAAAATAAACTTCTTATCGATGTGAAGCAAAATAGTTCCAATATCGTTGCAGTTATTAGCACAGAACATAATGAAGGATCTTACTCTTCACACTATGAAGTTACACAGACATCACCTTCAGCTTCTCTAAGGAAAAGTTCACTGATTCAGAAGTTACCTCAGGATAACAACGACCTCATTACTGTGCTACCAATTGGGTATGATAATGGCGATGACATACTCAGAAAAAATAAAAGAAGAAATACCTTGCATTTTTCATCAGAATTACCAGAAACTGTATCCGAAGAGAAAGTTACTAACGACTTCTCATTAATACAGGAACAAGAAACAGAGGAATTACATAATGAAAGCGGTGACATGCTAAAACTTATTGACTTGGAAAAACATGATGTCAATTCTGGAAATGAAAAGAATAACGAAAAAACATCTACAGATAATGACGGACATGATGGCGTCAAAGTAACCAAAAAGAAACAATTAGCTGACAAGCATTACATAAGCACCACTGAACTAATCGGAAATGCGCATTCTGAAATGCCTTATCCAACTTTCGAGCCAGTTCAAAACGGTTTCTTAGGCCCTATTATTATGGAGGAAAAAACATTTTCCATTGTTCACTGGAGAAAATTTCCTCCAAAGCATAAATCTTCCATTGAATCACAGTTAAAAGACGGAAAGATAGTGGAAATAATTGCACCAATGTCACCACTACAAGAACAAACACCAGTTCCATATACTGACATCGATTATACGACAAGTGCACCCGAAATTAAAAAAACTGAGAAACTAAATATTGATTCAGTGCTTTCAACCACTGTATTCCAGGTTCCTGATGCCCAAACAATTACAACCCGATTGCCCAGCAGTACGGTCGTTCAAACTGCTTTTATAAAAAGAATAAATAACCAAACCACACCTAATTCGGAACCACAACAATCTATCGATCACAATCAGCAAATAGAGTCAAAAATATCAGATATACAAATTGAAGTTTATGAATCAACAGTGGAGCCCTTCGTATCGTCGACCAATAAAGGAAATGAAGGATTTTTTTCATCACCATTGGATTTGGCAGTACTTGCCACAAGACCACCTTTACTATCACCAAATCAAGAGCGATTTACACAATATGTGATTGACCATATAGATCTGTCAACACCGGAGTCTAGCATTGCACACATACCACTCGCATCTGGGAAACCAGAACCAGCTGCTATCGAAATACACATAAATGTTTCTGAGAGTATGGGCAATGAAAGTGAGGACCTTGAGTTTTCCTATCGTCAATCAGAGTTTTTCCCAATATCAGTGCCAATACAGACGAGCAATGCATCTAATAATCCGGTAAAGACAGTTAACCTACAAACCAAAAAAAATATCACGGATAGCGACGAGCTACTTGTGGTCGAAATTATTGACACTGGTGACAATAACACGGAAAACTCAGCTAGTTTTGAAAATTTTAATGTCAATCCAATTTTCACGTTTAGTTCCGACACCTTAAACGATGTACCACTGAAAAACATTAAATTCACTGCTGAGATAAGTCATTTAAGGCAACATGTTTCTGATGACTTATTTATGCCAGACTTAAGGAAGAAAGAGACGAAAAATCCAACTCCATCGCCTGCGCTCCCTCCAAAAAGTTTAATCCCGGAGAGAGATTCGGACACAATATTTTACATTTCCAATACTGAAGTAAAAGTTGGGGAGTCTTTGCCAACAGCAAATACCAATTCAGAGCAGCAGCTGAGAAAGAGCAAATTGGAAAGCCAGTTCTTTCCTGCTAACTACCTAACGAGTACACATCCAAATGTACTTAAGTTGGAAGAGCGGCAACGGTTCGAGGAAGAAATAATATTGTCTCCTATACGCAATACAGCCAACTCTATGAAAATAGTTCGAAGCCAAAGCGAAAATTCGCCACCCTTGGATGTGACATATGTTGGTGAGTCAGTAATAGAAGTTGAACAGTTATCTGGTGGGAGTATAGCGACAGCAACCTCTGCTTCTGGAACATTACAAGACTCTGATGTCATTATTCAGCCAGCACTTTTGCCTGAAATATCAATTGGTGTACCAATCATTGGCGAGTTACCACCACAAATCGAATTAAAGGAAATTGAATATCTACCTAGTGAAACAAATGATCAACGTCTGACCATATATGAGAACAGTGAAACGGAATCGCTTGGAAACGAAGTTGACAAGGTCATGGAGTCGTCAATACAATATGGTGGTGACCTTATAGATGAAGGCGGTGTAATTGAAGGTGGTGGATTCGACGGGGTTGAAGCATCTTATCCATTTGGAAATCTAGCAAGTGTTAATATGAAGGTAAAGGCAGATGCTGATTTTTCCCATATTACAATAAGCCATGGTGTTAGTAACTTAAAGCGCAACGAGCTGATAGCAGATGTTGCCAGCTTAACAGACATGTCCATTGAAAATGTAACACTCAAAGAAATATTTCTGAAAAATGAAACCGACCTAATTGGTAACGGAACGGCCGTCATAGGAGAACGTAGCAGTAACGCAACCGCTTTTTCTGTAATGGAAGATCCGAGTCCTATAACAGACGCAAATATTAGTAAGTAAAACTAATACCTAGATAGATATGGTGTCACCAAACTTTAAATGCATATTTTACAGATATAAGTGATGTGCAAACACTTATTTTCGCATGTCTAGCAACTCTGTTGCCGCTGGTAGTAGCTGTATTTCTAGTTTTCGGATTGCGGTAAGAACTATCCAAGCATAGAACACATTCGTATTTTGATCCCATGTGCTCCAAGAATTTAACTAAAAATTTGTTGTTTTATTATAAACTTACTGTTTATTTACGAAATGACTGAAAATATTTTTTATTTCAGTTATTTTTATCAAAAGTACCAGGCAAATCCTGGTGATGACAGTACAAACCAATTAGCAAATGGAAAATCGGGTGAAGATGATGATGGCAACGAGGTATGTAAATAAGAATTGAGTTTATTTAAAATTAAATTTCGTTTGATTCCAATTAACTTAAGGTACTTTTAGCGAGTGAAGCTAAAAACTTTTTTTAAATAATTTCTTTAGTGAAAAATTTAATTTTATAGCTTAATTTTTCTACATATGATAATTTAGGATCGATATTTTATGAAAAACAAAATTTTTTAATTTATAATTTTTTTTTTCCTTTAATATAGACGGTGTTGAACTTGACGTAAAAAAAAATGAGACCAAGTCTGCGCAAATGCTAGATCCTTTCCGGTGCTACTGGAAAAATAAAATTAAAGGGCATTTTAATAAAGACATGTATAGATGTGCTAGTATTTGAAAAAAAAAAAAGTTTGAAAAATCCTTTTCCCGCAGTTTTAAGTCTGTAAACTGAAAAAACCAGGTCCGTGAAAGATATAATACATACATATATAATAGCCGTGTTTTATTCGCCAAGATGCTAACTATGTACGAAAAAAACGACAAAGTCGCTAAGTTTCCTACTCGTTTTTTTACGAGTACTCATTTGTTGTTTTTTCAACTTTTTTAATTTTAAATTACTTATTTTTGCCGCCTGAAGTTTTAAACAATGGATTTTCCGCAAATAGCTCTTCTTCTTTTCATTTCAAACTACACAATAGACAAAATACAAATCTACTGGGTAGCCCTGACCTTTAAGCAACTTGCTATATATGCATAGCAACTATAATTTTACTCGTTCAGTTTGCGATTTTGTTTTTGCTTTCCCATACAATTATAGTTGCTAGCTAAAAATAACTAACAGCGGATGGCAAATAAAACGCAGAAATGCGTTGAGCTTAGTTTCATCAAAATCGGATAATTAGTTTTTAAGCTAGAACTTGCTCAAATTTGAAAAATGTCACTGCGGGAAAATCGCGTTTAAAGAATATGTAATATATAACTTTATACTACATATGTATAAAAACTTTTTTCTGTTTTGAATTTTGACCTGAAATCTTAAATACATATTTCGTCACATTTATAGACCCTTTTATGAAAGAAACTTTTAACTCGCTAATAGTACCTTAAAGCACATGTTACGAACTACCCAAAATATCTTCTCAAATAACTAAACACATATGTATGTACATACATACATATATACATTAGGGAGTTTTTTTTCAAACTTTTGGTGAGGGATTATATCTATTTTTTCCTATATTAGATATAGCTTGAAGAATAAAAATAGCTGTCCCAACATTTAAGCTTCTCAGCTCAAACCTGTAAACGGCGAGGACAGAGTTTACGTCCAATTTCGTTGAAACTTAACGAAAAAACCAACTTACTAAAACGTAGATATAGCGTGCCAAGATATAGCGTTTTGGGATTTTTAGTTAAATGGGGGACGCCACCCACTGTTGTAAAACCACCCCCACATTTTTCTGTGACTAAAAATGCGGAAAAAGTACACCCGAAGGATGTATTAGTAGGTGAAAGTAAGGGTAACTATTTCAGTATATCGCTTTTAACTTTTTGCTTACATGGGGGAGAGACGGCTTTTAAAAATCAATTTATATTTAGTTTAGTTTAAGTCCAAAGATGCATCTACGTATTGATTTATAATCAAAACTTAACCATGTTATACGTACGGAAATTGCAACATTTCTATAATTTGTAATCTTACGTTACTCCAGATTATTTAATAAATGTTTTCAAAACCTTGATTCTCTGCTCGCTATTCAAACCTAACACTTGCTGATATTCGTTCGTATATAATTCGGCCATTCTTTAAATAACTGCACACTTTGTTTTTTTTGATTTCTTTTAACATTTTTTTGAAACGAAATATCTGAAAAACTATGGGGAATAAGTTAAAAATTCTTAAATTTTTTTTTGTTTAAAATGCTTTCATTTTTTAAAAAAAAATAAAAATTTAAGTTATATTTATTTAAACATTAATTTTTTTATTTATAAAGATGTGTGCATCGAAACAACATTTTTATATGTTGTTCTCCAAGTAATCTAAAAAATGTATATGCTCTCAAATCGAAGTTCCCGATATAACTTTGGATAATATGAACTTTTTATTGAAAGCGCGTGAAATTTGGTTGCAATACCTGAAATAAATCTTTATGTTTGAAAGTGCAGACAGTGTACCAAATTTCATTGAATTATTTTCCATGGTGTTCCCTTAATCGTGACTTCCACAGGAAGACAGACAGACGAACATGGCTCAATTGAATCAGGTAATGACGTTGATCAAGAATATATGTACTTAAACGATAAGTGGATGTACTTGTGCAGGAGCTAGTTTCACGCATTGTCCGAATTAAATTTCTTACCACCTAAAATCATGCTCATTCTATTGTTTGGATGTCGTAAGCAAAGAAAATTGAGTGCTGTCGGCGTACTTGCAGCACAATACGTATATCGGCTTAAATGCCGAAAAGGGTTATTGGAAAAGTAACTCTTTATAGAAAAACATAACAAACCCAAAGTTGTAGAGGAAATAAAACCTTATCGACTTCTTGCATTTTTCGAGAAAAAACTGTTTTTGTTTTTTGACTTATGCCGTAAAAAGGATGTCAGAAGTGTCGTTTGAAAATTGTAAAGTCCTGTCAAAAAAATCCTGACGATCTAGGAAAATTGAAAACATATTTTTACTATATTTGAACTCTAGCTTCACGTGTTAATCGATTTTAACATGTGTTAAAAGTTTTGCAAAATGTTATTATGTATATGCTCATATACCTTAATCTTTATCTTAATACGATTTATTCAAATAGTCATATCTTTGGTAAAACAAATCGTATGGAGATGATTAAAACATAGAAAGTCTGTTAATTTACGATAATGTAGATAAAAATATTCGGGGAAATTGACGTTCTCAAAATATAGACATGAAGTTCGCCTAAAATGGGTTTAATGATATTTTGGACTTCAAATTTCTCGGACATACTAATCCAAAGTACAATGGGATAGATCTTTATGTCGAATGACCTTTTTGACAGTAGCCTTGTGTTATGTTTGCTGGACTGTTGACATACGTATGTACATAAATGATCCTAACTTTATTATTTGGTCGTGCATATACATTTATGCTATATGAAAAAAAAAACTGTTCAACTCACTGGTCTTTCAGATTATAATTCGGACTTTTTTTTGTGACGTTGAATTTAATTCACATCCTAAGATCTAAATAAAAACTATCATTTGTTTCAGAGTTATGTGAGTAATCAACTACTTTAAAAATCATTTACAAACGTTCAAATTGCGAATATGTTCTTAAGGCCCTTACGCATCGTTGCATTCGCTGCAGTTTGAAGTATAAGACATTATTTTATGTGTGCCTTCCGTTTTTTTTCAGCCCACTATTCGACCATATCAAAGGGATACTTTGTCAACATATTCAACTAGCGCTACCGTTAACACTAGTACTAACAGTCGTAACGATTTAAGTCAGAATCATGTTACACCTTCAAATAGTAATAATGATATCTGTGAAAAAACTCTCAGTGAATTTGGTATTGCAAACGGTCTTACTCTTAACTCCAATGCACCACCAAATCATTTGGGCTTCATCCCAAGGAACTACTCGGGGCCTAGTGGTTCTGTAACGACGATGACCCTTAAAAACAATCACCTGATTGTCGAGACCGAAGAGCGCAATGTAAGTGTGCAAAGGGACGTACATATGTATGTGTGAGTGTCTGTGTATTATGCTTATCGATGTGTTGAACTATGTTTTTCGCTATCTACAATTGGTGTTGTAAATGTGTTTGCATTCTTTTCTTATTGATGTCGTCTTGCTTTGGCTCTTATTTCAATCTCTTCCTTCACCTGAACATCTGTATACTATAACTTATTACGTCAACTACCCTTCCGGTAAAATTGGTTGCAATTTTAGTTCCTTGTTTACAGATGGTTTTGACTTTTTAAGCCCTATCTTTTTTATGACCTTTACTGACTTTTTAATGTCGTATACAAATCTATTGCTTTAAAAATAAAACTAATTCGATCTAAATGTTTCATTACAGGATATCTCACGTGACGCACGCGTTACAAAAATGCATTACAACTCTGCCGACAAAGACGGCGTCTTTGTTGTAGAGGTGTCGCGTGGAGTCAACTCTAAAGCGATCCCAAACAACATTCCTGATAGCATTCCAAGTCAACGCTTACTCTCAATCGAACAATCTCCAATTTTTTCTGCAGTATTGGAGATAAAAAAAAATCACGAAGAAGTGCAGATTCATCAGCCACCTCAAGAGAGAAATAATTCAAAAGGTACAGAGGACATAAAAACTGGAATCTTACAACAAATTATAGAAGTTGATGAGCCTGTGCTTATGCCAAATGCGACAGTGGAACATGTTGACAGAATTAATGCCAACACAGGATTATCTCAATCAGATCTTAGTTCTACTTCATCCGCAGATTCGAATAAACAATATTCATATGGAAATCAAGAGCTGTACTCTACGGAACACACTTCATATTCTCATCCTTTGGCAAAGACAAAATCACAACTTCAGGCACCTGCTGAGGAAGCACAAGATGATGATCATAAATCAGAAAATGGGCACAAAATGGAACATCCAGATACTCAACTTCAGAGTGATGGCAGTGAAATATGCAAGGAAATAAGTAATGAAAATAATATGAGGTCACAACCAAAAACATGCAACTCAGGCAAAGAGCAGGAGACAGTTAAAAACTTGGGAAATGAAAATAAATTAATAATAGAAGAGAGACACGAAAAGAATGAAACTAAGGTCTTAGGAACCCCAACTCACATCATCAAATCGGAAAATATTGAAAACAGAAAGTTCGCACATTGTGATTTTAATGACTACGATGAAAGTGAAGAGAACGGATATGATAGCATTATAAGCCTGCCAGACCCACCATCCACAGAGGAAATAAAGCAATTGAATAATTTCAGCATGATTGAAGCTCATCAATTAGACTCCTTGCCGCCACCTTCACCTCCACCACCGTTATTAATGAATGGTATTGACGCAAATGAGCTACAGGAAGTGAAAAAATTAAATGGAGATCTATACCATGTTGAGTGCACTAGCCCATACAAAAAGCTACCAGATTTAACCGAAGTAACAGAGGTAAGGAATACTTTGCCTGTGCCTCTCACTCCACCAACTTCACCAGAATACTACAACAATGGCACTAACATAATTCAACTTTCAACTTCCGTTGCCGTAGCAATAGACGTAAACGGTAGTTAATAATAAAGAAGCGAATCTATAGGAAAAACATGACAGTAATTGAACATAAAATGAAGAAAAAACGCTCATAATGTATGGATACAATTTTAACAAAAATTACTCTCAAATTGATAGCCAAATTTAATCTTCAGCTAGGTAGAAATTTGCATTAGTCTTTTAGTTGGGTTATGTTGGGTTAAAATTTCAGCCCGTTTCAGTTAAAGAAAACTGTTTCCAGTATAAATATGATTTTCATCGAGTCTTCTATCTCCTACGTGAACATAAATAAAACTTTTGCATTACTTTGCTGACCATATTGAATATGCAGTGAACAAGGATGTAGGTATAGGGCAAAAATTCAAATTCCTACAGTGTATGAGCAATAGAGGTGGACATGGTAGTATAATATTTCCTTCCATTTGAGTAGATCAAGTAGTGTTGGATCTACAGAAATATGTATAAAAATAAAGCTATTATTCAATATTAGGCATATTTTTCAATTACATTTTACCCACTTAAACGGCCACCAGTATCAACAGAGAGTGCCAGATGTACTTTACTTTCTGGTACTGGAAAAATATTTTCTCTGAGATTCAACCTTATGCATAGCATTTTTAAAGTTTGGGACAACATAGGGAGGTCGAGTATTTAGGTTATTATCTAGAAAACCCTATTTGTGAAGTAAAGACCTATATAGCACAGCGGTCGCACATTTATACGCCGCAAGTTTAAAAATATTTGTTACAAAGAAAATTTTCCTATTATTGATTGTGCCCTTATGGCACGAAATAACTCACGAGGCTCTGTTGCTGACGCCGTAAAGTATAAAACCTTGGTTTTACCTGACATCAGATTTAAAGACAATGTTTGAGAAACCAGTGGATTCTTAAATCAAAGTCTTATGTCACCGAAACACTTTTGTTATTGAGATCAAAATGCAATTAAATTTTTTATGTCAGATAAGTAAAAAAAAGCTATTGCTTATCCATGAGAAATAGTTGGAAAAAACACCCCTAGCTGTTTGGTGTAACAAATTTTTTAAAACTTAAAAAAAAAAACACTAAAATTAATTTTTAAAATTAAATTTCATTAGATAGAGCTGGGAAGACAACATTATTTTTATGGGCATCAATTTCCACAAAGTTCCAATTCTAGGAAGTTGGAATTAGTAATCTACTCTCGCAATTCCATGTTAAAATGCGTTGATGCAATTGAAGATATCATTCAAATAATCAAAATTCAAAATTAAAACATTTTAATTTCATTCCTGGGAATAAGAATTCGATTAATTCAATCCCGTAGTAAAAAGAAGAATTAAAATTTTTTTAATGGAATCGACAAAATGAATCAATGTCTTTCCTGAAAATTCGAATTCCTTTGAATTGGAATCGAAAAGTAGTCATTCCAACCCAACAATTAGAGGCGCAACGAATACTAAATTGAAGATAAGGTTTTTTATTAAAATAAACTTTATGTGTTAATGTTAAAGTATGTATCAACGTTTTAAGCAGAACCATACGTTAAGTTAATGACGTTGAAGTTTTAGAACAATGTCACTCTTACGTAAGTCAATAAGAAACTTTTTATTTCTATTGAATATTTGTTAAAAAAATTAAAATACATTGGAATTACTTAGAAAGTAGTACATAGTAATTTTTCTTACAGTATTGAAATAGAAAACTACTGTTAAAACTTACAATATTACAAAAAGTGCGGATACAGTGAAGAAGTAAAGCATTGTTATATACAAAGCTTCTTGCTTGCGAAAAACTTTAGTATTTATATTGTGAAGCGGTAAAGTTTGCTGTGGGTGAAGCTTTTCTGTGCTGGCACGGCAATAAATGTTTCTTGATAATTTTTCGTATACTGCACCTTAGGACAAAATTTATTAATTTAAATATAAAAGTTGAATTCATTTACATAATCAACGAACATTTCTGTATCTCCGCTCTAGTATTTCTGTTTTCGTTTTTTTTTTTTTGAAATTGCTGAAATATTGATTTTCGTAAGGGTGCTAGCAGAAAGAAAGCTGGGGCTCTTGCAGTAACTTGTATGACAGAAGTTGGAACAACTGTTCTTACAGTGCTTGTCCTTATAAAGTAATGATAATTGGTTAAGTTGTTCATTGCGGTTATATTAAAAATAGGAGAAAAATGAAAGCCAGAAAGAAAATACTACAGTAGAAATGTTGCAATAACGTTGACTTAAAGCAACTCTAATCGGCGGATTTTTTAAAGACCAAGAAGAAAATAAACCAAAACCAAAATTGATGTTAGGCAAATACTGAAATGAATTATAAGCCAGAAATAAGGGTTTTTCTTTAATGTGCACAATCGTTGAAAAATGTCTCTCTATGCGAACGTAAACGATTCATATTGCTGCAATTTAAAATTTCGCGTACAACGAGGGCTTGAACTCTACCCAATCACAAACATTTCATTTTGTCTACCTGTATGTTATCGTTAGCAACATCTAAAGTACATAATTTAGGTAATAAACAAAGTCCAAAAATTGTAAGGCATAAAACTCCACTAGTTATATTTTATCCACAATGCACAAAGTTAAGTTTTAAATTAGGTATAAGATCTTCATATAAAATTGTGTAGTGTTTTAAGACTAATTGTTGCCAATTAAAGCCAACCACAGTAATGAAAGTTAAATAATAATAACATACAATATTTGATTCAGGCACTTCAAATCAAAGCTTTTCATAAAAAAAAAACCGGATCAGAAACCTTATTCTCGATTGCTGAAATATTGAGAATGAGAAAATATTATGAAGAGTCTCATTTATATACTCTGTATGATTTCGTATGAGAAATTTATAACAAAACATCATGGGAAATATAACAGTCAAAATAAAAAGATAATAAATAGAAAACCGTTTTTCTCATCGAAACAGAATAAGCCTCCAGAAATTGGTTTATAACGAAGTTATGTTCGAAAAGTGGTTGAGTCAAACCTACCTGGAGTGCTCTGTTATCAGTTTAACCATAAATAGAATGTATTCTTTAAGAAAAACTTATTCTTCTTTAATCTATATTAAGAAGATATTTCCGTTTACACATTAAAAGTTTCCCGAACCATGTACCGCCAACGAAAATAAAAAAGAAATTTAACTTTAGTTCAGTTTAATCGACAAAACTTACATACATCTGAACAAATACAGATTTTGTTCTAAGTGTGTACATTTTTTTATTGTCTAGTATATAAGAATTGAATTTCGCCAAATCGTCTAGATTACCATTGCGACTATAGGGCAGAGAAAAATGTGCCGAATTTTACTTTTACTAACAAATTTACAATAGATTAAGAGAATAAATAAATAGTAACTTAAATCCATCAATGGAAATCATAATTAATATTTATTACTTCATACAATTAGAGATTTCAATAAATAACTAGATAAATTTTGATCGTTTTTACCCGATGTGCGAATGAATGTAAAACTTAGAGGACTATATATGAACGTTTAACGTATAAATAATAAGTTTATAGAATTCCTAACTTAATATGTTTACAATATAGATTCGTAAATATAATTATTGCCACAAACAAAATCAAATACTCGTAAATATGAGGTAAATGTGATTGTTAAAACTATTTAATTAATAATTAAATAAACAAAAAAATATTTCATTACAACAAAAACTACTTGTGTTTTAAATATGTATCAATGTTAATAAATATATTATGAATATTGCCTATCACCAAGGATCTTTTATCAAGTAGAACTTGCAAAATTCGAGCTCCTTGAGTTAGATTTTTTTAAGCACATGAAATGTTAAGGGGCCAACCTAGTTTTGCAGCCTGCCAAAGAAGCTGTTTTTCAGAATTTATTATGCCACCCCCAGTATTAGATTTGATCATAATTCTTTTCAGGATTAAAACACACGAAAAACAACCAGGAATCGTCTGAAACACAATATAAAGGGAAAAAATGCTTAGAACTTTGGCGCACTACATATGTTAATATTTTGCTATGATTCTTAACTGGTCAATACGAAAAGTAAAATATAGTATGCTTGTGAATTCTTAAACGTCGACTAACAAAGTGTACTGATGATTCTATGTAGCAGTGGTTGAAACTAGTTATAAGCTAGTTGCCCATTTTTTGTTCCTATAATGCACTTTGCGCTTGTAATTTGCGAGGTTTCAACTATTTCAAATGTTGTGAACTTATACAACATTGAATTTTCACGACTCTTTCTAATTTAGACACAAAAAGAGGTGCTGAATATGATTTGCTTCCACGTTTGTTTTTTTAAAAATAGTGAATCCTCTTTATGCACTGCACTAACACTGATTTTTAATAAATCTCTCTCAACTGGGTTTATGTTAGACGCGTAAAAAATTGCTTATGTATAGTAACTCCTATCTTCAAAGAAGGCCAAAAATGTCTTCTTCAATATTGTAGACCCATTTTAAAACTTTCTGATATACCTAATATATAAGACACAATAGTAAATTACGGGTTATTCCAAGAAATAAAAAAACTATATTTCTACAAGTGAACATGGTTTCTTCGTCGGTAGACCTTCTTGCAATTTTTGCTAATTTGGGAATTCAAGCCATTGAAAATAGTTTGCAGATCGATACACTACGCACGGACAGCTTCACAGCTTATAACACGAAACTCTTATCTTAAAATTAGAGAAATTGGGCTTTCATTCCAGCCTTTTACGTTGGTTGCTCTCTTATTTATGTAATAGGAACTTGATTATGAAGTTAAAGGAAAGTTAGTTAGTTAGAGAAATCGTTTGATATCAGGAGTTCCTCAAGGTAGTCACCTGGATCTTCTTTTGTCTATTGTCTTTATAAACGACTAGCAAAACCCGGCGCGCATTGCTACGCCTAAACAAATAAAACATACTGTGTTTTTATTTTAGTTGGATTAAATAAGTAAAAACTATTTTTATTGATATTTATCTTATTGCGAGTGATAAACAGTGGATAAAGAGTGGTTTTTCTATTTGTCTCATAAATGAACAATTGAATTGGCGGGAATGATTGGAATACGTAGAGTCAGCACCTTTGCATGAGTTTAATTTGGTTACAGTCCTTGCCTTCTATATATGTACCGAGTCTCATAGTCATAGTTTTTTCTTATTTTGGAGGCATGGCACTACCCATTTTTTCATTTAATCTTACTTTCTTTCTTTTTGGCTCATTTTTTCCAAACCAAACTATGTTAAGAAATTTTTACAAACTATAAGAAACATATGTATCAAATCTTATACATCTGCGTCAAATAGTTGTTTATACATAAAAAGTTGATTTTTTCTCATATGGAAGCGTGGTACCGCCAATTTTTGCATGGAATCTTACTTCTTTCTCTACTCTTTATACAGTGGAACTTCGATTATCCGTCAGGCACGGGACCAGCAGCCTGACGGATAATTGAATAGACGGATAATCGAACATATGGCAGAATTTTGATTTGATTCTGTATGGTGACGCTAGAATACAAGGTATTGAATATACATATAGGTATATGTATGTACTGTAACACAAAAACGCAAGAAAAAAGGAAATGTAACAAAAAATGTTGATTTGTCATTTTCGTATTTTATTATCGAATAAAAAAACAATGTGATAGTTTACAATCGCATCAAGATGTTTTGGTGAAAAAATTCGTCAAAAATTTGTGTAATCCACTTGACTTGGCGAACAAAAAGAACTAGATTAATGAATTTCTGCGAAATTTTCATCTCCGAATTTCATAAGAAAAATTTCAGACAGAATCGTTTCTCGCATTGTGTGCATACATACATAAACAGAATCGAAACAAAACGAAAAAAAAGTTTGCTGACAAAATGTGACGGTTAATCGGAGTGACGGTTGATCGGGAGACGGATAATCAAAGTTCCACTGTATATGTACCAAGTTTCATTTATCTGCATCAAATAGTTGATAAGATATGATGAATCTTATTTTCTTTTAGATAAGGGGGCGTGGCATCACCCATTCTATTCTAAGCTGTGCCTGTTTATATATAAGCCTCGTAGCGTGAAATCCATGAGAACCGATTAAGCGATCTTCGAGAAAATTATGTTCAAAAAATATATTTGTATGAAAGCCACCCTAAATATGCTCCCTAAATAAAAGTATTGAAGCCTTAGCTACGCCTCTTAATATAAAAGTTACTTGGTGTATATTCGGTATGAATCGATTAACCTATCTTCGTGAAAAAGATATTTAAGAATATTTTTGTGTGAGGACCACCCAAAGTGTGAACCCTAAGTAAAATTTTTACTATCTAATCTGTGCCCCTTCATATAAAAGTCATGTGGTGTTAAGACCATGAGAATCGATTAAACGGTCTTTGAGAAAATGATATTTAAAAAATATTTTTGTATGAAGACCACCCTAAATAAAAGTTGTGTAGCCTAAGCTATGCTTCTTAACATAAGAGATACGTGGCGTAAGTTCGGTGTTAATCGTCTAACCTGTCTTCGTGAAAATTATTTTTAAAAATAGTTTTGTATGAGGGTCACCCTAAGTATGCACCCTAAATAAAAGGTTTACTACCTTATCTGTGCCTCTTAATATAAAAGCCATGTGGAGTAAATTCCATGAGAATCGATTTAGCGGTCTTCGAGAAAATGATATTTATAAATATTTTTGTATCAGGACCACCCTAAGTATGAACCGTAAGTAAAATTTTTACTATCTAATCTGTGCTTTTTAATATAAAAGTTGTGTGGTGTAAATTGCATAAGAATCGATTTAGCGATATCGAGAAAATGATATTTAAAAAATATTTTAGCGTGAGGGCCACCCTAAATTGAAGTTTTGTAGCCTAAGCTATGCTTCTTAACATAAGAAATACGTGGTGTAAATTCAGTTTGAATTGATTCACCTGTCTTCGTGAAAATGATACTTAAAAATATATTTGTATGAGGGCCACCCTAAGTATGCACCCTAAATAAAATTTTTACAATTTAATCTATGTCCTTTAATATAAAAGTCATACTGTGTAAGTTTCATGAGAATCGATTCACCTGTCTTTGAGAAATCGCTATTTTTAAAATATTTGTGTATGAGGGCCACCCTAAATAAAAGTTTCATCATCTTAGCTATGCGTCTTAATATAAAAGACATGTGGTGTAAATTCCATGTGAATCGATTAAGTGGTCTTTGTAAAAATGCTATTTTAAAAATAATTGCGTATGAGGGCCACCCTAAATTAAAGTTTTATAGCCACCACGCCCTTGGTGTCTAGTCTCGTTCATATTTTGTGAAGTGCTTAACATAGGCTATGTGCATCCTGACACCGAATTTTAAGACTCTTGCTATCATATGAACCAAGATATAGCGAGTTAAAGGTTTTAATTGCACGTAAAGTGCCACGCCCCTTGCTTTTATCAAAATAAAATATAGCCCATGTTACTCAGGAATAGTGTAGCTTTCTATTAGTAGAAAAATTTTTTGAATCGGTTCTGTAGTTCCAGAGATTACCCGGAACATACAAACAAACAAACAAACAAACAAACAAACAAACAAACAAACAAACAAACAAACAAACAAACAAACAAACAAACAAACAAACCTTACCTCTTTATATAATAGTATAGATGTATCACATGTACTTACTTAAACATAGTTAATATTTATTGTATGCGGATGACATAAAAATGTTTATGGCTGTCAAAATCTGAAGTGATTGCGCTAAGTTCCAGACCGATATTGATGCACTTATTTCCCGGTGTTACAACAATGGACTTGCATTGCATTTCACTAAATGCAAAGTGTGACAACTGTACAAACTTGCTTACGATATTAATAATTCTTTTTCGAATTAGTCAAAGGCTTGTGCATTCTTTTTGTTATGTACAAAGTTTTCACTTGGTTGTCATATCGACTATATTATTTCCAAGGCGAACTCCCAATTTGGATTTTTAAAATATATAGAATCGAAAATGTATAAAATAGATTCCATAAGATTACTTTACGTCACAATCGATCTCAATTGATAGGTATGCAAAACTTATCTGAAAGACGTAATGCCCAATGTTTTCTGTTTATAAAAGACTTGCTTGACGGCAAAGTTTACTGTTCAGATTTGCTGGAATTAGTAAAACTTTACGTTCCAGCAAGAAATCTTAGAGAATGAAATCTGACTTTCACAGAACAAATTATGGCTGCAATGAGCCAATTTCTAGATGCTTGTCACTATGCAATTAAATCGCTCACCATGTAGATTTTAAAGCAGAGAAAGATTTAAGACAGTGCTATATTTTTTACACAATTATTTTAAGTTCAAGTAGTCTGTAAGGACATAGTTCACTACATGAGAGAAATTAATAAAGAAAATGTTCGATGAATTAATGTCAGTGTTTCGCTTTGTATTCGAAGTATTACTGATTTCATATAAATAGTAAGCATATGTATATAATTAGCATTTTAAAAAATGTCATCAAAATCAGTCCATTCTTTCGTAGTTCCGAAACTGAAACCTTCTTTAACTGCATTAATAATACGTTGCAATATTTTCCTTTCAAGGCATTTCCATTTCCATTTGGCACTCTGAACGTATGCCCCTTTTAATCTGAATTCATTAAGTAATCTTCTTAAGTTCAATTAATATTGTGTCAATAAAGGTGGCCTCCATCATCTTCATGCTCACCATTGTAAGCCAGCGCTTAATTAACATTTTTGTCATAACAATAGCAATGTTACGTTGTCAAGTTCATGTCGAACTTTTGTTTTCGTTCCCCCTCCCTGATAAATCAATGAACTGCTCAGCTTCGACCAAGAATGCTACCGTACCACTACAAATTACGGTGTTGAATACCAATTTACGCTTGTTAATAGCGTAAATAAAAATCATTGATGTACCTACGGAAATCTAAGCTGACTTTTCGTTTTCGGAATCATAGCACTGAAGTAAGGTATGCGACTAATTAAAATTTATTTGCTGCAGTTGATATAGGCGAATTATATGACCATATTTAAATTTCTTCACAAATAAATTTTAAAAATATCTATTCCCCGCATCACCCAACTTAAAAATTTATTTAATTAATTTCACGGTTGCATATATCGCTCACTTACTTCAAGACTGGCATAACTCAAAAAACGTGATTTTTGATTCAGAAATATCCGCCATTTCATTTTTTAATTTGTGTGAAAATATCAGAAAAGCATCTCATAAACTTGACTTGTGAAAAGAGTTTATATAGACATACTTTTAATCATTTTCATATAAAAAGCAAGTTATTGAAAGCTTTAAATGCGTTTTTCTCCCACTTTATGTTTCTTGAGTTATGCCAGTCTTGAAGTAGGTAAGTGAGCGATATGTATGTACATACATGCGATTTTTCGATTTAAGATCTCAAAGCTTCGCTTATTTTAAATCATAAAATATCTCAAGTTATTGAAAAGAAAATAAAAAAATTGTTCAGTTCATTATTTTTAACATTTGAGAATATAATAACTTTTGTCTTTTGAACATCTTTTTGTTAATACAATTTTAAAATAATTAAAAGCTGGGAATGAAACTACTATCAGTATGAACCGAGTGGCACTCCATGTACAAATACACTTCATTTAACCTATAACCATTCCATTATACTAGAATTTGTTCTAATAATAACAGTGTTCCCGTACAGTAATGCATTAACTACTCCAATTTACAGGATTTAGTGCGAAGAGTTTCTAATCGAAAAATCCATACAAATCCAATTTTCAAACTAAGTCTGAAAAACCCTTTAAATTTGGGTGTACGGAAACAGACATACTACCTTGATCAAAAAGTTTTAGGACTTTATTTTTAAAATGAAAAATACAAGTTTATTCATCAAAATCGATATTGTCTCCTTCAAAGTACTCCCCATCGACTGCAATGCACTTATGCCAACGCTTGACCCAGTCCTCAAAAGCCTTTTTATACTCGACCGTCGGTATGGCCATCAGGGCCATCTTCGATTTTTCGATGACCTCTTCTCGGCTGCTGTAACGCGATCCGCGGAGCGGTTTCTTCAGGTGGCCGAACAGGAAAAAGTCGCAGGGAGCCAAATCAGGCGAATTCGGTGGATGTTGGACGGTATTCATGGAGTTTTTGGCCAAAAACTCACGAATAATGATCGCATTGTGCGACGGCGCGTTGTCGTGATGCAAAATCCACGAGTTGTTTGCCCACAAATCCGGTCTTTTTTGGCGAACTGCTTCACGCAAACGTCTCAAAACGCCCAAATAATATTCTTTGTTGACGGTCTGACCTTCTGGGAGGAATTCATGATGCACAACACCTCTGTAGTCCATGAAAACCGTGAGCATCGCCTTCTTTTTCGATTGAAAACGACGTGGTTTTTTCGGTCGCGGCTCATTGGGTGAACGCCATTCACTCGCTTGATGTCTGGATTGCGTGTCGTACTCGTAAATCCACGTCTCGTCACCAGTAATGATTCGTTTGATGAATGTCCGTTTTTAACACAAAATTTAATGCAAACTCGTTGCTGCAAAGTTGATGACATTTTTTTTTTTTGTAAAAAATCGAAACCACACACAAAAGTAGATGCACACAATACGGCGTCACTTCAAGAAATGTCAAGCTGTCAAGCTGAAAATTTGACATAACGTCCATGACACTTCTACCAACACAACAAAAAAAAGAGAATTGAAATCGGACGAACGAGAGCGCCACACGGTGACGAGTCCTAAAACTTTTTGATCAAGCTGGTATCTTCAAATCGATATTTTTAACGGAATTAAATAACTTTTTTTCTTCGCTATTTAGCTTCTAATGAAAGCAATGATCAATTGATAATTGAGTGATCAAGTTTTTATGAAAATGTTCGCAATACGCATTTTAGTAGAAATATAGGATCCCATTACTCTTTTAAAAATTAAATTGTCAAGATTTTTAACTGGTTAGCGGTGCGCAAAGCAAGGCCGAAGTCAGGTATAAATTACTGAGACATCATGCTTATTGAGGTTTAATCTAAATTTTTTTCAAAATTGTAATTTGTTATTGTTTTTACATTTTTTACATTCAATTCGTACGCTCAATCATTCCAGTCACACATCAATCATAAGCTACATATTTTTACAAGCAAAAAGTGTACATAGTAGTTATATAAAAATATAAACATCAACCTCACCAAAAGGAGCTGTTACATTAATAATTGTTATCTCAATTGCTAATAGATACTGCCATAGCCATTGCCGCATCACTGCCCATAGAATAATTATGTAGAGATTGTTTTGCTATTTCCATTCATACAAGCAAAATATGAGAACCACAACTAAGCTCTTCCACTCTACAAATTATGAAGTACGCAATATCCGTATCTAAGAATGCAATCCAAAAGCACATATAAGATTTTAAAATGACAGAGGAAAATGAACTCGTTTTGTTTTAATTCATATTTGTTTACTGTTTCGATAAAAAGTATGGTATTATTTATTAAATAAGTGTTAACCAAGCTTTAAATACTGTATGCTCTTTTTCTGCAAACCTTATTTGTAGAACTAGGAAAAAGTAAAAAAATAACCACACCCAACAATAAATTACATGAAAACTAATTTTAATTTTTGTAGTTGTAAAATGCTAAAATAGATTTGCTTCGCCATCATAATTATAGTGGCTCGTTCTTAAAAAGGTTGCAAACTATTTTGCTGAATCCATTTATCAGCTCTTTCCTGTAACACGGGGTCATCTTCAAATTCTTTTTGCACGCCTTGCACACCATTGCGTATAAAAGTTGATTCACCCTTATTAAGAATGCCCACATCTGCCATTTCATGTCCATTTACTGCTGTATTCATCCGAAAGTTAGAGATATTTAAGTGATTCAATAGATTTTCTATCCCTTCATTGCTTAATTTGCACCCCAAAAAGTCTGCTACTTCCACAACCGTCTTATTAAGATCGGTCAACATATTTTCATAATTCAAAAACAATACATTTGATCGACTTTGTACTGTTAAAGCCTCTCTTAAATGACTGAAGTATGGCATCCAAGGATCTAAAATTACAAATTCATTGATAAATTGATAGTGACATCCAATATTTCTTACTAAGTCCGTTCTCGAAATACGCCCAATAACGTTTGAAATCTCCAACGTATCCTTGCGTGCGATATAAACGATTAAGATGATAATATGAGACAGCGACATCTTTTGGATTTCTGGCAACGTAAATAACCTTTCAAACAGAAATATTTCCTAAATTGCATTTATGTTAAAAATAACTAATTTAAAATCTTACCTTACAGTTTTTTTCCATTATACTAGGGGGCAGCAAAGAAAATGGAAAATGAGTTTTTATAAAACGTTTTGATGTTATCTTGCTAAGGGTTTCATAGCCTGGTTGTACAATTTTCTGTATAAAATGTAGTTTTTCTTTGTCGTTTTTGTTTTCTTCAATAAGTTCTTCATTGATAGAAGGGTGTATAAATAAAGAAAATCTGAAAATAATAAAATACTTTGTACATATGTATATGCATTCTGTATGCATATTATTATCCACTCACTCAAAGAAAGGAAATCTTTCCGTCAATACTTTATTTCTTGCCGTTTCAAAATCTAAGTTGTTAGCAACTAACCACACCAGTTCCTGTGTCCAAGTTGTACCTGATCTAGGAAAAGTGACGACCCATACGTCGTCGTCTCTAGCTTCAAAGTTGTAATACGCTTCAGCTTCATTTATGTATTTTTGTGGGAAAAAATATTTTTCTGGACCAACCTGAACAAAGCCCGTAAGTTCACCTATTAGAAACCAAATATTTATAGATATATTTCGTGAATATCATTCTAATGCCACATTTATTACCACGAAAATATTCTAATAACTCGATGTTAGTCGCAGATTCAATTGGATATATTAAAAAAGGAAATCTTCGTAATTTTTGAGTTTTTGAACTTGTTTTATTGTTCGCAGTTTCACTAAGAGATTGAAACATTTTGCTACTGTTGACCACTTACTTATGATCAAATCAAAATGCCAACTGAATGCCATAACCAGCAGCAACCTTTAAAAAGCTAACATTGCATGGTGAAAGTTATGCTGACTGATGCCATTTCACAAAAGATTACGCTGCACTACTGCATGCAAGATACTTACTTATAGCTTATACATTATTATATGTTAATAAAAACTTGTTACGCATTTGTACTAAAAAGTTCGCATAAAAATATTTATTTAAATTATATCAAAATAAATACACATATGTAAACAAAAATTTAATGTAAGTAATCCATTAGGAACGGTGTATCATCTGGCCCGTAAGGGCTTAGCGGAACATCATATGGCAATGGAAATGGCGGAACACCATCTCTTACTTTTCCAAGCGGAAAGCTGTCTTCTCCAGTCTAAAAAGAAAATAAGATTGAACTAATGTCTAGTACACCTCTATGTTGAACCTTACTATATAACGAGGAAGAAAAAGTACTCCAGCTTCGAAATTTGCAATACGCAAGCACGGCTGAATGTTTGAGTTTTTGTTAAATGATCCCCATGCGGCTTTTGACAAATTAGCTGATGTCAACACAAACCAGTAAACACAACTTTTATCCAAATCAAAACGAGTGTAGCTTTTTATGTGAGGCATAGCTTGTGACCTAGAGCGAACTCTGGATTTCCACTGGTGCAAATAACTTTTAAGCCATGGCTGCTTGTCATTAGTATTTTTACCGTAAGGTAAGCAGCCTCCACCTAACATCCCGTCGTGACTCCTACTAACATTTCCAAAGCTGGGATAGATCATTTTAAACGCAGGTATTTTACGTAATCTCAATGGCTCAGAGTCTTTGCGTAGACTATTCAGAAAATCATGTTGGATCCAAGATTCGATATTTGGTCCTAAGCTACCTATACTTGAGCTCTGGCAAACAATTGGAATTTTTTCATCAATAGAAGTAGAATGTTTATTAAGTACACTTCCTAAACGAGCATGCCCCCATGAGTGTCCTCTAGGGCCTTCAGAGAACCCACCAGGTACTGAACCAATGAAGAACACGCTACAAATACAACAAATATCATATAATGTACATATACATACATTTAACCACCATATATACTTAATGCTGCTGAAATCCGATCTGCGTATTCGTGCGATCCATGGCTGCAGCTGTGCAATTTTATATTCTACTAAATAAAGCAATAGATCCTGTCGAAACCCAGTCTGACTCTCTCCGGCTGTAGTATCTGCCTCTTCAGGAAGTGAGGGCAGCTTAGGACTAATCCATATACCTTGTGTGCGATTATGCCAATCATCTTCATATAAATTGGCCGTAGATATTACGACACGCATTGAGCCATCTTTGTAACCAAAAAGCATCATTTTTGTGTGAGACGTTGCAAACGGAGTTGGCATTTTAACTCTAACTGCTGTTACTTTTGGTTGGTGCTGAGAAATCGTCTTCAACTCGAGCGTCTCGTCACCGTACAGTACAAGCAACGGAGTACCCCTAAAACATATGAACAATTATTTTACTGTAAGATTCTGATAATTTTTTAACTAACATATCTGGTTTTAAATTTAACATTTGATACATTTAAATTACATCATTTGAATAATTGATGCAGAAATTTTTTGTTCTTTAATAAAAATTTAATTTGAATTCATTCACTCAAATTGAATTCACTTCGCTTGGTTTTCTAAATAGGTATTGAGATTTATACACATTGCGTGTCATGTCATTAAAATAAGTATGGCACTCACAAATGATATAAGGAAAAAGCTTGGCTAGGAAACATCTTCAAAATGTGCTTGCTATATTTCTCTATTTCATACATATTTATGCGTCCATTTGTGATGTAAATAAAAAAAATTTATACATATTGTAATGAACCTTGATTGATTTGATAATGGTTTTCATCCCGTATTATGTTCATCACCGATTTCTTTAGCCACGGTATAACATTAAGGTTTGTTCTATATGATGTTCAAAATCGGCTTTGCTAGCAACAATGCTTCTGAATTGCAGTCACAATTGATTCACCGCTCAAAAAGATTATATCGCACACATTGAGCTAAAGAGGCACAACTCAAAATTTATCAATTTCGACTTTACTTGTTAAAACTGTTCATCATGCACATATCTATCAGCACAAAAAAGATTAGTTAGTTTTTTCCTGTACTTTGGTGTCAAAAAACAGTTATGTCTCTCTTCATGTTGCAATGGAAATTGGGCTACAATATGCAAAAGTGTCCTATTTTTAGTGTCGGAGAGTTCAAGCTGTTGTGATCGCGATGTGGTTTCCAACCATATTCTGTTAGTACCTTCATCTAAATAATCCACACTTTATTTATGAAAAATAGTTACCAAGCTCAAAACAGTTTTTTGCGTTTTCTGAAAATTCCAAAATGAGTTGTGCCTCTTTAGCTAAATGTGTGCGATATATTAACGTGAAAACACCCTTAACCCTTTGCGGCACCACTTCAATTTTGTAACAATCCGGCACATTGGGGTCTTTCACAACCCCACGTTGAAAAAAAATTTATGAAAAAGTGAATTTTCAATTCCTGGCTTCAGAGCTGTGAACGAGTGTTGAGATGACCCTACTTTATGAAATTCAATGATTATTAGGAACATTTTTCCAAAAATGTATGTACTACATGAGGCTAAACTTGAGTATTTATTAGTCTGAAAAATAATTTCAACATTTTCTTGGGGTCGTTCACGACCCCATGGTGCCGCTAAGGGTTAAAAAATACTTTTTCATTGCTCATGAAACACCGCTCATGGTTGCCGCGCATTCAAATATTAAATATTTTTTCTTTTAATAAATATGATTTTAATTCACAAAAACTCAATGTAAGATTTGATTTTGCTTTAGTTAAAAACATATTGAGCTAATGTAAGAGTAGGAAAATTTTAAGGAAATATTAGAGAAACATTAGCTCATTTCTAAATAGTTGTTCTCAAGAATATTAGATTTAGGAAAACTGTTCCCCTATTACTGTTAGCATTTCCGCAATAGTTTTTCCATAAAAGGCATGTCGATCTGGAAACACCAACTACTTAGTTTGAAAATACGGAGGACAGTTACGTCTTTATAATTAATGTAAATTTGAATGAAATTTTTATAATAATCGGCAGTGTGCGTTTCCAAAGGACCTTAATGCGTCTTCGAAATATCCACATCGGAAGGAGTGTTAAGTCCCAGCATTTTAGGACTTGATGTGATTTATATGTATGTGCATTGTTCAAAGTCTTCATATATTATACAAAGTTCCGCATTGTCCTTGACCAGTACTGTTTTCGGTTGTTACGTCGCCGCTGCTTTGATGATATCTACGTTCTCGAAAAACAGCCATTGAGCACCAATTTAAGTTTCAGAAGAAAGAAATACACGGTGCTAATTCAGGCGAATACTATATTATTCGCTAGAAATTGGCGTATCAAAATGACATTAAGGTGCGTTGTCGTGCAACAAGCACAAGCTTTCCGGATCTTTGATTTTTGGCTTCAAACGCCGAATTAAAACAGTTGTTTTAATTCATTTTTACAGTACTCAGAATATAGAATTTTAAAATATTACCGAAAAATAATTACAAATTATTTGTTATTGTTATCGGCTTTGTGTGAAACTAAAGATAGGTACATACAGTAGCGAGCAAAACTGAGACAATGTTAGGCAGTTTCATACCTACATGATCATAAAAGTATTAATAATAAACTGATTTGAAAAAAGTTTTTTATTTTGAAATCCTTCTTCCTTCTACTTTAATATAAAATTAATAAATAAATTTAAAATATATACAACAAATAATTTTTTTTCAAAAACGCATGTAGGTATACAGTTTTGCACGTCTGTATTGTTTGTTGTTTTATAGCTGTAAAATTTCCGTTATTTATATCGTTTCATTAAAAATTTTTGTGGCAAGCTTCTTTTTTGTTAGTTTTCAGTTGGAAACTGTCAAATAACTGCAAGTTAATAATTTGGTTTTCCTTATTTAAGAAAAAAAGAATAATTTATTTAATATGAAAAAAATATCTATTGAAACCGAAGATAATGTAGTTATTATGACTTAAAATGGTCAGTCGTCAAGAATTACAGCAAAAGCTTTGAAAATTAGTCATAGAACAGTTCTTTGTGTCCAAAATCGGCGCAATAATAACCATACAATCAACAAGAGAGGCCGACCCAGAAAGCTAACAAACATCCATGCCCGCCTTATGGAGGGTATACTAAGATGCAATCACTTTAAAACACCTAAGGAAGCTGCAGTTATGATAAATAAGTTAGCGAGTGGACCGCACGCAGATCACTCCGTAGGATTAAGCTAAAATCAGCTATCAAACAAAAAAAAAACAGCATTATCAGAGAAAAAAGTCATAGTCAAATGCTGCAAGGAACAATAACATTGGGGTGTGGAAAACTGGAAACGAATACAAGATTTAGTATTTCACAAAACTAGTAGGCCAGATAGCAGAAAATAATTCCAAAAGAGTTGAAAATATTTTTCGGAAATATTTGTGGAAGTTGGAATTTCAGGAAAAGTTGTGAAATTCCATATAACTAAGTACTATACTAAGTACTGTAAAAAATAAAAAACTAAATAACTATGGATAGACAGAAGAGAACTCAATTACTTATATTTCTCAATATTTCCCAAAAAAACGGTTATTTATGTCATTCTCAGAGGACTATCTAAAATTCTGATTAACACCCAAATTCGACCTTGCGGCAAGTAGCAAATATCGAAAGAAAAATGTTCTCAATATATTTTTTGCCATTCCCATTTTAATGTAAAGAGCTTTCAGATAAGATTTCAGCACATTAAAAAAGTCATATTATTAAAATCCCATACATTTCTGGACAGGTCTAATATACATATATCTTTAATTTTTTTTTTTTTTTTTTTTTTACAATAAGAAACTTACATTATTCCAGCGAAATAATAATGACCCAAAAGCCAACCAATATCTATCATGAAATTAATTTGCACGGAAGATTCAATTTCTCCAAGGCTTGTGTCCAATATTTCTATGAAAACAAAAATAAACAAACGTAAATATTAGGTTTTTAACTTTGCAATAATACTTATTTCTCGGAAAAATTAAATTTTATTTTCTAACGAAGTAACTTAAAGCCACCGGATTTTTTTTTTATTTTTGTAACGAAATTCGATAATCGTATTGCTCTAAACATCAAGAGAGAATGCAAAGTCTTGCAAAAGGTCAACTGCTTGCCAAATTTTTAGAGACAGACATAATTTTCTGTCTAGTTTTCCAAGGCTAAAATCATATCCGCGTTTGTACACAAATAAAATACATTTTTCAACGTAAACGCGAAAAGGGAATCTTATCCTTTGGATGAAGGAAATCATTTACTTTTTTTTTTTTCTATTTTCAAACTATTAGCTAGTAACTAGTTTACTAATTGGGACCTCATCTCGAGATCTGGTTTCACATAGAAATTTTTGTATCGTTTTCGTTATCGTTCGAGATATCCCCGAAAAAAAAAAAAAACCGTTTTTTATTTATTTAGCCAGATTTCTATCGATTTTTTTTTCTCAGTATATGAGAAATCAGATAATTTTTTGTGTAAACTAGAGTTATTGATTTCCATTTCAGCAAAATAGAAGAAGGATTTTAGGTACCCAATGATTAAGTTATAAGATTAAAAAAAAATAAGTACTACATGAAGCATTTTAACAAAGAAAATTGTAGCACATTAAAATGAAATATTTCGTTTTATCATTGTATTTGAAGTAATGTTCGTTCAAATTTTGTGGTATAACAAGCGTGTAACCAGAGACGATATATTTAGGAGAGTTTGCAATCTCAATAAAAATGTTCGTTTCACTGAAATATCAGACCCCATTCGAAGATATACTCAAGAAATGAATGTGGTTTGACGGAAGAGAACGGAGTTTGATGCATTCGGAAAACGAATTTTTGAGAATGCAAAGTCTTGTAAATTTATTTTATCGGGCACAATTTTCGATATTTATTTCAAATAGTGAGCAAAGTTTTATATGTGAACAGCTAACCTTGGAGTGTCACAGTCAAAGGCTCTTGGTGTGTTGGTTTACAATCCGTAATTGCTGTTAAAAACATATAATATGGAGCTGCATTCTTTAATTTCGTTGCCATTTGTCCTTTTGGTAGTACCACCGGAATGTAGTCTGCGATATTTTTTGTAATTTTCGGTTTCTTACTAAGTTTTGAAGTATCTTCAGCAGTTGTGTTTTGACCATGAACCATTGCTGAAGTAGTGGGCTTTGGAGAACTGCAGCGTTTTTCAGTGACATTTGGCACACCTTTTTCTCCGAATTCTTCCTTTATTTTACCTTGGGAATGCTATAAAATAAAGATTACCAAATGTTACATAAGAAAACGCCGCCAAAAAATGTCTTTAAAGAAAATCAGACGTATTAATGAAAAATGACGAAGCTCTCGCTGACTACGAAGTTAGGCACTGCCTAACTCAGATTATTGAATTGAGTTAGTTTACGGTTAATAAATTATATATTGGAAAAATGGGGCACACCTAATGGCATCACAATTTGTTGGTATTTTCGGTAATTTCAAAAATATTTTTAAAGTTCTTTAGATTTTTTTTTTTCTGCTTGAGAAAAATTAATAATGTGTGAATAAATATTAAATTGATCAATTGACTTGGTATTCAATAATTAAACACGGTATTCAATAATTAAAAAGCCTTACGACGTTATCTAACTATTTGGCCCCTTGTAAAATGTGAATCAACGCTAGACAGTGTGTATTAAATGGGTTTTTGCTTCATCACTCGTTAAGACACTGAAAAATTATGCACTGCTATTCATTGTTTATTAATACGGCCACATATGTACAATAATTGTTCCAAAGAACGGACTTCATTTTTATAAATTGTGTTCGCATTTTATAGCAAACAAATCCTTTGCTTCGTTATAAATAGCCGTGTTTTATTCGTTTCGGTTAAACCAAAATATCATACAAATGCGTGAACCAGATCAATTGATTGAACTTTTTTGTTTATGCTAAAGTTTGAAGAATAGATGTCGCTCATTGCATTAGCTAAAAACACAAACCTAAAATAATCGAAAATATAACTTTGCTTGAATTTTGAAGAAGCGGTCTTAGGTCACGCGAGGCCTTGTGCATCCAGTCAATGCTAGGCCCAAAAAGTAAAATAGAAACACATAATTAAAATAAAAACAGTGATGAAACAACGGAAAACGAAAAGAAAACTTTGATATTAGCGTCTGCGACACTATAAAAACAGTATGAAATCATTTGATAGCAATTTGAAAAAAAAAATTATGTACTGATACGTGAGGCCCCTTACCGCGCTAGGCTTCATTCAATAACACTGTTCTGATTTTAAATCCGAATTTCTGTCAAACACCTGCCTCCTATTGGTCAGAGGCAGATTTATAAAAGGTTAAACTTACGCGTTTTTTTTTTTCTTTTAGGTTTAACCAAAGCGAACAAAACACGGCTAATGTGTCGTTAATTCTTTTTGTTCTTATCTGGAGACCTACTTAATTTTCTTTGATAATAAGGATATGTATTTTTAGAAAATGTTACAACACTTTAAAAATTTCGAATGGGTGGCTTTTGAAAAAATAATTCCATAGAATAAGAATATTGCGAATATAGGATTAGCTTTTCTCACTGCTAAATTTATTTGATAAGTTTTTAGTTTCTGCAGTTTTGTTAAAAAAAATATACATATGGGACGTTCCATGTCAACCGGGACAGTGGTCTGCCCAAAATTGAGCGCAACGGAAAATCGTTTTTAAGGTGTCAAAATGTTCGTATGCTCAAGAGCTTTCATATGAGAGTGGGTGTTTTCGAATTTTTTTTGTAAGTAAATGGCGACCATAAAACGGCGCCTACATATAGATATCTATGTATAAATAGGCAGTTGGTAAACAGCCATAATCATAATCGCTTAATTTTTTTTATTTCTTAGGAAGGCTGTGAATAGAGGAAGTGTAGTGTATACTTTTTTTTCAATAGTAGGTGGTGCCACTCCCCTAACGGAAAATACGCTGCCACGGGTAAACTAATGGACCGATTTTAATAAAATTTGGTTTGGAGATAAACTGAACCATAAGAAAAGAAATTAGAAGCTCTGAATTCTTAAATGGGGCGTGGCATCACCCTTAGTAGAAAAAAACGCTGTTTCGGCTGAACCGCGTCATCGATTTTGATAAAATTTGGTATGGTGCTAGATTGAATCCTAAGTAAAGATATTTTTTTTGAGTGGGAGATGCCACGCCTCTTATAAGAAAAAAACGTTTTTACTGCTAGGTATTTGTTTTAAATAGGACGGTGACACGCCCATAATAGAAAAATATGTTGACACAGGTAAATTAAGGCACCGATTAGATCCTGACCAAATTTCATCAAAATCTGTTCATTAGTTTAGCAGTGAAAGCGTTTTTTCTTATTAGAGGCGTGGTACCGCCCAGTAAAAATAAATGTCTTTACTCAGGATTCAATCTAGCACCATACCAAATTTTATCAAAATCGATGACGCGGTTCAGCCGAAACAGCGTTTTTTCCTATTAAGGGTGATGCCACGCCCTATTTAAGAACTCTGAGCTTTAAATTACTTTTTTTATGGTTCAGTCTATCTCCAAACCAAATTTTATTAAAATCGGTCCATTAGTTTACCCGTGGCAGCGTATTTTCCGTTAGGGGAGTGGCACCACCTACTATTGAAAAAAAAGTATACACTACACTTCCTCTATTCACAGCCTTCCTAAGAAATAAAAAAAATTAAGCGATTATGATTATGGCTGTTTACCAACTGCCTATTTACACATAGCCCAAATCCATATCAAACCATGCACGCGGATTATTTTATGTTACGGAATTGGTTGCCGATTAAATATGTAATTTTTCAAAGGATATAAGGGGACCCATATTTCCCCGATTTGATTAAAAAATTCATGTCTTTTTCAAATGGTTGTAACTTTGCGAGGTAACATCGCAGATTATCACTTGAAAGCTCATTTTAAAGAGGAAGAATGGTACTAAATGATGTTATTATTAAAAATAAGCTGAAAGTAGTAGTATCAGAGATGGCTGGCAAGGTTGAAACAAAAATTTATGTATTTTTTTTTTGGAAAAAAAATTCTCCTCAAATGTCTCTAAGCGCGTATTAAACTCATATCATCTCATGGCTCAAACATTTTAATTAACTACTTGCCCTCATGTTATGGCATATTTTTTTGAAGCTTGCGTATCAAGCTATAATCTGAAGTTCACCGAAAAAATATTCAGAAATGGGTTTTTCAAAAAAAATTAAAAAATTCATTTCAATTTACAAAATTTTAGCTCTTTAATTTTTGTTAAAATTAAAAAAAAAATATAAATACTTTTTTCCTCGCGAAAATTTTTACGTCATTCAACGCAGAATAAATCATAGTTTTTTTTTAAAAAAAAAAAAAAATTTTAAACATGGGTTTTTTAAAAAAAATGCAAAAATATTTTTCCTTTCGCAAAATTGTTGAGAAAAAATTTTTTTTTACAAAAATAGTATTTTTTTTCGATAAGTACAACTAAAAACCAAAAAATGTAAAAACAAAAAAATACTCAGAATTGAATTTTTTAAAAAAAAATTCAAAAATTCATTTCAATTTTCAACATTTTGGCTCTCTAATTTTTTTTTAAATTAAAAAAAAAATATAAATAATTTTTTCCCCATAAAAAATTTTACGGCATTAAGCGCAGAATAAATCGAAGTTTTTTTTAAAAATAAAAAAAAAATTTTAAAAAATGGTTTTTTTAAAAAAAATTCAAAAATAATTTTAAATTCGCAAAATTTTTGCGAAAAAATTTTTTTTTTTCAGAAACAATATTTTTTTTCGAAAAGTACAAGTAAAAACCTAAAATCGTAGGTATACCAATTACTAATTGATAGAGTTTGCTGTAAGCTATGAATTTTCGAAAAAAACACTTATTCTGAAAACGTACAAAAATCGTGAATTTCATACCCGCGTATCTCAACAACAAATAATACTAGGGCAAATTCCTGAACACAGTTCTATTGCTGGACATCGATATTACAATAATGCCAAATTTTAGCCAAATCGGAGCCAAAAAATTTTTTCGCTGGCGTTTTCGCGTGTTTTACTCCATATATTAAATTTAGTGTCTACAATTTAAATACTTTATCATTTTTCACCCAAAAAACCAAAGAGGCTCTCTACTTACTTTGTGATCGAACAAAAGGGCACTTACACTAGAGCACTGTAACAGCTACAAGTGACTGCTGAAATCTAGTGTTGAATGCGTACTTTGATTTATTGTTTCCAATTGGTAACTTGCGTTCTGAAAGTAAAATATTTTGCTTTACATTGTCACTGTAGCAGCAGCCAGTGATTGTTAAAATCTAGTGGTTTCTGGTCGCCACTAGAGGGGAGCGGCCAATTCGACAAAGAAGCTAGCAGCGACCAATTCTACTTAGCAGCAACAAGCGACTGCTGGCATCTTCTAGTTGTGACTAGTTGACACTTGGTGGTTAAAGCTTCAATTTATTACTTATTTTCCATTGGTTACTTGCTACTATCAAAGGCAACAGTTTATTGCTCTATTTTAATTGAAATGTTATTTCGGGTGAGACAAAGCAATGTTAAATCAATTTTCAAAAATATCGACTTTTGGCACTGTTCAAAGTACCGTTGACTTCAAATTTGTATTTGATTTGACGGAGCGGAACGGGGTCTACTCTTTCCGTCGGACTGCAGTGTTACAAATGCAAATATTCTTAAATAAAACAACGTCTCTGGATTTAAAAAAAAAAGTAAAAATCTAATAAAACAAAAGTTTTTCAAACCTTGTTACCCAAAGTATATCCTCCAGAAGTACCCTGTAGAGTGTTTACTTGCGCTTTCTCGATACTTTCTTCAGGCTTTTCGTATTTTTTTGGAAATAACATCTCTAGAAGCTTAAGCTGTTGTCCAATAACTTCTGCAGACATTGAATACTCATCAGGAATAACGTAATCTTTTGTACTGGAATCCAAACCATTTTCATAAATCTGATCCACTGAAAATAGGTTTATATAAATAGGTAATCAATATGTAATAATTCTGTCAACAAAATTTTGGAAACTGTTCAATAAAACACAAAAATATTATTCATAAATTTAATTTCTCCGTCTTGGGTTTTGTCCATTGACGAGTAGAGGCCGTGTTTCGGATGTAGTCCCTCGGGTGTGTATTCGGATAGAGACGTTTCACATGCTTTTTTTGAAAGCAAACAAATTGTCTTGCAGCCTTTGAAAATGTGCACAGGTTTACATTAGCTCCCATTCGCCACTTTTTTTAGCTGAAATGAATTTGTAAAAAAATGTCTGGCGGATGAACCCAAATTCGAAGAACTTTCCCAAAAATTGGAATAAGTTGTAACCCGCCGCAAACTAAGCTACAGTATTATAATAGAAAGTTTCAAGTCTGTCGAATATTTTTAATTATCTAATATTTTAAGTTTTTCCAAAAACCTATTATTTTTTCAAGAAAATGTGTTACTAACTTGTAACTTTATCAGCCAAATATTTAAGTTCTAGAATATCGTACCAATTTGCCGAGACTGCCTGCATCCTAGTGGTTTAAGTAACATAAATAAATGTTAAACGGTTTCTATAAATTTAAAACATGCGAAACCGTTTAGCGGCGCAATATCCGCATTAGCGCAGATTAGCGACCGCGCTATCATATACTTAATGAATATATTTTTTTTTTTTTTTGTATTGTATTGTTTGCCAATACAGGTTAACATACAGGAGTTAACATAGAAAATGTTAAACGGTTTCTACAAATAATAAATTGCGAAACCGTTTAGCGGCGCACTATCCGCATTAGCGCAGATTTGCGTCCGCAATATATATTTAATAATATATATTGTAGTGATATGCGGCCGTGACCAGCCGTCATTTCAGGTTTTGTTTTTTCATATCAGGTATACAGCAGGTTTAGCGTCGCAGTATCCGCATTAGCGCAGATTGGCGAAGGCAATATATATTTAATATATAATATAATACTACTACTACTTTGTTAAAAGGTTACTTTAAATTTAAATAAATCCGTTTAGCGTCGCACTATCCGCATTAGCGCAGATTAGCGTCCGCAATTTAATATATATAAGTAGTGAAATGAGTTAAGATCACTTTCCTTTTTTCGAAGTAGCTCCACTTCTACAATTTTGCAGTTTTTTATAAATATAAATTTTGCAATGTGGAAAAGGGTTTCTTCTGGAAATACTCCGGAAGGGAAGCTTTACAATAATTCTATATGTGAGACTAACCATGGTAAAAATTGGTAAAGTTTGACATAAGGGCACAGATTATAAAAAAATTAAGGTTTTTTAGAAAGAAAAAAAAAACCTATCAAAATTTTTAAAAATATGCACATCTCGAAAAGTATTTGAAAAATTTCATACTTTATTGTATCAATGTTATAAATAAGAAATTATGTTTCATATGACCGACATACTTTGGAAATCAACTCAGGGGATCGCAACTATCGATTGTCAGAAAAGCCATACGCAACTTTCAATGCTATATCTCCGAAATCATTTTTATATTTTAGATCATTATCCCCTATAGAATGTTTTAAAATGCATTCACGTTTTCTCTTGAAAAATTCTTGTCGATCACTTTTCAAGTCATTTATTTTATTCTTTAAATTTAGGTGACTATTAGAAAATTGAATCTATAGCTCTTACACTCCAAAAGGTTGGAAAAAAATATATGCAAGCAATTATCGACCTATTTTCAAGTTTTCTACTTCATCAAAAATTTCAAATAATTGCTCCTTGTCAGATTTCTAAACTTGACGTTTTTGCATTTGAAATAGGATGGGAAATAGACACCATTAATACTAATGTCTGCAAAACATTTGTCAAAGTTACGCATATTTCAATTGCTAAACTCTCTAAGATGGGATTCAACTCAAGTGTATTTACTTGAGTAATAGATTGTCGTTTGCTGAAATTAACGCCTACTCTATTCTTTTCCTTGCTTGTTTCTGATTACTACAAGGTAGCATCTTTGATTTAATTAATTAATGAATGTTTTTCAAATACTCAATTTTTATTGTATGCGGACAATTTAAAGATGTAAAAGTAATTCGCTAAGACCTTGATGTATTTTCTTTGCAGAATGCTTAAAAGACGTTGCTGTTAATTGGTTCAAACGTAATAATTTGTCGTTGAATAAAAGCAAGTGCCTCACATGTCATTTTTCAAATCGTCACGTCTTATCTAGAATAAAGCAATGGGAACTAAAGTAAACGTTAGTGAATACGATTTTCCGTTTTTTTTTGGAACAGGTTTACTTTAGCTGACATTGTCCAATTTTATTTATTTTTTTTTTTTTCCTAAAAGGGGGTTAAAAACAAAAAAATATAAAATTATCAAAAAAAGTCGCTCGGATCTAGTATCGGAGATATAGACATCGGAAGTTCCGGATATATCTTTTATAAAAATGGTTATAAGTTGGGAACCCCTGAATGAATTTCAAAAAAATGGGTTTCATAAGATAGATAATTTAATGGCCTACAATAATGGTGAGTAAAGTTTTGAAATTCGACCCATATTTTTGGAGATATTACGATTTTTGTGAAATTTCGACCAATTTTTTTTTGAAAAAACATTTTTTTTTTCAAAAAATGTGTTAATGACCTAAAACTTTTTTAGCATTTTAAGAAAGCTTATTTTATTCCCTTTCAAATGGTATATAGTTTGCTGTAAATTTTTGCGAATTTAGCCCCATTTTAAAGAAAAACAAAACAAAATATTCAATGAATTCTTATGAAAACTATGTTTTTGTGGACAAAAACAGTGGAAAACAACAACAACAACGATTAGTACACCTACAACTATTATTATTTAAGCGATTCTCATAATAAAATAATATGGTTATCATATAAATTAAAAATTTTTTAAAATGTGAGGTTATGTTGAAGGAAAAAGAGCGCCGCAGACGAAAAATTTTTAAGTTTTACAATGAAAATGGTCTTATAATAATTGTTCTTGTTGTTGTTGTGGGTTTTTATTGTTTTTGTCCATAAATAGAGTTTTCATAAGAATTTATTGAATATTTTTTTTATTTTCCGGCAGAAAAGGGGGTAAATACGCAAAAATTTAGAACAAGCTATATACCATTTTAAAGGGAATAAATTAAGCTATCTTAGTATGCTAAAATAATTATGGGTCATTAACACATTTTTTGGGAAAAATAAGGTTTTTTCAAAAAAAATTGGTCGAAATTTCACAAAAATCGTTATATCTCCAAAAATATGGGTCAAAATTCAAAACTTTGCTTACCATTATAGTCGGCCATTAAATTATCCTTCTTATGACACCCATATTTTCCATTTTCCATTCAGGGGTTCCCAACTTATAATCATTTATCCAAAAACTATATGCGCAACTTCCAATGTCTATATCTCCGAAACTAGATCCGAGCGACTTTTTTTGAAATTTTTATATTTTTTTATTTTTCACCCTCTATTACTCCTAAAAAAATAAATTGATTTGGAGAATGTCAGCTAAAGTAAACTTAAGCCTTTTTTTTTGCAAATCAGTTGCCTCCAAGACATCTTTCCATCACGACCTAATTTAATGAACAATCTCCCATATTTGTCTGATAGAATTTCATTTAAAATAATATTTCCAATATTACGGTGCGGATGAGAATATTCGCCAAAGTGAATCGGATTCTTTCTGTAGCAATTTGCACCGTACTGACACAATTTTAACTCTATAATTACATTTAATAAATGTTATTAATTATAATTAAAACCACAAATATTAGTATTAAGCCCAATTTCCATGTGATCTTATCTTATCCCATATCAGGGATATCAAATCAAATTTTTGTGAGAAAGAAAAAGCATGCCAACAGAACCTAATGTGCTTGGAGAATGCGAGATTTGCTATCATGTGATGTCCTCCCTGATATTTGATAAGATAAGATCGCATGGAAATTGGGCTTTAGCTGCCAGGGCTATTTCTTTATAAACAAGTTCTTACTATTTGTTGTCATTTTCCCACCAAAAACCTGCTTAATACTTTCGTGTTTTTTTTAAATATACAATATTTTTTTCTGCAACGACTTATTATTAATCGAAAATTTTATATTCTGAATATTTATTTTAATCACTTTTACTGCTGTTGGGGCTCCAATATGGGAATATAATATTAAACGGAAAATACTCAAGTATCAATTTTAAACAACAAAATAATATTAGCGGAGTTCAGACCATCAAGTTTTGAATAAAATTGCCTGTCAAACAATTTGACAGCTCAAGCGAACACAATTTAATTTTTCTGGAAATTATAGTTTTGTTCTGACCACATCTAATAGTGGACAAATTATTATATTTTAACAGTGTCGGGTTTACGTATAGGTTGCAGGTAGCACAAAATATTGTGGGTAATGAAATAAATAATATTCGCTTCCCATTCTATCATCAGCGTGGTATGCACTAATTGATGCCTTTTCTTCAAAAGCAAAAAAATGTACTAGAAAATTTGATGAGCGTCAAATTATTGGTCAAATTTATAATTATTTTACAGAGCTTAAAGCCCAATTTTCATGTGATCTTATCTTATCTTATCTTATCTTATCTTATCTTATCTTATCTTATCTTATCTTATCTTATCTTATCTTATCTTATCTTATCTTATCTTATCTTATCTTATCTTATCTTATCTTATCTTATCTTATCTTATCTTATCTTATCTTATCTTATCTTATCTTATCTTATCTTATCTTATCTTATCTTATCTTATCTTATCTTATCTTATCTTATCTTATCTTATCTTATCTTATCTTATCTTATCTTATCTTATCTTATCTTATCTTATCTTATCTTATCTTATCTTATCTTATCTTATCTTATCTTATCTTATCTTATCTTATCTTATCTTATCTTATCTTATCAAATATCAGGGATGACATCACATACTATAAAGATAGCAAATGTATGCTATTAGCCCAGTTCACATTATCACACATGCTGTCCAACATGGTGTGACAGCATCAATGTTCGATAATGTGAACGGTATGATGGACCGCTTGACACACATGTTGGATGGATTTCAAAAATTTTTGATTTTTCTGCTAACTTGTCGAACTATACAACCTGTGTGAACTGACTGTCAAGCCTAGTGAACATTTTTCATTTTAAATAAGATTTCAGGCAGTTTACTTCGATGTGGCTAATAAATTGTTCTGCAATTGATGTTTGATGGCATGCTCGATAATGTGAACGCAAAGCAATATTGACAGTCACACATGTTGTCAAGCAATGAAGGACAACAAGTGTGATAATGTGAACCGCCCTAATGTGAACTGGGCTTATGGGTTCAGGCCTTTACTGTTAAATACAAAGTGTGATAACAGTGTGTCTTGTTGTAAACTCAGTAAAATAATTATTATTTTCTGCTACGATACATCACAATAATTATATGTATACTAGTCGGTGAGCTCGCCGACTTACTATAAGATTTGCGTTTGTTACTTGACTCACCAAAAGACCTTGCAAGTTGATTTTGATAGATAAAGTAGAATTAAAATCGAAGAGCAGAAACATCAAATATTCTAGAAAATTGAAAAAAACGACAATGATATTTTTGTTAAGAATTGCCTTCAAAATTTGCACGCATACAATATTGTCATGACTTGTTGAATTTCGAGCCCCCAAAAAAACATAGATATGCGCATCCGTCTAAATTTTGCATGAAAATTTAATTTTAACCCCTTTCTGGGTGTGCTAGGTGGTGATGGAAAGGTCAAATTCACTTTTTGTTGTAATTTTCGGTTATAGGTCTCCAAAAAACATAGAAACGCACATCCTTCTCAATTTTGCATAAAAATTTAAGTTCCAATCCCGATCTAGGAGTAATAAAAGTGCTGGGGGTGATGGAAGAGTCGAACTTATTTTTTGTTATCATTTTCGGTTTAAGAATGCCATTCATTTCATCTTTATATGCAAACCTAAATTTCCCGCTACCATCCGCTTTCGACCCAAAGCGCACTGGCAATTGAAATAGTTTTTTATGGTCATATTCGGTTTCAGCGATCTCGAAAATGTAGGAATAGTGGGGTCTTGTTGGTTTACAATTTTTTTTGTGTGTGCCGGAGTTATCATCGATGGTATACGATTTTACCCCAGCTCTAGTTTAATCACAATTGATTTTTTGTCTGACATTGTAGATTTTTAGCATCTCTGGAATCATCAAAGAGATTATCAAAAAATTAAATAAACCATAATTATTTAAGTAATTTATAACATAATTAACACAGAATACCATACTATGTTGGAGGGTTGGTATTGTCGTACACTAGCGAATGAGCAGAGTAGTGGTAACCACGATGAGCGTATCGAAGGAAACATTGAGGTAAATGAAGATTCTGCTTCAGATGAAAGCCAAGACCAGGCCGTGGTAAATGATAATGTAAACAATTCCATTGACTTTAAGTCCCAATATCGATATCTAAAGCGTAAATTTAAGTTCTTGATTTATGTGAGTATTACTTCCAATTTTAATTAAAATTTATTAAATCATGGATCTTTTATTTCCAACAGGAAAATGAGTTTTTCCAGGATGCGCTTCGTGTTAACCAGCGACGTTTACTTAAAGTGTCTAGAGATCGATCGTTTCTTTTAGACAGGTTACTACAGTACGAAAAACCAGAAAATACTTCATCAGAAAGTGAAGGTACCGAATCTTCAGAGGACGAAGCTGCAAAGGAAATAAAAAAGTTAGTATAGAATACTCTTTTCCGTCACAGACAATTCCTCTAGAAAACGTCAAGCAAATTGTCTATAATTGAATGAAGGTTAAAGAAAGGGGTTAAATTTGTTTACCTCTTCATTTTTTCTAATTTAACATAATGTACATAAAAACAAAACATATACATATTACATAATATGTACAGCTGCGAGCAGTGAAATAGTAGTGGGTATCTACATTTTATGTTTCCTAAAATTACTAAAATATCGAAATAAATTCTGCATAAGTTTTAATGTAAAATTAGACTTACATGTAACAGCTAAAAGTATGGATGAAGAATTTTATTTCACATAAGCATTAAATATATTTATTCACTTCAAATGTGCTTTATATGAAAATTAAAGCGAGCAGTAAAATAGTAGTGGATCAAAAAAACATAATTTTGTTAACTAAAAACTGTATTTCGTAAATTTTTTTTAATGTATTTAATAGAATAAGTTAGTATTTAGTGGCATGACCGTTTTTTTTTTATTACAGCAGCACAACGGTTCCTCATAGAGTCAATGAGGCGATCGCACCTTTCTTGTGGTATGGACTGCCACGCATGTTGAGTCACAACCCACAGTTCGTTATTATTTTTGGGCTTGGCATCCCACACAGCTTTCTTGAGGTCAGTCCAAGGGTTTTCTATGGGATTGAGGTCAGGATATTGAGCTGTTCACTCCATAACCTCAATTCCAGTGTCCCGAAACCACAATTTTGCAAGCTTACTTGTATGTTTTGGGTCGTTATCTTGTCGCAGTAGCCACTTGAGAGGCATTTCATCCTCATCGAATGGTAGCAAAAACAGTCTGCATTATTTGCATGTATGCATGCTGTTCCATTATAGTTTTTATCCAATATAATGGCCCCGCACCATTTTATGAAAAACAGCCCGATACCATGATACTTGATCCTCCATGCTTTAACGTCTTTGTTGTGTACCGTGAATTGTACTCCGTATTTAGGGGGCGTCTTACATATTCCCGAGAACCTTTACAACCATACAAAACAATTTTAGACTCATCCGTCCACAATATGTTCCTCCACTTTCGAATTGGCCATTCCAGATGTTGCTGAGCGAAATGAAGTCTGCTTGCTTCATGATTTTTTTTTTCAGAAAAGGTACCTTAAGTGGACTTCGAGCATACAGGTTATGTTCGCGTAGTCGTCTCCTTACGGTGTGAACACCACAGGGTAATTTTAGGTGGTCCAAAATTTCAACAGCTGACATTGTTGGCCGAGCTTTGGAGCATTTTATAATTTGTCGTACGATGGTCGCTGAAAGTATCTGATTACCACCCATTTTTTCAGCTTTTTCTATATGTGTCATGGCATTGCGTATCATGGTTGATGAACAACCACTAAGCTCGTCCACTTCCTTATAACTTTTACCACTTTTTTATAAGATTTTGAATAATTTTAGGTTTTTCGTGAGTGCAGTGCTCACTTCGCCCCATTAAAGTTGTAAAATTATTTTTTTTTTTTTATTTTGCCAGCATAAATATTAAATAAAGCAATAAAACTTACTTTCTATTAAAAAATTATAATTTTTTTTGACCGAAAAAAAAAGTTATATTGTTACTTCCCCTGCACTACTATTTCACTGCTCGCTCAAAAACGGCACATGCAGCAATGACTACTGCTTCAAAAAAAAACCGTTACAGTTAAAATGTTTAAAATTTGCAGAGATGTAGATGATAAACTAAAGATGATTATTGAAATCGATAATCTAAACAAAAATCGTTTTAGGTATACAAAAAACAACAGAAGTCATATTGCAAGTGTGCACTACTATTTTACTGCTCGCAACTGTATGTACAATTATTCATACTAGAGTCCGCCCAGTGGTTCGCATTAAAAAACTTATATAAAAAAGAGCTATTTTTATCATCGCTTTTAAAAATAAAAAAAATGCTAAAATGTTGCCCTATCCTTATATCTATATCTTCTTAGAGTTCAATATACATATCTCCATACCAAATTTCATCAAAATCAGTCAATTAGTTCAGCTAAGGAAACATATTTTCCTGATAAGAGCGAGGCACCACTCACATTAAAAAAAAACTTCAATCTATCTCCATACCAAATTTCATCAAAATCGGTCCATTAGTTAAGTTGAGAAAACATATTTTCCTATTGAAGGGGTGGTACCCTCTATTTTAAAACAAATACGTTTCCTCAGGGTTCAATCTATTTCTGAATTTCATCAAAATCGGTCCATTAGCTTAGTAGTAAAACATTTTTACCTGTTAGGGACGTGGTACCGCTCACTCAAAACAAATATCTTTACTCAAGATTCAATCTATCTACATACCAAATTGCATCAAAATCGGCGTAGTGGCACAGTCCGTGATACCATTCTTTCCCATTAGTGGCAATGCCACGCCTCCTTAAAAAACTTGAAGATTTTAATACCTTTTTTTGTGGTACAATCTCCAAACCAAATTTCTCCAAAATCAGTCCACTTGTTTAACCGTGGAAACGTATTTTCCTGTTGAAGGCGTGGCTCCATTCTATATTAAAAAAATTCACATTCTGCACTGGTCCTCTTCATAACCATTACAACAAAAAAAAAAATTAAGCGATAATGTTGTGTTATGGCAGTTAAAAAAGGATGGATGTATAGATAATCCTCACTCTCTCACAAACAAAGAGTAAGAAGCTGTTGCATGTCTCAACTCTAAGATTCGATTAGGGGCCGTCCATCAATTACGTGAGGTGTATTTTGGAAAATTCGGAACCCCCTCTTCCTCTCCTTGATCAGATTTGGTGAGCTCTGACGGGACCCCCCCCCCCCCTCCCTTCCATGAGACTTGCCTTATAATATTTAAATGTAATCTGCTATAATAATGCTTAGTCTCTGCACTAAAATTTGACGTGAGATTTTTTTTGAACCCCCTCTCCCTTTGTGAGACTTGGTGAGATTTTTCCGGACCCCCTCCCCCCTATTTTGACTCACGTAATTTATGGATTTTCCCTTATACTTACTATTAAAAAACTGTACTGGAAAGAGTAATTTTTTGTCATCGCTCCAAAAATTTAGATCATAGTACCATGTTGCTACATCCCTACCACTATCTCTTTCTCTTACTTAGGGCGCAATCTATCTTCACACCAAATTCATCAAAATCGGTTCATTAGCTTAGCTGTGAAAACATATTTTCCTACTGGGGGTTGGTACCGCACACTTGAAATAGCAAATAGCTTGCCTCAGGGTTCAAACTATCCCTGTACCAAATTCCATCAAAATGGGCACATTAGCTTAGTAGAGAAAACTCTTTTTCCTGTCAGAGGTGCTGCCACTCCACCTAAAAAAATTTGAGTTTTTAGAAATCTTTTTTAGGGTTCATTCTATAATCTAAAAAAATTTTATCAAAATCGGTCTGCTAGCTTAGTAGTAATGACGTATTTTCCTGTAAGAGGCGTGGCACCGCCCACTAAAAAAAATGTTTTTACTCAAGATTCAATCTACTTACATACCAAACTTAATCAAAATCGGTGTAGTGGCACAGCCGTGATACAGTTTTTCCCCATTGGGCGCGATGCCACGCCTCCTAAAAAAAGTTGTGTTTTTAAAAATCTTTTTTAGTGTTCAGTCTATATTCCAACAAAATTTCATCAAAATCGGTCCGTTAGTTTAGTAGTAACGACGTATTTTCCTGTAAGAGGCGTGGAACCGTCCACCAAAAAAAATATATTTTTACTTAAAATCCAATCTATCTCCTTCCAAATTTCATCAAAATCGGTGTAGTGGCACAGCAGTGATATCGTTTTTTCACATTTGAGGCGGTGCCACGCCTCTTTTTAGAAATCAGAGTTTCTAATAATCTTTCTTAGGATTCAATCAATCTTCAAACAAAATTTCATCAAAATCGGTTCATTAGTTTAGGGGCCGTTCAAGTATTACGTAACGCAATTAGGGGGGGAGGGGGGGTCTTGTGAAACGTTACGATGCGTTACAGGGGAGGGGGGGGGGGGGTTCGAACAACGCGTTACGTAACATTGTTTTAGAAGTGAAACTACTTTAGCGGGTGGTGATTTGAAATGAGGTGTGTATAATGAAACGCTTTCTTTATGTGTATGCTTATTGAATAGCTACAGGCAAAAAATTTTATTGTAATGATAAAAGTTGATGGGATCTAGATAATTTACAGCAATAAATGATATGTTAAATTAAAGCACTTATCAAGCAGAATGTCCTAAAACTATCATCTTCGAGATTGGTTAACCAAAACCAGAGATGTAAGCGTGGAAAGATTTCCTATTTTTCTCATTTATTGCTGTAGCTGTTCTAGATCCCATCAACTTTTATCATTTTAATAAAATATGTTCGTCTCATTTTTCGCCATTTTAACATATTTTAAGCTTAAGCAAATGTTTATTACATTATGTGTGATTTTTATTAAATAACAATATGAACAAGTTAAGGTGTTATCTTCAGTCAGGCCGAAACTCACATACCCTACACTGCACTCAAAGTAGGTACATATATTTCAGTAAAAAAAGACGTTGAAGAGGTTAAATAATTCGAAAAAAGTGTGAAATGTTTAAGAAGTTGAAAAAGTCGTAAATATATGCAAAATGTTAATGTTGAGAGAGGTTGAAAAAGTCTAAACAATTTAAAATCAATGAAAAAGTCGAAAAAATAAAGAAATTTCATCACAATATCTTGCACGGCTTACGAGATATGGTGGTATAGAGGTTAAAATTTAGGACCGTGCCACGCAAATCTTTGGAGACTTGAAACCTAGCCTAATCTTAATTTAGTTCAAATGTACACCTAATCACCAAGTTTCATCAAAATCGCTGCATTTTTTTCAAAATGGGATTGGGCAAATATACATAGAGTATGGGCGGTAGGCGTGTCCATGAACCGATTACGTCCGTTTTGAATAGCAAGATGCCTGCAAGAAGGTCTGACCTGAGTGTGCTAATTTCATTCAATTAGCTTTCTTGGTTTTTCCGTAAACCTGATTTGAACAGACAGACAGACGGACATAGCTAAATCAACTCAGGTGGTGACGCTGATCAAGAATATATCTATATACTTTTTCATACCTACCACCGCCCTCTTCTATGCGTTACAAACAAAATGACAAAGTGAATATACCCTCGGTGTAGGGTATAATAAAGAAAATAAACAACATACGCATGTATTTCCGGTACTTTTCGCAACATTATTGTGACTTTTAGGTAAAAATGGTCACTTGGGTGTTACGTAACGTTTAAGGGGGGGGGGGGGGGGGGTAGAGGAAAACGTTACGGCGCGTTACATAGGGGGGAGGGGGGGTCAAAAATCTTCGAAAATTGCGTTACGTAATACTTGAACGGCCCCTTAGCCAAGGAAACGTTTTTCCTTTTTAGGGGCGTGGCACCGCCTACTATTGAAAAACAAATTATACATGTCCCCCCTTCTCCTCAATACCTTTCCAACAAAAAAAAAATTGAGCGATTACGTTGTGCTATGGCTGAGAAAAAGTGGTGCAACCGTTTAGAGATTGCCTATTTATATAATGATCTATTTTTCAATTTAGTTTATGAAAATGTTGCTCTCACTTTTTTCTTAAAAGTAAACAGATCATAGTTTTTAGTACATTAAAAATTATTTATTTTCACAAAGGAGAAAAACAGAACAAAGTTTTAACAATGCAACTACTGGATCTACGCGAGGACGTAAGAGGAAAAATCCAAACGCTGCACAAATTGAAATTAAGACGAATAACGATAAAATTATGACTTGTAATTTGCCATTGAATGAAGAACATACCCATATGACCGCCGCAGAAGTAGAACGTCATCTACAGTCAAAACAACCAATTATCTCTCTAATATCAGAAAGAGCATCGGCCACGGTTCCGAATGAAATGTTTAGCAATGAACCATCTTTAGACAGGTAAGACCAATTTGATTAAGTTGTTTCTTATCTAACATAACATTTTTTTCAGTGAATCCAATGACCATATTATTGATGGTTCCTCTCCAACACATGTTGCAGCGGAAGAATGTGTTCAAATGGAATATAGTAATATCTAATTTTATTTTCGCAGAATGCGATATTTTTAGCACTCTTATAAGTTAAAAAAAAAATCAATTGGATGAATTTGAGTTTTTACACTAAATCAACAGTTGACCTTTTCTACTGTTGTTGCCATTTAATTTACTAAAAAATGATTGAGGTGCATGTATGTTTTTGCGAATCTACGCACGATTTGTCAACTTGCGAAATTTGAGATACTTTCCGATTTTTAAACAAACTTTGTACGATTTATCGATTAAACGATTGGTTTTTTTTGTACGTTGTCAAAACCTTTGATTTTCAACTCTGAGCTTTTAGCTACTCTGTGCGAAGCGAGTGGATCAAAATAAATTTTTGTAAATCAAAATAAATTTTTTTTGCTGGCGACATTTACGTAAGAACGTACTCAAATTTTTAGTGTGTAACACAAACTAAAAAGTTAACCTAAAATTATATATACATTAGAGTGGATAATAACTGCACACTTCGTTTTTTTTAACGTTTTTGAAACGAAAAATTATTTGATCAAATTTATTTAAAGAATTTTAATATTGTTGTTGTTTTTAATTAAAAAAATTTTTCTGAAAATATCTTCAATATAACATATTTTTTTTGTTTTGATTTTTTTATATGTTATTCCTCAATCAATCTTAAGAATGCTTGTGCTTTCATATCGAAATTCCCGCCATAATGCAGATACATTCTAAGGATTGATTGAAAATAAAAAAATTAAATTAAAAATAAAATTTTATGTTGAAAAAACATGGTGCGCGTCGTCAGTAAAAAATTCGTAGTGTTCCGAAGTTATGGCGGGAATTCCGATATGAAAGCACATGCATTCTTAAGATTGATTGAGGAATAACATAAAAAAATCGAAACAAAAAAGAATATACAGTGAAATTCCCCATTACGGACAGCCCCCATAACCGGACAGCTCCCAAAACCGGACATATTTCAGCGACACTCACTAACTTTTCCATACAAAATACATTCCGATAGCCGGACGCTCCAATAACCGGACAAAAATACTGCGACGGTGGGTGTCCGGTTATGGGGATTTTCACTGTATTATATTGAAAATATTTTGAGAAAAATTTTTTTAAGTAACAAAATTTGTGTTTTAACAAATTTATTTATTTTATTTTTATAAAGTTATAGTCTTTCTTAAAAAATACGATTCAATGATTTTTTATTCTATCTCCTATAGTATTTGAGATATTTCGTTTCAAAAAATGTTCAAGAACGTCAAAAAAACAAAGTGTGCAGTTATTAAAAGAATGAACGACATTTTAAATAGTTTTCGAATTTAACTGGATTCGAAATCAGTTTTTTTTAGATATATATTTAATTGTAAAGATTGTCTTAAAGAAATTAAGATTTGTACATTCCAACAGCTAAGAGTAAATTCCTGCGTGTGAAATGAAGCGTTAAAAATGGTGTAGATTTTGTTGGAAATGCGCGCAGCAAATATGCTTCACTATCAGTTATATCGAAATTATGTGCAGAATTGGAACTTTGTGTTAAATAATCCTCACACAACTTGGAGAAGTCCCAAAGCGTTAAATAGCAATCCAAGCCACCAATAGCAAGTACATTTCCGTCTCTACTAAAGGACATAGTGTGAATGGAGTCGCTATGACGCAGTAACGACATTATCAGCTGCCCATGCGAAAGATCCCAAATCAAAACAGAACAATCAGACGAGCCGGATGCCAAGTAGCGTCCGCAAATAGAAAACGCCAAGCAATAAATAGGTCCTTTGTGCCCAGTCATCAGACGCACTAATTGTCCGCTAAGCACGTCCCACAAGCGAACAGTGCGATCGCTAGATCCGCTGGCAATGTAATTAGAGTTGGGATGAAATTGAACACAGTCAACATCTGACAAGTGCCCGCAAAATATGCGCAGTGGTTGGTTCGAATCCGTGGCCCAAAGTCTTGCAGTTTTGTCATATGAACTGGTTGCAAAATAGTAACCATGCGGCGAAAAACGAACATCCCATACGGGAAACAAGTGCCCTTTGTAAACAACGATGCAGGTCCATGTGTGCAGCGACCACAGGCGTATAGTAGTGTCCTCGGAGCAGGATAGGAGCAAATTCTTTTCAGGTGCAAAAGAACATCGATAGACAGGGCCACTGTGTCCATAGAAAATTCGTGCTGATTCGCCAGTACGATCATCCATCATACGTACCAAGACGTCTTCCGCATCTTTATCAACGTCTTTCAGTTGCTCAGCATTTTTCATTTCCCGCAATTTGGCTAGCGTCAAGGACCAAACTTTTATGCTGGAATCAGTAAAGCCAACTGCCATCATTGACGAGTCTTCGGATATTTCGGCACAAGTAACGATATTGTGGGAATTTAGTATTGTGTAAAAGCAAACAGAAGGGAGGGAGTCCTTGTTTAGAGGTACACGTTTTGAGGATTCCCGCAGAGCCTTTAATTTTTCCCATTTGTCGGTGTCTTTTAGTTCTGGCAGTGGTATTCGGTCAATTGATGGAGCATTCGGATCAGATTTTGATTTCTTTGAAAAAAGTGGGTCCTTCTTAGGTTTTTTTTTCTTTGGCTTATCTGGTGCATCTGGATCGTTGTCCTCTTCCTCTTCAACAGCAGCTGGGGCAGGAGTGGTCAACGACTGAAAGTCCACTTCTTTAAGAAGCCCGTAATATACGCGAATTTTATTGTCTTGGCGTTTCGCCTCCCCAATTGAGGAACCTGCAGTTGAATCGCATTGCATTTTACTTCGAGCTGTACCCTCGTAGGTGTCAAAATGCAGATATTTGGCGACAATCTCAGAAATTACCTCTTGTTTTCTATCTTGAATATGTCTCTTGAATAATGAGTGTGAATCGCGTGACATTCGAATAATGAACTTATCAGTCTCCATTGCACTCACAAAGTCATTATTTTCCATATCTGATCGTTTTGTAATTAGTAGCAAATTTTGCAGGTCCTCACGATAGTAAAGGTCCAGGCCAGGTCCATACTTTTGAACAAGCTTTCGAGCTTGTTCTTGAAAACCGCACTGGACTAACTTAAAATAAATTTGTACCAAAATTGGGTAGAGCACAAGGGACAGCTCGTGTTTGTATATGTCAAGGGATTCTTCGACAAAACAACGCAATTCCCCGTATGCGGCCTCATAAATTTCTGGATCATTGCCGTCACTAGACGTGCAAGCATTTAATCCCATTCCATTTGGTTGTTCACTTGCGTCTCCTAAGGCAGAAGTTAACATGGAACTTATTTCGGAGTCATTAACTTCTTCCAGCTCATCAACTTTTAGATTTGCTTCTTGACAAAGGAGTTCTTCAGTCTGCTTAAGGTTGTATTTTTTGATCAACTTCAGTAACGCCAACAAGTCGCGCTTATCTGGATTACTGGAAGTTCCAGATGGGGCATTACCTCCAACTATTGAACCAACAATGTTATTATTCATTTTTAATTGAAATATGCAGTTAAAATTCGTTTAATATTAAATAACTCCGACTAAAACATTTCTTGTTCCAGTTGCGTTTGACGTCTAGGGATGCCAAATAATCTTTCGATAATATCGAGTTTTTACTTGAGTTTTTCTTCTAATTTAAATCAATTCACTATTTCTTTAGGGCGGTTCACATTATCACACATGTTCTCCTTCATTGCTTGACAACATGTGTGACTGTCAATATTGCTTTGCGTTCACATTATCGAGCATGCCATCAAACATCAATTGCAGAACAATTTATTAGCGTCCACATCGAAGTAAACTGCCTGAAATCTTATTTAAAATGAAAAATATTCACTAGGCTTCACAGTCAGTTCACACAGGTTGTATAGTTCGACAAGCTAGCAGAAAAATCAAAAATTTTTGAAATCCATCCAACATGTGTGTCAAGCGGTCCATCCTACCGTTCACATTATCGAACATTGATGTTGTCACACCATGTTGGACAGCATGTGTGATAATGTGAACTGGGCTTTTAAGAAAATTCAATTTAAATTTATTGTTTTTATTTATGTTATTTGTTATTGTTCAGTCTGACAGTCGCATCGGGAAAATCGTACGCAAAGGGCTTGATTTTGAAATCGTACGGGTCTTGCGTCACAATGCATACAAAATTGTTGAAATCGTATGAAATATCTAAATTTTTAAATTTTTTGCTGAAGTTCCGTTCTTTTTCTTCTTTTTAGGTAATAGGAAAAAGGCTTGTCAGCTGTTTTGTAGAGTAAGGAGGTAAGTCCAATAGTGCATATTCCAAACAGTTGCACAGTATTTAGGCTAAGTTCAAACAAGCATTTTTTCAACGCACGATTTGATACTTTTCACTCGGACAGCGTTTACTATACGTAATATGCATTGCCCAGAATTAGTGCGGTGGCGGTAGAGCCGCGACGAATATACACTGTCAAAAATTATAATAAACTTGATCATGTGAAATTGAACAAAATTGCGGCGTACCTGCCGACGGTTAGCCGTCGATTTAGAATTACATAATTCTATTTTTACGTTGGATCTGTGTTGCATTTCTTTCTCATTCTCTTTGTCCATACGATTTTCTCAGCAAAATTTATTGCTTACAAATTTTTTTTGTCACTCTTTTCTTCATACGATTCTCTCATAAAAAATCAGACGTGAAAAGCAGTCGTCCGCCGCAATTGTGTTTATTCAAACGATTTTTGTCGCTTTTTTTTTCACAGCGTATATTCGTCGCCGCTTTACCACCACCGCTCTAATTCTTTGCAAAGCAGTAGAGTAAAATCTACGCTGTTGAAATTACTAAATTTTCTTTCCTAGTGCTTAAATACATCAATACATATATATGTGCTTTGAATCAATGATATTTGGTTGTTTTCACTACATTTTAATCGATTCCATGTCATAACCCGAATGGTCTTAAGGCCCAAAAATGTTTGGGCCTTGTGTCCACCTAAAACCGGTCATAGTGATCACTTAAAACGATGGACGTAACACCCATGAGTGTTATGACCACTTTTGTTTGGCTTGAATACTAAAGGATTTTTAAATTTTTTCTAAAAATTCACTTACTATTGTTGTATGCATTAATTTAATATAATCGGTAATTATTTTGAAAATTGTACATTTCACTTTGACCTTAAAATATATTATTTTTGGCGTCATTCTGAGCTCCAGTCTGCTTCATTTTTTTTGGAAAGAGCTAATTTTTTTTCTATATTAATATAGTTTGTTATGGAAGAAAATTAAATAAGTAAAAGGATACCAAGTGAAGAATCGGCCTTCAAATTAAGTTTTACTAACCAAAGCAGGTAATTATTGACATAAAATAAGATATCTTACTCTCACCCATCTAAAAAATAAAAAAATCGCAATAGGTTATTATTAAGGTCCCAAAATGTAATGGTTGTTAATGGCTCATAGCTGAGCTTGATGTTATTATTGTCAAAAAAAACAAAAAAAAAAAAATATTTTGCTAAGACGTAGTTTAAAATAAAGGTGATAAATAATAATAATAGATGTTTTCTCTTAAGGCTCCGGAACATAGAAAGCAGCGCATGCATCGCACGCATCATATGCTTTGACAGAAGAATTGATTATATATAATGCATATATGCATTTATATGGAGAGTGATATATACACAAAAGCGACTGACGCGCGCACTGCTTTCAATTCCCAAAATTCGTCAACTTTCAACTTTTTAAACGCGTTAGACGCTTTTGACAGCTAAAAGAAACTAAACATCACTATTTGACATATTGAAAAATAAATATTTACTTATTTGTGCAAGTTTTGTTTAATTTCGAATTCAATGTGAAAAAAAGGTAAATGGAATGGAATTAATTATTGGAAATTTGCGTGCGATAAGATAATTTCCAAAAAAAATTTAAAAGTGAATAAAAAATGTCAAAATAAAAGCGCGCGTTCTATGTGACCTCACACGCATTAGTCGCATCCGATGCGTACCGGAGCCTTTACTTTTCTTTTTATATAAAAATTTATTTATGTCAAATTTTAAAACTAATTTTAGCTTAATGCTATTTAGAACATTTGTTTTATTTAAATATTGTTTTAACCATTTTTGACATTTGAGCACCGATGCAAAAATTTCCATGCTCATGACAGCGAACTTGTGCACCGACGTAGAAATACCGAACTACAATTTTGAGGTATATATTTCGCATTCACACAAGTAATAACTACTTCGAAGTCATACGCCGGCGCTCAAATTCGGTGTGTGTGATAAATGTTACATATTTTTTGATTCTGGCAGCGCTTTTTTTTTTGACAATCCAATATGCATTAAATGGAAATTCAGATATAATATGGACAAAAGAAATTTGTAGATGATCGACATAAAATAATTGTATTTTCTTAAAATTAGTGCGTATTAGCGAAAATAAAAAGAAATAAATACATTAGGTAAAGATTACTAAATAATGCTTTATTGTAATAGCTTACAAAAAAAAATAAATCAGTCAACAATTAGGGCAGTGAGTGAGTAATTCGTTATTTCATAAATTTAAAGAGAAATTAAAGTAACAATTTTCAGAAGCATTAATAGTTAAAAAACCCCCACCAACACGACAAAAGATTGCATCTCTTCGGCTGCGGGGTGGGGCCCTGGCAAAACACAAAAAATAAAAAAGTTAAGAACAGCGTATTGAGTGTAGTTACAACAACAAGCGAGTGCAACTCAACAATAAATCTGTTTCTTATTAGCTTTTGCTTGTTTTTAGAGCAACAATTTACAGCTATAGCTGATAAAAATTTTAGAGAATAAAGCACAAAAAGAAGCCTTTAAATGCCCATTCTTTACAGTGTGATAGCGCGGGGCTCCACTGTGTTGGCCAAATATGCTGAGTGCGTTGGAAATTTTGCCGAGGTCACGGAGCAGATCGTTTCTAAGATGGCAATTGAAAACCATAAGCTGACGTATTCGCATGGCGATTATTTGATACATTACATTTACGAGAACAAGATAGTCTATATGTGTATTACGGACGATGTAAGTGAAAGTTTTCAATAATGCATGCACATCACGCCATCACTCATAACTTTTTTTTTTAGGCATTTGAACGCACGAGGTCCTTCTTATTTCTATCGGACATCAAACAGAAATTCATTCAAACGTACGGCCTGCAAGTGGCCACAGCCATTGCCTATGCTATGAATACGGAATTTTCCAAAGTACTGGCTGAACAAATGGCGTTCTTTAGTCAATCGCGAGAAGTAGATTCTATATTTCGAGTTCATGGACAAATAGACGAGTTGAAGCATGTTATGGTGAAAAATATTGGTATGTGTTAAAAAGGACTAGTTCATCCGAAGCGTGTTAGAATGAACCAGTATAGGAAAATTTTAGTTTATTAGAGGAAGTAGGCGGCCTTCGGCTGCGACTCAGGGCTTACATCCTCCAATATGTCCAACAGATTTCGCGGTGGACTTCGGCCGCGGTTTACTGTAGTATATCCAACACCGGTTTGTTATCGAAGCCTGTGTTTAACATTGCACAGTGATCCGTGGCCGCAGTTGCTCGCGGGAATTAGAATGACTTAAACTATTGTACATTGATTGCAGCACATAAATTACGAAAATTTTTTTCACAAAATTTCGAAAAAAGCTCGAAAAGTGGAAATTTAGGGTCAAATGTTTTGCGAAAAGTAAATTTTTACACGTAAATACTGCCAGTAAAATTGAAATCCGCATGTTTGCGGATAATTTGCTATACATTCTAACTGACACAAATGTAAATTGCATATTTTATTTAACGGATTTTATTAATTGCAATGTTAAAAAATTGTTCTATTTTCAACAAAAAGCTTTTATCGCCGTTATTAAAGAAAATAAAATTAACATTAAATCTAAAAGTACTCTGAACATACAATAAAATCAATTCAAAATTTTCGGGAGAAACGTGATATGGCTACAAATTCGTGAAACGGAACACGTATGACCCGTCTACTTGGAATTTTCAAAACAAAGTGTTATTTAAATACTACAGGTAATAAGTAAATAACTCCCGGAAAAGATTTTATTTATGACTTAAATTTTTTTTTATTAAGGCACAAGCTAAAACAAGATAATTTGAAAAAAATTCTTGCAGCGCCAATCTAAGATCGTTCAATAAACGATTTCCTTCAATGTGAGATATCAATTACCTATTCTGAAGAAAGTTATTTTATTAGTTAGAAAAGCTTTCAAGTGTTTATATATTGCGAACCAGTAATTGTAATGGGATGGAATTTTAAAAATAAAATTATAGTTTTTATAACTAATAAATAAATAAAAAAGTCAAGTAATAGTTATTTTATGGTATGTTATGTTGAATATAAAACGCTTTATTTATTGTGCTTTTCTTCACATTACAGATAGTTTGAGAGACCGAGGAGAAAAATTGGAACTTCTTGTGAACAAAACCGAGAATCTAAGCAATAATGTTTGTATTGATTAAACTATTCAAAATCGCATTATATAATTAATTTATTTTTTGCAGTCGGTTGCATTCCGTAATGCTTCACGTAATTTGGCAAGACAAATGTTTTGGAAAAATATTCGCCTATATGTGGTAGTGGGACTAGTGATTATATTCGTCATATATGTGATTATTAGCATGGCCTGTGGTGGTTTGGCATGGCAAAAATGTGTGAATTAAAATAGATGAAACTTCGATTTATTTTAATTTATTGTTCAACATTTATTTGTATAATTTAATCTTCGGAATTTCATCATTAAATAAATATAATTTTTTACAACTAGTTAGTGAGTAGAAAAGCCTTAAAACATGATATTCCACTTTGAGTAAAGAAATAAATGTTCGTTTTTATTAGTTAGGATACATATGTGCTTAAAAATTTTATTTTAATTGATAAAAGGAACCTCCTGTTCACATAAGATGAGCTTCGCAAAGTGGTCACTATATATCTTCCACATATACAACATCGTTTACTTTTACTGATCCTGTCTGGCGGATTCCTAAATGAACACCCAATACTGGACTTGCGTATTTATCCCATTTTCGGTACCTAGGAAAAGTTTTTACTCAACATGAAACCGAAAGAATGCATATTCGAATTTTACTTATTCAAAGTTTTCAACGGTTCACTACCGGGATCACGTTCGCCTGTGAATGCGTTAATGTTTGGAAATATACATCGTGTGCATGGTGATACATTTCTGAATACGGCATCATCGCCTATTTTAATCCATCTCCAGTTATCTTCTGCATATGGAACGCTTTCGTCCATTTTAAGGTGAAAATTTCCACGAAATTGGAGCGCATGAACAGGCCTTGGAATGCGCGTGTTTAAATCTTCCACTGATGCTAAGTTCATTAGCATATAACTGGTGGCGTCATTGAATGTGCCCTAAGCAATAAAATGTTTTCAGTTTGTATTATAATTTTGAAAAATTTATACCGTGTCTTGAGTTGTTATAAATGGTTCTTTCCTCATTCGTGGGTTTATAGCTCGAACAGGCTTTGGATATGGGAAATAAACCAAGCGCAGACCGCTTTCTTTCTGAAGAATAACCTTTGAAAACCAATTGTCATACTTTTCACCGCACAGCATAGCGTTAAGCTCAACTCCCCAAACCGATGTGTGTACATCCTTGCCGGGAGATTGGTCACCAAGTGTTGCAAAATCTAGTTCAAGCGATGTGTTGATACCCGGAGAAGTTAGCAATAAAGTCCTTGGGTTAACTATAGTAGATTCGATCAGAACCAATTTAGGGTAGATCCGTGCCGTTATCATTTTATCATTTTCATCGATCAGCATAAGACATCGATCTCTGAATCCTTGTATGCGTCCACCAAGCACATCACATTCCACTTCAGAGCCTGTCTCAAGTTTAAGTGGAGCGCAAGATTTGATCGGAAATATGTTGAGCTGAGCCAAGGTACCCACACGACGCCATTTGGATGGCATCACATCCTTTTTCCATTGCTTGTACAACCAGTAAGACAGACCTGTTAATGTTGTTACGCCGATCCCGATCCCCACACTGTACATCAATTTACTAGGGCCTGCTGCAGTGGCTGTTATGTGAGCAATCGGTGAAATGTTTAAAGTGGGTAATGATTACTTGAAATCTAATTCTTATATTATTTAAACTTACTTGACATTCTGATTCTTATCTATTAATACTTGTAAAATGGCGGACAAAGCGATACAAATTACTTTGCTTTCATCGAATAACTGAAAGTACGGCAGCAAATCAGCAAACAGAAATGGAATGCATACGCAACTCAGTGTCGCACTTTTTGCTTTTGTTGCCCACTTGTTGGTTCTTTTTTAGAGAACTCATTTGTCAATTAATAAGACCTGTTCTGCGATGAAAACTTGTGAGAAAACAGCAACAACGAAAGCTGGAGAGTAAAATGACCCAATGAGAAAAATATCAATTAAAAAAACATACAGAAAATTGGTAAGAGAAGACAGGTGGCTAAGGACATGGTTCAAAAAAATATACATAGTTTGATTTTGAGAAATCTTATAGTAGTACAGGAAAATAAGTAAACAGGAAAACATGAGGGATTTGCCCAAACTTTGGTTTCATCCTCGTAGAAACCATATTTTTAAAGATGAAATAAAGGTTTTTTTAAAAGAAATTTTAAACGTTTTTTTCTTAAGTCATAAAAGTCACTCAACTTAAGTTCTAAGTGTATACTTAATGCTGCCAACTCCAGATTGGCAAAAATCAGTACACTATCAGTGAAATAACAAAAAAAAAGGTCTTCATGATATGGAATGCGAACAATTTTGGCACGACAAAAAGCAGAACATTAATCTGTGAAATACCTAAAAAAAAAATGATCTTAACGATTTGGAATACAAACATGCTACTAATATATATACATATGTATATTATGTGCTAAGATTCCCAAACTCTAATTGTTTTGGAAAATATGTGTCTAACAGCAACTTCCGATGGGCAATTACTTATGTAGTCACAGATACGCTTTGGTGTATGAACGGCTTAATTTATCTATCTTCGAATTAACTACAATTATAAGTGCGATTGGTGGCGAAGACTGTGTTTATCATTGACTCTTGGACTACATTTGGATGAGTGGAAAATGAACTGTTAATGATCGACTTCTTGCATGGATAAACTATATTAAATTTGTTTCGACATGATTGAAGCTTAAGTTTCCAGAATAAGGAATGTGCACACGAATAAATAGTTGTGCGACTGAATGCCACTGTGGGCTCTCCATTGAACTCACAAAGTTACTTTTAACCAGATGGCACTTAATCGCACAATATTTTATCGCAAGTATGTCAGTGCAATGTTTTTCCTATTTGTGTAGTCTTAAGGTGTTAAGGATGTTTACCCTTAAAATGTGTTACAAAATAATTTTTTAATACTTTTTCTTAAACAAATATTAAAACTAATATTTACATTGATTTTTTTTCGTTATGAATTTCCCACCACAAACTTGGGAAAAAAAATTAATGATTATGATCGGCAATAATCAACAATAATATTTAGTATTATTTTTTTCTCACATGATAGGGGTCAGTACTTAAAAAAATATGTTTGACAAGGAATATGTGGGGAGAAGTGATTAGAATATCGACTATGAGCAATTTGGCTGCAAGCTGATGTAATTTGAACACAACCCGATATCTGGCGTATTTTTATCACTATTTTCAATTTATGTATACCCGTTTTAATGGGTCCGAAGACTGTTACTTAGTGGTCTTAAATAAATTTGCATGAATAACAAATTGGAACTTTTTTTTTGCACCGGGCAGGCATTAACTGATTAACCTTTACTATCAATATGAGCGTGGCTGGGCAAAACGTACTGCACGCGGGACTGCGGCAGAATGAGAACAACTTTTCATATACGTATATAAAGCAGAGAGCGTAAAATTTAAATCAGTTTGCTTTGAAAAGCGAACAAAGCACAACTACACATGCATTGGAGAACATTTAAGAGAAACACAAGTGTAGTGGTGCCCAGCTCTGAATATGAGTAATTAAGAATCTTAAAAAGTTGAATATTTTCTCGTTTCAAGTTCCGAACATAATTTGAAAACGAAGGCATTTATTCCTCTTTATAACGTTGAAATTCAGAGACGTCGAATTGTTGGGAAATAAGTTAATAGAATCTGAATAAACAGAACATTTGCCTAACAGATTCGTAATGTTAAATAATATTTCTTAGAGTTCCGCTCTAAAAAATCAATATAAGAAATAGTTATACGGCTGCTGATTGTGTGAAAAGGCAATTGACGTTATTCTGTTTAAATATATTTATCAAAATCCCTCTGCAGATAAGATAAGCAGTAGATTAAAGTTTAACCAAGTTCAGAATATGAGGTCTACGTTAACTGTCTCAATAGTTGGTGCTAGTGTAGGAGCCATCGTTGTACTTTCATGGTATACATACCGCAGTTATCGTAAGAAACGTATCGATATACCAGACGCACAGAAATGGCTTTATGTAGGCACCTTAAAAGAACTCACATTGTATCCTGTTAAGTCTTGTGGTGGATTGGAATTGGCTTCAGCAAAATGTGATGCCCTTGGCTTGCGTTGTGAAGATTTGTGGGATAGATGTTTGGTACTGTTAGACAATGACGGGAAACTAGGATTTGCCGGAGCGTATCCTAAAATGCTGGGCATAGAGTCAGAGAAAACATCAAAAGATTGCCTGCGCTTGAGAGCACCTAATTTGGCACCTCTTATGTTAAATGTAAATCAATTAATCAATTCAAACTATAAAACGAGAACTGAAAAACGCAAACGTGGCTATCGCTTACAGCTGATTGAATGTAATACTGAGCATCACATATGGTTCTCTAATGCAGTATTAAACCGAGAAGCAGGATTGCGGCTGTACATTTCCATTCCTATAATTGAAAAAAGTACATGGTTCAAAACAAAAGCGGTACGTTCTATTTATAGCTAGCCATAATATTTTTGTAATGAAATTTTATTATTTTGTAGGATCTTATGCCATTTATGGTTTTGCATGACCGATCAGTTAGCAACTTGAACTCAAAGTTGACAAATAAAAATCATGTGCACCATAATCAATTTCGAAGTAATTTTCTTGTGGAAAGTCATGATTCCATTAATGCTTTTGACGAAGACCGATGGGAGTGGCTTCGAATTGGTGATGATATACGAACTGCAGTTGTTTTGCGCTTCAATTCGCCGTGTTTTCGTTGTATTTTACCCAATATTAATATAGAAACTTGCGAAAGAAATGCAGACTTTGAGCCCTTGAGGACTTTAAGAAAGTAAGAGCATTGAACGTTTATTTCAGTGAATAATTTTTACAAATTAATTTCAAACAGATTTCGACCATGTTCTAATAAAAATGAACCCGAAATGGGCGTGTATTTTGATCTGTATAAGGAAGGATGTATTAACAAAGGAGATGAAATTTACATTCAGTACAAGCACTAATGTAACCTATTGAAACTGCATTGTTTTTTTTTTCCAAAATGTATGCCTTGAAGCGGGATACCTTCAATCTACAATGGAAATCGATGTACTAACTAAAATAACATGTAGTCGTAAAGGCATAGCAGACAAACAGAATATTAAATAAATTTTCTTAGCTCCTGTTTATAAGTTTGTAGACCGTATAGTAAAATCAGAATCCAATAGTAGAAATTGTTAAGCTCAATATTTCGCTAGCTAAGCGAATTCGTTTAAATATGCATTTATTTGTTTCAAAGTGTAATATAATCCAATTTGAAATAAAATTTTATATGTACTTATATACAAAAGTTAAATAATGCTGCTTCTATTTATTTGCTGTTTATGAATATGATTGCATTTCAAATAAAATTGAACATAAAATAAAATTCAACTATTTGCTTAATATTATTATTAAGGATGAATTACCATAACTCAATATAAAAGACAACCACAAGCAGTGCTACGCTAGAGGAGCGTCCAGAAAACCACAATAAAAATTTTTAAGAGCGCTTTTCATGAAGCATCGCACTCCTTCTTTTAAAATGACCACATCAATGCGCGGTGTGGCGCGGGTTTTATTTTTCACCGCATGGTAGACTATTGGCATTTGCACAATTGTTTAACTGGGGTGCTGCTAACATGATGCCGTTGCTTTATCAAGAAGAGTCCTTTGATGTTTCATGTGGTTCGCCAATAGACCACATTTAATTTAGAACAATGAGTACTAACAAAACGATAGGTAAGATTCTATAGATTGATTACAAACGAAAATGACCAAAAGTTAAGTACATTGTGTACTTGCGAATTTTTGTAACTTAAACCATTCAAAAAACATAAGTATTCAACCGTTACTATATTTTTTCCTTAACTTCTCGGTTAAGAAATGGGATAGACAACATAAAAAATATATTTACGAATAGTTAATGTTTAAGTTTTCAAACATTAACACTTTTTTTTCTGCATCCTATGCGGTGCGTTATAGCTTTCATCAGTAAATGAAATTTGTTACCGCGGCTTTCGGTAAATTACATAGAGTTGGGAAAAATTTTACGTTTTGGAGTTGTCTACATTATATGTAAGAAAACTATACTTATTGCGCCTTCTGTAATATAATGTTGTTAAATCGATTGAAAATAATCACACAAAAAAATATAACAAAATGATTTAAGAAGGGCCATATCCAGTATTTAATTTCGATGCTACTTTACTAAACTGAAAAATACACAGTAAAAGCAGATATATATAAATGTATACGAAGTTTAATTACAATCTGTTCTAAAACCCTCTTGACATGATATTTTAAAGCTTTTATTTCTATGATAAGGGCTACGTCCACTTGTTCAATTCCTTTAACTTTTCGTCTGACTGGTACTATTGGACCCTTCTACAAAGCCTCATTACAGTCATAATAGCTTAAGTTTTATGTTTCCACGTCCACTTGTCCAATTGTTTCCACTTTTTGTTTGAAAGACATCTTTGTATTTTGTTACTTTGTACAAATTTGCGTTACTTTCCGCTAGAATAAACTCCAGATATAATAACTAAAGACTTTAGCTTTAATAAGAGATGCCACGCCCACTTGCCAAATAGTTTACTTTTCATCAAAATAGTATGACATATGTAATTTATATTTTATGCCATCCATGGGAGCTGCCACGTCCACTTACTTAATCCCACCCACCTTTTGTCCTGCGCATGACGTCACCAGTCGTCTACGTACCTAGTTTCACTGCAATCTGCTTGATAGCCTTTGAACAAATAAGAATTGCAAATTTTGGGAAGTACCTTACCCCATTAAGATTCGAATTTCATGGAATCATTTCTTAAATAATATCTATATTATACATATATATACTATATACAGTTTTCAATATTAACCTTAATCCTAATAATGGGCCTTGTCCAGACATATGTATAAGGCTACTGTAATCCGCTGACACATCGTGAAAAAATCAAAATGTTTTTATTTGTGTTTTTGGAACAAAATTTCATAATAATATGTTTGTACAGAGCTTATTGTTCAGTACTTTAGTGCAAAAAACCACAAAAAAAAAAAGAAAATACAAGCGCAAAATGCATTAAAATGGGCAACGAGCTGCTTATAGTACTAGTTTCAATGACTGCTACGTCACATCATCAGTTTGTGGTTTTTTGCACTAAAGTACTGAACAATAAGCTCTGTACAAAAATATCAAAATGTTTTTATTTTGAACCGCTCTAATGTACACAGAATAACTGAATAATCATTACGGAAGATTTACCAATATTTGCTTTATTAGTTTCACATTAAATTTGCCGAATTTTTATTTAATCTATTTTTTTGAGCACTTTTTAATATATAATTTGAGAGTCGAATTTTTGATTTTGATCAGAACATAAGTGACGACCTTTAATTTTATTTTTGGCAGACTTGTAATGAATTCAACACAACTCTGTTGACTTTATGCTCTTGCGCCTTACTAACTTTTAAAATCACATCATTCCACCTTTTGGGACTCAAGTTATCGTTGCTTTGACTCTTTTTTTAGTTTTATATTTTTAACGACGCTTGGAGTCAACTTAAGCTGTAGTTAGTGAATCCTCAAAAACTACTTTTGAAAGTTTTGCTCTCCTCGAAAAAATCACCGACATGATGCAATATTTTTCTTTGCCCTGAGGAAATATTGCATTATGCAAAATTGTGTGCGCGAAGGAAGAAATCACAAAGTCGTTCTTCACTTCACTCCATTGAGAGTGATAGGTAGGTACTTGCATGCATGCATACATATGTATGTACAATAAACTGGAGTTTATAAATTTTTGAATGTCTACCCTTTGAATGTATGCATTATTGTGTGCCAGTGATGGTATTTAGTTTTTTTTTTTTTTTTTGGAATAAACTGAACTTAGACTGGGAATAGATTTTTTGGATGGCGAATGTATTTCTTGTGCCATATGTACAAATCTAGAAAATTTACTAAAAAAATGTAATTGGGTATTCTTTTATGCATATTTAATTAAAATTTAGAATCAAAAAAAAATATATTTTTCCAAATTTGGCAGTTTAGAATAATTAAGTTAAGTAAAGTAAGTTCTTATAAAAGTTCGAATGTACTGAAAGTGCACCAAGTGTACTAAAAATAAGTCCGTTGTATTTGTGGAATTTTCACAAATGGTATGAAAATGCCATCATTAACAATTCATGCAGTGTCATTGACAATTTCACGTTATCTACTATTATTAAACGAGCTAAAATTGTATATTTATATGTATATTTATATATGGCTGAACTTTATTTCGGAAACGGCTGCAGCGATTTTGATAAAACTTCGGGATTTTGTTCATATGTGAACAAAATTAAGATTGGACTAGGTTTAAAGTTTTTCAAGTTTCTAACAGGGGCGTGGCACAGCCCTAAATTTTAATTTTTATTTCGTGATAACTCGCAAACCATTCAAGGTATTGCAACGAAATTTGGTAGACGGATGCATGTCATAAATATCTTAAATGCTATCAAAAGTGGGCGGAATCGGAACAGTGGGCGTGGTATATTTCAATAATTGAAAACTTTGATTCGATATTACTCGAAAACGGCACCGAGGATTTTCATAAAAATTTTAGAGTTAATACCGCTGAATGAGGTCATTATATGACCTATACTGGCAAAACTCGTTGAAGGGCGTGGCACAGCGCACAATATTTATAAACGTTATAATAAGAGAACTAACAACGCAATCGTTATGAAATTTGACATGTCAAATATACTGGCTATTGGGTATCTTGTAACAAAAAGTAGGCGAAACGGCACATGTGGGCGTGGCACCTTCCATACAAGCGAAAACAGTTAAAAGCTACATTTATTGTTCCATGAGAGTAATATTTTTTAAATTTGGTATAGAGTTACTATAAGCTTTGAAACTAAATGGATTTCGATGGGATTGCATCAGTGGGCGTGGCACCTCCCCTACATGCAAAAAATGTTAAGTGTTATATTTAGTGTGCTATGGGCGTAATTTTTTTAAAATTTGGTGTAGAGATGTCGGTTAGCATAAGCTTTGAAACTAAATGGACTTCGACGAGATTGCATTTGTGGCGTGGCACCTCTTATACAAGCAAAAAATGTTTAAGGTTACATTTAGTGTGCTCTTGGAGTCAAATTTTTTAAATTTGGTGTGTAGGTGTCGGTTAGCAAAACCTTTGAAATTAAATGAAAATCGACGAGATTGCATCAGTGGGTGTGGCACCTCCCATATAAGCAAAACACTTTAAATGTTATATTTAGTGTGCTATCGGAGTAATATTCTTTAAATTTTGTGTAGAGCTGTCGGTTACTATAAGCTTTGAAATTATATGAATTTTGATGGGATTTAATTAGTGGGCGTTGCACCTCCCATACAAACTTATAACGTTGATGCCATACTTAGCAAACTAAAAGAGTGATCCTAATAAAATTTGGTCTCAATATATTCAGCCTCATTCAACGAGTTTTCCAACGTCTTTCAGCTGCTTCATTATTTTTCAACCTCTTTCAACTTTTCTCAACGATTTTCTACATTTTTCAAATATTTTCAACGCTTTCAATATTTGATTGACTTTTTCAACCTCATTCAACTTTTTTCGAGTTTTTCAACTTCTTTCAACTGTTTCAACATTTTTCAACCTCTTTCAACTTTTTCCAACATTTTCCATATATTTTCGAATTTTTCAACCTTATTCAACTTTTTCCGAACTATTCAAACTCTTTCAACTTTTTCAATATTTTTCAACCTTTTCAACTTTTTTCAACACGTTCCATATTTTTTGGACTTTTTCAACCTCATTCAAGTTTTTTCGGCTTTTCAACCTCATTCATCTTTTTCCGAGACTTTCAACTTTTTTCGAGCTTTTCAATCTCTTTCAACATTTTGATATACTATCGAGTTTATCAAACTTTTTCACCTGCTTCAACCTCTCTCAATGTTTTTCAACATTTTTCATATATAATCAACTTCTTTCAAATTTTTTTTTAGCTTGTTTTCCGCTTTTCAACCATATTCAATATTTTTTAAATATTTCCGACATCTCATTCAATTGCATTACATTTTTTCGACTTTTTCAACCTGAAATCGAAAAACCGAACTTTGGTCGGTCTCCTGGTACTAGTGTATTAAGATGAATGCAGTAAAAGCAACAAGGGATTTGAGCTGTTACACAAGAAACACCAAAGCTCTATTCGCGGAGACACCTCAGTTTTTCTCCTTATGTATAAACTTAAAAAATAGCGGCAATTTTTTTTTTCAATACTACCTTATGTGTACATAAGGAAAATCGAAAAAATATTTGAAAAAAATATTATAAATAAGAAAAAATCAAATTTTCATCATTTTTTTGGCCAAAATCCAAAAAATTAAAATTTTGTAGAAATACTTTTCTACTTTTGGGAGAAATATAATACTATTCGGTGAAATGGACTTCTTTTGAATTTTCCTTCGAAAATTGTTTTTTGTGATATGAAGCGAGGACTTTTTTTTGTAAATAATGAGTATGTAAGGTGTGATGGATTTCCAAGTGAATGTGAGAAATATTTCATATTCGTAGCGTTTTCGGAGAAGCAGAAGTGAGAAACTTTTTTTTAACAAAAATATTTTGGTTGAAATGAAAAAAGTTAAGATCTTTTTGTTTTTTATAATAAAAATTTAAAATTTTTCAGGTGGACTACTTTCGTAGGCTGGTCATCTGGTAACCCAAGGCACATAGGACCGCATTTTTAAAAAAAAACACTTCGGGTGTATTTTGTCCGTATTTTCAGCCACATGAAAAATGTCGGAGTGGTTTGACAACAGTGGGTGGCATTTCCCATACAACTAAAATCACTAAACAAAATCTAATTAAAAAATTTTTTCACTGTTTCAGTAAGTCGGTTTTTTCGTAAAATTCAACGAAATCGGACATAAACTTTGTCCGCGCCGCTTTGACCTAGGAAGCTCAAATATTGGGACAATTATATTTATTCCTCACGCTAAAATATAGGCAAAAAAATTAAATCCATCTAAAAACATTTTCAAAATAAACACCGTAATGTATGTACATGTACATGTACAATGTACAATGTCTTGTCAAGCATTTTTCCCCATACAAATCGTATGGAAAACAAAAAAGCTCGATGAGCCACCAGTAAATATCAATATTATGAGCTATAATTTCACCAGAACTTTTTTTTCGTGTGCCTGCAACTTTTGAACCTGTTTCAAGCAAAAAAAAAAAAATTTGAATCACCCTAATGTACATACATATAGAACGAAGTTGTTGATAAGATCTGACCAAGCTAAGTCGTTTTGAAATGTCTTTTGAGAACTGATTTTTTTTTGCTGAAATTGCCATTTTTCAGATTTTGTTTTTCTGATCAAAGTTTTAGAGAATTGTGCGAATGGCATTAATAACTCGAATATGAAACGTAAGAAAATTACTTAACGATTTTTTTTAATCTGCACACCATTTCACACAAGATACGGTTGTTTATTGGTTGGTAAAGAACATTTTCTGAAAACAATATTATCGTTATTTACAACTGCAATTTATGCTTGACCCAAACCGTAATTAACAGGTGCATGGAAACTTCCTGTTTCACAGCATTCCACTGCTACCGTTAAAACTTATTTTTTACTGTTGTTACTGCTATGTTGTTGGCTTAAAAATGTGCAAGCCACTTAAGGTGAATTAAGCAATTAGTTAGTTCTAATGGAAAAGTATTTTAGAATGGAAGAAGAGTCATAACTAGAGCAGCACGTGTAGAAACGAAGACAGTAAATCCTACATACAATATATGCCTATTATATGCAGAGGGGACAAAAATGAATTGGAGTTATTTAATTGTTAGATTTTCAAATCTACTACACCAACAACAGTTTGTTCAGAAAGCGTCGTTATGAAATATGCCCTATTAAGAATCAAATTCCACTTAAACTTAATTTCGAAGAAGTCGAAATTCTTAAACATTATAATTGTTTTAATACACTGTGCGACAGCCAAAATCGGCGGGGGTTCTGAGTACCGGGAAAAGTTATATTGGTCAAAAAAAAGTTATACGTGTCCCGGCGTTTCGCTGGATCACGTCTAGGAATCGAGATATATCGATTTGAAGTTAGTATGTATTATATGTGGAATTTGTCACGTTTGGGGCTCTTTTGTTTGACATAACTCGAGAACGACTAGTCCGATTTTGCGGCAATAAACTTTGAACAATTAAGAATTACAGTTGCTTTAATCTATTGTTATACTGTTTCCTGACATAATCAACAGATTTGCGGTTATAAATAAATTTATGAAAAACAAACATAATTTTTTGCCTAAGAAATTAAAATTTTTTATTTTTAAAAATCATGTAAAGTCCAAAACGGGAAAAAGTGTCAAGTTTTATTACTTTTATGTAAAGTCACATAACCTTTTAGCAAATTAAGACATAAATCTTGAAAATCGATGAACGCGTTATGATTTCATTCACAATTAAGTGAAGGTATCTCATTTTGACAAGAATATTGATTTTTTGTTTCAATGTAGATACCTTCACTTAATTGTGAATAAAATCAAAACGCGTTCATAGATTTTTATGAATCATGTCTCATTTTTTTCATAGGTTATGTTACTTTACGTGAAAGTAATAATACTTGACACTTTTTCCCGTTTTAGATTTTTCATGATTTTTAAAATTAAAAAATTTTAATTTTTTAGGCAAAAAATTATTTTTTTTCTTCATAAATTTATTTATAACCGTAAATCTGTTGATTATGTCGGGAAACAGTATATAAATAGACTAAAGCAACTGTAATTCTTAATTGTTCAAAGTTTGTTGCAGCAAAATCGAACTATTCGTTCTCGAGTTATGTCAAACAAAAGAGTCCCAAACGTGACAAATTCCCCTATATGATACTTACTAACTTCAAATCGATATATCTCGATTCCTAGACGTGATCCAGCGAAACGCCGGGACACGTATAACTTTTTTTTGACCGATATAACTTTTCCCGGTAGTCAGAGCCCCCGCCGATCACTGACCCCTACCATTTGTCGCACAGTGATATTTATACTTTATCAATCGTATAAATATTTTGGTAAATATCGATCTACATTAATGAAAACAAACAGTGTTTTCAATAAGAATTCCTTGGTAATAGCTACTTTTTGAACATAATGCATATGATATGGCCTATTTGACACCTTGCTTAAAGGACGCACAAATTATTGTCAATAACCAATCAATTAATGAAGGGCGCCTGTCCCATCAGTGCACTTATTACTTCTTTATCTATAATTTACGGCACAGTTGCCCTTTACTTCATTACTTGCAATTTGAGTCGATGATACCACCAATTCTCATAGTTAGGTAGGAATCAGTAACTCTCACTACTACACTCTCTCTGATATTTTTGCTAATAAATTTTGCTAATCTGACACGATCTCTTTAGCTGATCACTGGCAGTGGAGCACAGTGCATTCAAGCAATGAAGTTGAAGCCTTCTGTTTTGCCGAGAAACAAGTCAATGAATGGATTTGTGAATAGCGATAAGGCTTTCGCATAAGGAGCTAAATGAAATACGAAATATTAACAAGAGATGCGTTGCGTCACAATGAGGCGTGGTAAGGTTGCAGTTTAAGTTAATTATTTTATCTGCGGCATAAATAAGACCAAGAAATTCTTTGATTTGATTCTGCCTGCTTGGCATTTTGTTCATTTGTTGGATTAGGCTGTTATGTTTCTCAGTATACATACATACAGTATGCAGGTTTTTCCTCATGCTGCTGCAATTTAAGACAGGTAGCATGAAACAACGCCACAGGTGGTCCAAAGAGAATTTTTTATCAGAGGGGTCCACTTTATTATCTCATTTCTTTGGTAAATATGTAGATTGCGTGGCTAGCGTTTAATCAACCATGCATACGTTGAGCTAGCAATATGTCTTAGAAGTCGTTATAAATCCAAAAATTTGGAGGTCGAAAATGAAACGATTGCTATTTTGTAATACGAGCATATGTATAACGACATAGAGAAGGCTTAAAAACAACCGAAAAAGTGAGGCTAATTCATAGGTTTTTATTGAGCACAACCTAAATGGGCCATTCTCTTAAACATACATTTCCTTTTTTTCTTTGGCCCTTTAAAAAGCAGTGGAATTTATCATGCGGAAAAGACAATTGCAATTTCCTTTCATTAATTTATAATCAAAGTTCAATATAACAGCTCGACGATGCGAATTGCAATGCGTTACACCAATCACATTCAGAATTAAATTTTTGTTGGCATCCTTGTTCCAACCAAACCCCTCCTTAGTATCTTGCCAATCGACCCACATAGTTGCGCCTCTCGCTTCGGGAGCTCCTTTGAACCCTTTTTAAAATTCAATAAATTATTTCCAAATTGACTTCCATCCTCTGCAATTTTATTTCTAACATTTATTTACTCGTATTCTCGTTTTTTGTTCCCTCTTATTTTTGCTTTTAAGCAATTTGTTCTGTTCTGTTCGTTTCGGTTCCTTTTGGTTGAACTCGAATAGAGGGTTGATTGCACAAGCTCCTGTTTCTATGCAGTTTCCGCAAGCTATTCACGAATGGAGGATAACTTTTTGGAGAATTCAACTTTGATTTTGCATAATTCACATTAAAATGCTTGAAAGTTTTTAGCACTTTTGTTTCTTAAAAATTCTGATTGATTGATACAATTGTCGGATGCTTTTTGTTCAGTGGCATACAATACGTACACATATTACGCGGATGTGAATAAAACTTAATATATGCGTGTTTGAACACCCTGTAAAATCGATTGCCTTGGCTCTTTGTACTTAAGTGATTCATATTAATTCTAAGCGGCATTGTTATGTTATTGACAGGAGCAGTACACGAAGCAATTTTAGTACTGCAGTTTTTTATTGCGAACCAACATATTATTTTCAAACTTATTAAATACTTTGTTATATTTTAATGGTTGCAGTAGATAACTTCTTTTCAAAACCATTTTTAAGTTTTTACCCGACGCCACAAATTCTGAAATCTGTCAACTCAAAAAAAAAAAAAAAATAATCTTTCGCAAAATGATGTCGTATACGCCATTTTTTTTTTTAAATTTTGCATCAAAGTTAACATTTGAATCTTATGCTGGCGCGAACCAGCGAATTTTACATTGTTTTAAACTAATTTTTTAGAGAAAAGTTCTTTACATGCCATTTTTGTTAATAAATATATATGTAGATTAGGTTAATAATAAATTTCTTCAATGAAATTGGGTTTTTTTACGAAATATTTGTTAATTTGTGTGGACCTGTGAATTATGATGTCGATATATTTGAATACATTCGTACATTGTAAATATGTATGTATGTATGTACTTACCTATATAAAAATGTTTCTCTAGTTTTAAAATAAAATACGAAGTTTAAAATGTTGTTGCTTATGAAGATTTATGTTTATATGAGCTTTGAAAAATCTTAAATTTTAATTTAGTTTTTGTATCAAATGCTAGTACATATTTAACTGCCTTAATGCAAATCACAGCAATACGTTCCATTACAAACCTCCATTTCCATTCCCATCTGGTTACATAAATACTGTACATTCGCACATAATTTTCACAATGAAAAGTTCATTCGGCAATGTGGTGATATGAATTATGAACTCATAAGTGAAGCTATATCCATGGATTCGGTTCGCTTTTAGGCCATGTACACTTTTAGTGTGGAGCTTTACTGGTGTCAACTCCTTTCACAGACTGCGATATGAACAATTTATTCCTCGTTTATTCACCTTCCATGCTGATGTGGTAAATTTCCCTCTTCCTCATTTTTGTCTTACTCGGTTTCTATACCATAAGTGACAGAGTGAGATACTCTCTGTGCTGTTGTAAGCAGATGCACTTTTAGTCCAACATTACATGTTAACCCATCTATGTATACAGAACTCTTTGGGCATTTATTGCTCGATCCAGTCTGTCAGCAAGGAAAGCATCCGGGTGATATATTGTTTTTTTTTTTTTATAATCCTTTGCGAAACTCGCTTGCAGTGTAGCAAAGTGTTGTGGAAGATAAAACATTCATATGGTTTCATTATATCAAATAGATGAGCATGGGCAAGTGCAGAGACAGATTTTTTTTCATCAAAAACCTTGTCGGTTCTGTATTATGAGCGAGGAAATGTACTGTGGGTAATTGAAATTTAAATGCTTCATGTTAGCATTTTTAAAATAAAATAATATCATGTGTTGAAGTTAAATGAAATTTAATTCAAAAATTGTTTACATAAAAAATAGCATAAATACGTAAGGGCGTTTTTTTTTGCTGTTTCACACCCATTACGCGAAAACATGAAGTTTTAGTTACATTTCTTATATTTCGAATGAACATATGAAAAATATTGAAAACAAATCTTCCTTATATGAATGTGGAGCCAATTGTAAGCGAATTTTAATATTTTTTTTAAAAGCTTAAGCCAACGCTCAGGGGATGCCCCCTATAAATGCAATTTACCGTGTTGGTTTTAAGAAAAGGATTTCTCCTTAGAGGGAAGGGGGATAGATGGAGTAATATCGATGAACATTCGTCTTGAATTCAGCGATGTCACAACTACCGGGGAAGACACAAGCAGGCAGGCTGTGCCACAACTTTATCGTGCGACCAAAGAAGGAATTATCGCGACAGTGTGATGTCCTGTTGAACCGGCGTGACGCAAAAGGGATGGGCCTGATGGGACGCCCGGGTGCTGCGAGAGAAAATACAGATTGATGGAATCAGTTCATGTATCACTCAAGAGCACATCCCATTAAAATACCTATAGAAAAGGGTTAAGCACCCTACGTTACGCCGGTGGTGAAGGGAATCGATAGAAGCGATGACAGATTCATCGCCTATTACACTAGTTTACAAGAAAAAAGATCTGGTTTCTCATAGACTTTTTTCGATGTATTTTGGGGCGTAGATTCCAAAAATAGCAAGCATTTTTTTTTGTTAAGAATAGTTTTCGAGATATCCCCAAAAAACCCCTTTTTCGGCACTTTTTTCATTTATTTGACTATATCTCCATAGATTTTTTTTCGACTCTAAAACAATTTTCAGCATTCGAAATATATTTCTGTTCCCTTTCTAACGATATGCTGTGTGCTTGAATCGGATAAGATTTGATGGAGTTACAAGCGCTCAACGTCCAAAAAAACTGACTTTTTTGGTCTTTTTTGAAAATCACTCAATTTCAATTGCTCCATTTGAATGAAAAATTTTTTGTTTTTCATATTTTTAAAATTTTTAATGAAAGACTATTCTTTTGCAAATATTTTAAGTATAATTTTGCGAAAATCGGATAAAAACTGTAGAAGTTATTTAAAAAAAAACAGTAAAAAACTTGCAATAAAATTAAACCAAAATACATACGTTTTTTATTTAAAAAGAAACGGAGAATAAAAGTAAAGAGCCACACACAAACACAGTCGTATGTATTTTCGTTTAATTTTATTGCAAGTTTTTTACTCTTTTTTCGAATAAGTTCTACAGTTTTTGTCCGATTTTCGCAAAATTTTACTTAGAATATTTGCAAAAGAATAGTCTTTCATTAAAAATTTTAAAAATATGAAAAAGAAAAAATTTTTCATTCAAATGGAGCAATTGAAATTGAGTGATTTTCAAAAAAGACCAAAAAAGTCAGTTTTTTTGGACTTTGAGCGCTTGTAACTCCATCAAAGATATAGTCAAATAAATGAAAAAAGTGCCGAAAAAGGGGTTTTTTGGGGATATCTCGAAAATGGTTCTTAAGAAAAAAAAAATGGTTGCCATTTTTGGAATCTACGCCCCAAAATACATCGAAAAAAGTCTATGAGAAACCAGATCTCGAGATCAACCCCAAATTTGTAAACTAGTGTTATGTTTAAATGTAGCAAAGAAGAATAAATTATGTTGCCCACAGTCTCACAAATGAACAAATTTTTGAAAGTTAAATGCTCCAGTGTGAATATTCTAAATACAAGTGTTAGTTAAGAAGCTAATATTTTTGTGCGCCACACAGTGGCTTACGTCCACACAAAAGGTATTAAAAAATAGAAAGAATCATCGTAGAGCTATAAGATTTGGTACTTGAGATGCTATTGATTAAGTAAAGGAAACAAAAAAAGTGTTTAATTCCGCCCACCAACACGACCATCTCCTATATAACAAAAAAAATTTAAGCGCGATATTTTCCATTGTATTGGACCAATTTCAAAATTACTGCGAATGCATATTTCTACGTGCTTGTTCTTATATTTTTGTTTTTCCAAATTGAAAATTTGTCGTGATATAGTTTCTTAACTGTTTTAATTAGTGCTTTGTGTTATTCTAAGATATTAGAAATTGTTTGCTTAAGATAACTGAATATTTGGTTTTTATGAAACAAAAATTAAGTGAGCCTCACATGTTCCGCATTAAATTTTGTGCGTTGTTTGCTAATAGTGGGTGCATTATTATATGCTTAGTTTATTGCCGTATGTCACTTTTTCATTGATTATGTTTGCTATATTAACATAAAAGCTTACACTTTCTTAGAAATATGTGTAAAAATCTAACTTTTATCGAAAAACACATTTACTTTGTTACTTAGAAACATTGATTGGACGAAATTTGACTTATTTTTCTAAGAAAGTTTAAGTAAAAGTTTAATGATTGTTTATAATGAGTGCACACCGGTCCTTGCCGCAAGACAGTTATTCTCATCTAAAAGTTACATACATACATGTAAATACTACTTTTTGACGAATTCCGCAAAATAAGTTAATTGGCTTCTGAAAAACAAAAAAATTTGTATCTAATTAAGCCAATATTTTGTAAATTAAAGCTTCTAATGACGAAAAAAAGAAAAAATTATAATAATCTGCATGGTGGATCTTTTTTTATTGGCTCTTAAATAAATACGCCTTTTATTCGGAATTATTTTTCCAGCGTTTCAAAATTAATTAACTTTAACTGATAAAATTTAAAAAAAAATCTTTTGGAAACATGCTATACAATTTTTAGAAAATTAAAAATAAAATATTGATCGTAGGAGGTCATAAATTTTCGTATATATTTCCACATTTGGACCAGTGTGCGCCGTTTAGATACACACTTTTTTTGAAACTGTTGGATTTTCGATTACCTATTTTGTATCACAGGAAATTATTGTAATTATATATAATTAAAGGAAGTTATTCATATATTTGCAAATTAGATCGCCTTTTTTTGCGTATTCGTTACCATACTTGGAAGTAAAAACAAAACAAAAACTGTCCCTATGGTACAGAGTTCGACAAAATCATATATATTTTTGGAACCCTTTTAGCGTCTTTTGACCTACAGTGTGCTAGTGTTGGAGATGGTATAGTACTGCCAAAATACACATGTGCACAGTAACGGTTTAACTGTGCTGACTTCAGTTTCACAGCAGCATTACTAACGTATGCGACTTTGGTCTCTCAGCTGGCTACTGATGAATTGGCAAACATTCTCATGCATCCAGAAATATGCTACAGACAACTGTAACTACAAGCGATTGCAGTATAAATTTCGGTTATACAGGGCTGTCGTACATGACAGATTTCAAAAAAAGTGTTATGCTACGGTGTGAAATACTTTGAATGTCTTATCTTTAGTGATTAAAATCGAGATGAAACTTAATTGATAATCGAATTACCTTTTTTTTGCTTCAAATTTGTTCAAGAAGGGACGAAACATTGCATGATATATCAACGGTTAACCACATAAATGTTGTAATCCAAGATTTCTATATCTAAGAAAACTAACTTTAAGCCTTGGTGTTGTACTACAAAGTGCCCCACTGCGTCGATTAAACATAGATAATTTCGATTGGATTAACTAACTTCTTTGTGTTAAAATGAAGACTGCAGAAAATCATATTTTTAAAAAGAAAATCAATAACTATGAAGTTATTTCTCAGAAACATTTGTGAACTACAAGATGTGCACTAACAACATGAAATCAAAGTTTTATCTTTTGAGTTCAACCAACTCAAAGGGCGGTGAGGGAAGAAAAATTTTACAGACACTGAACAGTTTAACTATCTCTAAGGACTCAAGAAATAATTCCACATAGTAAAAATTTTAAGAGTCCTTCGGGAAAATGTCATTTTGCATTAAGCTACGCACATGTCTTAACTTTTCTTGAAAAAATTAAGTTTTTATTTTAGTGTCTTTTAGTAATTCACCTCAAAAAAGATTTTCTCACACAATTTTTACCATCTGCATAAATCTCCATGAAAGTTTAATCGTATAGTTAGGTTCATGTATTGGCTTGGTGAATGAGTTATTAATATCATTGAGCCCTATTATGGATGTCATTGAAATATGAATGAACCGACCAGTGTAGTCAAGCCAGTTTTATTGGCAACCATCACAGTGCCCATTGCCTGAATCTAAAATAAGTGGCAATACATTAATCAACACATAATATATATTATTTTTCCGAGGACTAAAAAGAATCGTGCTTCACTTTCTTGCAGATTGGCCGTTTCTATTTTAACAAGAAAATAATGCGGGTTATGATTGTTTTTATTTTAAATCAGGGAATCAACGATAGTAATATCAATAGTGACCAAGAGGCAAGACGTTGTGAAAAATTAAGACTTTTTACCCCGATTCACGCATCTGTAACCTGTTTCATTTCTCACTGTTTTCAAAATTGAAATAAATGCAAAAAAAGACTTTACTTTTTAATATCTAAGTCGAGGCTTTTTACATATCTTCGAGGACACGAAGGAATTTGAAGAGCCTTAATCAAAGTGTCTAAGCCCTAAGAGATGTCCATGTGATTTATTATGATAACTTCAGAATCACTGAAACAAATGCAAAGTAAAAGTCTTAAGTCTTCTAAAGACAGTGGCTTGACGCTTGACGTTAGAACTGAAGCTTAAGTTTGGGTTAGCTTCGCCTAAGCATTGTTGTTGTTTAGCAATGAAAATTTGCGTTAGATGCGATAAAATCATTTCAGCTCCTCACAAATGTATAAAACAACCAAAAAACAATTTTTGTTTTGCGTTTTTGGATCAGGTCGTAATATAATATTATATATTTTGCTGAGGCTCTTGTTCAGTACTGTAAATGCAAAAAACACAACAAACATTTCAATCTTAACATTGTATTCTTTGCCAATCTATGGAAATGAAAAAAATATTACCGTTGGGCTAATTTGTTTAAAGTTCTACACTTACACATTTGCTCTTCGAATCTGTCGTCGATGGTAGATTTCCGAGGATTGGGCACCCCCACATAAGAATAACTCAATTATAAAAGTATTGTGGATACAGGCGATGATTTAAGGGGTTATATCTCCCTTATGCTATAAAAAATAAGGCTGTTTTCAATATTTTTTTTTAAGAAAGACATTTGAGATTAAATGTATACAAATAATATAACATTGGAATAAGCAAAAAAAGAAGAGAAAAAAAATTTTTATTGATATTTTTTCTACAAAATGGCGTCTGATTACCGTGAACCGCTTTTTCAAAAAGATCTTCCGCGGCGGGCAGCAGAAGTCTTGTTCAACTCCATCTATAACAAAAAAAAAAAATTTTTTCATTATCTACATAAGTTTTGCTGCTGAAGTACACATGATTATAGTTTTAGAATTTTTTTTCGCGAAATAGCGAATGTTTTAACAAAAAATCGTGTTTTCGACGAAAAAAATCGACTTAAATTATTTATAACTTTTTTTCTGTTAATTAATCTCTAAAAGCGTGTGTACTTCAACAGATAATCAAACAATGCAGATACCGTTAAAATTTCAAACCAATCGAATGTAAACTTTTTGAATTCTACTGCTTTTGATTTTGAAAACATGGTTTCGAGAAAAACGCGTTTGAAGTCTCAAAATATTATACATCTTCATCAAAGTTTCTTGGAAAAAATTGAGTTAAAAAAATTTTGAGCTTAAATCGGTACTTGGACGCTATAGATTTTGATTCTAGGATTGTTTTGGCATGAAATCATGCCAATACAGAAAAAAAAATAGAAAATTAAAAAAAAAATATGGAGATATAACCCATTAAGGAATTACAATTTTGTTAGATTACTTTAAAATCTACTTTTATTTTCATTGATATCAATAAAAAAAAAACATTTGCATTTACGAGTATCGAACCCACGCACTGTGAGCTATGAGTTCACTGCCTGCTGCCTTCTGTGTCCCAGTTTTTATTATTGCTTTTGTTCACTGTGTCTACAACGTTTTGTGTCAATATTTTTTAAAATTGTCTTATAATTTAATGCAAGTTTTTCTTTTTTTATGGAGTAGATTTTATGGTAAAACTAGGTTTTAACTTAAAGCGCTCTTAATTTTGAGACTGTAATTATGAACCATAGTATTTTAAATTTGAGCCACGAAGACTGCCGATACTTTAAAAAATATAATAGTAGCTTAGTCAATATATAAAAATGTATGTGTTTTCTTTAACCAGTTGGAAATGAAGTAATGCTGCTATAATTTGACATGCATTAATTTTTAGTAAACGTACTGAAGTTAAAATTTACAAAAAAAATCAAACTGCTAGATATCTTCGCCACTAGCATAATTATTAATTTTTACCAAATTATGCTGTCAGTTAAGTCTTTAAACAATTTTAAAAGCATTCAACGGCTTAATTTTTTTCCTCCCGCGCTGTCAATACTTTATTCCTAATAAAATAAAACAAGTAGGTTAGGTTAGGTAGGAGTGGCAGTCAGTTACCAAAACCGACTCACTTAGACCAAATTTGGTCCATTCTGATACCACAGTGTAAGACAAGACAAGAAAAACCTTAAACTTTTCATATACATAGCCTCATCAGACTAGTTTTGGTTAATTTTTGTACTTGATTTTTTTTAAAATTAAATGTAACAACTTAAAGTTAAAATAAGCATTTATTATTAATTCGGTTTTGGCCTGAGGCACAGTTTTCGTGTTATTCCAATAAATAAATATCTACATTTATATTAACAAACATATGTGGTACTTAAAGTACCATTCCTTTTACAGTTTTTGGTTTATTTTATGAAGCTTCAAAGTGTTCTGTGGATGGATAGAAACAAGAAAATGCTTTGAGTTTTTAATGTATCATACAATTCACAGTTACATTTTACTGATACAACATGTTGGTAAGCCAATATTTGGAGTTTGTCCCCTCGAAAAAAAAACTCTACTTACGCCAATGCGGATAGCCCGACTACACAGCCAACAAAATGATGTTTGCTGCAAATTCGTATGATAATGGCTTTGTAAATGCTCGTGCAATAAATCAGTCAAGGGTGTTTTGAGGATATTAATTTCTCCTTAAACTGTACTTCGTGAACCCGCTTTTTATGTTCAATGTCCTTTTGACACTCATTCACTATTTTCCTTGCTGTTGTGTCTACATGTGAATAAAACGAAATGTTGATACGGATACGGATACGAATCTGTTGACAATTTTTAAGATAGGTAACAGTAGCAAAAATATTTGAAAATTCGTAGTTTAAGGTGCATTACACATACAATACATATGAACAAATTGTTTATCATAATTCAACATCATTAAATTAAACTTGCATTCATTTAGCAATATATAATAATAATAATCAGTCGGCAAATGTAATTTCGTAAAATTTTTCTCAATAAAAAATAAATTTTTAAACACATTTATTTAATTTTTTTTTAATTTTTTCTACGTATAAAATTATAGCATTTCTAAAAAAATTATTACAAGATTTCTTATACGAATCCCCATAGTTTTTCAGGTATTTCGTTTCAAAAAATATATATGACTTAGAGATTTCATATGTAATAAGAACTAGTTAGATATTTCTTATTGTATACATAGTGTATGTAGGAAAAAATGTTAATGTAGATGTAAAATTGCTCAATTTGGTATCCTTATCGAATAGAGCCTATATTTTTCGAGCGGCTTGGATCAACAGCTCGTATGGTAATATGCTAGAGCTATGTGGATAGTGCATGAAACATGGTATTAACATGTCATTCTACCATTGTGTCATCCAACGGAAAGCGTCATACTTTAATGCATCATCCGATAGATGTGTTATGTTTAATACTGAAGTTATGATAACCTGTATCCTTTACGAAACTAAGTTTCAACAATAATAAACTGTTTACAAACTTACATTTTTTTGATATGATGGTAGTTTGTCCTTAGACAATATTCCCAATTCGGACACGGCAATAATTGCTAACAAGCTTGCCGACCTCTGCCGAACTTGTAGGCAAAGAGGAGGAAAAAAGGTAGACGACGGCTCGTAAGAAACACGCATCCTATATATGTACGTACATAGCTTAAATATAAATAAACAAGAAAAGTTTCCGGAACTGAAGTTCGAAAAAGTGGGTTTAGTAAAGGCAAGTGCAAACAACGGTTTTATAGCTTCGTTAGGGAATCGATATAAGTATTTTTCATTAATAAATAACAACCAAAAATGTTGATGAAAGTTAGATTTTTGAGTGAATTTGGGTTTTCATGAATTTTGAAAGTTAGTGCAATCAGTTACGGAGGTCATGTCTTAAAAATTAAGTTTGTTTCATTGATTCATTCTTATGTAAGTCTCTTTGAGTGTATCGTTGTAAAATTTTTTTTCTTAGTTCTTCTAATAATTTTATTCTATTTCATAGCTAAAGAATTTCGTATCGTTCGTATCGTATCGTAACTTATCTTATACTACGTCTTTTTTTATACGAGTACATATTTCTCTCATACTATGTTATAAAATACATAAATTTGTATGCATTTCGAAGGATTCCGTTTAAATCCTTTGGCTGTTTTTCTCCTATTATTACGAATGTTTTGAGTTTGCATGCCGTTTTAGTATTGGTTTTTATTTTGCTTTAAGTTTTTGTAAAACACAAATGAAATATGCTTTGGAGGGGAGATTTTTGTCTTTTTTGGCTCTTATTTTACCCGCTTCATCCACTTTCCCTCTTCATTTGCGAGCGAAATCCTCTTGAAAAGACGTCGAACCCGCTTTTTATGTTTCTATTTTTTTGTATGTCATGTAGTTGCAGCTTAGTATTCCGTCACTTTATTCTTTAGTCCCTCCGCTCACCATCACCCCGCATTTCAACATTTCTCTATGCCACACCCACTACCGACTTACTCGCTTTGTTTTATACCTACAGCGTGTAATTTCCATAAGAGTTCACAGCAATTTTTTCATCATGCTTAAGTAGGGAAAAAGGAAAAAGTCGACGACGGCGTTGATGGCAATGACGATGACGAAGACGACCAAGGTGAGGAAGATGTAAAGTTGCCCCGCTTAATTCTTTGCAGTTTTCCACTGAAGAAACTGCGCAGTGGTGAAAGTGAATGTTCCTTGGCTAGCAGTTAAAAAACAAAATCACAAATAACAAAAAAACAGAACTAAATGGTTAAAAAAAGTTGACAAAAAGTAAAAGAAAACTGTTGAACTCATAATGAGGAAAGTTGGTGCTCTAATGAGTTTTGCTTTACTGTGGAATGCTGGTGTTATATTGTAGGTGAATAAGACAAGGAAATCAGATGCTTGAATGGCTTTGTTTTCGCTCTTTTTGTTATATGTGCTTAGCTATTGAATGTTTATAGGCCTCGCTTCGGCCATAAGCACATATCAATATAACACCGAACAAAAGACTTTATAGCACTTTGTTAGATTTTTCTTTTGTCTCATCAAATACTACATTTACCTGGTTATTACTTTCCCTTATGTTAAGTACAGGGTGGCGCATAAGTCACGCATATATATTCCATACATTTTTATTTTCTAATATACATACTTACATATGTTTATGCTACTTATGACTTTTAAAGGACTAATGTAATAAATTGTCATGTAAAATTTTGAGTACCGAACACCGCACCGAAATCTTTGAATTTCATTTTTAAATAGACGGAGGATTACCCTAACTCAACATATCAGATATCGACTCATCGTTTTGTGGCACGAGTTGGCAGATCATCTTCTGTTGGAATAGACGCTAATGTTAAACTAGTACAGGACTGCATTGACAAAAACTTCGAAACATCAACTCGAAGTTGCGTCACTTATTGTTAGATAAAGATGAATTAAAGGTCACTTCAAAAAGAAAAACATAATGGTAGCTGCCAAAGCTACTCAGTTTTCAATTTTTGATATAGAATTACCCAGACAGATTTTCTTAATTAATGTTATTTACAGAATATGTTCCAGATACGTTTGTGTGTAACTTAATCACTATTTTTAAGATAATGCATTTCTGCAATTACACTCAAAAAAAAAAAAGTGCTTGCCACTATAAAACTATTTCAAGCGTTTTTGCGAAATAATAAAATGCTTGCACCAAAAACTCACATGCGAGTAAAATTAAAAGTTTTTGGTGCAAACATTTAATTATTTCCCAAAAACACTTGAAACAGTTTTCGCAAACACTTCAAATAGTTCCATCTATATCATAAGTGGCAAAAACTTTTTTTTTGAGTGTAATACTTCTTCATTATGCCAGCAAGTAAATTAGACAGGTATTTATGACAAGATGTATTTGGTCTCGCATTTTGTGTTTTTAGTAAATTTTGCAATACAATAAAAAAGGTCAATAAGATCTAACCAATTTAATTCGCTTTCTAGCATGCTATTAATAATTCCGTTCACTGCTATTGCTTTTTACAGTTAAACTGCAATTTATTGTTTTTATAAAATTTAGTTTTTGCCTGTTTGTTTTTTATGGACGCGGAAACTATCCGGCCGATTTTGATGAAAATCTTACAGTATGTTAGTATCGATCACGCGGGTGTCATAGAATATAAGACTTTTATTAAGGGTGCATATTTAGGGTGGCCCACAATCAAAAATATTTTTAAAATAGAATTTTCACTAAGTCCGGTAAATCGACTCACATCGAATTTACACCACATGGAATTTACAGCACGTGTATTTTATCTTAAGAGGCATAAGTAGGCTATAAGACTTTAATTAAGGGTGCATATTTAGGTTGGCCCTAATACAAAAAAATTTTTAAAACATTATTTTCTCGAAGACCGCTTATTCGATTCTCATGGAACTTACACCACAAGGGTTTTATATTAAGTGGCGCAACTAAGGTCGTACACATTTTATTTAGGGTGCATACTTTGGGTGACCCTTATAGAAAATAACTTTTTAAATAGAATTGAAGGTTTTTACAAAGTTTGGTTTAAGAAATGGGCAATGACACGTCCTTCAAAATTAAATTCATCATATATCACTAACTACTGGACGCAGATGAATGGGACTTGGTACATAAACATGTATATAAAAGGTACGGGCAAAAGTAAGTTTCAAAGGAAAAAATTATCGCCCCCCATAACAACGTCTGCCAGGCCTGCTATACATATATTTGTAAAAGAATAGGGACAATAGTTAGTTTCACTGCTAAAATGGGCTGTTTCGCTTTTACATTCCATCGCATGCGTTCATACAACATCGCTCCACACATCGAAAAGGGCAGAACAACGTCTGCCGGGACAGCTAGTAATATATAAATACTTTTACAATAAGTGAAATTATTCATATAGGACTGATGATGATGAAAAGAACGGCAAGGACACGCGAAAGAACGTGAATGCGAAAAAAATTTTCGTCATAAGACTCACAAATGATTAGAAATATGACTCGAAAAAGGCTCACAAATGCTTATAAATATGACTAAAATATGACTCGAAAAAGACTCGCAAATGATTAGAAGTATGACTCGAAAAAGACTCGCATGCGACTAAAAATATGACTCGAAAAAGACTCGCAAATGATTAGAAATATGAATTGAAAATGAGTCGACTTTGATCAGAAAAACGGGTCATAAACGACTCTTCAAGAAGAGTCGCGGATGGGGCACCATTTTCTCCCGACAAAAGTATCTTTTATGATCAGAAAATGACCGCATTTATAACCATTTTAATCAGACAGAGGACTCGAAAAAGACTTGAATGTGATTGAAAATTTCATAAAATGCTGGCTAGGATTCTATCAAATACAAGTTCATGAAATCAAATTTCAATTGTGTGTATGAATGTAAGAATAATAATTGATTTCGTTTGATTCTGATTGCTTAATTTACAGAAAGCTGAAGCTGATTTATCTTTGGCAGAAAAAGAGCTTTTTTCTTTTGCTACCATTCTCCCAGCTAGATGTATTTGCTTAATACAAAACAACTATTTCGTGGTTAAAGAGAAATTGTAAGCTGCAAAGGTAGGACTAATAATCAAAATAAATATGTGACAGTAAAACCAGGTAACAAAAGATTTAATCAACCTGATTTCGGTACAACACCAGCGGGCGCATTTTGCTGGCATCTAAAGGAATGACGATGCAAACACGACGAAAAAATAATCGCCCAACTTAGCCGATTAATGAGTGCATAAATCTCTCTAATTACACTCCCCTCGGGGCAAATGGCTCAAGCGGTTTCTGTGGATGCGGATTATGTTCTTCTCAAACGACTTCGTCAACGTCAACTTTTTGCTAAAGGTAAGAGGATGCTATTGCCAACCTCAGCGTTAACGCCAGTAACATAGTCTCAACCGGCCGAGCGACTGTCTGTGATTAAGTGACCAACATTAGGTTGATGGAATTCATGGCAATAAAAATAAAAATATGCCATTGTTGTCATGTTATATCGTACTAAGTTAATCATGAATTTCCTTTATGATTTGTGTTGAAATCAACATGAAATCTTTGTGGATGAAACAAAACAAAGAATGGAATTTAATGAACTTATGAATTATTAAATTAAAAGTCGAGGAAATGTAGAAAAAAGCCTACATACTAAATTTGTAAGGATTCTGTGAACTTACTGTGAAAAAAATTTTGTATTTTAATTCACAAGGAAGTAACCAAAACTTAATAATATACATTTTTAAAATAGAAAAAAGTTTATAAAATTAATACTTTGTTCTAAGCAGGAGGTTTAATGTATAATTCTGACATATTCGGTTTGACGGCGGCACATCAAACGTTTTTCAGATGTCGACACTGTACCATCAATTAGTGAAAAAATGTTCAAAAGTAGCTCCAACACAATTTATTTTTGAAAGATCAAATCTTACCGTGTGTGTGGTTGCAACAACATGGTGGTGGGGCCACCTCAAAAGAAATTTGTAGCCACTTGTCGTCGGTCATGAACAAAGGAAAAAGAGTCGCCGTGTGACTTTCAACTAATTAAGTCATTCATGAAATAAATTTTTATGCCGACATAAATGAGACAATTTCATGAGTTAAAAGAAGCGCTAACAAAAAGCCAAATGAGCTACAGTTTTACCGGCAATATTCAATTTAACCCTTAAGAAAGAACTTAAAAGAAGCAAGAAAATCCTTACAACAGCGTCATTGTGCGGCCACCTTGGAGCGAATAATGTCATTTAATTCATAAATTCTATAAAATGTTTGAAATAGTTTTGCTTTCACTGTTTTTGCTTTTTGTCAACCTTCTTACAGCTGGATAATTTTATTTCAATAAAAAAAGATATAAAAACTCTCGTGTCATCCAGTCGCTTACCGCACTTTGCAGTTTGTACAGTGACCGCAAGGTATAAAAATATCACACCATGACACCTTAAGTCTCATCCAATGATTGGCTCTTCACTTCGTTTACTTTATTTTCACGTTTTTATGGAAACGAAAACTATTTCCATAAGCCAAACATCCGCTTTAAAAGTATTCAGGTCACTTTATAACAATTATGAGGATACTTTCTGTGCGTCTTTGACAGTGGGAACTATTTATTCAATTTCCATGCAGTTAACATGACCATTGTCCTGAAAAGCTTCTTTTGCAAAGCTCACAATGCCAGGTATGTCCGAGTAAAGTGATAAATGATTGTTGCTATTAAGATTTAGTTGCAAGTATTTTTTCGAATTTTGTTAGAATTGTAAAGCAATATTTTCTTTATTAGCCTAATGTTTAATTAAATACTCATGAAATAAATCTCAGCACATATTCAAAATTATAAGAAAGAACATAAAAAGTTAATTAAAATTCTTACTTCTTTCACATAATTAGTTACTTGAATGAAAAAATTAATGAAGTTATTGTCAAAAAGACCTTTGTTCTAATTTTACTTTGGGGGAAAACATCGACTTATCTAATAATCTACAAAAGATTTTATTTCTACAGATTACTCGTATACATAAGTTACTATTTTTATTTAGTACTAATGGCTAATATAAAAAGAGCTTGACTCGATCTCGTCTGTGGGAGTTGCCCAATTTGAACCAATCTTACTGTAAATACTATCTCTTCAAAACCAGTCAATTTGAATTTTTGTTTTCTTCTGCTACTCAAGTAGTGTGGGGACTTCACAAAGCTTGTTGACATCTGGAGATCGTCATAAGCCATCCGATTTTCAAAATTCGATGCAGAAAAATCTTGGTAAAAACAAGGAAAATAGCAAACCGCTGTTGGTTAACCACGTTTCACAGTTTGGCCTATACATACTTATGTCTGATTGCATGTTGGTGAGGAAGCAGGAGTCAAAAAAAAAAAGACTGGTGGCGGCAGACAACCTTGGCGTACATGCGGCATAGGCTCAAAAGAATCTGAAAGTTTTCCATTTTTCCTATTGGGCATTCAAGGTCGATGCTGTATGTTAGTTACTGCATTGTAGTCGGTAAAGGGCAAAGCGAAATATGCCACTCACTTATCTGCTCCACAATGTTTGGAGGATATTTATTTCATTAATACATCTGTTTGGGCATAATTTCAATGGTGAATTCAGTGGAGTATTTAGGCAACTATGCGATACGCGCTTCGATGCATTGTTGTTTTTAGCGGACGTTACAGGATTTCTTTTATCTTTTAATGAAGACGGGCACGAGTCTAGTCAGTGTGGTTTTCCGGAGAGTACGGCGTGTTGCGAATACTATCGTTTGAAAGTGGATAGCTGATGGTCTCTGAAAAATGTTCTATCTAAAGGATTAGCTGGTTACTTGTAGTAGATTTCCTGCTTCCCATTTTTGTCTTGATTGGCCGACTACATATTCATTAAGCGCGTGACAATTTTCGATGTTGCATCCCTCATGAAGAGTTCCTTTTGCTTCTTGGTATTAAGACAAGTTTGGCATCACTCCACTACTAAAAAAAGGATGTTTACCATTCAGAGTCCATGACTTATCTATTCTGAATATTTTTGTTAGTACTCGGACAGCGATCAAAGTTCTTAAAACATCATCATCATCAAGTCAAATTGGAATGCCGCAGATCCCTCAAACAGATTCCGCAATAATATCGCATTACGAAAAGTTGTTTAAGTTTCAAAAATATATCTAATACATCTTATATTTCAACGTAGAGGAAAATAAGATAAGACGCATGGCACAATGACAACTGCAGAAGTACAGATGTGAAGAAAAAGAAACTTTTCACATCTTTTATTTGATTGTCTTACATTTTATCGCACTCGAGAGCGACTGCTTTGAGGGAACGATCTAAGAAGTGTAGTATTATCATGTCAGGGGTTTTTTAAGAAATACTGTATCCAAATTGTGTGTCGAAGTGAATTGAAGACCATCCTAAACAAAAATCAGTTCTTAAATGTCCTTCAGATGTTCACATTATTGATGAGCTGCAACGACTGCTTCAAAATGAATCTCGACTATCTGACAATGCGGGTATCTCTCTTAATGTTTTTATTCGCAGCCTTTCACATCCGTTAACAACAACTTGACACACACTATACAAGACTTTGCGGAGGAAGAAGGAAAAAATTTGCATAAGTTATGACAGGAATCAATTTCTACCGCAAAATAAAAATTACCGATAATTACGTAGCATTAATTTAATTTTCGACTTGGCAACCAAAAGGTTTGTCCTCTTCACAATGAACAGCAGCAGTAGGCACGGTATTGCGTGAATAGCGCGCATGCGCGGCAGCCGCAGGAGCAGTAAATAAACTTTTATTTATGCGAAAATGATGTCCACACAACTGCAATTATTTCTTACAAAGTACATATATGCTGTCATGATACAGCGACAGATATACAGCGGAAGAGATGCACGGAGAGGCGATCAAGCGGGCAGACGGGCATATTGGCTTCTTGCGCTGGTCCAACCTCCGGTAAATGGAGGTGGAACACATGCGTAAAAATGGATAATTGTAGCATATACACATACCTACATTTCCAGTCAGCTTTATGTCGTATCAAAAATTAATTTTTATATTGTAGCTGCCGTTGATAGTGAAAATTATGCAAATTATTAAAGAATTTCATAATTAAGTGAAAAACTCAATCATTGTGATGGAATGTTGTTTTAAGGTATTTTTAAAGAGTAGAATTTTCTAATAGAGAAATTTTCCAACCAACAGATGGTGAAGCGATAAGTGGATTAAGGTTTCGTGAGGTTGTAAACTTTGTGTTCAATTGCGGCTATCACCAAAATCGACAAGCCAGCGAGTAAAGTCTATTTACGTATCATAACTTTTTTTCACAAACTTGTAATCGCTTTAGTACTTGTCAATATATTAGAAAACCCTATATTTTCTCTGTTGGGATCTTATGAATTCCTAGGCCTGCCCAAACAAAATTTAAGTCGAGGCATCACGCCAATAATAATCCTTTTTCATGGACATTGACCACCTGTCCACATTTAATTGTCCGCTACTGTATAAATGGTGAATGTTTGTGTTTGAATTCATACGGAAATGTCAAATTTCACTTGTCATGCAGCGTTAATTTCATAATCCAATGTCCAGTTGCCACCCAACAGCTAGCTTCCATGCCTTCCTATTGCACTAGTCTTTGTGGAATTGTGCCAACAGCAACATAAAGGTTTCTCGAATTTACATATCCTTTGCGTGTTTCCGTCAAACCGCGTTTATGTAGAGTATGAAGAATCTGCCATGCACTTTTATCTCGTTAGCTAACGTGTCCGCACTGTGTTGGAGTAAAAAGTTTTTTTTTTGTGGCTAAGAATCAGCAGCCTGAATGCAAATTCAAGAGGGTGTGCAAAGAATTAAAGCATTTTCATTAGAAAGTATCTAAAGTTCCTATTAGTTTATTCTTTAACTTTGTTCATGCTTTCTTGAAAGCAGTAGATCCTTTCGTAAGCTGCATTTAAGAGCTCTTATGTTACGAAATAAAAAAAAAAAACAAAATTTAACCGAGCGGATAAGCGCTTACTTATCGAAATTTATGCTATAAGTGTTACAATGACCTTAAATAGGGTTACCAGATGACCAAGAGATATATCGAGAACGTTCAGGAAAAGTTTAACTTTTTACCCCAATTGTGGAGAAAATCACGAGCCTGTAGCTGTTTACTTTCTATCATAAGCAAAACAGATAAGATTTATACTTTTTATGCCTAAATCATGGACAAATACCGCCAAATAACCTAAGATTGAGGATGTTTACAAGAACGCGATAGCATCCGAGGTCAATTCATCAAATTCGATGACGTGTGGCAGCCCTACTTCAAAATGTATTTTACGACCTCAACTTACTCAAAATACAAAAAAAAAAAAAATAGATATTAATGACTAAATATGTGCACATTGACCTTTGACATTTTCTTAGTATAACTAACATATGTGAACATTTTTAAATAATCCAAAACTTTCAGTTGGTAATTTTGGCCCCCTCAGTTTTACATTTTACCATCTTCCTATTTCTTCAACTTAATGTTTTTTCTGGTGCATCTGAATTTATGATACCCCAAATTACTTTCAGCATAATTTCTCATCCCCATCTTGCAAAGCGGCTTCCCGGCGCTCCAACTTCGCTCTTCTCGACTTTTACAAGGATTTCGTTGTGATTCATAGTCCGGGTTTAATGAATAAATGTTTTGCGGTATGTGTAACTCATGTGAGCGACGTGATCCAATCTACGAAATCTGCAACTTGGGAGCACTGAGCTGACCGCTCTCCACTTACCCTTACCGCGTACGCTTCCACAGTATTTTTCTGTTTTATAACACAACGTGAGATGCGAGCTTTTTGCTCTTAAATTCGCTGTTGGTTTTGCTTTTGTTGATGGTGTTGGTTAAGTTAGCCGACAAGTACCACTGCATTTGGCTAGTAGATATGAATAAGACATCCATCCCCACTTGGCACAAAGTTATATTTTAAGGGTTTTATTCGTAAATGTTAACGTAAATTAAAGTGAAGTTTGCAATTTATATTGCATATGAGTTTGAGTATGTTTGTATAGAATGAATATGTGTGTTTGTAATTCGTTTTCAAGCCAACTAAGCTAATACAGGTTCATAGCTGGCATAAGTGTAAAAACATGCATTTGTTCTGTTAGCGTTTTCGATTCTTGCGTTTTTGTTAATTTACTTGGAAAATACGTGCTGATCAAAAAAAGAATTAGATCTCAAAGTATCGAAGGAGAAGGAACCTAACGATCAGATCTCCATGCAATAAATTTTGACTGAACACAATCGTAGATTAGAAATATTTAATGCACTAAAATGATGTGCTACAATGATTTGTCTTTTTCAGTACTGGGCGATGTACTTTATTTCCCCTATAATTTAAAATCTGAAATCTTCTTTCATTTCAGACATACTTTTCAAGTAAATCGTTAAAAACTGAAAGGGGACAGAAAATGTGTAACATTTCTTTATAGAATTGAAGCATGATTAATATTTGCAAACCAACAACTACTATTTGTGCAATAAAGACACCTTATCACCTTGCCTTCAAATAATTTGTGGCTCTAGCAATCATTTAAAGGCGGTAAGGTGGTTTTTATTGACACTAAATAACAATGAGGCGACTGCTGACTCCATACATGTATCCGTGTACGAGGATTTTTGGACATTGAGTTGATTTCTATTTTATCGTATCAATACATTGAAAGTTTTCTGTTAGTTTTTGTGCATTTGAACTGCTTTTCCATTTTTCATTCAATCCTTAATTCAATATCCGGCATGAAAAGAGTACAGGAGAAAAGTCAGAAAGTCAAATCTCGGATCTTTTTCATGATTTTGGCACAGACAAGCATATCGATACCGTTCAGAAAAGAGATCGAAGTTTAAGAGTTAATGACATCAGACATTACTTTTGTTGGAAAAATATGTGATAAGAGAAAAAGAGGTCAAGTTTAAAATACAATTCAGTCATAATGTGGATTCAATGTTTTGCTGACAAAAAAATTGTATATAAAAAAATGCAAGTGCAATATCATTTTAATCAGAGAATTTTTTTTAACTTCACGACTCTTATCGATTGATATTGGATTGTGCGTTTTCCAGTACACATAAAAATCAGTTGAAGTTCTTCTTCAGTATATGTTTGTATTTCTTAGCCCATTTTTAGATGTTTTCATACACATGGCTATACACTTCTTTCCAGTACCCGTCAATTTTGATTTTTTTTCTGTCCCGACGAATATATATATATATATCTCTGGCTTTATTTACTACACAATTTTCATCCTCCATTTACAATCATAGTACGGTAAAATTTCTCTTCAGGAAACCTAAGAATATTCATTATTGTGGAGCGAATTTTTTTCTCGGTTTTTTCATATTTGCAATAAGGTATGATAGCTCTGTTTGGTCTAAATTAGTATCCTATCAGGATCTGTGTCAGAGGTGCAGTGCGTCTAATTTATCTGACTTAAAAAATTACAAAAATTTGAAAATTCATATTTTCACAACTTATTATTCATAAATTTTTCTCAATCTTTCTTAGATTCATTATTAAAATGTTGACGACTATGTGTTACATACAAGGTATCGATAAATGCCAACTCACAATGTTCGCATTCAATAAGCCATGCCAAGCCATGAGTTAGAATGTAATAAGAAGGTAGATAGAAATAACCATCATAGAAATATTACACAACTAAAAGTAAAGAAATTACTATACATATGTCTTGCTTTAGGTAATACCAAAAGTTCAAAATAGTTGCGAGCGTAGCGGACCAACATTTCCAGATACATATTTCAAGTCGCAAGTAGCTCTCTTGACAAATAACTTACTAGCTACTTTACCTATATTTAGAGCAGGATCAGAAACTAGTTTTAAGGGCTATAGCCACACCCCGAAATAAGCAAAATGTATTAATCGTTGTTTCGGTATCATAGAAATAATTGTTTGGCAATATTGCTCCCATTCAAATCACTACTAAAATAAATAAAGGAGAGTCTTGGAGACATAAACTTAAATGCTATCTTAACCTCCAAACATTCAAGACGCAAACGTGCACTTCCTTGTGGAATGACTGCAAGTGCAGATGATGGAGAATGGTCTGTTTGTTGTTTTGGTTTTTGCTGATGGTGCTCTACGAGTGTAATGACAGATTTTTCATCAACTCCTACATCGGTTCGGTTTACTTTGGTTCAGTTCCGGCTCAAAGGGTTTGCTATCATGTTAATCAATGTAATTGCAATTTTATCGAAGTATAGAAGCAAGAAAGCATGCAAGCAGAGGGAGGAGACAACAACCTTAAACGACCTCGTTACAAGTTTCTACAAAGAAACTTTTGTCATCCATGTATTGTGTGACAATTCGTATGTCACATGTCCTTGTACATGTTCAACTTGTTGTTGTACTTAGTTGTACTGCTGTATTTCCTATTTATTATAACATTTAACTTACACACAAACGACCCAGGTTAAGGGATCTCACCCAGTAAGAAGAGTAATAATTGAAAAAAAGTTAAATTAACTTGAAATTTTTTAAATCAATTTAGTTTAATTTTCGTTTTGACGTTTTTTGGGAGTTGATCTCTTTTGGTATGTGGAATAAAATTGGTCAAAATTAAAGATAACAGTTTTCCCGTCGGACTTTGTATGATTTATTTCAAAAAGTTTTATGTGTTACTTTATTACACAAATAACTTCTAAACAAATTTAAGTTTCTTTATAGGAGAATCTTTTGAATAGATAATGGCATATACGATATGAATACTTTTACATAAGTATTTCCAATTCCAGAATCAATTCCACAATTATTTTGTCTAAAGAGTCGTTCCAGTAGCACTCATACAACAATCTTTGATGACGAAACAAGGTTTTGTTAGTGTTGAAGTGAAAATTTCCTGCTTGTGTTCAGGGCCGGCGCAAGACAAACTTGCGCCTACGTAAAACTATTTTTTTTGCAATTTCTTTTACGTGGTCTTCAGCTCAATGAATCATTTCCACGACACCCAATGTATTATAGTAAAGTTCGTAAAAAAAACTTTTGTTCTTCAATTCTTCAGGATTAAAATTTTAAAATGTACAGCTTTTGCAGAATGTAATAAAAAAAATTGACATCTCCAAAATTTTAATTTTTCACCAAAAAATTAAGCAGAATTAGTTTATCAAAAACCGGAGGTAAAGGAAACCATGAAGCACGGTGACGGAAGTCTAATGGTTTGGGGATACTTCACGTGGTGGCATTATATTTGAGCATATTTCAAGCCAACCTACCCTATTTCATTTACCGAAATGCCTATTCTATAAGACAAGTTTATCTTCATCGAGACGGCGACCCAAAGCATACGGCAAAAATTAAAGCCGAATGGCTTAAAGGACAACGATTTTGCAAGCTGGAGTGGCCAGCTCAAAGCCCCGATCTCAACTTAATTGAGAATTTGTGGGAAATCGCCAAAAAACAGCTGGCCCAGTAAAAAAATCCACCACTCAAGAGCTTTGGAACCGGATAAAAGTTGAATGATCCAAAATTTCAAAAAATTTTATCGAAAATCTGGTGGAGAGTATGCTCAAACGCATAAAAACCGTTATCAAAACGTTTGTCTTAAAAAAAAAAACACAGCCGACCTTGATTTGACATTGAAATTTTGACCCATACCATATTTGCCGCATAGCTTTTGTTAAACCGTCGGTTTAAAGACTTGTCCACATATACATAATTCATGGAATAGTCGGCTGTTCGAATCACATTACAAATTAACCAAAAACTGGTCTGATGAGGCTATGTACTTATATACATATGAATATGTGTATATATGTGGTAATAGCCGAAACATATGTCACCAATTACCAGGTTAAATTATTCCATTTGTTGTCTTTGTCATGTTTGCTTCACATGAATATTGGTTACTGCAGTTGAATGTAAATTCAATTAAAATTTAATTAATTAATAATACTCAGTCGACTAAAACAAATTAAAAACTGAAGATATTTTTAATTTCTTTTTGTAAAACAGAAGAGATAGTCTTATTTTAACACATAAATATTTTTGTATAGAATTAAAACATATAACCCAATAATAAGCCAATTTCAACGAAAATGTGATAATTACTTTTACAGTTTTGCTCCCCACTGTATGTCATTAACGTCAAAAGCATGATTTGTGCGTACCAAAGTTACAAGTTTAACCCAAGTATTTTCCACCAAGGGCCTTTCACGCCCGAATGAGGTCAGTATAATAAAGGGAAGGATTTATTAATTTATTCCATTCAGATATTTTAGATTTACATTAAAATGAGAATTTTTTTAGATATATTTTGACCTCTAGGTCCTCTAGTATGAGACTGTTGACACTACTAAAAAATATCTATTACATATGTGAGGTACATATCATTGGTGAAAAACATTTTCTTTTTTACTTTTTATTGCTTAAGAATGTAGTATCTGTCCAAAACAAAAAAACATTTCTCATCAAATTTCGTCCGTTCAAGATGAATCGTGTTTGCTTGTATTTTGCTTAATAGGTACATTCTTTTCTCCAAATTTAATTATTCTACAAAAATTCAGTTTGTTTCCATTCATTTAAACACAAAATTTAACTTTGCTTTCGGGAGTTCCACTACTAACATTAAAAATTCGATTATGTTCTATGTTAAGTCTCTGCAGTTATATAATCTGCAGATCAGGTTTAACTTTTCACATATACTCTGATTTTTATAAAAGAATGTTTACAGATGTCTGGTGAAGTTTCAAGTGATATTGTGCGCAGTTGTACTTCAAAAAATCAAAATGTCAAAAAATACATTCTTCAGCTATACATATGTATTTCGGATATGTAGTTTTTTGCTGTAAGTTTTCTTGAATTTGTCGATATGCGCCCGCCAAGGTAAGCGCCCTGCACATTTGCATACTCTGCACATATGTATGAGTAGTAAGTTACCCACGCCCTTCTTGTGCTTGGGCTTACATAATAGCTAATGGCAGATACAGATACGTTAGTGTGCTTGTGAGTGTCCATCATAAATGCTGCTACTGCAGCTGTTCTTGTGATCAACTTACAAAATTAACATGATGCGCTACCAAAGTCCTTAACTTATTTCCGTACAACATATGGTATATGTATAAGCAACGACAAGCACAACAATTTCGCAGCAGCTCTCGTAGATTTGGAGGAGCAGTGTGTCCACGCTGCTTCTAGTAGTGTTTTTGGATTGCACTTGTGGCACGTAACGAAAGAAGTATTGCATGTAGGTGTGTTACTTTGGGATGTAGTTACCCTTGTTACACTTGATTTTTGCAAAAGCCTTTGACAAAATATTGCTCTTAAATCAGAATGCCAAAGAAAGCAGTCGTACTTTGAATATTTCGAGTTTTGTATTGCCAATGAACCGCAGTATACTATGACCCCCACTCAGATCGTAGACTGATTTTTAAAAGTTGGTGATTTTTTGGAATACAACAGCCTTAAACTTTAGTTAATGAAGATTTCGTTTACACAAAGTTTATTAACAACTGAGAGAAAGGACTTCAATGTAATTTTCTTGATTGTATAAGAACATTACATAATTTAAGAAAAATTTATCCAAAACTTTTTTTTTGATTTTAAAATTCTACATATCGAGCATTTTGATCTCGCAAACTTTTAAGCTATAAGATTTTCACTTTAACGGAGAAACACTTCACAAAATAGCTTTCCACAGCAAGAATCTATCTCCAAGCTATAGAAGAATTCATTATACATATGTGAGTGGGTTATTCCATCTATAATTTGCCTATTTATACCCTGACGTGTTTTAAATTGGCTGAAACATTTTCGAGTGTTTCAAAATGTTCAAAACATATAGGAGTACCATCTCTTAAACTTTTATTCATGTTTTTGCACCCTATTTGACTTGACAAGCATTTTAGTAAAGATTTATGAAACTTAAAAATAAAATTTGGATATGGGCATTTCCATTCTGGCGTTACGTTACGTTCGTACGAAAAAATATTTAAAAAAAAATACAAAATGGCACATTTTTAAAATTTTTTTTTATATTTGCATAGTAATTAAGTAGCAGTATATTAAGTAAGAAAATTGACAACAATCGACCATATGGATTTCAAGATACATATAAGCAAAAATGTGCACTGGCGTTACGTTACAAAAAACAGAAGTGGGTTTTTGACTTGGATTACAAAATTGCAAAACTCTGCGATTTGGGTAAAGCTTTTAGTACAAAACCTTTTTTAGTAGGACTTGATATAATATAGGTTTATTTTCCAAGTTGTCAAATTTAAAAACTTTTCTCGGTTTATTAGTTATTAGCCTTAGTATCTGACGTTACGTTACTTGGCGTTACGTTACTTAAACTTCCATTGGAAAATTTTTAGCAAAAATTGTTTTAAAAAAATTATTTTGCGCAAATAAAACACCACTTTTAGCTATTATATATTACTACCAAGAGATCGGTATTTCGTTTGGAGGCTGAAAAAGTGGAAAAAATATGAAATATGTTGAAATCAGTTGAATAGTATGAATTAAATATTATTATGGTTAAATATATAGAAAAAATATGGAAAACACTTAAAAAGTTGAAAGAGGTTGATAAAATATGGAAAATGTTATAAAACGTCAAAAAAAGTTAAAAGTCGAAAAACTTAAAATAAACAAAATATCATACAAGTAAATTACTGGCAATCTGGCGTTACGTTACGCTCTTTCGAAATTCATTATAAAATTAACTATTTGTTTAGTAACCTAGTTTTTTATTAAAATTAGTTCAATTTATTAACCTTTGTTAACATACAAAATTTCACGGACTTGCGATCCTCAGAGTAGAGATAATGAGAATAAATGGATTTTTTCTGGCGTTACGTTATCTTAGAACTTCATTGAAATCAAACTAAAATTTTACCATTAATTGATATTTGTTTGCTCTTTTGCATTTAATTTACGGTTAGTTGTCGTTCTAGCCAAGGTTTTGCGATAAGAATGTAATTGCGCAAATACTCTTAGAAATGTAAATTGTAATGAGAAGATGCTCTTAGAAATAAGAAAAACTAACGAAAACGTGAACTTGAACTTTATAGCCCGATATATAGCCATCGTAACTAAGGAAAGCTTTGAACTCTTTAATTTAATTAAATTTGAATATCTCTCTTTAATAATGCAAGTAAGAAAAAACTGTTGGTTAACTTTACATTTTTTGGTCAGGGTAGACTTTTCTGTGGAAATGCCCATATTCCATTGATGCTTTTGTTAATTTTTCGATGTGTTTTTGCAATTTTTATAATATTTTCAAAGTTTCGAAATTTTAAGCTTTTTTCAATTTTTAAAAGTTTTTAAATTGTTTTAAGTTTTCTATTTTTTTGAAAATTTCAAAAATTTTTGAAATATTAAAAATTTAAAAATGGAAAAATTTCAAAAAAAAGTCGAAAAAGTTAAGTTTTTCAATTTATGTCAATTTTTGAAATTTTTCCATTTATAAAATTTTTAATATTTCAAAAATTTTTGAAATTTTCAAAAAAATAGAAAACTTAAAAAATTTGAAAAACTTTTAAAAATTGAAAAGAGCCGAAGACTTAGAAACTTTGGAAATATTATAAATATTGCAAAAAAAAACATCGAAAAATTAACATAAGTATCTTTGGAATATCAAAATTTTATTTTGAAGCTCATAAATCTTTACTAAAATGCTTGTCAAATCAAATAGGGTGCAAAAACATAAATGAAAATTTTAGGGATGGTACTCCTATACGTTTTGAACATTTTGAGAAACTTAGCTTTTTTCAATTTATGCCAATTTTTTAAAATTTTTCCATTTTTAAAATTTTTAATATTTCTTAAATTTTTGAAATTTTCAAAAAAATAGAAAGCTTAAAAAAGTTGAAAAACTTTTAAAAATTAAAAAAAGCTGAAGACTTTGAAGTATTATATAAATTACAAAAAAACATCAGTATCAATGGAATACCCAAATTTTATTTTTAAGTTTCATAAATCTTTACTAAAATGCTTGTCAAATCAAATAAGGTGCAAAAACATGAATGAAAGGTTAAGGGATGGTAATCCTATGTGTTTTGAACATTTTGAGCCTAAAAAAGCTGAAATCGATTTTGGAGTATTTGAGAAATCGATGTTTTCCTGATACGTAATTTTCTTTTTTCTTTCAGTGTATATGTATGTAACGCTTAGGCGTTAATTTTTCCAAAATTGCAGTTTTTTTGTCTTGTAATCTACTAGTACACAGCTACCTAAAAATAATATGAATTTGAATTGTGTTTGTTTCTTTATATTCATCATTAAAGTTTTTGTGTTATTTACGAGCGGCTCTGAACAGAGTTAAGAAATTAATTTTTTTTATCAAAACTATTGGTCGGAAAAGTTTGATATAATATTTTTCTATATATTAGATAATGCCTTAACCACTCAAAAAACTTTCAGCTAATTTAAAACACGTCAGGGTATAAATAGGCAAATTATAGATGGAATGACCCAAGTGTCAGAGACAACTATATCTTAGAGCCTTACCGATTTCCCATTGAAAACAACAGCCTCTCCCTCTAAATTTAACTCAGAAGGTCTCGGACATAATCTTTCCGGCAAATAAATTTTGAGATTGAGAAGTCTCGTAAATGTCTCTGTCTGTCTGGTATATGTAACATATATGCATATAAGAGACTAATAAAATCTTGGATAGAAACGCATGGGCAAACAAATTTCAGCATAGGCACAATTAATTTTTCCTGAAAACCAATTTTGCACGTAGTTTATACTAATATTTACATTGGTTGGAAAAATACTATCACAAAAATCAAAATAAAAAGGGACACTCTATCTTAACTCGTTTGACTTCAGTTAATTTACCAGTTATGCACAAATATATGTGTGCATTAAGTCCTTTGCAATGGGCATAATGTCCTTAAAAACAGTTTCCATATCACATAAAAGTCAAATGCCGAAAAGTATTTGCAATTTGAATGCAGGACTAACCCTGGATTTAACAATACCGATAACCAGCACACTGCCAAATTTGAATTGAAATGTGTTGTGTAATTGTGTGGGTATTTGGATTTGTGTGTATGTGTGCATAATTTACACCGCCAAATAAAAGGCAGCGAATAATTAACGACTGAATAATTCGCAAATAAACTTCCACAAAATGACACACCACACATTCGAGTGCATACCAGTGATGGCATTAGAACTTCTCGTGAATGTACTGAATTTTTGAATCGGATTTATATTTGGTTACGGTGACTTTTTCTTCTTCATCAAGGAAGTCCATGATATGCTTGCCAATCGCAGAGTAGAGTTCGTTTAGATGGTAAAAATCTGAAATGAATGCATATCCAGCATTCCACAAAAACTTTCATGAGAAAGCGCGATGGGTGTCACGTTTGTTCCTGTGGAACAATAATGGAATCAAGTCACCTCTTCATAGCGGTTCGTGACTGAACGCAGAAGAACTCCAAATCTGTGTTTTCACCTGTCGGCCATGTTTTAAAGTAGAAGTAGCCAAAGATGATACCATAAGCAATTAACGTTATGGCTAATATGTGCTGGGATGCAAGGCATTGATCTATTGTCATATTGAAAATAATATAATGACCCGTTGGTGAGTTTTACGTTGCATAAACGGCCTGAATTTATGAAACCCCCCCCCCCCCCCCCTTGGCTAAGAAAAGTGCTGCACTACTACGACGACTGCACCCATCCAACTAAATGAGTTGAATTGATTTCTTTGACTTCCAAAACCTAAGAAAGTGGTAAGCTTTCCAGAGGAAACTTTCGTCGAATAAAGAATCCTCATCAAAACAAAGTGCTATTTTGCTGACTTGGAGAAATATTTCTTTTGTGAATGTGTATCGAGTTAAAAGATGGCTATGGTAAACAATAAATATAGGTTTCTAAAATGTATTTAATCTAACATGTATTTGACTTTCTGTAAGATTAGGGCAATTTCAAATTTGTCTAAGTCTTTTATAACAAAAAAGTACATAGGAACAATGTACAATATATTAAATATAAGTGCGTTTTACTTGCGTACTTTCCAAGCACGTTAAAGTACTATTGTACTGAAATGATATCACTGATACATACATATGATACATATGTATCTGCGCAATGTGCAGAACAAATGTGGCATAACGATGGCCTAACAAAAGGAAATACAACAATAAAATACTTTACTTCATAACATTGGCATTTTTTTCATTTAGGGTGTACCAAATATTTAAAACTTGTGGTGTTTGTCTTAATTATATATGTGTTCTAGTGATACATGATTTTCTATGTGTTATATAAGGTTTTCGCTTGAGACACTTGAATACAGTATCAATGGAGCATTGTAAATTTTACTGACTCCACTCCTCCTTATTAATTGAAGACAAATACAGTCCTTATTATTTAGTCACATTACTTCTGGCTATACAGGCTGCCCAGCTTTGTAACAGCCTATGAATTTTGTTTATTTTCAAGCCATTTTTATAAAAAAATTCTTCAAAAACTAACTACACACTTAATGATACTATTACCACACCACCATTAATATATAATGATTTACGCAGCTCCACAAAAAAGGGATGTCGAGCAAAAAAAAAGAAATGATAACTGATTTGAGGGTATGAACCCTTAAGTGTCAATGATAGTCTGTAAGAAAATTGTTTATAATGACTCAAATTCGTTCTTTCGATACATTTTCTCAACACGCATAGTGTTTGAATAACCATTGTTGGAGTTATAACCATTTTTCTGAATGCAAAAGTTTTGTTTTGGTGTTTTAGAGTTGTTTTTATTCCATTAAAAAGAAAGTATTTTTTAAACGTCCTATTGTCGCTATTTTCAAGTGATGACGAAGCTGAAATTAAAAAAAAATTCCAACACCAGCCTCCAGTTCTATAGACAAACGGCCTCCAAAATGGGATGTGTTTCTAATCTTAGACCCAATTTTTCTTGCCACTTTTTATGTAAAGTCAGATTATCAGAGCTGTAAGATACCGCATTTCTTCGACAGAAATGACTATAAAATGAACAAAGCGTATGCAGTTTCAAAGTACTGCATTCATGTGTAACTCTGTGGCTAGCAATACAAACAGCAACACACGCTGGTAGATATTATAAAACGCAATCAGTCACTTGTAACTCGTGAATCCGCTTTCCCCGGACTAAGCAGGCACAATAGCCATCAGTTTTGTTTTTTTTGGCTGCCATGTAGTGACTATTCCAAGAAGAACCATTGCGATAAGGGTAGCGGTATCTTCTTAAGCACACGCAACCAATCAATGCTCTCGTGGTAAGTCCTGTCTGACCCTGTCGCACACTTGATTACTTTATATGCTCTGTAACACCGCAACTACTGCAGCCACGCGAAGTGTTCCGTCAGCTCCCTTGAAGTGCTGATAAGTACATTGAATTCACAGTGATTTCATTTGTCATCATGGCATATATTCATTAATCTTGGGCAACGCACTCGGTCGCCAAGTCACTGTGAAACGTCGCTGCCTAGGATAAAACTTTTGATGGAGTGTTGTTGAGTTGGTTAGAACACAGAACTTGAACTGGCGAATGTGGTTCATAGTTCTTTTCTTGGGGATTATTTTGAATACAATTGCACTGTCGGCTAACAAGTAAAACTCACTAATTGTAAGCGAGGCTAACTTGTCAACCGACGATATATTACAAATGTTGAATTATGACAGTTCCAGAATGTTTGCTAAATAGACAGACATTTTGTTAAACTCTGTCTTTATTTTTGGTTTGACATGAAACCAACAACAAAAGTACGACATGAATAAGACTTGTGCAATTTATTAAGTGGATTCCCTTTTCTTCCTGCTCCAGGACTTAAATCGATTTCGCTGAAGCGAGAAAATTGTACGCTTAATTTTAGAAAATGTGAAACAATTTAAGATTGCATTTTTACTACACATACACCCCACTTTTGCTCTTCTGCTTAATGTTCTCGATAATGGTGCCGATGATGGGATGGTACTGCACGAATATGCGACACCTCAAGTAGCTGCCTGGCTTTGGGTGGCGATGAGTGGAATTCTGAAAAATATCTGCTCTGGCGTGAACCAAACGCGATAAAATCCAAATAAACGGATTCCAACGCTGTCGTTGTGTAAGCGCTTTACAGCCACTTCTGTCAAATGAAAGTCATCTTGTGAAAGTGTCTTAGTAGAAGCTTTACAGCAACATGACTCCATTTCAGAAAGAGACGTAGAGGTAAAGGCTTCCTGCTGTTCATTGAAACGATATCGCATCAGTCAAAGTGACAGAATTAGAGTTGGGGCAACGGTGCTTGGGTTTCTCAAAGCGTCAAACTTAAGTGTCAGTTGTCGCCCACACGCGTACACTTACGACAGAGTGCGTCAATGCTCACACACGATTGCACGCAAAAAATTTCTCTGCGTTGGAATGCGTTATTTAGACAGCAGATATTTTTAACAAAAATTGTAGGATTTATAATTTCAAAGCGCTAGCTTCATCGATCTCTGTTGTAAAATAAATTACATTGGGTATGCTTGGAACCAATAAACATTGTATGTTGAGAATATTCAGTACTCTTTGGATTGTTTGTTTTAAACATTGAATTTTTCAGGGTCGTAAACCATAAAAAAAAACACAAACACCGCTACATTTTTATGATTTCTCTGAAAATAAAAATTAAGAATTGTGTTCTACGTTTCGTATGCATTCGAAATTCATGTAACAGGCTAATGTAAAAATAACGATTGGGAAAGTTTAGCAGAAAACACTTTTTAAAATCTATGAAGAATTTTTTTGAGTTTTGTCGACAAATTTACAATGCACGATTCTTTGCAAAAATTTCATACAAGATTGTTTTTGTTTAAATTGCACAATTTTACCTTGGTTCGAATCAACTGATTGTAGCTGAGCTAGCCTATAGAGGTCTGCATGAGTGTACTCGAAATGACCATCAAGCCACTCGTCACGTTGCGAGTTCATCGAACCCTTGTGCACAAAAATTACAAATAAAATCAAAGCAAATCGAAACACCATGCAGGAGAGGTGAGTGCTGCACTTGCAACTAAATCGCAAATAAAATGTACTACAATTTCAATCAATCGAAGCTTATTGCATTCCGAAGTTAATATGATGAACGTTTCGAGTGCCAATGAATGGATTTGACATCAAATCATGCTAGAAAATAGAATTCCAATAGAATCATGCTTACGCAAGACATTACAATTTGAATACATATGTATGCATAAATAGCTGTACGTAAGTTTAAATTAAAATAATAATTTCTATTTCCTGCGAATATGAGCCAGTGCACCCATCATCACAAACATGGGTACTAACAACTAGTAAAAATACGAAATTTTCTTACCTCATCGAAATTGAGCATAACTTTTCTCGTTTGTAGACTTCGTCTAGGCAATTTCCTTTACGTTTCCCTGAATGATTCATTGAGAAATTTCTGGACAATTGTATAGACGTTTGTTTGAGAGTCTCCATCATGTGCCATACATAAAGTGGAAAATTCATTCGCAATCCAGTGGAGATTTCATTATCAATGGCTGACTGGGATGGAAAGTAATATTTAATTTCAAGTTTTACAACAATTTTAGTTAACTTATTATATTTTTTTTTTTTTTTTTTTTTTTTTTTTTTTTTATGCGATCGGTCCCTGCGGTCCCACTTACCCGCCTAACCGCACGAGAGGCGCATCCGTCTATCGTACGGATCGGTGACCGACTACGAACAGCCCGGACTGCTCTGCGTTCATTAGGCGAAACCGTACGTGAGGCACATCCGTCTATCGTACGGATCGGTGACCGGGACTGCACTATTTCTCTGAACGAAATGATGGGTAGAGCAATTTCCGATCACAGATTGAGCACAATTTCTACTAAGCCCATAGGCTATGCAGCAGAAACAAAGGAAAAAGTACAGTTTCAAGTATTTAAGAAAATAATTATTTTTTGCTTTATAATATTGTGAGAATCCATGGGGGAAATAATATGACAAAGGTTATTATAATCATTACATATACACCGAAATGGACAAAAATGAGCATAGTTAGAATTACATATATCAAGTCTTAAGAAACGAAAGTGTCTCAAATCCCTTCCAGGATTGTTAAAGTTGACCATACCTAGCAACAACTCAGAGTTCATTGAGCCGGAGAACAGTTTATTTGAAAAAGTTACGTTAAGCATAATTCTTCGGCTGCGCAGTGTTGGTAAACGTATTAGTTTGAGGCGGCTTTCATATGAAGGTAAATTTGAGTCCGGATTCCAAGGTAGCCGACGAAGTGCAAACAATAGAAATTGTTTCTGCACCGACTCCAGCATATCAATGTATATATTATATTGGGGGTTCCACACCACTGACGCATATTCCATTATTGGTCTAACAAGTGAAGTGAAAAGCAACTTCGTCGTATAGGGGTCGTCAAATTCTTTAGACCATCGTTTAATAAATCCAAGGACGCCTTTTGCTTTGTTTACCATTAAACCAATATGCACGTTGAAGCGAAGTTTTTTATCCATAGTGACGCCTAAATCTACAAAATTGTCAACCTTCTCCAGTTTTAAACCGTTTATTGAATATGAAGTCTCAAATTCTTTACTTCTTGAAAAAGTCATTTGCTTACACTTTTTGAGATTTAATGTCATCAAGTTTACATCACACCATTTAACAAGTTCATTTAGGTTTCTTTGTAGAGTTTTATGATTAAAGTGATCATTAAAAGAGTAAAAAAGTTTTACATCATCAGCATACATTAGAATATGGGACGAATTTGTAGCAGAAGGTAGGTCATTTATAAATAATAGAAATAATGTGGGGCCAAGATGGCTGCCCTGGGGAACTCCAGATGAAACCATTATATGTTTAGAAAACATGTTGTTGAATAAAACTTGTTGCTTCCTATTCGTCAGATACGATCTAATCCACTTTAATATCGTTGAAGGAAATCCTATTAAATATAACTTTTTTAAAAGTAGGCTATGACTTACGCAGTCAAAAGCTTTGCTGAAATCAGTGTATATAACATCCGTTTGCTGTTTTCGCTTAAATCCATTTATAACAAGCGTGGTGAACTCCAAAAGATTTGTTGATGTAGATTTACCCTTTAGAAAGCCGTGCTGAGAAACTGTCATCAGGGATGAAACGATGTTTGTAAGATGATCATTAATTATTTTTTCAAAAAGTTTTGGGATTGCGCTGAGCTTAGCAATACCTCTGTAATTTTCAATATTAGCCTTACTTCCGGATTTGTGAAGTGGAATAATGTAAGACTCTTTCCATAATTTTGGGAAATAGCCCAAATTCAAGGAAATATTAAAAATTTTTGAGAGAGGATAACAAAGACTACTTGCGCAATACTTTAGGATGTTTGTAGGAATATTATCTGGTCCAGTTGAATAAGTGCATTTTAAAATTTTCAGTTCATTGCTAACTAAATCAGCACCAATTTGTGGAAGTTGAATTTCATTTATACGCGAAAGATTATATGGGTAGTTGACGTCAGAATCATAAGTAGAAGATGAATAAGTAGACTTGAAGAAGTTTGCAAACAAATTGGATATTTCATTTTTTTCGGATGATGTTATACCATTATAGGACATCTGAAGAGGATACACAGAAGATTTACGCTTGATGTTTATAAATTTGTAAAAAATTTTAGGATTCTTCTTAATGTTGAGTTTTATATATGAAATGTAGTTTAAATAAGACCGTTTATTATTATTTTGATAATTATACCGAGCACGGGAATAGCTTATATAATCAATGGATTTACCTGACATTTTGAATTTTTTAAACCGTCGATTTTTTATGTTTTTAAGGTATTTTAATTCTTTTGTTACCCACGGAGGATCGTTGGACAATACAGATGAATTAAATTTTGGCACAGATTTAGAAATACAATTTTGCAAGCGCTCATTAAATGATTTTACATAACTCTCAATATCAGCCACAGAGTAATATGGTTTGTCAGGTAATATAACTGACCAGTCGATATGGTTTAACAGGGAGTTAAGTCTGACATAATTCGTTTTTTTGTAGTTGAAACATGAGCTCTGAGATTTTACACGATTTGTTTTCACTAAGCTACATGCTAAAACATACTTTAGTTGAAGAGTTGGATGATGTTTATCCTCTGGTATAACTAGAGGGTCAATGCGACTTATAGTTATGTTGTTTAATTCATCAACAAATACAAGATCAAGGTTTCTATTGTTCGTATTAAGAATATTATTAATTTGATGAAGACAGCAATCAGAAAGAATATCCAGAAATTCGGTAATAACACAATTGCATGAAGTGGGTGTAAGAAAACAGCAATTGTCCGTTATATTCCATGAAACGTATGGTAAATTGAAGTCCCCTAGTACAATCATGGAATCATTTGCAGTATGATGATTATTTATTCCTTTAATTTCTTCTGCATGTCGTAAATAGGTATTGTGATCAGCATTTGGTGGAATGTAGGAACAAGTTAAATATATTGATTTATTACCAAGCTTAATAACAACCAATCATTAATTTATTGTGAATTGAAATTAAGATAAAATGCAAATGAACTGAACTTTATCAAAACATATCGTAAAAGATGGAGATGCTACTAAGATTTTTCCAAACCTACCCATTTTTTGTTTCAATAGTGCTGGTGTAGCCTTATATCTTCGTTCATTACACTGTAATGGAATGTTTTTCAATGTGGCTTCTAAAAACCTTCCGTTCTTCCACTTTTCACTTTGAATCCATGAACCCAAATTTTAATACTCCTTAGGCAAAGTTTCAAATCAGCCTGGCCTTGACGATTAATTCTATTCAGCATTTGAAGAAAAAAATGGTTTTTTGGTATGAGCACGAGCGGCAGCCATCTCGCAGATATTTTTTTCATATCCAATTTATTATACAAAATTGAAATTATGGTACCTTTTGAAACCCCTGTGGCCTCAACTATTTTGCGCAATTTTATTCTTTGGTCACTTAACACGATATCGTGGATTTTTTCTATCATTTCCGGAGTACTCACGTCTACGGGACGTCCTGAAGGGTGTTCGTCTGTTGTTGATGTACGGCCACGTTTAAATTAATTTATCCAACTATAAACTGTTGCAAATACAGGGGACGATGTGTCATGAACTTAATCCAACTCATCTTTTATTTATTTTGCTGTTAAGCCTTTTAAATAGAAATGTTTAATCACCGCTCTAAACTCACTTTTTTCCATTTTTGAAACAAACAAAAGTTGTTTACTTAAACTGACAATAAAAAGAAAACCACTCGATGAATATGGCTGCAACTTTGACAGATACCTAGTGAGGAATGATTCTTACTAAAAACATAGACCTATATTCATAGTCGCAAAATAAAGTTAAAATCTGGTTTTTAACCAAAATCGAAGCCCGAAATGGAAATTTTGAAGTTGTGCATGAACTTATTATATCTATATCAATAACGATCCGAGTTGGGAGTGAAAAGTTTTGGTATCTGGTGCCTTGTAAATCTGTATATTTAATATTTAAAGTTTTCGGGCTGCATTTTTTAATCTACTGTTTGCACACTCTAAACAATTAACTGGGAATATTATAGCGTGGCGACAGCTTAAAAAAATCGGCTTATAATAATACCAAGCCGCACCAATGCATAATGGTACTCGGTTGATTTGCATTGTTAAATATAACCAAACTATCGGTACCATATCATAACTGTTGGAGTCAAAATATTTTTAATATTTATTTTAGAAATTTCTAGAAATTATTGTAGTACATACATTTATTTTTTCTAACCAATATGTGTTTTATAATTTAATCGGCCTATTGGAATAAGTTGTGCCATGTTAATTTCACTCAGATATTAAATATACTTTAAAAATGTATGAGCCGTAAATAAGCCAAATAAAAAATGAAAAATTATAGCGAAGAATGACACTTTAGATAAGGAATGACTGCTACACCTTTCATCAAGACGAGAGTTAGAAAAATTAATAGCAGCAGAACAGAATAATTGAGAAAGAAAAACAATGGGAAGGCGGCATTCGGACAAGCGATATCAACACCTGCATACGTATCGAATGCAGCTTAAATACCTTATGCACATGCAGTGCATTAAGGCCAAGAAACAAAACAGCTAATATTTATTCGTATATTAAAACACGAGCACTTTGAAAGGCATAGCTTAGGTAATTAATATTACATTTTATGCTCCACTGTATTGGTATTTCGTTTTATGATGGGCGTGTCAACTTGTGAGCCGATATCGAAAAAGGTGCTTTGAACCGTTTTCGCTTTGACTTTGCATTAAGGTATATAATAAGATAAATAAAATATGGCACCCTCTATCAATCCTTTAAAGTCAAAGTAATGTTAGGAACCATCTCCAATGATAGTGACGAGCATGACCAGGAATGAGAGTTTTGAGTTTTGTGTATTCCCTTAATTTTGCGAACTTGTCTACACTTTTCCCCACGTGACTTATCATTATTTTTTCTGTGAGATCAGAAAAAAGTTTTTGCGAAAGTTGTTTAGCACGTCTTCAAGATTCACAAGTAAAGCTTTGCTATTCGGCCACGTGTTTTTTTTGAGCTGCTCGCAAAACGAAAGGCGTAGCGGCAGCAACATACTTGAAAATTGACATGGACATGGACATCAACATAAAACTTATCGCTGTGTGGCATGTGGGAGAAGAAAGCAAAAGTTAAGGAACCATGCAAGGGCGATACTACGTTCGGATTTTTCGCAAACAGGAGTTTGTGGTGCAAGTATTTTTGCTAGTATCTTGGAGCGCAACAGCGTGCAAGGAGTTTGGATAAAGCAGAAGGATTCATTAAGTTTGTGAGTCAGTTGCCAAGGACGTGCTGCAAAGTTGCTGCTTTAATTGCGCAGTGAGACTGCCAGTGAATAAACGAACAACGGGCTATAAGACATTGCGTTATTGGCATTGCTCAAACAACTCCTGAATGCAAGGAGGAGGAAACTTTCTTAATTTCAATTACGCATACTCGCATAGAAATATATTGTGAAATGAAGAGGGACATGCACCGAGTTAAGTGCGTTGTTATCAGGATCAAAAGGCAGATGAAATTTAATTTATTTGCTCGTATATGTCGAATTCCAATTGAAATAAATGGAATCAACGTTTGTGTAAAGAAAACTTCGAACGTAAATGGGTGTAAGTTTTTAGTTTTACTGTTATCAAGAAATGTTGCATGTAAAACAAATAATATAAGAGTTTATAAATAAAAATCTTCGAATATAAATATGTAAGCTAGTAGATAGCCCGGGTACATATAATACGTAATTCGGAAGCCTCTTGTTTAATCAATTTAGTCTTAAACGTTCACCTACTATATCCTTGTTGTTTTTAAGTGATGAAAAAAAAAAAAAAACAGATGAGTGCAAGCACTCGTGGATGTTGTTTGAAGTTTATGATCGCTACGTTTTTATAGAAAAGTATCATGTAGGAAAGTCGTAAAATGCTGAAGACCATTGAACAATGTCGAATAATATCAGAAAATGTTGTATAACTCTATGTGAGCCGAAAAAGTCAATAAAAAATTAATAAGACAAAAACTTCGCAAAATGTCAAAAATGTCGATAAATTTTGAAAGATCCAAGGAAGTCGAAATATAGATATATTACGAAAAAGGTCAAATAAGTCGATTTGTTTTGGATTGCATTAAAAGATTTAATATAATTAGCTTTGTTACCAAACAGTTATGCATTAGCCCAATTTACAAAAGATTTTTATAAAGACAAGTTTTTTTCGGACTTAATCTGATTAAGTCCTGTAAATTGAACTTATTCATTATTGTAAGGGAACACATCTATCCGGAGAAGTCGATAATGTCAATAAGTCGATAAATTTCGAAACATTTATATAAATGACGAAATATTTCCAAGACCTCTGGTGTCCTCTCAAATGAGGTACAGAAATTTTGATTTGAACCATTCATACAAAATTTGGTTTTTAAGTACTTTACTGCGTGAACAAGACATAATTGTCAAGGAAAAAAAGATTAAAATCAAGCACTTAACGCGACACTTTGAAAAGCGTGTAGGTCGAATTCGGTACAAAGCAGCATATGTATGCAGCGGTTAAAAATAAAAAGTTTAAATTTAGAAAAATGCAGATATCTCGGGTTCGAAATAAGAAAATCATATACGGTATACGGCATTCTTTTAAGCAAATAACAATACATTAAAAATGATGTGTTGCGGGACCGGCGGCAAAATATTATCGGGTGATTTTGCAACTTTAAAGTACAAAATCGAAATTTTTTCTTTTTTTTCCGGTCAATTTTCAATTTTTTTATAACAAAAAATAGAAGATGAAAATTAATCACGGATTCTAATTACTCAATCAATAATAACTGTTTGAAACAAAAAAAAAAAAACTTGAATCACCTTAATATGTAAATTTGTCGATTCCGATTCGAAAAAAAATCAGGTCTGATAATTTAGAAAAATGCAGATATCTTGGTTTTGAAATGAGATATGCGGTTTTTGTATTCTTTAAAGCAAATAACAGTACACCCAACTCTATTTTTACACGGTACTTTTTTACACGATTTTGAAATAACACGGTTCAAAAATAAGAGCAAATAAACTTTTTTACACGAATTTTTTGTTCTTGCACGAATCTCAAAAAATTATTTTTTTTAATTTCAATTCTAAGTTTTACAGCTAAGTTGTGTATACAGCCACAAAAATTCAATTGGGGGAATACCCGAATGTTATAATCAGGATTTTTTTTATCAGATTGCACTTCAAGTTGAACACAGCATTAGGTTATTTAGTATTTATTTTGTGTTAAAGCGTTCAGTTCCTAGTTTTAAAAGTTGATGTTCAAATTAAAGTTTTTTTTTAATTCGATGGTGAAATTTAAAGTAAAATTTGCATTCATGTTAATATTTTACTACTAATAAAGGTAATGTGTTAAATATTCGGCTTAGAAAAGTCCTATAAATATGTTATATTATTTAACATCTTTGTTATGTTTAGTACACACCCGATTAATAAAATGCATAAACAACAAATAAAATATACCAAAGAGAAGAGCAATTTCGTTAGAAACTAAAATAAAAATCTTAGACTGTCTAAATTTTTTTTTTGCACGGTTTTTGGGAAAGTTTTTTCATCTTACACGATATTTTAAGGTTGTGGAACATATCCCCAAATATACGATATATCGCATGTATTTTTTTACACGATTTTTTTTTTGCACGGTGTTCTAAAGAATGTATCTACCGTGTATAAAGAGAGTTGGGTGTACATTAAAAATTATGTACCACGGGATCGGCGGTAAGATAATATTAAGGTGTGCAAGTAGAAAGTAAAAAATCGGTACTTTTTTACTTTTGTCTGGTCAACTGCCAATTTTTCTATAAGGAAGAAAGAAGAAGAAGACAATCTAATCATGGATTTGAATTCCCCGATCGATAATTGCCCGAAAACCATACCCACTTTGTTGAAAAATTTGCTAACCCCTATAAATTGCATAATTTTTTAAATCAATATTTTTGAAAATGAGTTGTCTACTTGAAACAGAGGGCGCTAATCCTATTTTCAATATTAACCTTAATCCTAGTAATGGGCTTTGTCCAGACATATAAGGCTATATATGGCTGACAATAGCTATTTTCCCTTGAAAGTAGTTTCCAAACCAAAAAAATTAAAAATGAAACGAAAGGAAGAAGGCCACTGTAAAATACGTCTTTTTGACACCGAAAAATTAACTTATTCAACTTTTCAGGGTGAATCCGGTGATCTATTTTTTTCGATATTGCCGAAAAGTACTGGAATTAAGGTTTTATTTTCAAAATTTCGAAAGTTTTTTTTTAGCATGGGGCTTAAAAATAATTGTCACAAAATTTGAGATTCCTACCTCAAACCTGTGAACGGCGCGGAGAGAGCTTGTGTCCGATTTCGCTGAAATTTGACGAAAAACCCGAATTTCTAAAAAGTAGAAAAAATCTGCTTTAGGTGCCAAGATATAGCGTTTTAGGTGTATCAGTTGTATGGAAGATGCAACCCACTGTTGCCAAACCACGTCAACATTTTTCGTCTGGCTGAAAATGCGGACAACACCAGGAGGGGTTTTTTTTTTTACGGTCCCATATGCAAACAGTTTGTTCCCTATTACAATTCATATGGAATAAACAACATTCTTACTAAAACGCAAAAAAAAAAATGTTATTCGTTTTTCTGTTTTTTTTATATGAAGCCTGAGAGTCGAAATAAAAACTCTTCATGTAACGTGACGATAGGGGAAGGGGGTTAGAAATTCCGAAAATTTCCGTAACGTAATATGTGAACTCTCGTTTACGACCTAACTAAAATTCTAACCGACCTTTTCCAACAAGAGATTTACCTTAACATGAGAAAACGTTTCTTTAAACGCTAACTCATATATGAGGAGTGATTTTTACTTATTTTAATGGAACATGCACTCATTTCATAGAACTTATTGTCTTAAAGCATGGAAAAATTCCTAAATATGAGACTTGAACTTTTGAAATGACCTTATAAAAATGTTTGGAAATTTATTTAATCACAATAAGGTTTTGCAAAGTGATAATGGTTATGTCCGCTGCAATATTATCCTTGAACGAGTCCTGCGTGTACACGTCGTTATGGCTCTTATATATTGCAGGGCGTTATAACAGTAATTATCATTAACAGCAGCAGTTCCCTGCTCTACCAATAGTGTACAAATAATGATGTCGCCAACACCATCGTCGTCGCCTTACCCATCGAATCTGAAATGACCAAGATACAGGAACTTCTAATATGAACATCAGCTCAGGACGATAACACCACTAACAACAAACATAATAGATTATCTCCCACTACTGAACTTAAACTGGTAGCAGTGAGAAAACAACAAAGCCAGACGTTCAAAGAGGGGAAAGTAGCAGAGTAACTGTTTACAGCGCAGAATGTTCCACTTGTGCTGACGTGGTGGCAAAGTAGGCACTGAAAGATACAACAGAAGACAATTTTTATCTTGTTCTAGGATACTACTGGATGGTGAAGAGCAAAGACAACGAAACGATTTGTGACAATTATTTACGTGTTCCTTTTGTCAGTTAGTTGAGCTGCCAAAAGCGAGAACATTAAATGCCACATGGATACAAATAGAAATCGAACATTAGTGCAATAAATACCAAATGCCTATAACTTCTTTAATGGGAGGCAAAGTAGATGTTAACGAGAAAAACAATACATAAATTCAACGGAATAAAGGAAAGCCCACATTTCAAGTAAAATCAGAGAAAAGAGATAGTTTTGTTAAGGGTTATACCCATAGCTGGGCATTAACTCGTTAATCCGTTAATCGTTAATTAACGAAGTTAACATTTCGATTAACGGATTAACTTTTAAGTTAACTTTAAAAAATGTTCACGGACTCGTTAACTTCCGTTAAATGTCCCCAAGTCCGTTAATCGTTAATCCAGTACCTACTATTTACCAAAAAGATACCAAACGCACAGCACCGCGCCACGAAAAACACGTTCTGACAACAAATATGTACGTTCCGGTTGATATGGCTGGAAATGTATGACAGCAGTCGAATGAATGCAGTAAAAAAATGCATGAATAAAAAGGTTGAAGAGGCGTTACGACAAAAAGTTGCAGAAAGCTCGAAGAACAGAGATAGTTTAAGTGGCGGAGGCAGCAAAGCGAGTAACAATGACGATATTGTGGAAGACTTTTTTAATTCTGTCACTTAGTCTAAACAAAAAGCTAAGAGTCAAAAATCTTTGAAAAGTAAAGCACAAAATGTCGTCAAAATGTGGCTAGACATGAACTCAAAAAACTTGTTCAATGATGCGACATTCCTCGGGGAACAGATGTTCATAAGTCTGTTTGTTAAATGGAACACTGCTGTACCTTCAAGCGCTGCAATTGAACATCTTTTTTCCAAGGGAATAGATATTTTAACGCCGAATCGAGCCTCTCAGACGAGAACTTCAACATGTCAATGTTCCTGAAGAAGATTATCCACATTATGCCAGATGCCTAGATTACACACTCCAATTATACATGTTTTTTTTTTGTTCCTAATCTGTTAACTTCCCGAACCCAAACCAACAGTATTTATAAGAAGATCACTAACGCAACGATGTACGAATTGCAATTTTTATCACGTGTTAACGGATTAACGATTAACGTTAACTTGCGTTAAGTCTTCCGAAATGTATCGCTTTAACGTTTAACGCTGTTAACTTTTTTAGTAACGGATTAGCGATTAACGAAGTTAACTATTTGATTAACGGTGTCCAGCTATGGTTATACCTTTGAAAGAACTTTAAATTGAAATAAGACACATACAAGTTATGAGAGAGCCCAAAGCTTAGTTTGTATTCAAAATTGTATCTGAAATAAGAACTCAAGTTTCTAGAATTTGCGAATGCTATGATTCCATTGGGTCTACAAGCCTCGAAGGCAAGAAAAATTTGGCGTCTCTAAAATAAGTATGTATTCGAAGATGACTAAAATCTACGATTTCGAAACATATACATAGCTCCATATGTCTTATTAATAAGAGCCAATTTTTAAGTTTGGTGTGCATATTCGTGCTAAGCTATCAAAAATTAGTAACATGACATATGAGTTGTTTGAAACGCACAAAAAAACCAGCGTTTTATAATCTAATTTAATTAAGCTCTTTGAATACTAAGATTTTAGATTTTTAGATTCCTTGCTGCAAAGTTAAAAATCTGTTTCATCCCTGCTAACAAGGTCAGATAGCAATATTTTTTTCCATGAATTTTATCTTAGTGGAAATCTGCCAGGGCTTTGAGATTTCCTTGCTGCAAAGTTTAAAAGCTGCCTCGTCCCTGATAACAAGGTCAGATAGCAATAAGTTTTTCCACGAACTTTACCTTAGAACTTTTTATATACAATTAGGTCCACTCGGTACAAAATGAGCCGCAGAATTCTATCGTCAATACTTCAATTAAATTGATATTCGTGATATGGTTTGACGGATTTCTTGCAGTGTTACATTTACTAAGACGTTCCCATTTTTTTCCATTAAGACGCGACAGTAATATTGTTCATATGGCCATAATTTCGACGAGATTCGCTGTCTATAGGCGATAGCTGCTGCACCCTTTGCACTTTGAAAGATCTTCAAGTCTTTCACTCAAATTAGGTGTTCAGATTGTCTATTGATGCCCAATTGCATGGTCGGGCGTCTGGTTGATCTTTGACGGTCCACTTGGATATCTGCAGCAACAGCAGTGATATTTTCGGCCAGAATTGTCAAAGTTACAATGCCATAAGACGCCATTGGTAAAAAGAAGATGATTTTTGCGCCGCCTTGTAGTTTTCTAATGATTTGCAAAAATAACCGTTTATATACAATTTTTAACTTTTAATGGAATTAGAGGGCTACATGTATAAGTTTCGTGAAAATGGGGTACATATTTCAAATTTACTGGGGGTGTTAATGAGCATATTTTAGCTAAGCCAGCATTTTCACAAGAACTGAAAATGCCCTCTTGCAGCCACCTTTAAGCTTCAGACCCACTATTTTGTATGAATTACTCGCTGGAATTCCGTATGAAAATCTGTTACTATATCTAAGTCTATAACTATAAATCAATAAACGCTTTTTTATTTTTCCACCGATATTTTACACAACAAAGTCCTTTTTTTGGCTTACGATACATACAACGCATTTGTGAACCTTCAATGCGCCAGTTTATGTTTGAAAATATTTGCTTAAAGTGCAGCAGGCATTGAGTATTGTTTTCCAATTTCAAAATAATCTCCTTCAAAAAATAATTTAACTTTCTTCATTAAAACTTGGAATCTCGTTTGCTGTACTGCACCAAACTTAAAAAGAGAGAACAATTTTTAAAACCACAAAAATGTCGGAGGGAAAACTAATAATCAACATTTCCCAATTGCAATTTCCAAAGTTTGCTTTTGCTTTCCACAACAATCTAAACTAATCCGGAACCCACATGATTGCGACCACTCAGCAAGCATTCAGCTGGTCGAAAGTCGTGACCAACCCTTTCCCTCTCTCTTTCAATTGCTCCACTCCATAGCCGTATCTATGTATCTAGTGTCCTGCACTTTGCTCTCGTCCTCGAATGCAAAGTTGGAAATTCGTTACAATTCGTTAATTCGAAAGAATTTCCTCAAGCATAACGAGGAAGAGAAGTATTAAAAATTCGAAAAGTGTCTCTTCGAAGGATTAACTGATAATAAGTTTGATGTTCTGGCGAATGAACCGAAATGCCCGTGTTTATTCGTCATGACGAAACTTTCGCCATTTCGCTGTTCCTATCGGCTACTCCGTATGCGGCTACTGTGATTGTGTGCGCCTTTCGTTTCCCTTGTGCCCTTGGTCCTTTCGTGTTTTATTGAATCGAAAGTTTGTAAAAAAATTACTTGAACTCTTATCTGTGTGCCTGCATATGTATATGTTGTATTAGTTTGTGTGCGAAACTAAATTGAATTAGACTAATCAAAAAGTCACAAGTTTTGAATGCGGGTGGGGTGGTCGGTTCATTATAGCGGAGGGAGCTACGTAGCGATGAGTTAAGTGGGTGTATCACTGCGTGGACTTGATTTTTTCTTTTGGCCAACAAGTGAACACGTACAATGCAATGAAGGGTCATCATTTAGTATAAACAGATTTAAAGTTTTATGAAAAGTTGCGTTTTTTGTGCTACTTGAAGGACTCACATTTGACTTTTTCAATTTGGACTGAAAGCAAAAAGTTTCTTCTTAATCCGATTTTTAATTTTGACAGTCTTCGAATGTACTCAGAAGCTTAGTTATAGTGGCAACTTGTTATATCAAGTTTCACTTGCAACAAAATGAGTTACATTGAAAAGTATTCAGCTTAACTACACTGCGAGAAGTTGTAAAATATGTGTGGAAGAGAATTATTTCTTGAAATTTTACTTGATGTATGATATAGTTAATGGGTGGTGATTAAGAGCCTCGTTTATTGTACATGCATAAAAAAGTTAAAAGCTCAATTTAAGTAATATGTTGCAGCGTTTTGCAATATATCTTGCGAAATAAATAGGTTCCTTGAGTAGTGCGCAATGTGAAAAATGAAAAGAACAGAATACCAAAACAAGAGATTACCACAAAATGCAACTAGAATAATTACCGCGGCAGAGATGTCAGTACTCTATCCATTTCTCCCCACTCTCTCAACTTCAAGCTAAGTATCGTTATAGCAACTATTGCTCGGTGTAAGAAAGACATTAACAATAAACATCCGAGTAATAAGACCGCCTCAAAGACGTACCAAAAATTATTATTCTTAATATCTGCTTTCACTTCAGAGGTGACAACTCCAAATACTAACTTATGCGTGTCTCAATATCTAATTTGAAACCATCAGAACTTGTTAGTATGCTTCCTATATAGCAAAATGCGTTAGTCAAATTCTTCTTCCAAGACCACATTTTGAATCTCAATGAACTTCTAGGTCACTTTGGTCCTGTTTATGATAATTTTCAACCCAGCTATCGCCGCTGTTATTGCTAAGTGGCAGAAATATCAAGAAATATATGTCGTGTGCGTAGTATGAATTAATATTGAAGTCTTCGTTTGACTTCACGATCAAGACCACCGTAATGTCTCTTCTGCTGTGCCGTCTTATCACAAGTGCTGGTTATCGGTGCCAATGTTTTAACTGATAGCCATTGTACAGCGGAATCAACAACATCTTTGGTTCAAATATTTGTCAGGTTCTGCCAACACTTGTGTTGTTTCTAATATGTTTGTTTTAAAGTTTCAGAGCATTAAGTTAAGTTAAGTTAAAACTATTAATTTGTTCCTTCATTGTTAGATACAATTCGCTTTAAGTTATATACCTATCAACTCTTTTCAAATATACATATATGGGTACACAACTGATTTCACTCTATGCTTAATTTCTTTCAGTTTGATTCTGAACTCTTGGAACCGTCGTAAGGTACATATAACAGACCACACTCCTTTCGAGTCAAATTGCATGCCACACCTGGTTGAAACTTAATTGCGTCAACTTAATAAATGCGTTTTAATGGCTCGAACATTAAATAAACCCACAAACAGTAACTCACACGCACATTAAGAGGAACATCAACGTTGCACATAAAATTCGTGAATTTCAAACTATGAGACGAACTCTAAACTAAGAACAATTAAAAGTCGCCACCATCAGTACCACCAAACGCTTCGGCCGATTAAGAGCCGGAGGAATGACACATAGACGTAGCCACAGCCATAGTCGTAAATTGCAATCAGGGCCAATCATAAATCAACTGTCAAATTGACAACACGTACACACATGCATAGAATGTGCGTGAGATAATAAAAAGTGACATAAACATGTGACTCGTTGCATTACATATCGTGAGGGATTCACACAGCAACACCCTCTCATTTTTGCCCGTTGTCGTTGGCCTAGTTGACCGGCCCGATCTGTGAGTGCTGTCTGTCAGAATGTGCATTTCTTGTCATATTGAATAATCATTGACAGGGTTGATGTCGACGATTCTGCAGCTCTAATATTGGATTCTGTTTGAAAGCGAATCATGTCCTTTACAAAATAGAAATTTTATGAGTGCCGCTTGTTACATGTGTAACATTCGAATACATTGTCACTATGACAACATTTGGCAGATTGATGTACATACGTGCATTGCTCATATGTCCCGCGATATTATCATCATGACGCCAAAATGTGATCAAGTGATATTTTTATATATGTATTACAAAAATAATCTAAATAAATGTTGTAGGTTATGGTTGCATTTTATTAAGTCCGATCGAAATCGAATTTTGGGTTTTGATTCAAATAACGCCATACAAAAGATTTGAAAATTGAATTACAACATAAATCATTCACAAGGGTCTGATTTTTTGCGAAGAGTAAAACCAACGGTCTTAGAATCCCATCTTAGATGAGACGCGTGGAGGGGCAAAGCCCCTGTCTACGAAACCGATTATTCTGTTCCAACTACTGTAAAACAAACGTGAACTTTTGAATTTTTTATTCTTCAAGCATATTACTGAGTATTCGTAAACTTATTAAAATAAGACGTAGCCTAATCTATTTGTTAGATTTTGCAACGGTTACATCGAAAGCGACTGACATTCTTAGTGCATAAGGACAGTTCTATGATGGTGGAAGTAGTTATTGAGTATAATTGATGGTTTTCTAGATAGATCTACATCTACTGCATCCTATTTATTAAGCAATTTAAATTAATTCTTATGCTTTCTCTTATATTAATTTTAATCCCTGTTTTATTTCTTGAGCATAATTAATTATAATTATCGGTGATATAATCTAACTTATCTGATAAGATTTTATGATTTCGTAAGTTTGGTGGTTTTCGAAAAACTAGCTCATATGACGTGTATTTATGTAGTATCAACATGCGGTGCTGTATTGATATAGCGCCTAAAGTCCGATGGTGACAGGGGGTGATACAAATTTGCTTATTGTTTAATATGCCCTACACCTATTTTGTCATTTTACTCATATTTTTTCATATGTTTTTCTGTTTAAGCTTTAAAATTGTTTTTCTTGTACTCATATGACCTCCGTGTGTAGAATTATGGTCTTCATGTTGTGTAAGCATATAGTATCATCCGTACTCTTCGAGCTCTTGAATTCATTTTTGATGAAAGTTTCTCCAAAGTCAACGGTGTGCTCAGTGGATTATAGTTATATCGCTTCCAAAAGTCTGGCTCAGCTTCAACCAATTAAAGGGAGGCCACTCAATTGATAGGATTTTTCGAAAACATTAAAGATATATTGTAAAGCCGTAAGCTTAAGAAAAAAACGAAATAGGACATAAAGCTTTTTATTGGGAAATTTATGTCTCAAATGCTTCTTATTGCAGCTTCTCTCTGTTTTCTGAACAGTCGAACTGATGTTAGTATATGAGACTCATTGCTGCTCAGGCTGCCATTGCTTTTTTTCTATAAGTTAACCATCAATATGTATTAGGTACACTGCGATCCGAGGAGCGCTTTCAGTTCAAGCAAATCTTCACTATTCGAACGTGTGTCATTTAGCTCCAAGCTTTTGATGTTATTTAGTTTAAGTACAATGTTTTTGAACTTGGAGCCATAAACAAATCAAGTGTTGACTTAATATCCGTGACCATGTATAAAGCATGTTTTCACTGAATTGTACATATCTGAAGTGGTAGAAGATTTGTCAAAAAACTTAAAAGTAGTAATACTAAGAATTCGATTCCTTGTCACTTAAAAATTGAATACTACCAAGTTTTTTTTTTTTTTTAACTCGTGAGCGCGTGTGGGAAAAACAAAAATATTTTATTTATATTTTACCTGCACCATTTTAGTTTCTCTCGAAGTCAAGTTTCTCGACTCGATCTTTAAAGAAATTTTTCTAAAAAATAAAGAAGACTTAAAACGCTAACGAAAGTTATTTAAAGTTATCAAACCAATGTTTACATGCATGAATTTTTGGAATGGTTTAGAGTCTTTAGACAAGTAAATGCTGTCGAATTTGATATGGGAACCTTTAATGAGCCATGCAACCACTGGACAAGGTATGGGCTACCTTATGCTAGTAGGCCTGGCATTTTCCATGATGCCGAAAAACATAAAATTTATATATGTTTTACATTTGGTATACAACTCAGAAAAAAAAAAAAAATGACAGAATTGGACTCGTAGGTGCGGCACTTTTGATAAGACATGATATTTATAAAGCACACTTTACAAGTATGTAACCACTGCCGCGTTCCTTCATTTAATGAAAATTACCCAGTAGGCAAGGGCAGGAGCTAACAGTGCTTCTAGAAGGCCTTCCTTGGTAACTATAAAGCCTTCCACCCTCCTTTCAAACGTACTTTCTTTTTTATATGAAATGGTCGCAGAAAACAGGCCTTCCTAAGCAGGCTTTCTAAGACCGCTTACCGTAGAAGGACTCTCAGAAGTACTTGACAAAAATTTAATTTTAATAAATTAAATATTAATTGTTTTCTTTTTTTATCCGCGCCATCTCACTTGCGTTGATAGTTTTTTAATGACTTTACAATTTGACAAAGAATACACAAAACTCTACCTCCTTAACATAACATGATACAACAGAAGACTAGCCTGCACACCTCTCTTAATTTCTAAACATGTGTATACTTTTCATGTCGTATATGTACAATGTATATGACAAAAAAGTTATGCCGAATCATAAAACATTGCAATGCATGAAATAAAAAAGAAACAGAAAAGCGCTAAAGTAAATGGAGTCCTTCTTCTTTGCCTTCTAATATCAGGCCTGATAGCACGTCTGTTGTGGCAAGGCATATTATGCCTTCTGTGATTGTATTTTTATTTGCATGAACATCTAGTTCTGAGAAGTCCTTATATAATCGCAGAAGTGCTAGCAGGCCTTCTCCGAGTAAGGCCTTGCTCATTTGCCTGCTGGGTAATAACATTTCCGCACATTTATACTGTTATTATTGTGAAAGAAATTTAGTAGTAGGCAATGCCAAAGATTGCATCCTCAACAGATTTTTTTTTTTATATTGCAACGCTAGCAACGCCACCCTTTTCTTCCAAGTGCAGGTGCTTACAGCCTTTTTATTAAGCCCACTATACTGCCGTACTACGCGAAAAAGACGTATCTCAAAAAAAAAAAAAAAAATATCCGAGATTCTTATGGCATCGGATAGCTTAAGAAATTACGCGTCTAATGAAATACTCCAAATGTCGGCATCTTAGTTCAATCATATAAAAAATCTACTAAGAAAATTTCCTCTATCTCAATTATACAGGTATTTCAACAAATTGACATAAACAAAACATCCAATATCTCGAAATGAATTTTTTTGAGATACGTCTTTTTCGCTTAGTACGGCAGTATAGGAAACAAAAGTACGAAAAATTATTCTTACAATTAGATAAAAGAACAGTACAAAAAATAATGTAAAATTAACTTAATTGGTAAAAAAATAAATTTTCTCTGCCGTAGGTACTGTACATTATGATCGCTAACCACAATTTTTTTTATTTAATTGAAAGATTTTAATTATAACCGAAATTCGAAAATGATGCGGTGATTTTTGAGCAATAAAAGAAAAAAAACATTTTTCACGTATATTTGATCCTTGGAGGAAGGAGAAATTATTACAATAGTTAGGGTTACGCAAATGAAAATTTTGGAGCGTAACTTTTTATTCCAAGTAATTTAACTTTGCTTGTTCTAAAATTGAATTGGGACAATGTTGCCATTTAGTTTGTTTTCTTATTTCTTGTAGACCTCATGTGGTGGTAATTAACCACATGACTGCGCAAGCACAATACGAATTAGTTGAAAAAAGACAATGTTAACAAAGCGCTTGAAGGCCCCCAGCTTAAATGTTGATAATGTCCACTTGCACATGATTAATTCATCAGGGTATAATTTCGAAAGCTAGAAAAATGCACGAAATTTGATTGATTTGTAAATTTTTTGTGATTATGCCCTCCAAGTTAGATAAACGCCCTTTGCAATGCCTTTTGCTTGTCCCCTTTAAGTTAATTGTAAATAATTCAAAGCTAACACATTTAATTCAAACAATGGCAGATCGTTAAAAACTTCATTAATGGCGCAAATTTGTCATAATGAAAATAAACTCATAAATACAATAAGAGCGACAATGTGTATAAATTAGAGAATGTAAGGAGAAGAAAAGTTTAAAGTTACAGGCATTCATGGCGTGGAAAACCGACAGAAAATAATATATGGATTGGTTAGTAGTATTAGCTTAATGAGGGTTTCTCTGCATTAAATTCTTCATCAGGTGAAAAACTTTTGGGCTATGCTTATTAATCTACAAACGTTTCTTTAATGAGATGATTATCAGAACTTATAGCAAAATATTCGTCAAACGAAATCGGTTAGAAATAAGAGCTCTTAAAAGATCTTGAGTCCGAAATTTGCAAAAAGTGAGCCGTTTAAGACAAGCGGATTTGCAAGAAAAAATTATAATAAAAAATGTGTAATAGAGCTATTAGGTAAATGTTAACAAACACCTTGAAATGGCTGCAACTTTGCAAGGAAGCATCACAGATCACCACTTGAAAGCTCATTTAAAAGGGCAAGGATGGTACTTACTAAATGATGCTTTTGTTAAAAATAAGCTGATAAACTATCTTTGAATCCTATACATTGCCTCGAAAGTAGACAAAAAACATCATGTTTTAGGTATTTGTTTATTAATTCCATACAAATTGTTGATGACCAAAAAAAAAAAAAAATAAAAAGGTCCTCACTTTGTACGGCAAAACCCCAGCAAATTAAAAGAATATTTGAAATAACTTTTATTTTACAATGCAAACATCGAACGTAGCAAATCCATCCAAAAGTAGTACATTTCGGGCAATTACGTCGAAAAACGACCCTTTTCAGCTCAACAACACTAATCACCTATTCATTTAGATACCTTTTTTGTAAAAAATAATTTTCACATACAATTTACATGTAAAAGTAACAGGCTCCGTCGCCACCTTATAAAATTGAGTTACAGAGCTAAATTTTCGTGAACGTTTTCTTCATAACATAAACTTACTTTTTAAGCAACAGCACCTTAAAAAACAAAAAAAAATTTGAATCACCCTAATGTACATATAAACAAGCCGGAGCGAGATTGGAAAATGTTTAGAAATATATGAACCCCTACTCTTTCCTCTGGTTTCTCGACTGAAATTGCGGCGAATAAAATTTGTGTTCAGATTTCATGTAAGGACTACATTTAGTTTCTCTGAGCTCAGGTTTTTTATTTGGAAACCTAATGTTAGTATGTGAGTCTTTTTTTTTTGCGCGAGGAACATTCTTTAATTTTCCCATTGGGTAAGTAACACTTAATTCCAACATTTTGGCATATTTCTTATAATTTACAGCCCTGTTGCGTATTGTTAACGTAAAAGAGGATTTTATTTTCTATTTAAGATACTGTGCCAGTAAGTCAGATGCAGTTTGTCCTTCGTTTGACGCTGAAATGCACTTGGCTATTGCCAACAGGATACTTGTTCGGCGCATTCTGCACCGAAATCAACTGTGTTCCTTGAACGAAATAGGAAAAGTTGTTGCTTTTGTGAAGAAGCAGGACGAACGAAGAAAGCAAGTTTTGTCTCCGTCGTCGTTGGGTGCCATTGTTGTCTTGGCTTGACTCATCTGAATGGAACTAATGATGCAGCTAATTGTTATCCTTACGCTTTGTAGTAGCAGCGTTGCGTCCTTAATGGCGTACGAACCTAATTTAGGAGCTTTAATCATTTTCGCACAAACGGAAGCTGTTACTGCCTCACATTTAGCTTCAGATGCAGCGTGTAATTAGCGTAAGATTTTCATTGGACTCGCAACTGTAATTGTTGTTTACTTTGGCACTGATGTTGTTGTTGCAGGCAAGCGTAGATCTCTGTCGCCCACCCCTAATACATTGTGGTGGGGGTGTGTGTGGAGTACTAGTACGCCACGTTTTTGTCTTCTGGAAAATAACTTTGCTCACAAAGAAATTCATTAAAAAGTTTTCCTTAGTATTTGCTCATAGTGCCAGAAATAACACTTCCCTCTGCCCCTCCCACTGTCGCTTGCCGGCACACTGCTACAAAACTACGAATAAAAGTTAAGGTCTGTCAAAAAATACGAGCTGCGTTCCTTTGTGGCATATAATTACATGACTTGCTACATACAGCGTAAAATTGCTTTCCCGATGCTCGGTCGGTTGAATGACCAATTTCGGAGGTCGCGGTCCGGTCGGGGGTTAATAATGGCAATGTAGCTTCTGCTGTTTCGTACTTCGCACTACAAGCAAAGTGTTTCATTAACACGATTGTAACGTTGGGAACGATTTTTATCTACACGATTTCTTAATTTAACAACTACGGAATAAAATAAAGAAAAGTACAAAGACACTGACTGTGTGATGAAGGCGAAAAGAAAGCAAAAGGAAAAGACAGAAGCACAAGATTGCTCGAAATGTCCAGCCATAAAAATAAAAATAAGTACGCATGTGTCTCGTGTGTATCTTTCCCAAATTCTAGATGCTGTGTGTGGTGTGGTTGCTGCGTTCTGCCCTTTCTGGCCTACAATATGGCAATGGGGGTCGTAAAACAGGATAACAATTGTACTGGATGGTGCATGTGATCAGCATTTGTTTCTGCGGATAATTTCAGTTCTTTTTTGTGAGATAAAAATAATAAAATTTGATTTAACTAATCCGCAGAGGCATATGAAGTTGGAATTTGGAATTAAGAATGAAGATCACAAGGATTTTGTGATTACACTAAAAACGTTACTTGTATTACAAACTTCTTATTTGCTTTCGGAGCAGCATATTAACAAAGTATGCATTGCAAATACATATGTATTATGTTAGGATGTGCTGAAAAATAACTTTAGAGTGTGCCCTTTGTACTTCTATGAAAATCGGGTAGATACGAAGCAGGATCTCAATTATATGATTTTTATTTTTCATTTGTTGCCTCATATCGCTTTTGTTCAGCAATGGACTGGATAAATTGGAGCAATCACTTTATAAGTCCTTTAAATAAAAATTAGAGATACTTTTTTTTTATATTAGACCTTACTATTACTTATTTGTAACACCGCGCTCTAAGAATAAATATAGAAACTTCAATGTCTTTCTCTATAATAATATGATTGACACTTAATTCGTAAAAATCGGTTCAGTATTTTAAGATTCAACTCTTGTATGACTTCTAGAAACTGACAGTAAGGAACTGACAATATCGTGTAAAGCAAAGTTTTGAATGATACGAAGAACTAGAATTTTAAGTTTTGATTCAAATTATGTTGCAAAAAAGGCATTAAAATAAAATTACACTATCTAACACAGTCACTTGCTTTCACATAGTCATTAGTTCATACCGAACCGATTATTTGGTTTTAGAACACTGTGAAAACCCCGCGAGTCTTGAAATAATTTATGCTATTAGAAACTTAAAAATATTGTAAAAACTAATGTCAAAATTTATGTTCGTTGATAATTTAAGCAATGCTGAAGATCTTAAAAAATAATTAAAAGAGCATTCTTTTTTAAGGATGGTTAGCATAATCCAAATTGAATCTATTACGTTTATTATTGGATTGAGCACTTATTTTTTTCCTGTTAACTCTTACATTTAGGTTATTAATTAAGATTAACAGAAGTCTAAGACCTGTTACATTGGCTTGCGTTGTACAAAAAAAAATATAGATAAACTTAACCCAAATGGACGGTTAAAACGCACCAACCCTTCAAAATAGTAAATTAAACCTATGAGAGAAAGTAAATTTATATAAAAAAAATTTTATCGAAAAAGTTGTTAATTTACTATTTTGTGGGTGAGCCTACCCACAGGGTAGGTACATTTAACGGACAAGATAGGTACATTTAATTTAAAACTATTGTCCAAAATAGTTAATTTAACCAGTGAAAGGTGGTAAGTTTATTTTGCTGTTTGTCTACCTAAAAAGTTGTTAGTTTACTATTTTGCATGTAAACTTATTGTAAAAATATGTCATGCTACAAATTCTATTACTTAGTAAGAAAACCACAAAACTAATTTCATTTCTTTTCTTTCTTTACAACGCCAAATGTAAGGCTTAAATACTTTCTGCATCATTTTTAGAAAAGAGGACAAAAAAATATGTGAAATCATAGTTTTGTCGGTTAAAAATTTGCACAGCATCAGCAATCAACATCTTTTTTTCTTGCGTGCTCTTACAATTATCAAAAATAATAGAATAGCAGCAATAATATTATTGTAGCGTTTATAAAAGTAAAATACTCTATTTTCAGCGTATTTATTACAAAAAAGGCACTAAAAATTTAAAGTTTTTTTGGCTGATAACTCGTTTTCGAACTTATACCTTGATATAACGTTTCTGATTCCACACATACAGCTTAGCAGACTTTGAAAATATGAAATTAATGACTTTTGCTATGTCTAAGAATGAACATTTTGATCAAAGAGCATTTTATTTTAAGTTTTTTCCTTAGAATCCTATAGAATATTTGTATTTTAAAAAAAAAAATGCTAAATGTTTTTTCCTTGATCATTTTATTTGGAATTAAATCTTTTGAATATGAAATATAACACAAAAGTCTAATAAAAGTTCGATAATCGGATCCGGTTCGCTTCAATTTTACTTCGTCGTTTAAGTGAAATTTGCAACAGGTCGGCTGGTAACGATAACAATTTTTGTCAGTTACTAGAACTGTTTAATGTTATCTTTTCAGATTTGATTTTATTTATTCGGTATATTCTACCTAACGAAATCGGTTAATATATTTGAAGTTTCATACATTTAAAAAATTGTAAGCTAACCATTTTTGTTGGTTCATTTTACCTGCCTTTTTTTGTGTGTATTCACGTTCCTATAAATATTTGACAACGACTTCTTTCAGAAGACAGAGATATGTATATTAGGGTGGAGCGCGGCTCTATGGTGATTTTTATTTTTACATAATCTAAATGGGCCAGTGCGGAAAAGGTGCTCCGTCAATCACCTTCTATAGGTATATAAATATTTTTTCAAAATTTTGAGTTTTAGTACTGCCGCAAGTCAAACAAACATTACGCGTTGCACAGAAAAAGGAAAGCAGAGGCCAACCAGCGATGAGAAAGATGTAAGCAAAGAATTTTACGCTCCAGTCTAGCGCAGTGTTGGCATTTTCGGTACATTTGTACTTTTTTCAGTGTTGAAGACAAAAAAAGTAAATTCAGCCTCTAAAAAGTACATTTGAAGTCTTGATTTAGTACATTTTCACAAAACCCAAATGCAATCTCTGGTCTAGCTTCGCTTGAAATTGCCATGGCAGCGTTTTAAAAACGGTCTCAGGAAGAGATTCAGGAAGCTACAACTTCTCAAAGATAACGTTCAGTTAAAGCATTAAATCGTTCTTCATACAATGAAAATACGCAAATACAATTAACGACTAAGTATAACAAATTTTTACTCTCAACAACTATGTCCCAAGCTCTCTAATGATTTAAGAGCGTCCGGGAGTTTTTAGAAAAATAAAAAGACATTTTTTTAAAATTCTTTTTTGAAGCTGCGTGTTATCTTAGACTAACATTTTTTTTACATAATTAAAGTATAACTATTCAAAATTTATCTCTGAAATTTTGGTCTAAAAATATTCGTCAATAAGTTAGGAAAGTGCAATGCCGTGAACGACCTCAAAATTTGCGGTGAGCAAGATATCTGGAGACTGGTTCATCCGAAAAGAGAAAAATATTTTTTTTTTTTCGGCTAAGCAAATAGTTAGGGGGCGTTTGATCATTCGATTTTTTTTTGGATACACATTTTTTGATTTATAGCCTAAAACGACCTCAAGTTTGTTCACAAAAAATTTAAATTTTCCTTGTACGCCCGCCATTTTGTCAAAAATTAATATTTTGAAAATGATTATTTCAAACTTTATCTTAAAAATATATTCTCCTATGTGGCTTACTATTAAAACTCAACCAACTCGCATTTATGATACCAAGCATTTGCACCAAACAATTTTGCATTCTCGTTATATGAGTGATTCATTAAAAAAAATAGTTGACCCTGTTATTCAGAGAAATGGTTATTTTGGTCATCCTGAAAATATCCTAATATCGATGCTTGCAGACAAGTCAAGATCTGTTAGGATTTCAGCCTTGAAAAAGATACTGGAACTAATGAAATAGAAACCGCATCGTCCGGTCTCATTCGACAATTTGTTTTGCCGAATTTGAATTTTCAGGCTAAATCTTACACTGAATTGATCGACGGGATGCTGTTTCATTATCTGAGCCGCCTCTATTGAACATATATCGACAGAAATTATTTCTGAATGTATTGAATATCCGGATAATTTGGAGGATTTTACCGCAAATTAAAAATGTTCAGTATCATACTCAGACAACGGAAAGGTGCCTAAAAATTGTTAGTAAAGTTGCTGCTGCGGTATGTGGTTCGGAAAAAAGAGTTGGTTTCATCAAAACAAGGCTGGAATGTCGAAAAATAATGCCTGTTTTTAATACTAAAAAAGAGTATAAATTTGCGTACAATACCGGAAATTTTGTTATATTAGAGGGGGATATTTATAGTTTCCGACCCTACAATTATAGAATTTATGTGCTTTGTTTCATACTTCTACATTAATATTATAATAATAATCACAATTTCGACACGTCTAAGCTCTTTTATTTAGTCCAAGAGCCCAGAGCCGCCAGACGTTACTTATTTTCTGAGTAACAAAATGTGTGGGATAGTGTAGTACTAGTATGTACTGTGAACGTATGCATACCCGTTAGCTTGGGCCGACGGCCAATTTACAGGTACCAGGTGCTAAAGGTACGTAAAATCATTACTTACTTTTCTTAAATTCTGAGTGCTAATTTTTGTATATGTATTGTAGAATAATGTTAAAAATTAATAATCAGCACTGCCAGAAACTTCCCGTCAGCTGCAATTTCTACCAGACGCTTTAAAGCTCGCAAAAAATAGCCAAACTTTACTTATATTATGAGTCTTGATTTTTTTATATGATACTCAGGGAAGTATTTCAATGCTTTTTGTAGACAGCCAGACCAATCGTAGGGGCCAAACATCCCCCAGACACAATTATGTTGTTGCTATAAATAACATTTTAATGCCTAGTTTTAAAAAAAAAATTGCAGTATTCAGTGGAAATTTTTACAGTGGATTAGTGAATATATTGATTAAAATTAATACAATTTTTTGAGAGGTAATTGTGTCTGGGGAATTTTTGGCCCCTACGATTGGTCGGCTGTTTAAAAAGGATTGAAATACATCCCTAAGTATCATATAAAAAAATCAAGACTCAGAATATAAGTAAAGTTCGGTTATTTTTTTGCGAGCTTTAAAGCGTCTGGTAGAAATTACCGCCGAAGGGAAGTGTCTGGCAGTGCTGATTATTAATTTTTAACATTATTCTACAATACATACACAAAAATCAGCACTCAGAATTTAAGAAAAGTAAGTAATGATTTTACGTACCTTTAGCACCTGGTACCTGTAAATTGGCCGTCGGCCCAAGCTAACGGGTATGCATACGTTCACAGTACATACTAGTACTACACTATCCCACACATTTTGTTACTCAGAAAATAAGTAACGTCTGGCGGCTCTGGGCTCTTACTCTAATTGACTTTATTCCATACAAACAAACGCTACGTAATATAATTTTTTTTTTTCGAAACTTCTATGTCTTTGCGGCAGTACAAAACATTAAAATATCAAAAAGTACCAGGAATGTTTTTTATTAAGTATATTATGGAGCATCTTTTCGCATATGGCTCATTTCGAAAATCGAAGAAAAAAGTATCGCTCCACCCTAATGTATATGTTTCGATCTCTCATGCTTCATTCTGATAAAAAAATTTGGAGCAGAACCGTTTGTACCGATGTACAGTTCTTTGGGGTTATAGACAATTTTTTATGGAAAATTTTAAATTTTCTTTTAAAGTAACAAAGAGTTACCTCTTCTAAAAAAAGGTTTGAAAGCGAGGTTTTGAAAACTTTTTTGGCTTTCTCATCTCTATAACGTGCAGGAAACTTTTGTTGCCACAAAAGAGTAAAAGCTCAGAAGAAAGTTTTTCGACCCATTCTACGAATAAAATGCAATGAATTAGTTGGAGTTCACTGTTGCTGTTGAGGCGTTTACCGGTTCTTAGAACAAAGCATTCATGGCAAAACGATGATATCTTGTCTACTATAATTTTGTTTGGAATATCTAAAGTTAACCTTTAAATGTTTGATTTACTTTTTGCAAAAAAAAAAAAAAAATACTTTGATTCTATATTCTAATTATAAAAATTTGAAAAGAAGAGATGAAATTTGATCGCTTATTGTTAAAATTGGAATGCACGATTTTCAAACTTATTGCTTTTCTTTGAAAATTTTCTTTAATGTGGCAGTACGTAATAGCTTAACTTAAAATCTTAACTATAGTTATCGGGTTAATTAAAGAGTTTAATTTGCTGAATTTACATCCATGAATTGAAACATAGAAACTACTGTTTGCGGCTTTGTTTTTTATACTTATTGCTCTGTAATTGCTGTTTTTCTTTGTTGTATTTTTTTTTCTGTACTAAACTATACTTATGCTTCCTGAGGACAAGCGCATTTATTTCGGCCACCCACGGATTAACCCGGTTTTTCAGAACCTTTCCTTCATTCTTTGAATGCCAGTTTTTGCGCTGCTGTTGCATCTCTAAAGCGTTAGTGTTTTTCTTTTGGTTCTCAAGTTATTGCATTTTTTCCACCGCCATGATTCACGGATGCGCCTCGGACTTATTTTTTTAACGTGGGTTTTCTTCTTAAGTCCATCACCGTGTTGCCCTCATGCGCCTCATTCCTTTGCTCGCATGTTTTAATTCCGTTTCATTTCGGAGTGTTGCAAAGATTACTTTTTATGCTTCCGTTTTGTTATCCTTCTGTCGGTGTCGCTCTGGCTGCAGCTTTCGCTGCTGCCACTGATGCTATTTGTTTTAGATGTTGTAGTTTTTGTTACCGCTGCAATGGCATCTTTTCCTCTTTTATCTGAATCGTTGATATTTTGTTTTTCTGTATGGTTGTCTGTCGACAAACAAATCCTCCAAATACTCTATACAATTGTGCTTAATACCAACAACAACAAAAACAACGCAAACAGTAGCAGCAACAAAATTGAAAGCGGAAAACTTTGCATACATATTACAGGAACTTTGAAGTCTTTAATCTTTTCAGATTCAAACAGTCGGTGTTGTTTTTGAAGTTGTTGCTGATGTCGGAATGCAAATTCTGAATCCTGAGCGCATTCAGCACCGAACGAATATACTTACACAAAGCAAAGGTATTTAATTCATAATACCTTTATATGTCTAAGAACGGTTTAGACAATTTTTCAGTGATATCGCAGTGAAATTCAGTGATATTCACTTATATCGCATTTAAAACAGCCGAATTTCTTCTACGAACTCAAGAGGGATGAAACATAATTTATTTATTTTAGCTTGGGCTTCAAAAACCATTTTGAATTTTCAAAAACTGAATTCATTTAAATCTAATCAATATGTCTGACCTGAAATATTTCTTTTCTACGGTAGAGGCAATTTTATCAGTATGTAGTCGCTCGATTTCAATGTGAACATTTTCATAACAAATTCATGGCAAATGTTCAGTGACATGTCAGTACAACATTTCTAACCCATTTTCCTCTTTCTTTTTGTCTAAGCTTATATTTTGATTTAAACTTTATTGTTGTTATATTACCAGTAATTTTATACCACATATTATGAAAAGTACTGAAGAGAATATTCTATTTACTCAATTTTTCTTTGTTGGGTTTCTTATAAGTTTTAATTATCAATCCAGCCCTCAGCCGAAACAATGTCATTAAAAAGCGTTAAGAATTTAATTTGCTAAAAGTTTTAAAAAAGATAATTCACACCGGGATGCTGTGTTTTCTGATGGGGATGGTATTATTCTTTAATTTAAATTTGTTTTTACCATCCGAAATTCAACTCGTATTCCAGGGATATATGTTGGTACACGCTTCGCCGCCCCTTATTGGGCGAGCGGGAGTTCACTGTATTGCAATTGCAAACATTTTCCACTACACGGCATCCCTTGAGGGATTTTCTGGGATTTTGCATTTGAATAAATCGACGACAGCAGAATCAACTGAATGACAACAACAACAGTTACAACTGGCGACAACGGCAACGACAATAGAGCAAAACAGCAAATCCTCCAAACGCACAATAGCAAAAAATAAAGAAAAAATTTCAAAAAAAAGAACGGTCATATAAACAATTTTCATTTTGTGCGCATTCGGAAAATGAAAAAATAACAATTGTCCATTTTTGCAGCGGCCTAACCAAAGCCGTGGCGCACAAAATCACAAATATCGGGTCTGTCGACGCTTTGATAAGAAACGAAATGAATCGAGCGAATGAATGAACGAGAGCCCAAACCTTCGTCCATCCGCCGCACGATCCGGCTGTACAATCAACCGCGAAAACACAAAATGCGAAAATGTCCTTTTCTTCAACCAAATGGAAAAATCGGGTCGAAAAGCCAGAAAAGGACTGAATGGAAAACAAAAAGCGTGTGCAGTTTTGGTTTTTAAACGCATTTGATGAACGTCGATAAATACATACGTATGTTTGTAAAGGGTGATTTTTCGTAGTGCGAGAACTTTAAATTGAAACAAAACGGATGTACCGTAAGTTGCTTATTAATGAATATTTTTGAAAATTGACTTCGATTAGATTAATCGAAAAATACTATCGACCAAATCCATCTCAAACCATGCACGCGGATTATTTCATGTAACGGAATTGGTTACCGATTATTTGTGTTGTTTTTCAAGGGATATAAGGGGACCCATACTTCCCCGATTAGATTAAAAAAAATTTTTTATGAAGATATGGCCATTTCAAGTTATACCCATTTTAGGCTGAAAATTGTTTCAAAAAGCGGCATTTCCATCCAAATCAAAATAATTAACTTTTGTCTTTTGATTCTTATAAAACTTCTTAATCTCTGTTAGAATCTTTAAAAATATTTCAAAATGGCAAAAAATTGGCAGAGTTATAGTAACTTTGCGAGGAAACATCGCAGATTACCACTTGAAAGCTCATTTTAAAGAAAAAGAACGGTACTAAATGATGTATTAAAAATAAGCTCAAAGTAGTAGTATCACAGATGGCTGGCAAGGTTGAAACAAATATTTAAATACTTTTTTTATGGAAAAAAAAAAATTCTCCTCACCTCAAATTCCTCTAAGCGCGGTTTAAGCTCATATCATCTCTTTCTTATACAGGATGTATTTTTTAGAGGTATAGAGCTTCGAATTGAAATAAAACACAAGAAAATCGTTTTAATGTCCATCAATTTGGCTTTATTGGAAGGATAATTTTATGCCATTAATGTTTAAATACGATTTCGGGCATGTGGCCGCCGCGGCTGGCTCGAATAAAGCCAATTCTACAGGTCCAATTTTGAACCACTTTTTCGAGCATATGGGGCCGTATGTCGGCAATAACGCCACGAATGTTGGCTTCCAAGTCCCCTAACGTTTCTGGTTTGTTGGCGTAGACGAGCGACTTCACATATCCCCAAAGAAAATAATCCAATGGTGTCAAATCACACGATCTTGGTGGCCAATTGACAGGTCCATTCCGCGAAATTATGCGCTCATCGAATGTTTCCTTCAATAAATTGATTGTGACGTGCGCTGTGTGGCATGTAGCGCCGTCTTGTTGGAACCACAACTCATCCACATTCATGCCATCCAATTCGGGAACAAAATAGTCAGTTATCATGGCTTTATACCGGTCTCCATTAACGGTAACTGACTCTCCAGCATTATTTCGGAAGAAGTATGGCCCAATGACTCCACCAGCCCATAGAGCACACCAAACAGTCAGTTTTTGTGGATGTAATGGCGTCTCAAGGGTCTCATGTGGATTCTCTTCACTCCAAATGCGGCAATTTTGCTTGTTGACGTAGCCATTCAACCAAAAATGAGCCTCATCACTGACAAAATTTTTCGATGAAAATCAGCATCGAGATCAATCTCATTTTCGGCCCATACACCAAAATCACGACGCATTGCATGGTCTCGCGGCTTTAATTCTTGCACGAGCTGGATCTTGTAAGGTCGCAAGCCAAGATCTTTGCGCAAAATCTTCCATAAAGTTGATGGACAAAGCTCCAATTGCTGTGCACGGTGGCGAATCGATTCATTCGGGTCCTCTTCAACATTTTGCTCTACAGTGGCAATTGTTTCTTCGGTGCGCACTGTTCGACGTCTCTGCGAATGCGTATTATCACATAGAATAAACGTAGTGCGAAAACGACCCATGGTTAACCGAATTAATTGCTCTGATGGACGATTATGTCGACCATAAAATGGACGGAGCTTGCGGTAAACTTCGCGAACTGAACCATTATTTTCGAAATAAATTTGCACGATTTGCAAGCGTTGTTCTTTTGTCAACCTGTTCATGATGAAATGGCAAACCAAACTGAACATAAATGACATTAGAGTTGCCAGATTTGACCATAAAATGCCAGTTTTATCTCTATTCGAAAAACAAACCTCTAAAAAAAACACCCTGTATTAGTACAAGTTCAAAATAAAATTTTTCCATTCAGTTTCATCTTAGTGCTCTCACATGTAGGTTCAAACTAAGTATTTTGATATATTGATTAAAAGTAAACCATGACAATTTTAAGTATGGTTACCAACCTAATGGTGGCCACATTTCGGACACTATTTTTAATCAATTACATAAGTCATAGAATAATCTTACACATGAAATAAAACTTTAGATTTAAGTTGTCTTATTTCAATATACATACATTTGCATACCATTTATGCAAGAGTGCTTACTATGATAAGCTTTTTTTTCTCAGCTATAACTGAACTTTGTAGTGTACACGTATGAACTCTAAAAGTTTGTCTTCGTAAGTACTTCATTTTAATTTTGAAATTTTCTTACGCGAACAACTCGGAAATCTGACATTTCATTTACTTTTTTTGAATATACCTAAAAGGTATGGTGTTAGCTTATTTGTATTGCCGAAAAATTAACGTTCACAGTAAACGAATATCCCGCCAATTTATGACGGGTGTGAAATTCACATGAAACTGTCCTCATATCTTTGGCTACATGAATCGTTAGCACTTTTTGTGTGTTTTGGATCAAACGTAATATACGTTTTACGTGGAGTTTCAGAATGCAAATGTCCTAACTCATACAAATCCGGATAATTTTAATTACAGAAAAATCAAAGGTAAGTTTCAATAAATTTTTTTCAAATACCGTAAAGGTAATTACAGAGAGGCAAAATAATAATAAAAAAAATATTAATAATCCTTAAATAACAAATCGCAGAGTAAATAACTTTAAAACGCTGTTTTCTCAGTTTCATGTTTTTGCTGATAGGACACTTACACCCTGAGGTGACGATATGTTCTATATCAAAAGATTTCAAAATGCGATAACAATGCGAAAAAAATGATATCTGAGCAAACTCAACGGCATTCGAACAAGGAAGCTTTGCACTTATAGATTCAATGTATTTTTTTTTTTGAAAAAGAATAGATGGCATAGAAAGAAAAACAGTGTTTTTTCCACTTTTAGGTTAAGATATTTCAAAATCCTGACGTGATAGAGCAATTCTGCTGCCAGATTTGGATTCAGCGCACAAGTTTCTGCTTCCAAAAAAAAAGTTAAGTTTTTTGGTCTGTGTTATAAATCTTTGCATCATAATAACTTTTTATTAAACAATAAATATTTAAAAAAGTGAAATTGAAAAAAGTGAGGTGTAATTACTAAAACTGTTAGAATGTTTGACCTACTGACTGCCACTTGTTACTCTCAATGTAATCTATGACAAATATTTATGCTAAGTATGTTGTTATTATTAATAGCTTCGATTGTACAAAGCTGCATTGGATCTTCTGTTCACAAACTTTTAATTTATTTCAACTTACGCCTTCCAGGAAGAAATTGTAGCTGAATGCTGAAAAAAGTTTATGTTCAAATGGTAATTTGAAAATAAATGTTCCACAAATTTATATGTACGTAATAATACCTACTTTTTTTGTTGTCCCTTAGTTGGCTACCGAAAATGAGTCAGGAGCTTAAATGCATTACAAAATAAAACAATTTGTTTGGCTGTTATTTTTCAATGTTTTCATTTTATTCCTTTGTTATTTTAAATATTCAGTTTTTAATTTAGATTTTATTCTTTAACATTGCTCTTTATTGCATATCTTAAATTAAGCTATGAATTATTTAATAAAAAAACCTTTAAAGAAGCTAAAAATGATTAGGTTCTGCACGCAAGTGTTTTCGCACAAGCAAAAACAAATGCAAATGAATTTTTAATTTTCAATTTTACACAATTTTTAAGCATTTAATTAAAAACCCTTAATTATGTAAATTGCTAATTTAAATAAATTTATCTTAATTCCCTATGTTATTTTAAGTGTTACAAATACATACATAGATACAATATCAGCCTTTGCATGTGTGTCTCATAATAATTTTGTAATATTTGTGTTTTTCAAGCATCAACTAAAGAACAGAGAGCATGTATTTCATAAATGTACTAAAAATTATCTAATGATTCAGACAAGAGGTTCTTCAATATAATTGGCCAACTCATAAGCTTAAGATGAATATTGGCATTTTAATAACAATTTCGTTGAGAGTTTTGCACTGTTATGGTTAAAAATGAAGACTAAAAATTGCTTATTTTTGTTGAAAACACACGCAGAGATTTCCTTTAGTTTTCCATAAGATTTCTAACAATAAGTTGCGTCTTTGCATTTAGTAAACGAAACTTAATTCATTTCAACATACATACATCTGTATGTTCCTATATACCATGTGTTTGTTTTGCTAATTCATATTTACAAGTTAACTCTTTACTTAAATTGGTTTTGTTTTGATTTCAATTCATTTTCACACAATTTAAATGGAAGATTTATTCGATTTCTGTTATTAATTTTATACAGGGTTTGCTAAGGGTACTCACGGATATCGAGGTGTAAAATTAAATTTTCTGATTTTTGAACATCTTCCCTATACAATTGGCTTTCTGAGGCTACCCTTAAATAAGCTTCTATACAAAGTTCAAAAAAATACGTTAGTATATCTAAGTATTGAAAATGAATTTTAGTTCGCAAAGAAAGCAAAAATTTAGATGACTTTTCGAACAGAACAAATACGAGTATATTGAAACCAAAGAATAAAACTTGAAAAGGGTCAACTGAACTATAATAAAAAAACGTTCACTGGCTGTGTTGTGTCTTGTACTAAAGTCCCTTATTGGGGAAACTGAAGTCTTAATTTAAATACTACAATACTTGCATAACCTATAAAAAATAAACTCGCCGCAGACTAGAAAATTCTTAACTACCGTTGCAAGCACTTTTTGCTTTGAGTAAAGATTTCTCAACTGGACACAGTAAGGCCCAAGTTATTAAACTTACATTTCTTATTGCATAATTTTGAAAATATATTAATCAATATTAAGGCCTTATACTTATTTTTGCAAAATTTGGATTTTTTAAAAAGTTATGAGCAAGTGAACTCTTATGTGGGTCTACACTACTTTTTCCTGAAAAAAAATTTTAGAACGTTTCATAAATAAAAAAATTACGAATGTTTAAGTGTCGCCACCTAGGCAATTTTACTCCCAAAAACCATCCGATAAGAAAAAATTTTATTGTGTTTCTTTTTTTTGAATTGTATTTAAATTGTAAAATTAAAATTTTTCTTATCGGATCGTTTGTAGGAGTAAAATTGCCTAGGTGACGACACTTAAATATTCGTAACTTTTTTATTTATGACACGTACTAAAATTTTTTTTCAGGAAAAAGTTGTGTAGACTTTACAGAACAATTCTGTGGAAAAATTTTGTTTCTGAACATATGAAAAGTTGGTTTAAATTCTATTTGTTTATTAAAAACTCAATTTTTTATAAATAATATTGTTATAAAAACATTATTTCATATAAATTGTAAAATATTTCTTGTCCTATCACGAAAATTTCATTAACTTTTTCCCAATATTTACTGAGAAATCGCAATTTAAAAAAACACAAACATAAAAGTTTACTTGCTCCTAACTTTTTAAAAAATTCAAATTTTGCAAAAATAAGTATAAGGCCTTAATATTGATCAATATATCTTCAAAGTTATGCAATATAAAGCTTAAGTTTAATAACTTGGGTTTTACTGTGCCCAGTTGAGAAAACTTTACTCTTTGTTTTAATTCAATTAATGGGTATGGTGTATTGAAAAGACGAAGGTGCGAATTTAACTCTGTTCGGAAGTTATTATGCAGACATGTTGTATTACTTAAATAATTTGTCATTTTAATAATATAGCTTTCGACTCAAGTCAAAGACATTGGAAGACTGCAAATTTTCTAGAATTAAATAAAGTATTGTATTATAAAGTTGAAACTTCTTTCAAACTTTTTGTCACAGAAAATAGTTCGAAGCGAATCAGTCTCATGGATATCTAACGACATTCGATAGCTGAAAAATTTGTTTGAGTCGCAAAAAGTTGAGAACGTCTGCTTCAATTTAAACAACATCAATTGAAAGATAATTTAAGAAGCTATAATCAGTGTAATAGTTATAAGAAATTTGCAAATCTCTTTTCTTAAAAAAAAAAGTTTCATATGGTTTTTTTCAAATTTTTAGTAAACAAATTTGTAAATGGACACCTTGTTTACTGAATGCTTGCCGCTATTAAGTCGTCTATGATATTTTGTCAATTTTTTAATCTCATAAAATTTGATTTCACAAAGTAATATGGGGTTGATTACGCATAGAAAATTTTACTGTTGTGTTTTGAAACGTTTTCTCGTTAGCCAATAGCAAAAATCATAAAGAATTCGCACATCCCTACCTGCAATTTGCACCATTTTCTTTAAAATACACCCTACTAAAACATCTTCAGACGTTCAGTCCCCGTTGGTCTCTTACATGCAATCCTTAAAAGGAGAGCTTAAATATCTTTGAATTTTAACTGCAGCAGCCTAACCGTGATCTTCCCTTCAGCTCTGACTTGCATTTGCACTAGCGTTTTTTTCAGGTTTTAAGTGACATGCAGACATTGCATTACAGCATTTTAGGAAACAGTTATCAGGTAAGTCAGGGTTGCAAATTGAGAAGTCTGAAGTTAGCTGCTACCGTCGACTTCAGTTTTTATGACTAACATTGACCCATTCACACACATTCACCTAAACGCACCACAGAGGCTACAAGCTAATGCAGCTTTATCATCTTATTTACAATTAGTTTACATCACAACTACAACGAAAACAAACGAAGAGCTATTTACAATTGGCGAGATACTGAGGCGGCTCCTTTAAGTTTCAGCCTTTGAATTCTTCTGGTTTGAGTTTCTAATTTGGGATATTTACCTTCTCTTATACGATTTATACATGAAGAGTTCGACTGTCACTACTTGTAACCGTTCTAAGCTCCGCGGGGTGGCGTGCAGCTGTCGCTAGCATTGCGGCGGGAGTTTGACTGGGGAAAAGCTCGCTTTGTATGAGCACCTCTTTGTCGATTGCACTTGCACCAACCGGAACATTTTTGCCAGATGTAGGTCTGATGAGCACATATACAAGAAGCAATCCGAAAAAGAGCACCAATGAACCAACTGTTGCGTACATGAAGCTCTGGGTAAGAAAAACAGCGGATTCATTAGCTGATGTGGCGGATGTTAGTTTGGTGCGAAGCACGGAAGAAGAACGCGTTGCTGAGGTTGTCGCTGTTGATGTCGTTGACAGTTTTGGTATGGAAGCGGGCATTTTATTGCTTATAACGTTGGCGTTTGGATTGTACGGCGAAAGAAAGTCCTTTGAACTGTCCTTGAGAATTCGCATTCTAGATTCGGTTTCTGCGGATGAAGCCTGTTCTGTCGCAAATATATCAGGCATAGTTTTCATGCCAGTTTCCATAGCAATTGCCTGAAAACCAGTTGCGGTGCTGTCGCTTAGCTTGTGAGTATCGACAATGAGTTTAAAAGAACGTCGCATTCCACCAGTATCCTATAATTAAAGAATAAACAATTTAAATTAAGAAAATTTTCGATTTGAAGCAGAATGATACACAGAACATTTTGCATTTGAATTTCGTTTTATACGGCTTTTGAATTCAAGTTCAATATGCTTCAAATCCACCGTGTAAGTCGAAAGTCAAATGTTATTCGTTAAATCGTGCTCAAGTTGATTAGCAATACCGAGCTTTGAGAGCAGCAAAAATCTCTTTCAATACGTCAACAAAAGCTAACGTTTTAATAATTCAATTCGTTTGACAAGCACAACGACCATCCTTCTTTGGCAACCTGTGGCCGAAAGTTTTACATTACAACATCAATTAGCAGTCCAACAACAGCCTCAAGGATGCAAGCTAAACGTATGCCTCCTGTAATTCATCAATAATTGCATGTCATGTTGGAGTCTTCGACTCACACAACTGGCACGCAACATTCATAACAACTTTTGCAAGCATCTCAACTCAGTTCATGTCGAAGACAGAACAAAGACAGCTTGACGAACGGAAAGACGGACGAGATGATGATAGCTGCGAAAAAATGATCGCATGTGAACATGCAATGATACCTATATGATGACTTGCCACGCTTGCACATTCAGTGTTTGAGCACTTAGGTACCCTGATGCTGCTGGTGTTGTCTATGCGCTAATCGTGGTACACAAAGTACGCGTTTAATTAGGCAATTAGTGCTTTTTTCACACCGCCAGGTGCATGGATCGACCCGCAGTTTTCAAAAGCGCATACAAGCATTTGCAATAGGAAAGAGTTTGATGATCAAATTCGATACTTAATTGCTGCCAGAGCTCCACTGTCCTGCAGAATCTGAGCTGCTTGCAGTCGTTCGTGGATTATCTGTGATGCACAGCATTGTGCCATCGCATTACAACATTACAATTTTTATTACATCTACCAAAAGAAGATGTTTGCTTGCTCTGTCTCGATCTCTATTGGCTGTGGTCGCGATCTGCGCTATTACTTACCTTGTGCTTGCACGTAACTTGTACGTGATAGACTGTGTCTGGCCAGAGGGACAGTTCAACAGTAGAGCTATCAGTCAATAGATTGCCCATTAAACCGCCTCCGGAGACCTCCCAAGTGACCAAACACTGCTTGGATGCATTCGTAATTGCTTGATCCCAGGCGATATCGGTCAATACCAGTGAGCCTTGGCGCAGCGCTGAGTTGATGTTTAGCGGAAAGGGACCTAGTTGCTGATCGCAGTTGTTCCAACACTGAAAGAATAAACAGAAATAAAGCTCTTAGAAAGAGAAAGAAATAGCCGAATAAAATTAATAGCTGGTCCAACGCATTTGGCTGCACTAAGAGTTGAAGTCATTGAATCTTGGCATGTCAAAGTTCGTATCGACCACGAAAACAACAAAAGCAGACAGACGGAAACAAATGATTCTTCAGAGTTGCTGCACGCTTTCGCGAATGTACGTGATGTACAATACTTCAGACACAGTGTTGTCAACTGCGATATTTGGGGAGAAGAGGGTGATGCTGTTGTGTTTGGACAAACGAGCCCATTCACCGTTTTCAGTTTGTTAACTTTTTGTTTTGTTGAGCCTTTGCCACGATGATCGGCAATCTGCGCGATCTTTATGGCCATGCTTGCGATGAAGCACAGTTCGGCATTTGGGCTGAAGGAGCCCGCCAAGGCATTGCAGTAGCTGCCGGTGATTTTAAAACCATAATGCAACAGAGACAAAAGTTTAATGAAAAGATCAAGCTGCTGTTTGGCTCTGCTTCACTAGATGCCAAAACGAGATCCTTAGTTACTGAAGCATTGTAGTAAATGCAACAAGAGAAGCAGCAGCGCATTTGGAGAGATTGCCATGTTTATGTTTAGATGCGATAAACGCGACTAAACGAGCTAGCAATTGAAACTGTGGAAGACAACATAGGAGCAAGGGTTACAAGTTAAGTGGTTGGTGCATGATGCTGCATGCTTCTGCAATGAGAATTAATCACGTGATACGAGTGCAACAACGCAGAAGCAACATTCAAAATTATGACCTGTGCGATTATCTTATCGGTGACTGCATAAATATTCAGTTATTAACTGGAAGCTTTGCTCGATTTTACTTGGCCTTATGGTTATTCTAAGGCTCCCATAGAAGCAACTGAACAACATATGTTAGGGGAAGCAACATCACACAGCGAGGTGCACCATGCGGAGTTGCCAACCTGCAAGTTTTCTAAGAATGTCATAATTTAAGTTTCAGTTACTTGTGAGCACTTTTAGTGCGGGCTGTCGGAAAATGAAAAGGAAACTTTTGAAACTATTAATTTGGACTGTAATATTCAAAAAGAGATACAAGTACCTTAATAGCAGGGCAAGTCGGGTTAGAAGGGTAAAAGACGTAGATAATATTGTATCTTAAGGTTATGTCAAAGTTATTTCCAACTCATAATAAATATTAGGGGTTATTTTAAAAAAAGTTGATAATAATATTTATAGCGCATGTACCCTAAGATACTTGTCAGCACATTTAACTTTTAAAGAAACGAGGTTTGAGACATTCGAATTTCTTATAATTTTTTCTTATACACATGTACCTATTAGGTTCTACCTCATTAAGGGGAGGGTAACGTTAATTCGTACAAAAACAGGCACATTTTTGAAAATTTTTTTCGACAACACAGTTAAAATCTATTTATTAAAACCAATGGTAGATCAAAGTATAACATTTGAAGAATATTTTGAAAAATTTTCTGGTAGAAATATTCAAAACTACGGCAATGGCAGCATTTTTTTGGAAGCGTCTCAGAAAAAAATAGAATTGCGGTGCCCACGATAAGTCAAATCAACAAAAAAAAAATTTTCGTTAGATAATCGATTTCCCCAGGTAACGCTGGGGGGTTTTTTTGAAATTAAAATTTTTCAATTTTTGGGAACACTTTGAAGTGAAAAACGCGATTTTTGCAAAAAAAAAATTGGATAATTTGTTATTATAAAATAATAAGTATTGACAAATTTTGAAAAAAACTCTCCAGCGTTACCTCGTATATTATGTACAGAAATAGTGTTCAAAATTTCAAAAGAATCGATGCAGTAGTTTTGAAGTAACGGTGGGCACCGACTTTGAAAACGTGAGTTGTGGGAAAAACAATAAGTTTTAAGCGTGCACTGAGTCATGTATGAGGTACGGTTGCTTAAAAAGCTGTATCTACGTTGTTTTTGCTCCGATCGGTCTGAAATTTTCACACAATATTCTTGTAAAGAATAAAAAAAAAGTGAACAAAAAAGACGTTAAATACGTTACCCTGCCCTTAAGAAAAAGGTTATGATTACGACTTATCTTCTCAAAAAATAAACTTATTTCCTAGACATCTGGAGATAACGCAAGAATTAATTTTCCGAATTTACCAAAGTTTAATGGGACTTATAAAATAAATCTGTACTCGGAAGCTAAAGCGTCTATGAAAATCGGTTCGTCTCTAGCTTTCAAGCCTGAAAATATGCTGATATTATATTTTGAATGCAAGACTGCGTTTTTATCAGTCACTCACATGTTTCATCATATATGTATAAGAAGGGGGGCAAGACATTAGAATACCCAAAGGTTTACTTTTTTCTTAAATTTGGGAGTAACACTTTTTTGCTTTCCTCACACAAGTTACGAAATTTCAGGACCCGCCTCTTCGAATTGTCATTTTGAAGTTGCTGTGTGATGCAGCAGGTGCGACAGCAAATTTATTTGCTTGCAATCGAAGACCCTGACCTTCATCACCAGCGAGACTTAATAATTTCGGGTTTCAATTTTTTTTTAAAAAGTTTTATGAAATTATCCACGAAAAACTTTCATGACGTCGTAAATCCATTTTCATATCGAAGTGTTGCCATTGATATTCGCTATCTCATTTTTGAATAGTTTGAGCCCACGTGAATATGATGTAGTACAGAAAGGGAAAGGTCGTAATTGACTGACTTAAGTTTCCTAAGTTGTACTTTTCATTTTTTGATATAAGATACAACTAATGTTACCGAGTCAACTCGTTCAGGTTCCACTATGTCGCTGTGTCTGTACAGGACAAAGTTATTTTGCGTCCTCGGCTGCATTTGTAGTGAGCAGTTGTGGCGTTAACTTGGCGCCAAAGTTGTGTTTGAAATACTTTTGTGATGTTTTGTATTTCGTGTGTGTTGTTGCGGAAATTGCGCAAAATTGTGATAAACGTTTATTTGTTTTAATTTTTGCGCAAACTTTAAACATAAAATAAAAAGTGAATTTTTCATGAGACCGAGAGACGATGTCGAGCAGCTGCTTTCTTATGAAAACTATAAATTCCTTGCAGTTGTTGTTTTTCCCTTTCGTATTAAAATTAACTTCCCAGCCAAAGAAGCCTTTAGGGTCCTCGTTAGATACTTGCTCTGCATAGTTGCGAATAAAATTGATATTTTAACAAATTTTTTTACTAAAAACGAAAACAACTTGATATTCTACACTTCTTTGGTAACTGTTATCCCGATTTTGGCCTTTGCGGCATCCCTTTTATTTTTAATGTAATGTTGAAGCAAATTCAAGTGAAAATAAAAGCGTAATGAATTGGAAAATCAAAAAAGCCAATAAAATTTTGTTCCCATTGCAACCAAACACTAACCACATAAGAGCAAAGCAAGAAAATAAAATGCTCAAAGCAAAAAATAAATGAGAAATAAAAAGATAAGGAAACAACGAATACCCCTTAAAAAGAGTCTAACGGAGAAGGACTAAAATTTGTATGAAAACGAGTAGTCTGATGTACTTTAAGAGGAAGGTACACTCAATTCATGAAATAAATTAACAAATAATCGCATGAATTTTGATTAAAAATCTTAGTCTTCAATAACATTGAAAAACGTAGTAGTAGTAGTAGTAGTAGCATTAGTAGTGGTGCGGTAAGTAGATTTTTCTCACTCACCAGAAAACTGAACGCTTCTGGGATATAACTATTAATATTAGGTGGCGTGATGCACATCTGTAACGTAAAAAGAAGAAAAAGAAAGAAAGTTTTGGTTGATTTCGTTTTTTCTCTTTTTAGTTTTATTAAAAAATGGTTTAAGTTTTTAGTGGATTTAAGTATTATATAAATTACATAGATACAACAGTGAACAAAAACTACGGAAAACTCAAAATTTTAAATCAAAATGCAAGGGGAAAGCATTCAATAAATATAAAGGATAAACAGTTCAAGACCAGCTAATTGGATAGTCTATTGTTCGTTCAAAAGTTATTCATGTCTAGAGAAGGAATTTACATAGTTGACTATTTGAATTAAATTGATTGGTTGAAGAAAATAAATTAAAAATGTTTAAATGCTGAATATGTAGGAGAAATTGATTGCACAAGTTGATTTTTTATTTGACGTTTTCAGTGGATCCGCTTCTTCCGCCACTTACATCGCCGTTAGTTGCATACTTTGTCGTAACGGACTTGACGGACTCTATGGGTTGAGGCCTTAGTTTTGAATATAATATTGTTTTTTTATTTTCTTTTGATGCACATATGTGTAATATGAATAGTTCTTTTTAAGAAAATAGATGCAGAACACTTTCGTCGGTGTTTTTGATGCACTGATTACGGATACGATCATAATTTTTCTCAATCAGCTTTAGTTTTCGAGACATTCATAAAACCGGCTTTTAGAAACATAAAAAGGCTCAAAATCGTATTTTTGATTTTCGTATCAAACATTTTGTAAATCGTTAAAGTGGAAGCCAAATATTTCCAAATCAGAAATCACGTTTTAAAAGGAAAAAAAAAATTTACTAAGCTTTGGAAGCTTAGTGTAAGTTCGTGAAAAGATTCAATAAAGAAGAAATGAAAAAAAAGTTATTTTATGAATTTTTGAAATCAAATCCTAGGAAGGTGTTGTGTGGACGGAGTTGAACACAGAAACAAATGCAAAATTTCACATTATCCATTTAAAAACAAAATCTGATTATAGTTATCAGTCCAAGACTTTAATACTAGACGCAAGGACTGATACAATTATAGTCCGGATAAGAGTCAGCGTTTGGATAAGTAAATGTGCCATCTGCTACTGCGCTTAAGTAGCCACATGTAGTTTATCAAGGCAATGCACTTGAAATAAAATTAAAAATGTAAACTCCATTTATTACAATGAATTTTGATAAAATTAGGTTCAGTTGTTTTAATGATATAAGTTCAAATATTTTTATTTCATTTAAACTTTAATCATAAAGCAAGTTTTTAGTAAATTAACTTTTTCCATTAGACAAATATTGGTGTAAACTAGAAGTAAACATTGCTATGGGAAGGAGGTGGTTGGTATTTTAATATATATACATATGTGAACGATCCCTTATTTATGTGAGCATGCTTCGAGTTGCATAACAATAAAATAAAAAAAGAAACCGATAAAAAACTTATAATTAAAATGTGATGTTTTAAATGATTTAACATGATTTTCAAACAACAACATTTATTATACAAAACACAAGACAAACAAATACTAAACATTTTTTCTTTTTGTACGTATGCATTTGTACAAATACAGACGCTGCTCAGGTTGTCAACACTCAACAGATAAACAGATAAATACGCATATCAACACTGGCCATTATGACAACAACAGCAACAACATAAACAAATCTATGGTAATTTAATGTTGATGGCAGGTCGGGTCGTTATGATTCCAAGTCGATCCCACCTTTGTGTTTGTTTTGCTATTTTTTTTTCGTTGTATTTTGAAAACTTTACACATCCGAGCGGGACATTAATTATTTATGGGTCCAGAGTCAGAAATTTCACTCATCTTCAGCTCTAATTAACAAGCTTGTTGTTTACCGACATCGCGTTAGGGTCTAAAATTGGATTGGCATACCGCTTGTATGTGTGTGCTTACGTATCTGTCCGGCGAAGCCCTAATTAACAAGCTAAACAAGCATAAATTAATTTTGTGGATTGATTGAAAATTATGATTAGTTGCCAGACGCAGAGTCATAAATTAACTTGACACATTCGGTTATGCAAATTCCGCTGTGTTTTTATGAGGTTTTCTGTGTTTTTTCTGTTGTAACTACCGTATTTAACTAAGTAACAATTAAAAATTGTGGATTTACATTTTAAGTCCCTTTTGACCATCACCAAAGAGGGTCTCTAATGAGCTAATAAAATTTATAACATTTTTTAATTTAAAATCATATTATGTTTTATTGTAATTTACATAATTAGTGATATCAAATTTGTTGGTCATAGAATCAGCAGATGTAGCTTTGTGTTCAGTTTTTCAATAGAAGCAAACGTTTTTCAGGTTGAAATACATTTTAAGGTTCCTTCGCCAGATTGCTGCCATTGGAAAGCAAAACTAAAAACATTTTGTGCATAGTCAATTCTACGAGAACCGGGTACATTTAAATAACGAGTATTTAGTATCTCTAAAAATAATCTTTAGGAATGTCTTTCTATGTTTTAATGTATTTGATGTTTTTTTTTTGGAATAGAAGAAAAAAACAAATACGTTGGATGCTGATTCCAATTTTTCCCCATTTTTAATTCATGTGAAAATGTCTGTAATAAATACAAGTGAGAATGAATGGAAATGGATTTCAATTTGAGAAAGTCTCAAATTACTCAATAAATCCGCCTTGACAAGAAAGTAATCTTCCAAATGCTACAAATACCAACGCTTATCAATTACATTTCATCAACATTTTTTATACGTACTGTCATTGTTGTTGTTTTTGGTAAAGTCGTTGCCATCATCAAGAATGCATTCACTCATCAAAATCATTTTCAAATCAGTGGACAGTGGATTTTTTCCAAACACAATAGTGAAGGAGAGCAAAAGGATGTGAATTAGTAAAGGAGGTGCAAGAGCACACCGAAGACTTGAGAACTTTATATTTCTAAATAAATGGAGACGTTTGTAAAGTTAGTAATTGGAAAAATGAGCCCAAAAGTTAAACTCGAGATAGAATTTGTAAATTGCAAATTGACAGACTTGCTTTCAAGTCAAAATAAAAGAAATTTCTGGTCACAAAATTTGGTTTTATTATATATCTAGTGGTGGCAAAAATTTTTGAGGACCATATTTTCTATCAAAAATTGTTGCTCCTTGTGCTTTGCAGGTAGTGGAGGGCGTAACTATTTCGTGATGACAACCTTAATCATGACTAAAATTATAATAAGTAGGTAACCCAGGTTGGGATAAATTTAAATCAAGTTTGTTTCAAATGAAAGATAATTTAACTAGTTGCAATATTGGTTCATTAAAGCTTGAAGTCATTCAATTTTGGACTTTTCTAAAATTTTGTTAATTTTTTTCCAAAAAAAGTACAATGAATTTTTCAATATACGAAAAAGTCAAATTTATTTCTTTTGTACTCCTGTAATCACAAAACTACTCCAACGTACATGGTCAGTTGCGAGGACCTTCAATTCTCTCCAACATTTCTTCGATTTGCGTATATCCTTTCTTTCACGTTTTCTGCTATCCTGGGGATTCTACTCCAATGCTTGCCGGCAGGTGATTTCCTCAACGTGATTTCAACTGCCAGACGTTACGAAGCAGATCAAAGATGCCTTTCGTTTTATTGATTCTAAAGTTAACAATACATAAAATAATACCCAAATACAATAATGAAAGTCATATTGCGTGCTCAGGTATTTTTTTAAAGGATCTGTGGTTACGCGTTACTTAATGTAAGATGCATAATTCTAATTGTAGCCAGAGGCTTATGGATGCATCTGTTCCATTTTGTTGGGGATCTAAGCACTGGCATTTTATTTTGTTTTCTTCCTCTTATTAAAATTTTTATCAATTTCAAAATTGAAATGTTACAGACGTTGCGAGAACTTCAATCCAAATATATTTCTTCTGGCATCCCCACAATGACAATGATTGACAGGCAATCAAATGTTTGTTTTGCTTGCACTTGGGAGCTATTTGCATTTATTTATCCAACAACGAAGATAGACGCCGCCGTTAAAAACAATTCGTGCTATACAGTTCAATTTCATGGATACGTGTGCCTTAGTGTTTATTATTTAAGTGCGTTGCACTGCATTCGAAATAAAATGAGAAAATATTCTTGACTGGCATTGATCAGAGATCTGTGCAGCCTAAGTATTTATTGCACCCTGTGCATAGGATCAATAAAAATGTCAAGTGTAGCACCTAACGGATTGACATGAAACGTTCAAATACCTCAATAATGATATCGATATTAAGTTATTTTTAAGTTCAGCGAAGGCGTCGTTTATCTTATATATCGCTGTGAGGGCCACTCATATGATGGTTTTCTGTCAATCCAATGCAAGTCACTCCATTTTAAATAATTAGTTTTTTTTTATCGAACCGTAAGAAAATGCATATGCACACTTTCATATTTAAAAATCGGGTAAATGACTTAAAAGGCGTTAATTTTCTTAAATTGCTTGTGGCCCAGGGGATTCCGTTTGTTTTTGTTCAGATTATGTTGAATGTGAAAAGTGCGCATACCACAAATTTCATCACTTCAATTACGCACGTAAATGTCCATTGGTGTGCCAGCTGAACTTCCTTCAGCACTATTCTAATTACTTTTTGATGATGTAAATCTGGTTTGTAGAGTTCATTCGAGATTGCTGCATCCTCAGCCAATTGTTAGTTGTGGAAGTGTGAAAAATCATTGATAGATTACACGCTGACAGATTGAGTTGTCAAATGTTTACACATGCAATCACGCACTCCAATACTAACTTGTACGTGTACTTGAGAGGAGAGGGACAAGCAAAGGAAGTTTTTGTTATAACTGACAAATTGACGCTCTGAAGTGACAAATTGCTGTCAGCATGGCAGTGAAATCTGTGGGAAATTTCAATCAGAGCAAAAAGGGTTCCTTTTCATATAACGAATTTGTGTTTAAGTGTTACAATATTATACAGGACAATTAATCCAGATGTGATGTCGACATTTGACCAGGCTTTATAAAAGTCATATGAAGTTATGTTTTTTCTAAATTGAAATTCTCGAGCATATTGTTCCGATTATTTTCGAATACTTTTGATGTTTCTAGATACTAACTATCTGATAGTATTTTATTTTTTAAACTTTTTCGATACTAAATATATGACACCATTGACATTTTCGAAGATTTTAATAGTATTCAATGCATTCCAATTTTGTTAACCATACTTCCCAACTTACATCTATTTTTTCCGATGCTATCCAAACATTTTGATGTTTAATGAAACTTTCCAATTTTTATGCATAGCTTTTATCGATGTTTCTTGGATTAATTCGTTGTTTTTCGAATACTATTGACTTTTTATTTCTCTATCGATGTATACCCATCGATATTACTATTTGATACATTTCGATTTTAGGCCATTTAATACTTTCCGACTTTTTCGATGCTTTTCGTTACTTTTTATTCATACACGAAAGAATTACTTTTCGATATATTTTAATATTCAGCCGTGCTCCCATTTTCGGAAACGCAAAAATATTGCGATTTACTTTTCAAAACGCAAATGTACGTGCTCCGATATTCGTAAATCACAAAATTTTTCCGGTTTCAAATCGGTTGCTGTTAAGTAGGTGAAATGAAAAGTAAATTGCAATTTTCGTATAAATAAAGAACTGACTAAAATCAAAATTTTTTTTATGTTCTTCTGTAATGTCTTAAAATAATTTTGGCGTACTCAAAAATCAAATTCAGATTTATTTGATTCTTTAAATAAGTATTTACTGGCTACACCTCAATTTTTAATGTTGAAAAATTTTTCAAAACAACAATAAGTTGCGATTTGCTTTTAAGTGATAAGTGAAATGAAATGAAATGAATGAATGAAACTATCGATATGTCTAACAGAGTTGCCTTTGTGTCCTTGTCCACTCGGAATGATTTTAAGAACCTACAAAATACGTTGTTAATAAACAGCCCACTTTAGGCCTATGATTGCAACTCACATTTCGTCTGACATGTTAAATGCATTTGCCTTCGACCGTAGATGCTTCATTCTTCTTAATTCAAGAAGTTTCTGCCATCTTTTTGCTGCAAAACAAGCAATTGAAAAAATAAATGGCATTTTTTGATTCCTTTAAAGTTACTTAAACAACCAGAACAGCTGTTTTATCTTGTCAAAAACAAAGTGAAAATGAAACATATCGATAACTAAAATTTATGAATTTCGGAGCACCTAAAAATTCAATCGTACGATTTGTATAAAAACGCAAATCGCAAAATCAAGTGTAAATGGGAGCACGGCTGATTATCTCACTTTTTATATGTTATTAGATACAGTTTAATACCTTTGACTCTAATCAACTTCTTCAATAAACTTCGATAATTTTAGAACTAAAGGCTTTTGATTTCTTAAAAGTGCTCCAAGGATTTGTTGGAATTTGATTTAAAGAAAAAATTTGTAATTTTGGAGAAGGTTTGCGCATTCCATAAATATTAAAAAAAAAAATTTTTTTGGGACTTAACTTAAAATAATTAAACATGAAAGCTATTTTTCAAAATCTGAGCCCCGACGATTAGGTAGTATTTTAGTAAGCTTTTATTAAAAAAATAAATTGTTTATTTTCGACAAGATTTGCGCTCTCTAGAGATTTTTGAGCAAAAAAACACGATTTGGGACCACTGTGCTACGTCCCACTGGATTTTGAGCATCTATTATACCTCTCTTTTCAAAAGTGTCATTAAATTTATATTGAAAATGATATTTCCTAGTTTTTAATTCATCATACAACTGTCGATATTTTTTGATATTTTCGGTAGCTGTGCCAGCCTCAATTTATTTATCCCTTGTGTTAATTTTCATTCCCCAGGAGAGTCTACTACGTCTAAAATTCACTGTCTTGCTTGCAACCACTCACTGCACCACCTCTTATGTTATGTTTCCGTATGCGCTGTTGCACGTTTAAATTTCGATTGAAATCTGTTGAATCGAAATTTCATTGTGTCACACACAGCTTACGTTAAATTCTTATTTTAAATTTATTTTCTTTCATTTTCCAGTTTACAGTAAATAAGTATAGTTTTTTCTAAAGTTTATTGTTTTCTTTGATATAAAATGTTCCAACTGGGAAAATGTGCGAGACTTATTACGATTTGCTTAAGGATATTTGCAACGTTACAAAGTCATTTGAATGCCAGACCTACAGAGCACGGTCATCACAAGTATTGTTATTTCCTTTACTATTCCCGATATTTTATTCTCTTATTCTCACCCCGATGCTTCTTCCTTTAGGTTATAAACTGTCTTGTGTGGGAATTTTTTATTTTTATTTTTTGGTGCTTTTGTCCAGATCTTTTTAGTTTTTATTTTCCGTGTGGCTTCGAATGCAATCAGGAACGTTTTTAAGGATTTATTTTAATATTCATGAATTCCTACATGTATAGTAAAACTGGATGTATTTGTGCGTACGCGCTCGATAGGAAATAAAAGCACATCTGATGCACTTTCAGAGAGGTTGGAGGAAGATGTTTTCAGTACCATTGCCACTACACATTGTTTTTAACGCAGCACGTCATTGTTGGCAGGCACTCGCGGCTGTTACGGGCAAGCAAAATATACATATGTATTAGGGGCGGCAATCCCGAGATTTGCTCTAAATATAGGCTAAAGTAATCCCGGGATTACAAAGAGACAATCTCAGGATTTTCGGGATTAGAAAAAAATTTTATATTATATAGTAAATATTCTTTTATATGACATATTTAAGTACAAAATCTGCAAAATAATTGTTTTCAATACATTTGATGTGCATGAAACATTATTGCATCAACCTGCAAAATGCACTTCAATTTTTTATTGTAGCAATTTTTTGTTTAAGATTTTCTTATTAAAAATGTCACATGGCAAAAAAAAATATCTTTTTTAATACTTTACTAATTTTAAGAATTTTTTACTAAGTGCGATTTGTATTGAAAATTGATAGTTCATGAGAAAAATGATAAAATGTGAAATTAAGTGAGTTTGTTTACTTTCCCAGTAACAATTATCCAGTAAAGAAATTTTAGAGAGTAAGAAAGTATTTGCTCACAGAGCAAAAAATTTTCATAAAAGTAAAAAAACACTATCCAGTAAAAATTCGTACAAACTGACAAGTGAAAAAAATATTTAAGTTTTTCAAAACAATTTGCTTTTTTATTTATGAAAAAATATTGACAATTGTCAAAATCATATGTTTTTCTTTTTGAAAAATATTTGCTGGTAAAATTTTATCCAGCAAAAACTAGCAGGCTCTTTCGCAAAAAATTGTCACTTTATTCTCTTACTGCCTCTCTCGTTACTGGATATTTTTTGTTAACAAACACAATCCAGTAACAATTGTTATAAATTTTTACAAATTCGTACAAATTTTCAGTTAACGTAACGGAAATACTTAAAATGCAATAAAAAACAACATAAGCAAAACATATCTATTTCTTATAATAAAATACAAATCTGCAACAAAAAATATAGGTTTGTCTTCAAAAAAAAAAAAAAAACCACAGCCGACCTTGATTTGACATTGAAATTTTGACCCATACCTAGACCTACCAAAACTTAAGTTCTAAGATATAATTAAACTTTTGTCTGAAGCTTTTTTTCTGAAATCAGCATCTAAAGATTTTGACAACTTAAATGAAGCACACTTATGGGTGCGTCTACTAAGAGCGAGCCATTTGGTGCCACTAAATGCCATCACTGTCACATTTGAAGAAGGTGATAAAGTATTAATCAAGTACAAAATGTGGTACACGAATTTTTAAATGTAAAAATGAAATTGATAGTTTGGTCATAAATGCTTGATTATCCTCTATCATCTCCAATTAATAGTGGCTATCTTCTACTAGTCAAACTTAGTAAATGTGATTTAGATGTATGTATTAACACTCGAAGTGTTCTAAGTCAATTTTTAAGCTATTATTTTTTCTATTATTTTGCGTTTTAATTCTTCACTGTTACGCTGTGAAATAAAGCAATTTTAATTTTATATATACAATAGTATAAACTTCTCGTTTTTTTGTAGTTCTGTATGCATTTACTAGAACTATCTATCCCGGGATTGGAAACTTCGATTCCGAAAATCCCGAAACTCAAAAAAGCTCCGGGATTGCCACCCCTTATATGTATGTTGTGGAGAAGTACATCACATACGATTTTCACGACTTAACCAAATTATAACAAAATGCTGCATATTTCACCCTTTCATCCTTCTACCTAGCTGACTTGGTAGCAGCTTCTAAAAATTCCCGCTGGGTTGGTGCTGTACACTTTCATATACGTACATACTATGTGTGTATATCAGTGGTTCTGCCCAGGTCATAAAACTAGTTTTTGTAGTCGTTTTTGTGGTGCTAGCGATGTCGTTGTTGCCTTCTTCGGGGAAAGTATGTTGCCTATTTGATTTGTTGTTGTTGTATCGTTCTTATTCCCTTGCGGGATCAAACTATAAATATGAGGGAGGTTTTAAGGATTAGACTCTGTTTTTATGTTTCACATAAAATGGTTGGGTTTCATATTATGGACTGATTTTAGCAAGGTTCGTTTTAAAATTTTTGCAAATAAATCGCAAATGTTTTTTTTTTTTTTAGTTTAGGATGGTATGTTATTTAGCCAATTTTAGTTTTAGATATTTTTTTTAGTAGTAGATGTGAAAACAAAATATTGACTTGCTCATAAAATTCAACTCTTGAGATGAAATGATTTTTAATTTAAAGATTGGACTCGGTTGCATAATAAAGGGTATTACTGGAATAAAGTTATTTTATTCAGAAAGACTTAACTTAATTGTAAGGTCAGTGCTATAAAAGCTATTTAGATTTTAAATCAATCCTTTAAATAGTAAAAATGTTTAGTAAGATTATGGCATTTCGTAGAACTGAAAAGCAATTTCTCCATACATATGTGTTTTTGGAACAAAATTTCATAGTAATATTTTGCTTACTGATGATATGACGTAGCGGTCATTAAAACTAGTATAAGCAGCTCGTTGCCCATTTTAGTGCATTGTGCACTTGTAATTCTTTTGTGGTTTTTTGCACTAAAAGTACTGAACAAAAAGCTCTGTACAAAATACAAAAAAATAATATCTTTCGTGAACCATAATTTGAAACCCAGCTTTTTAGTGATGAAATGTTTTTTTTAATATGTACACTTGTGTGTATGCATGTATGTGTGTGTGCATGTGTTTCTATAAATATAAAATGTATTTAAAGAGACCTTTCGACCAAAAATTTTAATTTTTCAGGCACGAACTCTCTAATTTGGCTTAAATTTTGAATTTTTATACTTTAAAGTAAGAAATAGAAAATAGTATTTCACTATTGTTCTAAAAGTCTTAGTTTCGGATATAATACCGCATTAAATAGGGACATTGAATTTTCTGAAAATGTCGAAATTTTTATTTTTGGGTATTCACCGGACGTATTGTTGAAATCGGCCTTCTTAAGTGAAAACTTTGTTTGAAAAATTGAGCTATGGCCGTAGCAATAAAACAAAAATTTTTTGTGTTTTTGTTTTAAGTTTTTTAATCAATATTTCGGCTTAATTTTTAAGCCATCATCAGGATCTGGATGGAAAATATATATAAAACACTATAGTTTAGTAATAACAACACATTGCACATAAAATAAATTAATAATTACACTTTAAGACTATTGAAAAACGTAGGTGTTTTTCATCAGCTGTCCTGCTATCGACTAATTTTATGCCTAATAAGGTGTTTGTAAATATGCGCACAACTGTCTGGCCATAGCTCAATTTTTCAAATAAAGTATTCACCGGACTTTATTTTTTGTCCTTATATTGAAGTATAACCACTAGATAGTATCACAAAAAAAAGTTCGAAAGCTAAATTTGAAAGCTAATATTGAAAGATTCTTAACGAAAAACAAATTTTTTTTCGGCCTCTAAATTCGATGCTATTTTGTTTTTTTTTTTCTTATATATCCGCCATTTGACGTCCGATCAATAAGTATGGTATATCGTTATAAATGTCTCAATATGGACCACGTTTCATTCATAGAAGTCATTTGTCTCAGATTTTTTTTTTTCGACTAGTTGTATACATTATCTCAGTTTCTACCACCCTAACGTGTCAAGGGCACATCATAAAATTAAAGTTCGTACCAAATCATAGAATTCATACCTACAAAGTTTTCTCAAATTATTGAAATTGAAAAAGTTACAGCGAATCTAAAATTTCAGTGCAAATATTTGATCAGAATAATAAAATCATCTTTAACTTAAGTCCTAAAACTATGCAATGGTTTTTTCCAATCGACTTTTTCGAAGATCAACGTACGCATTATGGTAGTTTTAAACAATTTTATTTAAATAGTTTTAAATGAAAATTAAATTAAAGTTTTTTAATTTATTAATTGTATCCGTTTTTTGCCAGCGTGTAGTTATCCCATTTGATTTTGATCCGTACCAAATTTCATCAAAATCAATCTAGGTAGAAAGCATATGCTTCCAAATAAAAATAAGAAAAATAAGTGTTTATGAAGAATTAGAATTAATGGTCGCTAGACTGATCAAATAAGAACGTAACTGTTCTGCTTGTAGCAGTTATATATTCTTAATCCTTAAAACCATGGATGCGCATCCCATAGCTCAAATAGCTTTTTTAGCTCTTACAACAATAACAAAAAATATTGAGCTCATCTCGAGCTCTTTCCGTTATTCGAGCAAAATCATTTTGGTCCGCAATCACCACATGTATTTTGTTCCTGTAATTTTTCTTCAACGCACTTTGTTGTTTGTGTGATTTTGTTTTCAATTCATTTGCTCCTTCACCTTGAGATTTTTGTTTTTGTTTACATGCAATAAGCTTGCCGCCGCTATTTCAAAATTTTCGTCAATACTAAGAATTTTTTCCCAAAATATTTTTCATTTTTTTACCTAAATTGATTGATTGATTGAGCCGCCAGCTCGCGAACAAATTTTTGTGCGCATCCCTGCTTAAAAGTAAGGTTGTGTGTATTCTGCAACTTTATGATCATCGCATACACTCCGCCCAAAATAAAACTTAACGATACTTGCAATGTAATGACAACCCGCGAGTTACCTGTTACTAAGGATTGATAGATGAATGATTCAATGTCCATATGATAGTGCGACGGACTAAATTGTTTGGGTTTCGCAATAAATACAAGTTGGATTTTTCCCATGGATTTTAGGTCAGGTAATAGATTTTGCTATATTGTAAAAATTTTTTGTATATAAAGAGGAGTTTAAGACTATCATTTGTTAATCAGTATTGTTCAAGCTTTGAAAAAGTGTTCTTAAAATATTGAAAAAGTATTATATACGTACTTCAGAGAATTAAATAAAAAAGAAAATTGATTTTTGAAAAGTGCGATTTGGATAAAAGTAAATTGCCAACAAAGCGTGATATGATTCAATATTTAATACATCTGAAATATATTGAATCTGGCAACAAAAAATTTTTACAGAAAAAGTATTCAAAGACATAACTAGCTTGTGGTAACGCGCGAACATTCCAGCATTATCGAGATCAACGATTCGCAGCTACATTGAAGCATGTATTGATAGTTATTTTGAAATTTTAAAAGTCCCAAACAAATACAATGCAAATGAGTGGAACGAACTGTTCCTGATTTCTCGAAGCAAGTGCAAAAATGTATGTCAGTGCGTCACCGGTGATCTAGCGGATTAAATTGGGATGGAATTTTTTTTATTTTATATTAGTTTTGAATTTTTTATTTTATTTCAATTTTATATACTTTATTTTTTTTTTTAATTATTTAAATATTTTTAAAGTTATATTAAAGCTATATTTTGTAATGTGTATATTATATTTTAAGTCCTAGCTGAAGCTCTTACTTGCTAGTGCTAGTAAATAAGTTATAAACTGTTATTTTATTACTTTTTTAATAAATAATAATGATAATAATAAAAATATGTACGACATAAAATTTTTTAAAACGGACATAAAAGCGCAATCATCTTGGAAGTCGATTGGAAAAAACCATTGCATAGTTTTAAGACTTAAGTTAAAGATGATTTTATTATTCTGATCAAATATTTGTACTGAAATTTTAGATTCGTTGTAACTTCTTCAATTTCAATAATTTGAGAAAATTTAGTAGGTATGAATTTTATGATTTGGTACGAACTTTAATTTTATGATGTGCCCTTGGCACGTTAGGGTGATAGGAACTGAGATAATGTATACAACTAGTCGAAAAAAAATCTGAGACAAATGACTACTACGAATGAAATGTGGTCCATATTGAGACATTTACAACGATATACCATACTTGTTGATCGGACGTCAAATGGCGGAGATATAAGAAAAAAACAAAATAGCATCGAATTTAGAAGCCGAAAAAAAATTTTTTTTTCTTAAAAATCTTTCAATATTAGCTTTCAAACTGGGGGTGAACATCCGAACTTTTTTTTTTGTATGGGGGTCGATACTATCTAATAACCACTCAAAATTAGCAATATAAAAAAAAACAATTAAATAATATTTTTAATTTTATCTTATTGGTAGAAATGCTTTTGCAGTTTAGGTAAAGATTACATTTATAGGAACCAAGTCAAAAGTGCTTTATGACAACACTGACATCCTTGCTGACATCCTGAGTGCTAAAAATCATTTGTTTGAGTATAACAATAAAAACAATAACCAATGATGAACTGCACGAGGCACAGCTTGCTCTATTTTTGCATTACTATGCTCTATGTAACTTAAATCGATACTACGCCCCCAGTGAACTGGAGCGAAGCGGTCCGACTTGCTGCAGCAGAGCAGCAGCAAAACATCATATGACAATTGTTGCCAAAAGTCGACAAAGACGGCCTCTGGCGCGCCGTACCCCTTCGTTGCTTTATCGATAAATTCTCAATTGACCCAAATTTTTCACTTTTCACTTCGTTTTCTTTTGATTTATTTTTTCCTTCCTCCTCATTTTTTTCGTTCTCTTTACTAAAATTTCAATTTCAGTTTCAATAGGCAAAAAATGTATTATTCACTAAAGAGCGTCAGTGTCTGTATTTACCCGTACAAAGAAATTGCCGTAGATACACAACTGTAACAGTATCTATGAGATATGTGAATGGAAAGTGGAATATTTTTGACAGCAAAAAGATTTATCTTCGTTTTCATGATATATAAATTACATTTGGAGTTTGCTTTGAGAAGATATTGAATTCTTTAGTAGCGAAAATAGGGGTTAACGACGGACTTGTTGGATACGATTCATAAAAAAAAACAATCTGCAAAATGTAAGCAAGCTTTGATCGCGTAAACAATGTATTGAAACAATCTGACTGATATTAAATTGTTTTTGCAGTTTTTTTTTGAAACTCTGAATATTTTCATGGATCTCGCAGTTATGTAAAATTGAAGAATTTTGGACCATCAGGGAAAATTGTTAGTTCTGGGCGCACTTTTAAAAAGAGTTACAGATGAGACGGGTACTAATGGCAAATCTTTCTGTACAGAGGATTGAAGCCAGCGCTAGTTCAAGTTTCATAGTTGAATACTGGAATTGTTATGTACCCTAACACATCTCATATTTATTTCTACATTGAAGGTTCAAAACTGACCTTGCTTTCGTAGAACTAAATTTTTGTTGTAAGCCTTAAACAGGAGCAAAAACATATTTGCAGCATTTTGATAAGAAAATCAATAATTTTTGTAATCTCTATGTTGAGCTCCAATTTTTTTGCCGTAGTTTCCAGATGGGATAGTTAATTAGCGCTCAAATATACACAAAAATACATTGATATTAATAGGCGCTATTACTCTTAGTGGAATTCATTCACTCATGCACTAAATGTTCAAAAATGTGTAAAATTTATATGAGTGAAGACTTAAGTTCAACTGTGAAAATTTCTTATGGGAGAAACGGGATAAAAATAAAAACGAATTACGCAGTTCACTGATCAAAGGTGGCAATATTGCAATCATATTGTCCTGGCTGAATGTGTAGTCCTGGTCATTTACCTGCTAGTGCGTTCTCTCGATGGACGTTGAATTGACATAATTCTATTTTTGCCACTATCGTTTGAAGGAGCAACTACAAACTGGCAGCTTTACTCACCAACAGCGGCGGTCTTAAGTAGAGAAGAAGGTTCTGCAATAGCACGAAGGGGGAGAGAAGTGCAACTGTGCATTTAATCAAGCAAGTGAGCTGGTCAAACTGCCTCCGCCCATGTGAAAGAAAATATGCAACAAAAAATCAGAGAAAAGAAAAAAGTATTGAAGCAGAAGAGACACTTTTAGCATTGGTTGTTGTTTGTCTCAACTATTCGTCAAAGAAATGCGAAAAAGTATGCATCCATACATCGAGGGCAACAAAAGAAAGGAGTAGGGATTACAAAAGTTCAATACACATCTATTGAAATCAACACATCAAATGTTTTTTTTTTGTTTGTAGAACGAACCTAATTATGGCAAAAATAAAATTAAATAGAAAAACAATGGATAGCAAAAGGAACTAAAATACAACATTTCGAATGGTTTAGGTTTCATTACTACTTTGCCACTATCATCGTTAGATTTGGGTGACTTCAAAAGATGTACATTTACGTCGAAATACTTACCACTGTTATTTTGTTATTACTGTACTTAAGTTTGGTTTTAAATTTAATTTATTTTGGAGTTTTTAGAGATTTGTAAGGACACAAGCAACGATCCCTGGGGTCCCAACTATTCATTTTGTAACATTAATTAAAAATTCTATGTAAAATTTCCATGATCCTAAGGTCCCACCCCTTCATACGCGCTTGGGCAAGTTATATCATCGTCATTTGAGACTACGTTATTCGTTAAGTTATTTCAGTACACAGTACAGAGTGACAGCATTATTCTTACACGAAAAGTCAATATAGTAGCGAGCCTAGAGTTTAAATGTAGTAAGACTGCGTACTCAATTTTTTTCAATTACATCAAAGTTTTTTTTAAGACCTTAGAGGTTAGGTTAACTGTATTATGATTTCGAATTGTCTTTACACCTGTAATTACTACTAAATGAAACTAATAGACGTGATTGAATGTGACGTCAATGCTGGACGTCAGTTATGGCTACGACAGGAAAAGGGTTCGATACATATTAACTTATTAAAAATGTTGACTGTGCTGGTCCTTCACTGCATTGAATCAAATGTCAGGCTTCTAAATCAAACAGAAATGGATCTTCGGCTGATTAAAATACGTGAGGTATAACAATGTTGCAAGAGTCAAGTTGATATTTTTGCCCGCTATGATCCTGTGTTTTCTGATTCAAAATTAAAGCACATAAGGATTATTTAATACACAATTTATACGCCACAGCTGCTAAAATTTAAGTTTTTCAAAAATTACTCTTTCTCAAGATTTGTCCAAGTTTCTCAACATTCTATTTTATATGACTACATAAATAAAAGCTATGAAAACAAAAAGAAAAAACTAAGGGTAAATGACCACCAATGTGGTCAAAAAGAGCTTAAGCGATTTCGTTTAGTACTCTAGTGTTAAATTGCTGCAGTATCCCATGAAATTGATATGATGAATTGAGTGATCTTGTAAAACAATAAAAAGGAAACATAAAGCGATAGTAGCAAGAACAACAATTACAAATATGGTTGCTTCATTACTCGCATTACCACAATTGCTTCCAGCATAGTACAGGGCTTAATTAGTTCGAGTAAAAGTGGAGTAGCGGAGTTGGATCCTCCCATAGTGCTGCTGCTGCTGTTGCATTTAATTAATGCACAAAGCAGCAAAAGACTCTGTATTTCCTATGAGAACATATGCGGGCAGGCAGACACGGACGCGGTTGGCGGGGGTCTTAGCATGTAATAAGGACCAAAATAAAAACGGCAGCTCTACGTATTTGCGTTTTAATTTTCAAAGCATACAAAGAGCAGTCGTAACTTTGTTCTTTCTTTCATCATTAAGCCACGAGCAGCGCTAAAATCGAGTTGGACTTCATAGAGGTAAGAGGGCGTAGCTCATAAAATGAGTACTGTCACTTCTCTTGTATCACTTCAACTACTACATACTAAACTACGTAACGCCTTGACTGTGCGGTAATGGTTGGTGCTAATTTAATTATGCAGAAGTTGCGAAGGTTGTTAAAATTTAAATGCGAGTGGAACATACGCGTAATTAGGAGTGAAAATAGGAATAAAAGTTGCACCAGAAATGGAAAAGTAGGGATTGGACTGTAGGAATTGTTGCAAGGCACAAAAGGCAGGCAGGGACAGAAAAATGTTTGATTATGCAAATTCAAATATAATTTTTTCGCAGGGGGTGGGCGTGCTTATGGGTGTTGTTTGGATGGCGTGCATGTGTTACTGCGCTAAAGCTAAGAACTAAAACCAACATACAAACATCGAGTAACAAAAATTTAATAATCAAACGCGTGTTGGCGGTTGGTATTATTAAAAAAGCGTAGTTTTTTACTTACATTTTTGCAGTCTTCAAAATCCATGCAGTGATGCCAATCGTGCACAAACTGTAAAGAAAAAAAAAAAAGAATGAAAACATAACTTAATTAGTTTGTTATGCTTTTGTGAGTAAAAAAGACCAAAAAAATTAAGTCTTAAAAAAAAAGTACCGGAAGTCCTCCATCACATTGAAGAACCCGTTAATCGCTTACAAGGGCACATTAGAGCAGTTGAAGCGTTTTATCACTGCAATGTGGATTTCAAAGCAACAACTTAAACTACAACAACAGAAGAAGAATACTTAAATAAACAAACAACTCAATAAAATGCATTTATGAGTCCAATTGTTTTACGTTTTTCTTCAGTTTTTGAACTTTTTATGTTGGAATTAATTTTATTTTTTTTACAGAAGCCACATCGCACAGTGGTCTAAAAAATGAGAGTCAATTCTGAAATCTAACTTTTTCTTTATGTAAAACATTGTTTTTTTTCTGAATGACTTTGCTTGTAGTATTTGCTCCACTCACTGGGATTATCAATTCAATATTGTAATGTACTTAAAAATTAAGAAATATTCCTAATATTCTCTCTTTCAAACATGTTCCTAGCATTACAAAAATTAGTTCATCAGTTTTGAAAATTATTTTTTCAGTTGAGCATCATGAGGCCTTAAAGTATCTGGGATAAATTTATCTGGAACATTTGCATTAAAATTTCATATCCATATATAGTTTTTTGGGAATGTCAAAATGATGCTCCAGTCGGTACAAATATCACTACAATGATATCCATATAGTTACGAACATGCTACGATATTTTGGAATTTGTCTATGAAGCTTAGAGAACAACTAATTGTGCCGCAAACTAAATCTATGCACTCAAACACAATTACTCGAAAGTTCACAGCAATCAAGCAGTTTTACATCAGAAACAAACAAAAATATAAATAGTGATACCTTGAATAGAAAATGTAGATATGTATGCAGGTAAAGCAAGCAGCAAACAAAACAACACCTACAAAATCAACATATTCGCATGAACGAATTGGAAAACAGTGACTATAATGAAAGCAGCAAGTTTCATAGTGGCTATAACCAGAGTAGCATCAACGTGCGTGCGAAATGACGAGTATCGTATATGTACTGTATCAAATGAAAAAGCGACCAGTTAGTAACCGAGATATTCATGAAATAAGCATTGTCAGATGGAAAAATCGGTAGATTTCGGGATTGTGCAAAAATTCTCCAGAACTTTGTGTATGCCAGCATTGGCTGGTATAAAAAGAGATGTGAAAAGTAGAAAAGTCGAGTGTATAAGATTACAGGATGGGATGTACGGAAAAGATAGTGAGCCATTTTGGTGAAACTAACGAGCCTGGGTTGCCATAAAATGACCGAATTTCAGCCAATTTTATTGGTTTAATTGAAACTGTATAATATTATGGCTCAAAATACATATGTATATGTCAAATTATAGAACTCGAAGAGGCCTATATATAATATGTAGGGTTGCATTGTCGAATCCTGTCCCAAACATGGTTTTGTTTGTTTTCAGTACAAATGCAAATTATTTAGTGTGTGTCTTAACTGTTTTATAGTGAAGTAAATAATTTTATAAAGACTTAACTTTTTTTTAGATTCAAAAACAGTTCATTTTATTAACAGCAAAATATGCTGTGTTATTGCATCTTAATCCAGAGGTCACACGCTTGAGAATTGAAGAGGCTTACTTGAAAAAAAAAGTATGTTTGAAAAAATGTATAGTCGATATCATGAGGTATATCTAATTTCAGCACCCTATACATAGCTCCATTTCCGACATAAAGGCCAAGAGTCGTATATTATTTAATAGATTCCAATTTGTGCTGCGATTGCTACTATCAATCCTTAGCTGAAAGATTTACAAAGAATTCTCGAATGATACACATCAGTTAAGAAAATTTCTGAATTTGGCCAGTTAGTGGTCATATTTCTACCAGCAGACATCCTTCAGTAGAGGCAATGCGAAAAATAAGCCATAAAAAGACATTGCGTTTACAAACTTTGAGTGGTTTTGATCCACTAAAGTTTTATATGAATCGTGATTCTCAGTTTTGAGCTACTGTGCACTGCTGTGTCTTCTATAATGACAGCAACTCTACTTGGATTGCTTCCACAAAGGTGTTGTACCATTGCCTTCATAATTAGAGACTACGGTATGTCAAAATTCAAATTGTTTTCGTTTCATTGTTTTAATTTTTTTTTGTTCCATGAGCATATATTATAATATCGTATCGTATTATGTTTTGTTTTATTTCGTCGTTAAGTTACCATTTTTATTAGTCAAACACATGGACGAGCATCAGGCGTAAATTTACACAGGGGCGGAAACAAGCAACTTGGTAAACAAATTTATAGCGGGGCAATTTGACTCTTTGAAGGTAAATCAAATAGTAAAAACTAAAAAAAAATTAAAGAAAATTATACATTAATAAAAATAAATTCGTGAAGAAACGCTGGAGTTTTTTCTTCAAGTTTAATGACAATAAAAGAAGGCAACAACTACAATAAAACTGTCACCATGTTGGGGAACTGTTGTGGCAGGGGTCATGATGAGGAATTTTCAGTCGATTGAGTCAAATGACTTGATCCCCAAGGGTATTAATTTGTTGTTGTGCGCCGATACGTTCAAAATGCGATGCAACAAAGTAGTCATAAATCTTTCTTTCCCTCACGCATCGAAGCTAAAAACTTAAAACAAAAAAATAGCAGCAGTTTGCACTAAATCATATGTCGTTTTATAATTTCTTATAACTCTAGAGGCCCTGTAAAACGTGCAAGTAATGAGATGACACCGAAAAGGGGAGGGCGCCAGTTTAAATGTGTTGCCTCATTTTGCATTTGCCCATTAGACTAAGGCATCTATTTCAGATTTACTCCTGCAAGTTTTGATGTCTGTTGAGCTTTTTATCGCATACTCAGGCCATGTGATTATGAATCAATTTATTGCTGATTTTCGTTTAAAGTGGGTGATTTTTTCGTTTCGTTTATACAGCGCGCCATGTTGAGTGACATAATATTTTAAGTAACTTTTAAGACAACTATGTACAATATTAATCGTGCTATTTTGGACTCGCGTATATGTAAGCGTAAAACATTTTATTTGGGGAATTTTCTATAGAGGTGCAATAATTGGACATAAATTATATAAACATATATGTATTAATTATTCGGCACAGCAGCGAACATTTGTCCAAGGCCTATTTTCACCAGTGGCGTCAGTGCACATTTAAAAAAATTTTATTTACTGGAAAAAAAAAATTTTACATAAAAAACCTCATGAGGCCATTGCTATTGCACTACTTTTATTTACTACAAAGAAAGATTCAACAAATGATTTAAATATGATAAAAACCAAGCTAAGGACTATTTTTCCGCTACCCTAGGTACGCTACTGCTTGTCACGTCCTTAACAGAAGCGGCAAAATGGTGCTCGTAATATGAAATTCGAATTTCGTTTTTAGCATAACTACCAAATATTACTCAATTGATGGATTTTTTTTTGTTTTTTTTTGCTAGGTAAGGGGCGGCAAATTATCTTTTGGCCACGGGGGCCAAGTGTCCACGGTTTTATATCGATCCAAGAGAAGTATCATACATTTATTTTTTGACTGAGCTTGGTACTTAAGTATCATAACATAGGTGGGCAATCTGCTGGTTTCTTATTTACCGCTGGCAATTAAACGTCCTTGAATTCTTTTTTTAGTGCTGTGGAACTGTAACAGAAAACTGCTTTACAGACCATATGTATATAAATGAGACAGGCACTCTTAGTTTTGTGAAATAGGACCTCAAGACATCGATTACTGGGTTGACTGCCAAGCAAGACGTATAATCCATAAATAGTCGAAAAAAATTGCGATTTTCAATAAACCAACTTACTTTGGAAAATATTCAGCTGATGGCTCATCCAATATACATAATTGCCTCAAACTAAAGAACAAGAAAACTGAATGGCTGTAGGCCACTTTTTTTCAACTTAAATCATTAGTTTTCAATTTTACTTCCAGAAAAAACGTCACGAATTATCATAATTTCAATTACATAATTAATTCGAAGTTTAAATTTAACAAATTTATTCGTTTCTTATTGAAAGACAGCTGTGTGCTACAGCGTTAAGAAAAACAAATGTGTCAATACAAGATGATGTAAGCCATAAGTATGCATGCAGAGTGAATGATATAGGCTGAGGGTTGCAAGAATCGAAGGTTGTCAATGCTATAACGTACAAATATAAAATAAAGTAGATTGCTTATGTAAAATAACTGCAACGTAGAATCGTTGCTTGGTCGTTTTTGTTTCTTTAACATTCATCGCTTCTTGACTTCTGCTGTTTTTTTTATTTTCCGCTACAGAAAATATTCCGAAGAGTCACTTTACTTTTTTTTTTTGAATTTGATTAATGATTTATGGTATAGCAATGTTGTGACAACCTGGCCTTTTAGCAAATAACATATTTTTTATAGCAGCTTAGCTTCGCTTGTACTCTGCACGCAGCCTAAGCGATACCAAGCTGTAACGTATAAGAGAAATTGTTCAGTTTCTTCTTATGACCTACCGCAGAACAACTCTTTTGTTAACAACGAGATTTTCAGCTTCTGAACTCGTTCTGCCTATATACGAGTATCTGAAGGTGATACTTTCTATTCATATGCGTAAGTGACAATGACGTATTTAATTCAACCTCCCGATCCCTTAATATCTTACGATTTATTCACACAAAAGCAACTGCAAGCGGGTTGAAAACCGGATCAGTTTTGAGCTGTAGGTCATCATCGTTGAAGGCGACGTAAAAACTCAACTCAAGCAGCTTCTGTGAGATGAGGATTAAAAGAAATGCAGAGGAAACGGAACATTAAAAAAAAGAACTGACAGAATTCAATTTTATTGCATTCACCAAAAATGCAATGAAAGGAACATTTTTTTTTAACGGTAAGAATGAAAGGAACTTTTTTTTAACGGCAAGAATTGTAAGCACAATGCTTTCTTCAATTTAATTTTTTTTTTGTTTGAATTATATCGAGGATAACTGACAGGAAGCTATGCTTTTAAGCTTGTTAGAATTGGTTGTCTACTGCTTTGATAATAATTTCTTAGCAATGGCCCAAACAATTAATGTAGACTTTTCATTATTGTTGTTGTTGGAGCTGCGGTATAAATTTCATGCTGCCAAATATAATCCGACTACGCGTGTATATGTGCGCGTGAGCATAAAAAATGTCATCGCGCATTAATGAATCACGCAGTGTCCTACTGTTATTTATGGGACCGAGTAAGGTATAAGGACCAAAATGGCTGAATATCCTTTTTGATTTTTTACTATTCTGCTTTGGCATAAAAGACATATCATATATAACACGATAGGAGTGTGTGTGACAATTGTGTGTGTTTACGTGTACACGCATACATTTGCAAGATGGCATTTTACAATTGTGCGAATGAGACGCTGAGAAATTCAATTGAGTGGAAAATATGTTGTCGTCGCAAGTACATTCGTCGTTTGAACAATTCCTTGGTTGCGTTTTTTATTTTCTTTTTGTTCTATTTTCATTATTTTGTTGTTGTTGTTGCTTCTATTGCTGTTGTTGTCGTTGCTGTAATGATGACTAAGTGGGTTGCTAAAAGGACATAAAATGAACAATTCATTCAGAGCGACAATTGTGTCAGGACATGGCAAGGAAACGCGAGCGTATGTCACTATTCACTCAAGAATACATTCACCATTTGAATGGCCCAAGGAAGGAGAATGTGTGCGTGTACTACAGACGCATCAGGCAGAAATCGTAAATACTAATGGAGAAAAATTGACAATTTTACGGTTAACTGTAAGTCAGCACGCAAAACATTTGATTCACAACGTCAGCAAAGGAATGAAATTGAGACCTAATGGAATCTATTCCAGTGCTGCATTATCAGTTAATGATGTTCTTGTTAAATGAAAAAAATCGACATATGAGATAGCAGTACAGCCCTTTCACGTGTTTCTTTTGAAAGAGGTCATGCTTCCTCACTTCTTCTCTGTTGAGTTATACCTTCTTTATAATTTGTTTTGCTTGCAATATCTACTTAATTGAAAGTCATTGATATAAGAAAAACACTTTAAACTAAAAACAGTCAACATATTTACAAGCGAAAAATGCATTAAGGGGGGGTGGGGTAGGGTTTTGCCAAATTTTTTTTCCCATTTTTTTTGTTGTTTTATTTGATAGTATAACTCTTCAAAAGCATCCTGTTGAAATTTGAGGTCGAGTGGAATAAAACTGACGAAGATACAGTTTCTTGAGTCTGAGTCTGATTCTGTGTAAGTATATGAAAAGAAGACAGTGCTAAAACTTTAAACGTGACTTGCTCGAAACTAACTTTTCAAAGTCGGTGAACACTTTTTCTCAAAAACTACTAGATCGATTTTCTTGAAATTTGACGCACTCTTTAAATACATATAAAACTAGGTAATGACGAAGGGTTTTTTTTTTTTTTTTTGCATTACAACTAGTTCTACAATAATAAATATACTGATTCTTGTCTTTTTTTTTTAAAAAAAAATCGTTTTTTGGCTTAAAAATTATGCCAAAATCTTAAATATCGTCAAAGATAAAAAACCCTTCGTCAATACCTTCAAAAACTTATAAGCTATCCAAATTTTTTGGTTTTTTTTGATTTCAGATGATAAAGTGATGAGTTATGCTGTCCACCGCAAACCACCTTTTTTTTTAGGCGTCCGCGGAAATTTGCTGCCAATGGCTTATTTTGCAATATTTTTTAATGAAATTTTTACAGAATACTCTTTAAGTATCGTACTTTTATATGTTCTTTAAATAAATAAATTTACTTTTACCATATCACAAAAAAACATTTTTAAACTTATGCCTAAAATGTAGCGCCCCTCCTTAAAGGAACCACAAGATGGGCAACTAGCTGCTTATACTAGTTTCAACCACGCTTGCAGAAAAGCTTTCAACGGAGCGCTCGTCAAGAAATGTGTAATATCTAAAAAAATTACAAAGCCAATTGCTTGTTAAATTTTGGCACACTATGTTTAAATAAAGAAAATATGTTGTAAATTTTGTACCGAGAGTCTTAAATTAGAAATTGTTAGTTATTTTCAACTGAAATTTGATACAATGTAGACACCATATAGTTAATGGGATACTCATTAAAAAGGAAAAACAGTTTTATCCAATTTTTATAAAGATTTTTCCATTTTCACGTACAGAAAACCTTTAACTCCGCTTAATGAGCCTCAATCCATAGAATAAATAATGTCAGTTGAGTCAAAGTATACAACTACTTTTATTTATTAACTGTTGTTTATATGTTTATATGTATATTAGGTTGCATCGAAATGTATCGACGAAATTAAAATTCCAGACCCAAATACTGAAGTAGGAAAGAAACAAAATGCAGGAAATATAATTCCTGGTCCCCAAATAGCTGTTATTTTTGAAAACCGTGTAGTCTTGCACTGGAGCCTATCTAACGGTACACAACGATTCATTGTCAAAAACAACTCATTTATGCAAATGTTCAGCGAGATCGATTAAAAATGTCGGTTTTTTTGGTTTAAAGATTAAATTTAACAACAACCTCTTAATATTTTCGTCTGAAAAAAATACTGCCTTTGTGTAACACTAAAAAGGATATTTTGCCCAAGTTTCAGCTTCATAGAAACTTTTTTGTCAAAGAAAAATATTAAAAAACCAAAAAACCGGTTTCTAGCCATTTTATCCAAAAATTTTGAAGTTAAGGTGAAAATGATTAATGCAAAAGTTGTAGATCTTTTTATTTCTTATAACTTTTACCTTTTCTTTTGATAGGATGCACAATTTAGCCAGAAATCGTCAAAAACCTTGTTCGACCTCTAAAAATGCACCCATTCCACCCCGAATAGCTGCTGTTGGTTCGATTTCAACGAATTATTTTTTTTTACCATACACGACTAATTAAACTGGACTAATAGCCTATAAATAAGAAAAAACTGAATAATTGGTAAAATGAAATTATGACAATTTGTACTAAATTAGCTATAACTTTGGCATTTATGAACAGATTTTCAAAAACTTAGTATTATTTTCTTTTTAAGAGAGTCCATGTAATTAAAGAGCTAAATTGATGTATTTTTAAATGTTAATATTTTTAATTGGATACAAATTTTAAAAAAATCAATTTTTTCAAATGTGTCAGCTTTTATCTCGTAACCGTATATTCAAACCAAAACCTGTCTTTGCAAGAGTTGTGGGGAATTTTATTACCTTTTTTCGAAATTTATTCGAAGAAAGTCGATTTATATTTGTAAATTAAAATACACTGAAAAAGAATTTAAAAAAAAACTAACAGTGAGAAAAATCGATCAAAATTTTTTTGAGCTTAGGGGACCTAACTACATCATAAAAAAATTAATAAAGTTCATGCAACAAAAAAATGTCAAAAAAGTCGGTTAGTGTTATATGACATTTTTCCATTGTCTGAATATTGAAGCACATGAACTACATATCAAAATTTGAATTTTGTTCACAACCTTAAAAAGATGCCTAATTTCAACACTTATGTTAACGAATGTGTGTGATTTGGATGCGTTTCTTACAGATACCTGAATATCAAAATACATTTTTAAAATAAATTACTTCGCACGACATGTTTGCATTTTTAGCAATACACATCTTTTGTTCGGTTGTGACTCAAGCTTCGTTAGACAGAGTACTTTTACTTTTTCAAAACCTTTCAAATGACACTCATTTGGTCCAAATCGGATAAGTCCGCATTTCCCGAACACTTTTATGATATATTCTTTTTTTTAATTTTGAAATTCATTTTCATTGCAAACACATTTTCGGCCTGAATGTGAATTAAGGTTAAAGTTCACGTGTCTGGTGTTACTATGTCGATTTCTTCAAGATGTATTGATCATTTTATTGGATATATATATATATATATATATGTATATATATGATATTTATATATATATATATGTATATATATGATATTTATATATATATATATATATATGTATATATATGACCACCCGTTACTAATGTCAGCAAATGACATGGGTGATAGTGAATTAATGAGGAACGTCGCTTTTCTATATAAAGATCATAACATATGTAAGTTGAGGTTGACAAGGTGGGTTAGTGGTTCGCGTATCCTGCTATTGTGATAGCAGCTCAGTTTTAATTCCCATGACTAGGTACAAAACTACCGAATAAAAGAAAGCTCTTGTAATATTTTAAGACTGAAGCTTGCTGATCTGGGCTCCTATAACACATCAGTTATGATATTTAGGACTGAAATTTTCAAATAACAATAAATAAACTACTGAAACAATATATAACCTTAGGCAGGACAAAGTTAGAACCATTAGCAATGAATAAAACTAATAATATAATCATAGTAAATTGGCTACTGCTTCATATTTGGTTATTTATGTCTACATAGTTCTTTTTCACCTCATCTCATAAAGAAAACATATTTCATTGAGTTCATTTACAGAGTAACTGATTTATTTAAATTCTGAAAACTTTTCTTTTGTCTCAAATAAACTTTTTTTTCATTTGTAATTGGCTTGAAACAAACTAAATTTTAAATTCATCTCAATTGTGCATGTTATTGATGTAAAATTTGTCCACTTATTCAATTGAAAGTAGTTGAGATCAATTAAAGAAAACACATTTTTGGAATTCATCTATCGATTGGGTCCAATGAATGGAATTTAATTCAATTGATTTTTAAATTACTAAATTGCTTATGTAAGTTCGTATCCCCAAGTTAGAAGCTACTGTATATTCCAAGTTAGTTGCACAACAGTAATGGAGCCGCTGCAACAACAGCACTACATTTTGTAAAACAGGTCGTGTTAACAGAAAGCCAATTCTTTTGATTTACAATTGATTTATGACCCACATTCTTGTACAAAAGTCAATTAGTAAGGCTAAAAATGTTGGTTTCCTCTTCCACTTGTTTCCTTTGCGGTGTCGAAATTCTTATTTCGCAATCACTAGCTGAGCACTACGATGCAATGCTCGATTGCTGAAAGTAAAACCACCTTCGATCGGCAACAAAAAACTCTGCCAAGGTTGCGACGGTGCACCGCTGGGCAAATGAGTGCAGTTGCGATGTGTGGCTTCCAATTGATTCTGCTGTAAGCCGAGGGGTGGCAGCTGGCGATGATTGGAACAGGTGGGCTGTTGCAGTTGTAACAAAAATGAAAAAGTCGACCTCATTTCTTGTTGGTTTCTTTGGCTGTTGCGATTCTTCTATACGTATGCAAGCTAACTGAGCTCTTCTACATAAGCAGTTAATTCAAAAACCATTGCAGTTTTGGCATTTCTTTCTATTTCTATTTCTTTTGACATTTTACAAATTGGAATTTAATCCTATTTAAATTGTTGCCAGTGTGTGTTTAACCTACCAGCGGGCAGGCCATTTGCCGCCCAGTTCTCTACAAGTTTCAAACATCCGTAAACGCTTGTGGCTCAAATCACGTTGCCGTTTGAAACACCATCGAGCAAGGAGCAGCCACCATTGCTGATTTTTTAGCATTTGGCAAGGACAACGAGACAATGTCGAGTCCCTTGATAATAATCTGCATTGAAGAGGCGAACCGGGGAGGCACGTCATCATTCCATCAGTTTTGGCAGCTTTGGCTTTGCGCAAACTGCAGACAAAAGGATTTACATATCGCGTGAAATATTGTAGCAGTGTATTCGCTCTTTTCCATTTTTTCCGTGTGTTGTGTGTTTACATATGCAACGCGCCAAACAGTATGCTATAAAATATTCATTTTCATGCATGCCAGTGCAATTTGTTTCGCTTTACTTCTGCATTTGCGACTCAGTGTAGCGCGCGGGTGGCACAAAAAAGTCACGTCTGATCACCATCCCTGCTCAGCTGCTGTACCAGTGCCGCTCAGTTATGTTGATGTCGCATTTTTCAGTGTCGGGCGGGATTTTGTTATCCTTGTGTTACGTTACATTGCTTCGTATTGTAATGTTCACTTCAGCGCTCATCGAAGTCACGGCAGGATGACAGCACTGCCGATGATGCTGCGAATTTTCCAGTCTATATGTTGCAACGCCTGACTGGCTACCGTCGCCGTATTGTTAGCTTTGATTTGCTTAACTTTTGTTTCCGCTGTAGAAATTGTAGCTGTTTGAGCAGCGTAAGTGTAAATTATGGCTTCTTATAGTTTTATGGAGTAGGTAAAAAAGGCGCAGTAATAAAAGTTCCTCATACTTATTCAAATCTACGATCTTTTCTTTTTTGTGGACCAAAAAAAAAACAATTCTGTATCTTTAAAATCAACCATGAATTTCATCTTTCGCGTTAGCGTATGTTGTATGTAGATGGCAAAGATTCAAAAAATATGTGCTTCCAATAACAGCGAAATCAGAGAAAAATAGAGGATTTGCATTAATTTTCTAAATGAAAATACATATAAATAGATACGACATGGCGCATCTACAGAATAAAGTTCGTACATTATTGCACTCTATGGACAGACAACGGGTGTACAGTGGTAAGGTGCCGATAATATTTCATAGCTAATCAAAATTTAGCAGCTGATATTCAAAATTGTGAAAGAAATAATGTTAGCAAAAATCAGATGGCGAAAACTTTTTTGGACCAAAGATTTATTTCAATTTTAGCTTTGATCATTTTCTTCCTGAATTGTTAATAAAGAGCTGAAAAAATAAAATAGCTCTATGTCAATTATGTTTGTGCGGAACATCACATAAACCATTTATGAAGCCAAAACTGTACCAGCTAAGCAATACGATATCTCTCCCATCATCGATTGTAATAATTCATAATCCAGCAAAAAATTAGTAATGGATTACCAAAGTATTAGTTTTGTAATTAGCAAATAATTAAAAAATCCCCGAAACGATGAAGATGATCAAAGACTAAAAGTGTGCTAGAATGCTAAGTCTGTTTGCAAACCATTCAGATAGGTGTATTTTGAAGATAACTTGGGTATGAGAATGCTTTTCATAAGATGGAAACTCAAACTTCAAAGGAGTGTTTAAGAATATTGTCGGAATTCTTGGGAGTTTTAGTATCGATTTGTAGCTGTGGACGAAAAATGGTTTCACTGTGCCTAACCAATAATCATGAAATAGTCAAAAAATAAGATTTCTCTTTGCAAGTCCACTTTTAGAAAAATTAAGGCTACATTGTCGGCCAAATAGGTCATGGCCCCAGTATTTTGGGACATACGACGTTTGTCGAAAATACTGCATTGGCTCACATGTGTGTGACTAAATTCCTTCAATTGGGATAGGAGTTGATCCTCATCCTCATTTCTGCTTCCAAACTTGAAGAGTACGATAAATAATATTTTTCAGAACAGATCAAAAAATAAAGAGAACTTTTTTTTTAAGTTAACCGATCTACAGGCGGATAATTTTAATAAAATTAAATGGCATGTTGAAAAACAGCCTTTTTAAAGTCGTAAATCAAAATAGAGTTGAACGATTGAACGGCTCCACTGTAAGGCATGAAATGTTGACTATTGATAAAATCAAATTTTCATCAATTGTCACTTTCAGGGGGTTGCTTGGTGGCGTTGTCGTAGATTCAGGACGAATCCTTATTTACACTCGTGTTTTTGTTTATCCTTCACGCTGCTCTTGTCTACTCGTGTTTTAAGCCGATTACGGTGGTGTTGCAGGGCGCAACGCATTTGCAAGAAATTAAAAATTTCAATTGCGGCTTTAAACGGATTCCTGCATCGGCTGAGAGGGAGATGGAAGGATTTTAAGGATTTTACATACAATTTGCCACTGAATAGCGAACAGTACGCTTGCTGTGCAACACATTCGCGGATGTTTGCAAACAAACTGCCGAACTTCGACTATTGTTGTTGTTTTTTATTTTTGTTGTGAATAAAAGTCAATGCGCTACGTCCGTTGGAACGATTGAAAATTAAGCAGCAGCGGCAGCGTTAATAATCGCTTCCATTTCAGATTTAAATGGGGAATGGTAAACAAAATCGAAATAACGAAAAGATTAAAAGGGAACAAACAAAAGCTATGACTTGTAGAATCATATGACTAACGAAAATGAGGAAGGGAAAGAAGCAACTCGAAAATAAAAATAGAGCCACATGCCCTTTTTTTATGACAACGATGTTGACGTCGGTCTTGCCGGTGATAATAACGCTGCAAACGCTCGTATCAATACATGGCAGCCATATGAGCGAATGAAATTCAACGCACGTTCGCGCGGTCCATATAATTTTATTTTTTTACGACCCCATTGCAATAGTACTCGCCACAGCACCTACGACTATTTTTGAACGGGCAGAGACAATGCTGCCGTTGCAATATGGGTTGATTATTTTTGATTCGATATTATTTTTTAGCAGTTAGGACGACAAATCGACACAGAATGTAGATGAGTGGAAGTTATCTTTTATGATTATGACATGTTGCATACATCCAGGTTAATAATTTGCTCCCATATTTGTCTACCGCTGCCATTGTATTATAAATGCTAATATACTTAACCTTCATCTGCTCCTTGCGTAGAAAACTACACGTCTGAGAATCTATTTTTGATTTTTTCTAAAACCATCAGTTGAAAATTTACCAAAATTTTTGACTTTGTCACCAACATTATTCCGCAAGCAAAACTGGGTTGTCCGTTAAATAAAAGTTTTTTTTTGAGAATTTATTCAAAAAATTATGTTGTTGGCCTTTGTGTGTAGATTTCTACACACATGTACATTAGACATGTTCAAATAAATGGCATGTTCTAGAATACTTCAAGAACATTCGATTTTCGAAAATTTATTCATATTCGAGCATATCCTCATTTAAAAAAATAAAAAAAAAAAAAAATAGTCCTAGGGTTGCTACCAGAGCTGCAAAATTTTCATTTTTCGGAATTTGGCCAACAAAATTACGAAAATTTGATTTTTTTCTAATACATAATACTATTTTTCGATTTTCCATATTCCTATTTCAGTATTTTTTTTAAATGAGGATATACTCGAATATGAATAAATTTTTGAAAATCGAGTGTTTCTAGAACATGCCATTTATTTGAACATGTCTAATGTACATGTGTGTAGAAATCTACACACAAGGGCCACCAACGTAATTTTTTTTGAGGAGCAGATGAAGGTTAAGTATACATGCACTTAATTACAGATGGGGACGTTAGAAATCGGCGTGCGAATCCTTAGCATTGTGTATGAGTACATACGTAAAAAGCCAAGATGGTATAAGTCTATGAATGTTCAAAAAAATTGCGTAACATTTTAAACCAAATTCGTACGAATTTCATCCCACGGAATGGAATATATTTTGGAGATTTTACTATCAAATCATAAAAATCGCTACAACCAAAAGTGTTTGTTTGTCACTTTCAACGAACGATCGCTTATTAAGAAATCAAACGAATTTTTTATTTACTAATTAAAACGCTATTTATTTTCGGCTTTCCCTGCTAATCAACGGCGGACGTGCGCCATTAATCCCCCTCATCACAACAGCATTGTGACCTCAAAATTCTTGTTAGTGCCAATAACTCATTAATCTTAACAACGCCATGCAATAAAGATTTGAGTAGACAAATGTTTTGGTAAATTAAATTATAAATTTAAGGCGAGCAACTGTGAAAATCGAAAAGAATTTGCATATCGCTATTTGTTGAAGCCCACGTAAAAACATTTGAAATAAAATTAAAAATATACATAATACTCGAGCATTCTATGTTCGCATTACTATGCATATATTCATAAGGGTGTTTATTTTGAAAATTTTGTGGATGTATTTTGTTTTTTTTGCCTGAGCTTGAGCTTGATTAAAAATAGCTGTCCCAATATTTCAGCTCCCTAGCTCAAGCCTGTAAATGGCGCAGCCAGAGTTTATGTCCGATTTCGTTGAAACTTTACGAAAAAAATAATCTATTTATTTCCGAAAGTAAAAAGTACGTAAGAAAGTTATTTAATTTTTCAGAGTCCATTTCATAGAGAATGCGTGTTAGTGGGATATGCTTGTACTATTTAATACTCAATCCCTGGAATGGCTATCTAACAATATATTAGACTTAAGTCTGATGTATGTTTTTTTATCGAAGGATCTTTTTATATTTTTGACTATCAGACGCACTTGTTTTGAGCGAGTGATTTTTGTAGAGCCCAAATTGCTGACTTGGAGTTACACCTACTTGTTTCATATATGTACATATGACAGCAATTATTTGTAAGAATGATAATGTTCTAGATGTTTTTTAGAATGATGGGGAATCTATATTCTCCACACACTGTCAGTATGGCAATTGGATTGCAATTAGTGGTAGTTCTTTAATCATTTCCTTGCTTTGCTTTCCTCTAATTGAAATTTGTTGAAGCAAGTACTGATACTTATATTCACTATCGCTAAGTTTTAGTGGCCATAAGTCTTAAAAGTGTCAGTTTGTTTATTTGGTTAAAATACTGTCTGATGTTTGCCAAATATTTTCTTAATCGCTTCTTGCTAACCTGCAAGCAGGCGCGTATACAGACTCATCATTTCACTTCTTCTCGACGCCTATACTTTTCGTCTTCTTCATCATAAGCTAAATAAAAACATGTAGAACATGCTAAACTTACGTTCCTTGGAATGAATACAAAAAATACCATACCTAGGGTTATAAATGCGGAGAGCAAAATTGCTTACTGGGTTAAGTTCATTCCTTACTTTCAGAATTTGCTAGCGCTTTATTATCAATCTGCCATGCCCAAAATAAATCGATGACATGTTATTAAATCACCAAGATTGCGTTGTCAAACAAACCAAAATCACATCACTATATTTATTATAAAAAAAGTCCTTCAAGATAAGTATTTGTGAAGCTGGCGATTGCGGTCTGTCTTTAATTCCAGTTCAGAATAGAGGGCAAAGTTCCAGCACTGATGATGAGGTTTCGATTGTTAACTTTTCTTCTGCGAAAACCAATCTGAGAATATTTTCATAAAAATGGCTAAACTGATCTAAAGTATTTCTTACTTTAACAAGTCTTTGTGCAGAGCAACGTTAAACTTAAATCAAATTTTTTTTTTAATTTTACATAGAGAAGAAAAATGAGGTGAAGGGTTTTCAAAGGAAGCACGTGAAAATAATTAACTGCATGACTGCAGGCGTATGTGCATTTTTTTTTTATTACGAGTGCATCAGATCGTAAGATTGGAAACGCTGTGCGAGATCACGCAAAACAAAACTGACAAATCAATTAAGCGATTTTCAAGCTAAAGACAGTGGATCCCGGAACATCCCCCGCCGTAGCATTGGGGCTGCCATAAAATCAAATAGAGCAATGTGATCACGAAAAAAGACAGAGCACGCTCGCAGCAACCGAACGCATATACGAATTCACTTAAGTACAGCCAGCAATGGATGCAGGAGCAGCACCAATTCAAATGCAAATTTATGCAAGAGTCGTAGCAAGCGACACTGGGGGAAATGCGTATGGAAACGTATGGAAAGAGAAAAAAGCGGAGTCATAAACAAGAACCGTGGCCGATCATCAGTGGAGAGGAAAATTACGTTGCTGCCTCAAAGGTAGACGAATTGAAATACGCAACACATTTAATTTGCAATCTTTTGTGGAAGTTACGTCTATTTGGCGGGTGCGGGTGATAGACTTATAGAACAGGCAGTGACCAGCGGCACGAATAATGGACATTTGGACATTGGGTAGAATGTCTGAAATACTTAAGCAGAAAACAAAGCGATGAAATGAAAAAAGGAAATATATGCAAAAAAACTTTATAAAGTTTGAGAACTTGGTTAGTTATTAAAATTGAATTGCTTGCAGAATGGCTTAATCTACTGGTACATAGAATGATAAGAAGCAAGTTATTAATAATTTTTGTGCGATCAAAAGTCGGTGACAAGCAGCCCAAGGGTAAGCTTTACGAATGGAAAGTTTTTACATTTTCCACTTGAAGTTGTTATATCATTTCGTGTCCTCCGTTATATTCTTCACTCACTGGCTCAAATTTTCTCATATGAAATGTATGGGAATTTCCACTTTTATTTAAAACCATCTCGGTCACCCAGACATTTTAAATATCATAAGTATAATATGCCGAAGGTACTCTTAAGTCGGTGTCAATATTTTTAAAATAAAACTTGGTAGATGTGTCTTACTTAACGCCAAAAACCCTTACTCTGGAAATTTATTCTGAACAATTCGATTGAATCAAGAATCAAACTTTTTTGTTGTCTTTGTTGTTATTTGTGCGTTAAAAACAATCAGGCTAATTTGTTGTCATAAATATTTTACTGTAATTAAACTAATTAAAACAACGAATTTGGGGTTAGGGAATCATAAAAATGTCTGTTGCTATAGAATACATAGTTTCTGATAGCTTTGTAATTGAACCTTTGAACCTACGTACATATATGTATGTGCAATGTACATATTTCGCATTGAATATAATCAATTGTTATTATATTCATTAATTTGTATCCAGTTCGTACTGTTGTTCAAATACAATGTAAGTTTAATAATTTTTGAAAGCAATTTTCATATTAATTATAATATCTGTATTTGCACGTCTTGCATTCATCCCACACCCACCTTTACTAAATTGCCTCATGGAATGCATCAGCTTAGCTTAACTCGTTCAATATTCTACAGTCACTTGTGGATGCAGTCGATTGTTTTTAATTTGTTTTCCTGTTGAAGATAGACTCACCTCTCCACATTGGTCTGCATCAACTTTAGTTGCAAATTCATTTCGCATGCAGGCCACGAAGAAACTTTGCAGATACCACCTCGTATTTATGAACGACAGTCAGTCATACTGCCGGAATGACAGGCGTATAGTTAAATAGACGAGACATCAACCAGGGAGGAAGTATTGCACGAATAAAATTCGAACTGTATGGTTTGTCGAGTGAGGTTATTTAATTGAATTTGTTTTCAAAATAAACTGCCACACAAAATGCTTCAAAGTATTAAGTACTTGTACGACGAGTATAGAAAATTTTGAAAAGACAATAGGTACGAGAAACTTTTAATTCAGTCAATAAACAATGTGGAACGCTACTTAATATTTGAACTTTAGCATACGTTTTGAATTATAAGTTGTGTATAGTTTTAATTTTTTATTAAGATCGAAAAATGTTAACATTTTTTAACTGCAATAATTTAATTCGCTTATCAATAAGTGGTTTTATGCTCAACTTAAATAAAATAAACCAAAGCGTTTGACAGAGTGGCTTTTAAGCTGACCTGTTTCTTATTTACTTCGTTCTCGAGCCAAAACGGCTCTTTGCTTAATGTCAAACATGAGAAGCTAGTGTCAAGAAAACGCGATAATGCTAGTGTGAAAGCTATTTTAAAAACTCGATGAAAAAACGAAACGAAAACCTTAATGTATAATTTTGTTTTTAGGCTTCGCACGTTACAATATTAGTTTCTTGATAGATGCGAACAAAATTGACTGATATTTTGTTCTATAAATAGTTGGCAACTTAACTTCAAAAGAATCAGTTTGAATTTGAATAGTTACGTGTAAACAAAAATATGCAATGAGAAAAAAAGTTAAGTTAAATAAGAATGTCAACGGCACATCCGATTAAAAATAAGAAATGGAAATTTAGCTAATTTAAACTTACATCTGATCGAACCAAATCGATGCTGGTTATTCTCATAGTCCAGTTAAAAATAAATTAATAAATAAAATATAAATATAAATAACAGATAAAAGTGTTTATAAGCCCACAGCTTTGCAACTGCCCACAATAGATCATGTTATTTTTACGACTTCAAATGCAATATTGGAGTTGTTTCTTTTAAAATGTCAAGAGCTCAATTTTTAATTGTTTAACTACCCTCTCCAGTTAATTTTGAAGTCCCCCGTTTGATATACATATGATGTTTGCACACAAGAAAATCGACTGTGGAATCATTAACTGGGCGCCAGGATAAAAGAAATCGTAGTACTTTTCCCTCTGTGTGTGAAACTGAAGGCAAAAAATAGATGCCAACGCTCTTGTTTAGGTTGAACACTAACGGCAGCCATTGTTAGTAAATAAACTTTTTTTCATATGAAATCATATCTTTTTGAGAGTCTACTAAAATAACCTAAATTGGTGGACATAGGGTAGTCCTGACAAATAGTTATGGTGCATAGTCCTCTGAGAGATTTTTTTTTTTTTTATAGAAAACTGTCTTATTGAGTTCATTTTTTGAGGTCTAGTATCAACAAGTGTTTCTCTGTTTAAATATTTTAAAATTAAGCAAAGGGGAATAAAAACTAGTTATTATAAATAGCTTTTCAGCTAAGAAATAATTTCAATTTGGCTTGCGTTTTCATACGACTCACTATTAATTTTATTCGAAAGCTTTATCTAATAAAGTTCCAGTTATTGAATGAATAGAGTTCTTATTTACGATCAGTGTGTAATACCGTAATTTTTTCATCAGCAAAAACAGATGGAAATTTGTAAGTTTTCAATTTTATTAAATTTAGGAAATAATATGATATGTATGAGTTCGATAGTCGACCATTCAATTCCATCAAGCCATGAAATTTTTGAAAATATTATGTTTCGATCATTAACTAATTCTTATACCAACTAAATAAATAAATTTAGCATTAGATTTAATATTTTATTAAATCCGATATCGTCTTTGTATTTTAATTATACTTTGAAATAAATGAAAACTGTGAATTCTGACTTTGTTATATATAGTTAAAAATAACATTCATATGGAGTCAGGTGACCAGGGCTTGAAAAATCATTTAAAATCAAAATTTTTTACATAATTTGGAAAAAATATTTTCGTGCCCTGCGAGACCCGTATTTCTGTTTTATGAGCTTTCCACTTCTGATACCGTGGTCTTACCCAGTGGCTAGAATATTTAAATGTTAAGTTGACAATTTTAAATTGAAATTGTAAACTTAATTGAAATTGAATTAGGTGAAATTGAAAAATACTCGTATCAAATCAAATGTTTTGGTCATTTTGAAATTACATTTTTTCCCCGAGTATACACTGTGCAAAATTTTACATAAATTCAAAAATTTTCTAGAGTTTCTTCAAGATTTTTACCATATTATCAAAATAATATGGTACATATTGCACAAAAGAAGTAAGAAAAAAGTTTTTAATGACCTTAATATTTTCTTCAAGGAGTTTTAACAAAAATTTTTTTCATTTCTGAAGACGCTTTAATGAATTGTTGCGTATACCTCATATAACTAAAAACAAGGAGAAGTCATTTTAAATAAACTGCTCATCAGCAAATACTCGTATTTATAGTAATAATTAATAATGTTTCTTCGAATTGAAATTATAGATAAAAAAAGTATAAGGAAAGAATTGGTGAAGAAAACAGACACGCAGACGTGTTTGTCAAATTGAAGCAAATAAAAATCCATGTGGTAGGAATTTGGGCACATTTCGATATTGTAACACCAAAGATAAAGAAGTGATGAACTGACAGGCACACGAACTGTAATAGATGGACACAGAAGCAACAACAGCAGCGACTATTTGATAAGCAGAGAAAGTAAATATAATGCTTACAAACAGTATCTGACAGATTGCTATGGAAGTGAAGAAAAACCAGTTGATTTAGGTATATCGCATGGGTACTCGCTTGAGCTGAGCAAATAAACTGTTACGGCCGTCGTATCATGGCTGTCGATATCGATGTCAGCAAATCAAACAAATTATTATTACAAGGACAATCCACAACAACAGTATTTTATAAGTGTGCGATTGCATGTAAAATATCTCAATAAACAACAAGCGATGGAATTCGGCGTGAGTTAACAATTTTCGATTTGGCTTTTTTATGACACCCAAGCCGCAGTAACATAAAGTCCAATTAAATTTCCAAACTTAAACACAATTAAATATTTTTATCATAGTTGCTGCTGCAAGTTCCTTTAATATGGAATGTTTTATTTTATTTCAGTTCAAATATTTAATTTAAGTATATCCATACCGATTGGCAACTCCCGACTATTTATGGCAGCAATGGTGCTTAGCCATCATCATATCAAAATGTCGATAAGCCTGATTCGAAGTCATAGCATATTATTGGAGTAGCTGTTGCGCTTCAGAAAAATGACGCCCATATGAATGAAAAGCCGACGGAAAAACGTCTAACTTGCAACAATGCAATGAGTGATAATGGGGCAGTTGTTTGTTGCAGCTTTTATTGGCTATATGACATTTGTTGTGCTGTTGTTAGCAAATCGCGCATGTTACATATATATGGAAATTTGATTAAACTACGTAGTATATCTGAGTTTTATTTATTTTATTTGTACTGCCATTGTTCTTTTAATTTTTTTAAATAGTGAATTTCCATGGTTCGTATAAATTGCAGCTCTCGTAAATTTGACACTCACTCGTTTCATGGTTGTTTAAGTTTTCACATTAAACTCACATGAGGATTGAACTAATTTTGCTGTTTCTGTTTTAGTTAACTCCACTTTTGAAATACGAACATATGTGCAAACTGGGTGTACATTAGGGTGATTCAAATTTTTTTTTTTTTGTTTTTTTTAAGGTGCTGTTGCTTAAAAAGTAAGTTTATGATATGAAGAAAAAGTTCACGAAATTTCAGCTCTGTAACTCAATTTTATAAGGTGGCGCCGGAGCCTGTTAGTTTTACATGTAAATTGTATGGAAAAATTATTTTTTACAAAAAAGGTATCTAAATGAATAGGTGATTAGTGTTGTTGAGCTGAAAAGGGTCGTAGTAGCTGCAACTTTGCAAGGAAGCATCACAGATCACCACTTGAAAGCTCATTTTAAAGGGCAAGGATGGTACTAAATGATGCTTTTGTTAAAAATAAGCTGATCAACTTTCTTTAAATCCTATACATGGCCTCGAAAGTAGACAAAAAACATCATGTTTTAGGTACTTAGCCTCAAATATTTCAGGATTCCGACATGATGGATCAATTCTGAGGCCAGATTCGGATTCAGCGTAAAAAATTACATCGAAAAACGACCCTTTTCAGCTCAACAGCACTAATCACCTATTCATTTAGACACCTTTTTTGAAAAAAATAATTTTTCCATACAATTTACATGTAAAACTAACAGGCTCCGGCGCCACCTTATAAAATTGAGTTACAGAGCTGAATTTTCGTGAGCTTTTTCTTCATATCATAAACTTACTTTTTAAGCAACAGCACCTTAAAAAAAACAAAAAAAAAAAAATTTGAATCACCCTAGTGTACATATTGTCAGAGCAAACTGATTTTTAAATGTAACGAAATTTGATTTTTTTCGAACTCTTATTTCATACATTTCTTAATCAGTATCGTTCGTACTCTGCGGTTTTATTACTCACCTTTTGGTAGCAGCTTTGGCGGCATCTAAAGAGATCCTTTGAACCTACTCCTTGAGCGTGGATAAATCCAAACAGCGTCGTGGCGGCAAATGCCAGCAACGTAGCGTTGAGCCTTTTGATTAGCAACATTTTACTTGGAAACTTATGTATTTTTTATAAAATTTTCTTTTAGTTGTGAAACAATCTTTTTCAAGCACATAGAATTTTACACAAATCTTTTTTTCTTTTTTTTTTTTGCCGTTTTACCTTGCAATTGCAATGATATATATGGATTTTGTCACTATTAGTTATATTAAATTATTTCTAATTTCATTATTTGTTTGTTTACATTCTTTGAGATATTTTTACATCCATTCAAACGAATATGTTGTACAATCGGAAAATCACAGCTAAAGACGATATTTTTTAGCGACTCACTACAATTGGCGTCGACGGGAGAACGACCGCGAAAAAATTATTCCAACCAACTCGCTCGGAGACAAAAGTTCAACTGAAGCAACTGGCTGCATGGACAAAACATTTAAAATCTACGAAAAGCGAAGAAGTCGTAAAATCAACAAACGAACCAAACCGAATCGAACGGAACTGCACCGAACTGTGAGAAGAATGGACTGAGCCGAAACAAAATTCACAAGCGAAACAAATTTTAACTGGTAGTGACAACGATGTGGGATGACAAAAGAAACTGGGATTGCAGTTTAATTGAGAATGCGTTACATCCTAAGAATTGCTGTTAATAAGTGTCAATGGATTTGTGTAACTACACGAGTACTGCAACCAAGATGGTTTGACATGAGGCAGCGTGGCCGCTCTTGCATGTGAGTCCAAAATTTTTCAGTTTTGTTTTAGTCCAAAAAAGAAGCACTGAACATATTTTAAAATTTTATGAGCTGCTCAGATAAAATTTTTGGAAAAATCACAAAGAATTGTACAAATTTTCGAGTTCACCTATGCAACATGTTGTCAGCTCGTTCCTGATGAGCCCGAAGCACGTGTAATTGAAGCCCACAATTCGGATGAATTTGATGCGCAAGCGTTAGAAAAATGTAAATAAAACAAGGATCTCAGTGACACCCAGAATGCCGACTCTTATTTCCATCAAGGGTTGCATTGAACCTGCAACATGTTGTGTTACAACCCAATAAATGTCGACTTCTAGTTGTAGGAGAAAACTTTTCGGAGATACTTTTTGTATCTGGAAGATACATACGCTTGCATCCAACACCGAGCTTCAACATGTTGCAGCTCAGGCGCAATTTTCATCTTCTCCACAATTGTGCTCCAACACATTTTGTATCTTGAAGATACGCGTTGGTATTCCACAAGTCAAAGTTGCGTGTATCTACACAGCTGTAGAGCACGTATTTGTTGTACGTACATACATATGTATGTGTATGTATATAATTCACAATTTCTTTGTCACTCCATTCGATCGCCTGTTTGTTCTTCGTTTGCGTTTGAAGGTCATTCAGTTGCAATACTTTTTTGACAGAAATTAAGGAATCGACGCATAAATGGATATTTACTGGATTCTAGAACTTAGATCCAAACTAATTGAGAAAATACTATCAGAACGATATTTGACAGAAAATTTAAAAAAATTCGTTTTTCGCTATTTTTGGACCTAAACTATTTGGTACTCGTAAAACTATGGTGTCAAAAATAAATTTCCATTCTATACGTGATTTGATTAAAAGTAAAATTGGATGATTATGATTAATTAAATCCAGAAAGTTCATAGTCCTTAGGAAAAAACCGAGCCACCTCCCATATAAGAATGGTGTATCTTGACACCTATAGCAGTTACAGCTCTGAAGTGTCATACATATGTACATAAGTCTGTATATTGCCTGTATTAAGCATCAAGATATACACATATGGTCAAAATAATAAGTACACGCTCACATAATTAGTTCAATGGCTTGTAGGCAAAAATTTATTTAAGTTCATAGAAAAACATATTTATAGTTAACTTCTTACAACATATTAAATTAAATAAAAAGGTATAACATTAATAAAAAACAAAAATATCTTTCAGTCTTATCAAAAAAGTAAAAAATGGATTAAAATGACTGGACAAAATAATAAGTACATTCAGTACATTTTAATAAAAAAAAAAATTAACTCGATTTTATCGGCTCTATTTGTTGATATTTAAAGTTCATCATTAGTAGCCGGTATATCAACCATTGTTTTGAGTAATTTTGTGTACTATTTTTGGCATACTGGAGATAAGCTTACGGCAAGTCTCTACTGGTTTTTCATACCAAGTTTTTTGGACAAAACTCCATAATTGCTTCTTATTTTGGAATACTTCCTTTCCTATTCTCTGCTTCAACTCTCGCCAAAGGTTTTCCAAAGGGTTCAAGTTCAGTCATTGACTTGGCCAGTTAAGCAAGGTCACACTATTGTTTTGACACCAATTCTTCACCAACTTGGAAGTATGCTTAGGGTCAATATCCTGCTGAAATGTTCATTTTAGCGGCATACTTTCCTCAGCATAGGGCAACATCGTACTTTCCAAAATGTCTTTATAGTGGAATCTAGTCATGCTATCGGAAATTCGATGTATTGGTCTGGCACCGTACCATGAAAAATAACCCCAGACCATAATATGGCCACCCCCATGCTTTACAGTCTTTTTTGTGAAGCGTACGTGAAATTCTTTACCCTTGGGGCGTCGAACATTTCGGGCGGAGTCATTTTCAAACATATTTATTTTTGACTTGTCGCTCCACAAAATATTACGCTATTTCTCCTCGCAGTCTGGTCCGGACCAATTTGAATGTTTCTTTGCGAATGATAAACGCATCTTCAAATTTTTTTTTCGAAGCATAGAAACTTTTCTCGCTATCCGTCAAGGTAAATTGGTTCGTTGTAATCATCGACGTACCGTTCGGAACGAGATCACATTGCCAATGTCTGCTCTTGAAGATGCGAAATGGTTCTTTTTTGCGACAGTGACAATATGGTTATCTATCGTTGTTGAAGAATTTTTTGGTCTTCCGCGGGTTTCAACCACTTTTTTAGCTTTTAAAGCTTTTTTGACGAAAAAATTGACTGATCCATGGCTTCGGCATTAGTACGAAGACTTTGGTCGTAATTTCTGAGTGTCGAAACCATCTGCCTCTCCTCGGCAGTACAATGTTGATTTCTTCCCATCTATGACATTTTTTTCTTTTTATTTTGATATAACTACATAAATATGAAAATAAATAAAATTAACAAACTTGTACGAAAAAGCCGATCAGAGTGTTGCAAAATTAAAGAAATGACTAATGTACTTATTATTTTGTCCAAGTGAAATAAGCCCTTTAAATGAAAACATACGCGTATAGGAAAATTCGGGGAAATCCCTTCTTCTTTTTCACTTTTAAAGGCATTGCCATATCGAAATTATCAAAATAAAAAAGAATTTCCATATATATTTTCAGTAAGACAAAAAATAATTGAGAACTAATAAGATATCAGGTAGTGTACTTATAATTTTGACCATATGTGTACGTGGAGAGTATTGAATAACAGGGTGTGGCATACAACAAAAACACTTAAAATGATATATATTGGTATTGGAACATATAGGTGTAAAATTTCGTAAGTAAATGTATATTGTCAATATATCTACATATATTGTCTGTACAACAAGAAAGTATTGGAGAGCGAAGAGCGGAGAGTTCATTGGTGGAGCCGTGGGTTTAGCTTCTTGAAAATAGCATAGCAAGAAATTCACTATTGCATAGTTGATGAAAGTTGTACACTATACTATTTAAACAGCTTTAAAATATGTCGATCGATATTACATATATCAATGCCAGTTTGTTGTATTTTGGTATCTGGTAGACAAATCACGTTTTGATTGTTAGCTCCTTCATTGCAATTAAAAGTTGGATTCTGAGTTAGAAGAATGTCAGTAGATATTTTATCGTGAAATTTTTGATTTTCAAAACAAATTTCAATTCGCTACAAAGTTTTTACTGAGCAATTTTATATGTACACTTATCCCTCGCTTTACACGCTACTCGTTTTGCACGTTTTCGATCTTACACGGTTTTTAAAATCAAAATTGAAAAAAAAAAATTATGTAGAATATGACTAATTTTGGCTGCACGCGAATTTATTTCTACTTAATTATAAATCTGGCAGCACTTCAGATGTACACATGATCTACTGTCATAAGCTTATACAAATTTTTTTTATTTATGGGGTAAAACACACGAAAACGCCACCTGGAAAAATTTTTGGCTCCGATTTGAATGAAATTTGGCATGATTGTAGTATCAATGTCTGGGAATAAAAGTGCGTTTAAGGTTTTGCCCTAATATTATTTGTTGCTTAGATACGCGGGTATGAAATTCACGATTTTCGTACTTTTTCAGAATAAGTGTTTTTTTTCGAAAATTCATAGCTTACAGCAAACTTTATCAATTAATAATTGGTGAACGTACATTTTTAGGTTTTTAGTTGTACTTTTCAAAAAAAAATATTGATTTTGAAAAAAAAAAATTTTTTCACAAAAATTTTGCGAATTGAAAAATATTTTTGCATTTTTTTTAAAAAAAACCATATTTTAAAATTTTTTTTTTCTTTTTTAAAAAAAACTTTGATTTATTCTGCGCTTAGTGCCCTAAAAATTTTTGTGGGAAAAAAATTATTTATATTTTTTTTTTAATTTTAAAAAAAATTAAAGAGCTAAAGTTCTGTAAATTGAAATGAATTTTTCAATTTTTTTTTTGAAAAATCCATTTCTGAAAATTTTTTTGTTTTTATATTTTTAGGTTTTTATTTGCACTTTTCAAAAAAAAATACTGATTTTGAAAAAAAAAAATTTTTCGCAAAAATTTTGAGAATTGAAAAATATTTTTGCATTTTTTTAAAAAAACACATATTTTAAAATTTTTTTTTTTTTTTTTAAAAAAAAACTTTGATTTATTTTGCGCTCAATGCCGTAAAAATTTTTATGGGAAAAAAATTATTTATATTTTTTTTTTTAATTTTAAAAAAAATTAAAGTGCTAAAATTTTGTAGATTGAAATGAATTTTTGAATTTTTTTTGAAAAATCCATTTCTGAATATTTTTTCGGTGAACATCAAATTACAGCTCGATCCGTAAGCTTCAAAACGATATGCCATAAAATGAGGGCAAGTAGTTAATTAAAATGTTTGAGCCGTTAAACGCGCGCTGTACTACGCGTTGAAAGGCTACTGCACTGATTTTAAATTTCATTTTTAGTTTTCAGGTTAATGGCTCAAACATTTTAATTAACTACTTGCCCTCATCTTATGGCATATCGTTTTGAAGCTTACGGATCGAGCTGTAATCTGAAGTTCACCGAAAAAATATTCAGAAATGGATTTTTCAAAAAAAATTAAAAAATTCATTTCAATCTACAAAATTTTAGCTCTTTAATTTTTTTTAAAATTAAAAAAAAAAATATAAATAATTTTTTTCCCACAAAAATTTTTACGGCATTAAGCGCAGAATAAATCAAAGTTTTTTTTAAAAAAGAAAAAAAAAATTTAAAATATGGTTTTTTTAAAAAAAATGCAAAAATATTTTTCAATTCGCAAAATTTTTGTGAAAAATTTTTTTTTTTTCAAAATCAATATTTTTTTTTGAAAAGTACAACTAAAAACCTAAAAATGTACGTTCACTAATTATTAATTGATAAAGTTTGCTGTAAGCTATGAATTTTCGAAAAAAAACACTTATTCTGAAAAAGTACGAAAATCGTGAATTTCATACCCGCGTATCTAAGCAACAAATAATATTAGGGCAAAACCTTAAACGCACTTTTATTCCCAGACATTGATACTACAATCATGCCAAATTTCAGTCAAATCGGAGCCAAAAATTTTTCCAGGTGGCGTTTTCGTGTGTTTTACCCCTTATATGAAGTACAATAAAAATTTTTCTATTTTTATGTTTTTTTTTTTTCACTTTACAAATGAACTTATGTTTTCTATGATTTAAATGATATTTTTATATTTTATTAAGTGTATGTATTAGTCATATCTTGTGTTCAATAAATGTCTAAAAAAGCTTTTTTATAGTCGTTTTCGTTTTACAAGGTTTTTCCATACAAAAATTATTTTTTCGAATTACACGGATTTATCAGGAACGTATCTACCGTGTAAAATGAGGGACTGGTGTATTTCTATTTTAACGATAGATAGGCTACTTATTGAGCTATAATATTAGTGTGTAAAGGTTTTACATCGGTGCATTTATAAGCAAGAGGAATAGGTTCAAGAATTTGCACAAAAATTAAATTTATATTTTTTTGAACAGCTGTTTTGTTTTTGACACTTGACAAATTTTAACTACAACATTTTTTTAGGCGATTTTGTTAACTATTTTTCGGAGAGAGAGTGAACAGCTGCTTATTTCTTTTATTCTCGCAACTACATTTGGAAGTAAATAGACACGAGTTAGGCAGATTTAGGCAACAAAAGGCGTCTTAAGTTTACTTTCGGCGAGTTGTTTACTAAGTATGTGTATGTATGTTTCTATTAAACTAATACCAGGCCAATTTTAATTTCCAAAACTTACTATTCTATTTTTTCAGTCATTTATATTAGTTTGTTCTTAATTTTCTGGCCGTGTATATGTTGTATTTCATGCCAAATCGGAAGGCGGTGTGGACGTCTGCTTTTTATATTTTCGTTATCTATACTATGCCTTCAATACAATATATCAGAGGCAGACGCGATAGAATTGTTTGGTAAAATTCAAAATTCATCTGAAAAGGACAGAGCTATCTTCACTTAGCTCTTAGTTTGTCTAATTCAAATAGATGTGAACTACGTTGCAATACCAACGACGATAAATGATATACCTTTAATGTTCACCGGCTCCCAGCTATTAGCACAAATTGCTTCTAAATTCGTGAAAACAGCTATTTCGGAAATACGTTATTTCTGTGGTGTCCCTTTGTTTTAATCCTATGCTGAGTGGCAGGTGTAAGTCTGGTTTAACCTAGGCCCTGCACATCTGGATAAACTCCAAGTATCTAGATAGTCTCCGCCCTATATAGGTCATCAGTTTGATACTGAAAAGTGAGGACCAATTTTTTGTTCATTCATCAATATTTAAAAATTTTGGGAAGAACAAGAACATACTAACAAAAAATTGTCGTCAAAATGTAGACTAAAAATTCTTTATTCTACCCAGGCCCCACGTAATTATCAATTCTACTTTTTCCATTGCGTTAATATACTGAGAAAAGTTTTTTCTAATGTAGTAAATATTTATATGAGCAAAAAAATACTAATTTATATCAAGCATATTATATTTCAGACAAGATTTCCATTATTTTCTTGGAACGAATATTATCAACATAAACAAATATTTATTCAGTCAAATGTATGTTTGTTATATCGTCACGTACGCATTTGTTCTGTATCAAATCTTTTTCTATGGCGTGTAAGACCAATAAGTGTTTTATTTTGCTAAAATGATTCGCATACGTAGCTTGTTATTTCAGTAAGTTTTTTGCTCTGATTATTGTCTTCTTATTCTCATGAGTGTTAACTTCTTTTTTGCTGCAATGTGGCTATTCATTGCTGCACAAAAAATGCCTCAACTAAAGTGCACTTTATGCAATTTAGCTGAGATATAAAAAAAAGTCGCTACCTGGAGTAAAGCAGAATAACAAAAAAAAAAAAAAACTACAAATAAAACAATCCATGTTACTACCTGCTTTTGACAATAGGAAATAACTAACAACAACAAGAATTCTGAATTGAAGTTTTTGGGAAATTTGCAGAAATGGCTCCATAAATCTACAGTATTTTTTTAATTTTCTATTACTCATGGTTTGTTTTTTTTATTTACTTTTATTTGGTGCTGTCGGAAATTGAACATACCCCAGAGTAACTTGCATCAAAATCTACCAATCTATTAGTTTTATCAGGGATAATCTCCGAAATCTGACGGGTTTCCATCTGAGTTTAAAACAGTTGATGGGCTCACTAGCGACTCACAAGTTATAGCCGGGTTGTTTGCTAATTTGTTTAATGTATCGTTTTCTACGGATTTATTTAGCCCTGAAATCAACTATTTTGAATATATGGATAACGACCCTTTAGTTTCGGTTAATGAGATATCTTTCTCTCCTGACCTCATAGAGAAATATATTTCATCTGTTGATGATGACTTCAACTCCGGGCCGGATGGTATTCCTGCGACAGTTTTAGTAAACTGCAGCTCTGTGCTGAGTCAGCCCCTCAGTATTTTATTTAATAGATCAATTCAAGAAAGCTATTTTCCTAAATTTTGGAAAAATGCATACATTAGCCCCATTTTCAAGAAAGGGTGTAAAAATGATGTTTCAAACTACAGGCCCGTGGCTAAGTTATTATCAATACCGAAAGTTTTTGAACATATTATATATGATCAGGTTAAGGTGTGCTGTAGTGAAGTCATAACAACTCGTCAGTATGGTTTTGTTAATGGCAGATCTACAGTTTCTAACCTCCTTGATTTCACTTCTTTTGCTTTGAGCTCTTTAGACTCTGGTGGGCAAGTTGACTGCATCTACACTGACTTCAGTAAAGCATTTGACAAATTACCACATAATTTGATTTTGTTTAAGTTAAAGAAGCTTGGATTTCCTTTAAGTTTTGTCAGCTGGATTGAATCTTATTTATCTGATCGCACGTATCAAATAAAATTTAGGAGAGTGTTTTCCTCCCCATTTAGCGCGACATCAGGTGTTCCACAAGGAAGCCACCTGGGGCCGCTCCTGTTCATTTTAGCAATTAATGAAGTTACACATGTTATTAAAAACTCCAATCTGTTAGTATATGCAGATGACATGAAAATTTACAGGAACGTAAACAGGGTTGGTGACATTTCTCCACTTCAGTCTGACTTGAAATCCTTTGAAGTTTGGTGTTCTAAGAATAACTTACATCTTAATTCTGATAAATGCCAAGCTATGATTTCTACCTGGAAGAAAACTATTGTGGAATTTGATTATAAATTAAAAGGTAAAAATATTTGTCGTGTCGATGTAGTAAAAGACCTAGGCATACATTTTGATACTAAGTTGATTTTTAATGAGCATATTAATCAAATTTGTAAAAAATCCTCATCTTTGCTTGGCTTTATGAAGAGGTGGGCAAAAGAATTTAATGGCCCTTTAGTAACGGTGACTTTATATAATACAATAGTGCGCCCTCACTTAGAGTACGCCAGCCAAGTATGGTCACCATTTTATAATATTCATATAAATAGAATTGAAAGAATTCAAAAAAAATTTTATTCGTTTTGCTCTCAATGGCTTAAGTTGGATTGACCCTTTAAACCTTCCTCCTTATGAGGATCGTTTAAAGTTATTACATATGCAGTCTTTGAGCTCGCGTAGAAATATTGCGGATATACTTTATCTGCATCAACTTGTAACTGGGTCTCTTGCTGCACCAGAGCTTCTTAACTATATACATTTTAATAGTAATCGGAGGAGTACTCGTAACTCTTATCAGTTATTTTACCAACCGGTTAGTAGAACTAATTATAAGGCTACAGCTCCTTTTAATCGCATGACAACTCTTATTAATAATTGCGAAGTTTATAACATTAGCTTGTCAAAAGGTCAACTCAAGCTTAGACTGAAAACTAACTGTAGCTAAATTTGTAGCTTAATGGTGGTGTGTATTTTTTTGTTTGTGTTGTCCGAGCCCCACAGCATGCTGGGTAAATTTTTTCTAACATTTATGCCTTGGACCACGTAAATTTATACATATAATTATTTTAATATCTATATGTCTATTTTTACATGGTGTGAGTGGGTATGTTGAGAAAGTGCGATAAAGCTAAGAAAAAATTATAAAACAAATAACAAATTAATGTGCATGATAATTTTTTCTATTCCAATTTTTATTGAATAAGCTTTTTACTAGGTATAAAGCTTCAATGCTAAATAGCTAAGAAGGCTATAATAGCTGTAGTAGCTAAACTCTATTATTATTATTATTGTGATTCTCAGACTTCAAAAAATACCTTCAATATGCATTTTTGAAAATTTCAAATTGTCTTAAACTTTGCTATTAATTTTAGTGATTTAACAAAACGACAAATTGGAAATTTAAAAACTTAACCTCTAAAAATGCAAGTTACTCGAAATTATAAAGTCTTTAAGAACTGATATAAGGGTAATTTAATTGAAAATGCATTGAATTTTAGATATTATGTTGATCATATATTGAAATTGAAATATTTATTTATGTACATGAAATATATTTCCGCCATCTTATTAAGTTAATAAAAATACTAAATATATATATATATATAATCTGATAATCTGTTACAAAAAATAATATTTCAATTCTATGCTCCTAGAATCCTACGCTACAGGCCCAAATCTCTTCAATTGAACTCTAAGTTCAAGGAAAAAGCATACTAGCTGTAATTTTAAATCAGTCCTGTTTGCTATAAAACGTTCTGTCTAATTTATTACCGTTTTTATGGTCGCTTTAATGCACTCTCACGATTTTAATGACTGCGAGTTTTGATTCCAACCAGGGCCAATAAAAACAACTAACCAGCACATACGATAATAATAATTATGATTTTATTTAATTAACCAGCTCAGTGTTTCATTAATTTATGAAATAAATGCATCTCTAAAAAATAAAACAAATATCTACAAAAAATTTTAAAAAAAAATGCCAAAAACGACTATGTATGCATGTGTAAATGCATAAATTAAACCTCAGCCAAGGCAAAATTTAATGTTGCACACCAATTAATTAAAACTTTTAAATCTGGCTAATGCAAAACGCTTGCATTGCGAAAACATAAAAAAAACAAAACATGCGATTAATTTTTATTTTTACAAAGCTATGTTCAATTAATGAGCCATCGAAAAAGAGTGAGAGAATCAAAGGCAAATTTGTATGCCATGGAATCAACTTGAGTTGGTCAACTACTGCTGGCAACTACATTGTAAATCGGTATAGAAGAGTAGGGCCATAAACCATCTCCGCCGGCCGTACTAACAACATGGTTTTTTACAGCCACCATAAATTTGCAGTTAATAGGATTTAAAACACATACCGTTGTATATCGGTGGCAGACCACATTCACCTTCACTTTCTCCAACTTGGAAATTCCAATAAAATGAATATGACCAAAATCCCAACCGAGACCATATTTATTTATGGGCATGGCAACATAGCCGTGCACACATGCACACATTTGTAGTTGAATCGTGCCACCAAGGGTGTAAAATATTGCGTTAGGACGCGCGCTGTACTCTGACTTGACGCGACATAACGCCTTTAATTATTGTATAAATTCACAACAACGATTAGTTGCATACAACTGAAGTAAGAGCGAGTGCTAAGAAAAATCAATCTTGGCTGCTGAAACTTCGTACAAACCATAAAATCGCTTAAAAAGCCACCGGAGCAGAAGACAAACTGAGCCCCAACATTGGTCGATCAACAAAACATTTAAAAAAAATTGCCGAAATCATTTCCAGCATTCAATCAACGGTTATTAACTGTAGCTTGAATGTTGCGTAGGTAAATTTGAAAAGCAAGGGAATTGGTTTATCATTCTGTCTCTTCTTAAGACTACGCATACCAATTCGGTTTGATCCGATTCGAGCCGCTCGCATCACATAGATGGCATTAGATTGGTTCCACATTACAGTAAAACGAAACCCTAAAAGTTTAACTTGCGTTGCATTGTTGAATTTTTTTTAAATTATCATCAGCAGTGCTAGAGTCAACATTTCTAAAGATTGATCGCTCAGCTATAATGTAGAGTTACGACAAAATGACGGAACAAATAGATGTAATGCAATAGGACTTAGTGAGTACATTAGTACTAAAAGAGAATGAAACTTGTTTAGAGACAGAATTCCATTTTCCATTCCAGATTTCGATACTCACAGAAGTGCTCGGACGTTAAGGATGTTTAGAAGTGAAATCTTTTTTAATATTTAATGATAGGGTGCACCGTTCCATTGCACACTGACAACCATTTAATTTTCTGCTGAGGAGGGCAAATAACCATACTTCTTCATTTAAATATCCGGCGGTCACAATCGCTTCCAGTCAACTTGTTGCCAAGTCAGTGTAGCTGACTTAAGGGGGATTTCAGGCAAAGCGGACAGTGCAAAAAAATGAGATTTAGAATTTTGTTCATATTCGGCTTAATTGTACTTCTGGAAGGTGTTAATACTTAATTTTTTTTTTATATAAGGCTTAGTTGTGGAATTTCAAAAATTGAAGTAATATGAAGAATGGATTTTTCGGAAGCAGTTTTTTGAACTTAATGAAATTTCAATAAAATAATGAACATTGTGGTTACTACTTATAGGAAATTTACTGCTCTTTTCAATTATGAAATCAGATTTGAACTTTGATTTTTTTTTTGTGGAAAACCGGAAGTGAACATTTCATCTCAGAATGTAACTTATTTCGACACATTTTATTATTTTTATTTTAACTTAAAAAAAAGCATAAAATATACCGGTAATATGCTTAAATTTTTTAACGTGATCTACAGATCTATGAATTGAAGTGCATACGTGCCGCACTTTGTATAGGGCGTGGCACTTTCTTAAGAACTTTAATTTATATACCTCCTTAACTAATAACGATCACGTTAAATTTTTTTTGTGAAACATTTACAGTGAAATTCCCCATAACCGGACACTCACCGTCGAGGTTTTTTTGTCCGTTTATGGGAGATGTCCGCTTATGGGGGAGGAACAAAAATTTTTGGTTGAAATTGTCTTTTATTAAATTTATTGAACAAATTTACACACTAAATTTGTTAAGTTCAATTCCCTTGGATGAGATGCTGCGTTACCTAAGAACAAAATAATCTTTCGGTTTTGAGATCTCATTTTCCGATTCAACTGCTGCAGCCATTCCGACATGATTCCTCGAGTCATCCATGCTTTTCTGTTAGATTTCCAATCAAACGACAGTACATTGCTAGGAAGTTGTTTAAATGCTCGAGGGCGGGCTGCTTTTCCTATAACCAAGAGCAGCTCTTTCTCTCTAGGAATGATTTGGCTTCTAGCCTTAGCGAACCAGTCAAACCACATTTTGTCTATCTCAGCACCACCTTCTTTAACAAAACTCCTTTTTTGGTTGACATTAAATCCAGATTCTCATTTTAAGCGAATGGTTTCTTTATTTTTATTCATTTCTGCAGCTTTAGTTTTGCCAATATTGAACCTTCAATAAAAAAAAAAAATCAACAATTCCATTTTTATAAAGACAAATAACTTCACCTTTTAGCAATTTCACGCACAGATATTTTTTCTTTTCGATCACGTTAATAATTTTAATTTTTTCTTCAATGTACATTCTTTTTTGGTGCCATTTTATGCTTCTAGATGTTAAAAAGAACGAGTAACACAAGCTAATAGCCAAACTGCACCAAACTAATTAACAGAATGAACGAAAAAGTTCAACTCTACTCAATACCTTTGACATAAATGTGTCCATTCGCATTATTCTGTGAACCACCGAATTCGTAGCTTTTAAAACAAAAGCGAATTTGAATATGAAAAAAGAAGAAGTAGAAGAAGGAAAAAGTTCAACTCTACTCAACACCTTTGACATAAATGTGTCCATTCGATTTACTAGGAGAACCACCAAATTCGTAGCTTTCAAAACAAAATCGAATTAGAATTTGTAAAAAGGTGAAGTAGTACAAATTTAATAAAGTTCTTATTTAATTCTGTCCGTTTAATAGAGATGTTTTGTTCAAAATGATATAGAATATAGTGTCCGCGTCCTGTTATCGGAGCGTCCGGCTATCGGAATTGATTTTGTATGGAAAAGTTAATGAAAAGTGAGTGTAGCTGAAATGTGTCCGGTTATGGGAGCTGTCCGGTTATGGGGGCTGTCCGTAATGGGGAATTTCACTGTATATACCTACTTAAGGCCTTTTTTTTTTTGGATAAAATATCTAAAAAAATTTTATGTCGAAATTACTGAAAATTTGATTTGAATTTTTTTCATAAAATTATTTAAATTTCCAATTTGACTAAAAAATTAAAAAGGACATCTTTTTTACTAGTTAAACCAACATTGTTTATATTTTATTATAAATTCCTTGATTCCAAAAAACAAAGTTCAAAAATTACGGTCCTTAAACTTCGCCAATTCTTCAGAATCCCATAACTAAGCAACTAAGCCTCATACGAAAAAAAACAATTATGTCTACAAATTCATGTCTACTCACGGTTCGCTTCAAGCAAGATCAAGATCGTATAATTGTCAACCAAATCTGACAATGCACAATTATTATATAGTGTCCGGAGATTCCAAATATATAATCCGCAAAATCGGAGCTGCTCATTTACTCACAAAAAAACTTATTGTTTTTTCTGATTTTGATCTTGCTTACAACGAACCGTGTCGGCCATAGTGCTAATCTTTAAATGGCCATAAAACGAGTAAATGAGCAGCTCCGATTTTGCGGATTATATATTTGGAATCTCCGGACACTATATAATAATTGTGCATTGTCAAATTTGGGTGACAATTTAATCGATCTTGATCTTGCTTGAAGCGAACCATGTACTAGATGTATAACTAACCGGAATATAAACAAATCTCACGACCTCACTTTATTTTCATTGTCCGCTTCGCCTGAAATGTCCCATATGTAAGTCTCAAGTTTTAGCGCACCGTTGGCGATTGTATTTTCTAATTTTTGCTATGAAAAAAAAAAAAAAAAAAAAAAAATGGAAAGCTGTAGTTTCAAATTTTACCTCCGCAACAAAACTTCTTGTTGTACACTATTTATAATAATATAGATAACTTATGTGAATGCTGCTATGTTGACAACCAAGGTGTCATAAGATTCAAGGGAATTCTACGAGGCACTTAGTGTTGATACTCTTTATAACTTTTGTGGATGAATTCAGCAAATTATGGTTAATATTCTGAGCAAAAGATGTTTTTCCCAAGAAAGGAAACATTTTTTAGATTGCCCCTCGTTATTCGGGAACTTTCTTCCAAGGGATCATCCAAAATCATCGACTATGCATCCCATTCGCTACATATAATCCCGTCTGGCTTTTTTCTGTCTCCAAAAATAAAATTTGGTGCTCCGGGATTAGTGCTTTTAGAAAAAATCTACATAGAGGCTGCCAAACGCCGGATTAAGGAGGGGGTAGGGTTTTGACGCTACATTTCAGGCATAAGTTTAAAAATGTTTTTTAGCGATGCGGTAAAAGTAAATTTATTTATTTAAAAAGGATATAAAAGTACAATATTTAAAGAGTATTCTGTAAAAATTTAATTAAAAAATATTGGAAAATAAGATATTGGCAGCAAGTTTCCGCGGACGCCTAAAAAAAAGGTGGTTTGCGGTGGACAAGATATCTCATCACGTTATCATCTGAAATCAAAAAAAAAAATTTTCTTTAGCTTATAAGTTTTTTAAAGTATTGACGAAGGGGTTTTTTTTTTCTTTGACGATTTTTAAAATTTTGACATAATTTTTAAGTCAAAAAACGAATTTTTTTGGAAAAAAAGGCAAAAATCAGCACGTTTATTATTGCAGAACTGAAAAAAAAGCCCTCGTCATTACCTGGTTTTATATGTATTAAAGAAGTGTGTCAAATTTTAAGAAAATCGGTCTAGTAGTTTTCGAGAAAAAGTGTCCACCGACTTTGAAAAGTTAGTTTCGAGAAAATCACGTTTAAAGTTTTAGCACTGTCTTTTTTTTTATATACTTACACATAATCATCGAAACTCAAGACACTGTATCTTCGTCAGTTTTACTCTAATCGACCTCAAATTTCAACAGGATACTTTTGAAGAGTTATACTATTAAATAAAACCACAAAAAAAATTGGAAAAACAAAATTTGGCAAAACCCAACCCCCCCCCTTAAGACTTTGCGAGGCCTGGGACAAAAATGGAAAGGGGTTCGTTTTTAACTAACTGCATATAAGTGTGCAATAATTTCAATTTCAAAATAGAAGAGATTATTTTTCCTAAATATGCAATTAAAATATAGAATTACTTACATATTGGTGACCAAAATAAAAAGGTCATTTATTCATAAAATAATATTTTTCTCCACAGCAAATCGCGAAATCGTAATGAAGCCCCCTAAGCTTTTATGTAAATTAACGGTAGTCAAAAAAAAAAAGAAGAAAAATTTGCTCTAGTTTCGTTTGCCACAGAACATTCACAGGTCCTCATGTCAGATCAGGAGAGGCTCCTTGAGCTCCGGGTATAGGCCTCAGCCCTACCTTTACTCCTAGTAAGTATAATTTGCCAGCGCTGGTTCGGGGGACCATTTGAGCTCGGAGTCCGGTGCTATAGCCCTAGTCTGCAGACTGCGCTAAAGGACTTTGATGAAGAAAGTGAAAACTATACCAGAGACCACTTATAGAAAGAATAAAAATTTATGTGAGTTATTGGATATTCTTCGGTGGTATATCAAGTTTTTGATACGATTTTAGACACAGACGTTATCGAAGAACAGATTTTTTGTAATAATGCGTCAGTCAGTTTCATTTCATGTCTCACGAAATACGTATGACTTGGTACACACATTTTTTGATGTCATGTTACTTTGGCGACCTTAGCTTTTAGCAATACTTGACATTAAAACGCTGTCCGTAAAAATTAGCAAAAGTTTTTATTGTGACTGTGCGTCGTTGTGAACCGTGCCGTTAAATCATTCTAATTACCCACGGCAGACGTATCAACGTATCTGCAAATTTGACGTTCGGTTTTTTTTAGTTTTTTATTTTTTTAAAAGAGAGTCTGGCGTTGCCAATTGCATCCGATGCGCTGAATTAAAGCCAGCAGTTTTTTTTTTTGGTAACTTTAATATAACGTCTGCTAAGCCACTGCAGGGAGGGACGTGAGTGAAATCTCGATTGCATCAGGACTTGGTAACGCTGCATGTGTGACACTTAAATGTAGCTAATAGGGCGGGATTGGGTAGTGCGATGGCATGAATGGAATTATAGTAAATGGGTGTACAGGGTGTTCTTATTAGCGGCATTATGGACGCCATTACGCTATGAAAAATGTTCCGGAACATTTGGTCAACATCAACGCGATATTGCATCCACCAATGAACGGCAGCCTCGAACTGGTGTGTTCTCTGTGCAAGTTGGTGCAGCAACCCTTCCCCTTTTCTTTTCACTTCTTTGTTTTTAATTTTGCTTCCACTTTGATATTTCAATTGAACCGCTGCACCTTTGTTGCCGTCATGTCATTGATGCCATGTAGCAGCAACAACATTAAAAGTACACTGCTAATAAAGACAAATTATGACACAAAATATCCCCCTTTTTTATTCGCATTATATCGTTGTATCTGTAGTTGCATTATGTTGTTGTTTTTGTTAGTTACTTTGGTTGTTGGTATTCAGTTTTAATTTTTTTTACTGCTGCCGCTCGTCACAATAAAAAGTCGCTTGGCAATGTAAGTTATTTTTTCTGTAATTTGAGAATCCCTACAAATTTTCTTTCGTCTCGGTGCAGCCTATTCGTAGCAACAGTGACGACCAGAGCTAAAGTAGGCGTGTCTTGTGCTGCAACTTAATTCGCAATTGCGAACTCCCTCGTCTTAAATTTGATGGCTGCCCTCTTATTTTCGACTTAAGACTTCAAATTTCGAAGCCCTGCATTTTGTTGCACACGAAATCGTGCGGAGGGCAGAAATGGTAGCGGAAGTGACTCCGAAGAAACGGGACAGAGGAATACTTATTGACAACATTGCGTTTTTGTGAAGCTCGTAGCATTAAATTGCTTGACACATCACATGACAATGAATATAAATGGAGTAAAAGAAAAATAGAGGCTAAATAATGCAAAAAAGCAAAAAATAGTAGAAAGAAGAAGACATCATTTGGAATTCAGAAAAAATATGGCTGCCACCACAATGGAGGACACAGACTGATACATTTCATAATGCGGTAGAGTAGTTGGACATTTTTTATGGATTATTACAGTTAGACAACGAGTGCAGAGTTTACAACACTGCATTACTCGGTTTGACCAACTTTTCAGCAAATGATAACATCTGTTAGAATGATAGTTTTTATGGTATGATATAGGATTTATTTTCGTCATATGAGATAATGCCAAATTTGATTGCCTACAATTTGATTTTTAAATTTAACAAAGTTTTAATACTCTGCGCATATGTAGAAAATATTTAAATATTTTAGGAACGAATTTTTCAAATTTTTAAGGAGAAAGTTAGGTTTGGTTTTGTTTTGTAGCGGAAGAAAAGAAAAAAATATTACATTGATTATTTCGTAGAACAGCCTAACCGGCTTACCAAGGCTCAAGGCATAAAAATTCAGTCATATAAAACGCTAAGTAATATCTCTATTGCATCATATTCTCTCAGGCTATGTTATTCTGAAAACTGAAGATGCGTAAGCCGTGCGGTTTGCACTGTTGGACTCTTATACGAGTATACACACGAGTTTATTTCAAAGTTTTTCCCTGAATATATAAAAAAAAATTTTCAAATGTCGCAACACATTTTATTTTTTGATGCTAAGTTATTGGATTACTTCTTACTTCTTTAGTTAGAATACATATGTATTTACTGAGAAATAGGGTCAAGTAAGATATCAGTTGCATTTTCGAATCAAAGTATTATGACAAATACGTGAAAATTCCTACATACCATATAACATGTGTGTTTACACAAAATGAAGCCATAATAATCTGTGCATTATTCGTGATAATGGTGCTTAAGTTATAGCCTGCCACTGCAGCTTCTTGTTAACATTAGCCTAACATGAGTTTGAATTCAACGATAAGGATCGAATTTTGTGTATTTTATTCGCCATAAAACACAACTTGTACCATTGGATGCCACCCAAAATTCAATTAAGAGAATGGATAATAGGGTATGGGTGTTATGCACAGAGAAAACAATTTAACTGTACGTATTGAGATTTGGTAATAATTAACAAGTGATATATGATAGAAGTGAACTGGATATGAAACTAATGGTACAATTGGTAGAAATAATTATATTTTATTTGAGAAAGTAAATAATTCTTTGTCGCAAACATTCAACAGTAAATAATTACCAAATCATGTATTTGGCACTTTATTTATATCGATTCAGGTAAAATCCAATATTTAAAAATATCGATACATAAAAAATAGATATTTTTCAATATCGTTAAGTCCTTACATTGGATGTTGCTAGTATTTACAGTATAATAAATACGGACATCCCAGTAGAATTCAGGGATTATACGATGGCAGGTCGTTCGTATTAAGTACTTAAAAGTGAAACAAATAAAGTATTTTCGCCGAAATATGGCGAATCTAATTCTGCAACTTTAAAAAAATTCCATAAAGTAAAGTCTTTAAAAATATCTCGTTAGGTTTTTAAACGATTTATTCATTTGTTGGAATATATTTTTAAATGAAATCTACAATTAAATTATTAATCCAAGAGATTTCTGTGAAGAAAGTTTTGAGAATTTTGTCATTTTTAATATAGACTATAGGAGTTTCCGTTATATTTTACTTTTATCGAATTATTCCTACGCACCTACAAAAATTTGGCAGAATTAGAGATGTCAAATTTCTGTAAATAGCACAGATAGTGAATTTTTGCTCAAAACGAGTTTCTTTTTCAATTTCAAGTAAGTCGCCGTCGAGTATTCGATGAATTTACCATGAATGTCTGAATATGCATATAAATAGTGTGCCAAGCAGAGGGTACTTTAATAGTGCATCACTTGAATACGTTGAGGAACATGTATTATTTGTATGAAGTGAAATCAAATTAGAAATGTATTAGTACTACTAGTATTACTGAGACGAATGTCTATTTTGGCCCCATAAACGAAACTTGAACTTCCAACTCAAAGCTAAGTTATACCAAAATTTGCTTGTTGCTAGTTAATATTTTTAAAATCTAACAACGAAAAATATTTTTTTTTTTACGTAATATTTTTCAGTGTACGGTTAAGTTAAGTAAGAAAAAAATTTGAAATTTGGATGCTTGGCGGTGCCATTAAATTGACGTTCTATTAATCCTTTGGGAGTACTTCTTCTATTGTGTTAACGACTTGCATTGACAGCAACAACAATGGCAACAGCTATAATTTCAAACAGCAACAACATAAACATATTGCCGCATTTATTGCATCGTTCGAGTCTTGAATAATGAAGTTGCTAATGCGCATTCAAAAACATAATTTCATTACTTTACATACATTTAAAAAGCGGCTGATTGAACTTTTTGATCTTCTCCTGATTTTTCAGGGACGAAGGCTCTTCTTTTTTCTTTACCAAGTTGTTGCAAAGGTTCTTTCCATCAAGGCATTGCAACTCGAGCGACTTACAATGCGTAACAATGTCTTCACATTTCGCCTTAAGCCGCATACTTTTTATGGTATATATTATAATAGTAAGTTTTCACATATAATATATAAATATGTATGTATATTTACATTGCTTAGTTACTCGCTAACCTTCATCGGAACTTTTACGAAATAACTTGTACATTTTAATTTAAAATTTTGGAACCGGCATTAAAAAGGAAAGCTGTTTAAAATCATTGTTAAAAAAATATTGCTATTTTGGTAATCGTAATTTGTCTGATGCAACAACCTCTTTATTTATATCGCAATGAAATCATTAAAAAATGTTAACAATAAATTGTACTTTATGTTATTTTGCTTTGATGTTAAATAAAATCTCATGAAATTGTGCAGGAATGCATCGCACCCAATCATTTACTTACACATGACCAACCTTCAACTATTCCCATCGAATTAAATCACATTTTCGCGGTTTTATCAGATTCTGCTTTATAACAAACAAAGCAACAACAAATTTTGAAAAAATTAAACGAATTAAAATTGAAAATCGAAAAAGTAAACAAAAACGAAAAGCAAACCGAACCCGATTAAGAATTTTTGGTTTGGCTTCAATCTGCTACCGCCCGGCTCAGCTCTGCTCTGAGCCAGGTCCCATTGTTGCCTCATTAATTTATTAATTGCTTTTGTTGATGACTTAATTATGGTTTTGCGGTGGCAACCAGCGGCAACGTAACGCAACGCAATCGTTATCGTACCCGCAGTAGCGTTGGCCTATTTTGGTCGTTTGGTCTCGTGTTATGGTAACACGGAAAACGTTTTAATCTTGAATGTCTTAAAAAGTTTTTGACTTCTTGTGTCCCAGATAAAAATAAAGAAAATCCCATACTCACAACGTTTTGTTAAGTTGTGCGCCACCGAAATAGAAAACCCTAGCGACCGCAAAACACGACTTTTTATTGCCATCATAGAAATAAAATGCAAGAATTTAAGGAAGCTCCAACGATTTTCCAAAAGATAATCGCGTTTTTATTGCCACTTTTATTTATTGTTAACTGATGTTCTTACCAACTAATGTTGGCCGCTATTCATCAGCTTAGCTCTTGCCCATTTTAACGAACACATTCTCATGTTGATATTAGTGGCCTGGGTTTTCTTTGTCAGTTGGGCCATAACTGGTTCGTACGAAACGCTAACAACTTGACCCCGCAGTCAACCAAATACATCGTTCTGCTGGCTTGTTAGTGCACAACCCGACGGGACATAGTTGTGTGAACATGGACGAGTGGTGTAAGTGTCCCCTCTCTGGAGAGTCTCTAATTATTTTTCTGTCCTTTGCGTTGTAATTCGGTGATTTTGTTATTTGTCACCTGAAAAAGAGACGCTAGGATGGCACATGGTGCGACAGTTGGTGAGAGCTCTCTAGTACACGTTATTTGTTAGACCATGACAAACAGAAAATTTTGCGTAGTGTCACAGTTGAGCCTCGATGGCTCGAAACTGCAGAGTGAAATATTATTTTTAAGAAGAAAATTAAAAAGTTCATCTAACGACTTCTGTGGTTTGGACTGAAACAGTTTTTAACAGACTTTAATGTTACGCTTGTTGCGCTCAGAAGATTTTCTCTGTTTTATAGTGTAGAAGAAGCATATCACGAAACTTTAAAGTAGCTTCTGGAAACGAATAAGTCGAAACGTGTTTCAAGTGCTGAGGGCAGTTAATTCTTATTTTTTATACTTAAAAAATTTTTGCCTGCATCATATTCTTTTGCTAATTGAATGAAGTTAAGAGTTATGGCGTCAAACTTTCATGGAAATAGCTAAAATCGAATTAAAATAGTTGAATTTAACAAAAATTTTGCAGCATTCCAAGTTTTCCTTGCAGCACAATTCAAAACTTTTCCCACACAAAATGTTACAATTAGTTCAGGAGAAATAAACATTAAAATATTAAGGCTGTGAATTATATGTGAGATTTTTTTTTATGATCATTTAGGTTAGGTACGCATGTTAAAAAGTCGCAAAAACGTTTTATTTTTTTGTGAATATTTTGAAAATGGTAAACATTTCCGAAAAATTATCAATTACTTATACTGAAACGAGTATACTTGACACGAGTATAATGCTCTTTCCACGACATGACTAGATTTCCGATATTAGGTACCTCCCAAGCAAAATTTAAGAAAATTACGAAATTTTCAAATAGACGTGCGAGCCAAAGGTGTAATTAGAATTGCAAAATATTTAATATGGTCACATGAGCGTATTTGGCAACGCTATCACTATACCAACGATTAACGCTAGTGCACATTTTGTTGGTAAAAAATAGATTGTTCCCGAAGTTTCGCAATTGGATCCTTACAAAAAAAAAGCAGCGTAACTCTTTAGGTCGGCTTTGATTGTTCTGACTTTGAGCAGTTGTGTTAAAAATTTCAACATTAAAAGGTTTCGACATAGCTACATATATATCCGTCTGTTAGGTTTTCGATGAAGCTTAAAAATATGAAAATAAAAATATTTTTCGAATTAACGATGTTTGACTGTAGAGTAAAAATGTCATGAATTTAATAAAAAGGTAAAATTTAAACTACGAAGAGAGTTAACTGAATACCTCCATATCTATTTGTAAATGATACTTTAACCCATTCCTCGCACATTAACGAGTTAGTTGCAATAGAAATAACAGTAACAGTAACAACAACAACCACAATAGCAACAAAAATTAATGAAATTGCTTTGCAGAGCGTGATCTACGCCACTTAGTATGGGACTCGTTGAACCGCATCGCGCAAAGTTGGGCTTGAATTTCTGGCACCTGCGACCCTTGCAACAATGAAATAACAAGCGACAAAGTACAACCAACTAACAAACTGTCTGTGTACCACTTGAAGGTTAGGAATTCATTTAAATAGAAATCAATTTTCGATTCGTCGAGGCATGAAATTTTTTATGATTGTTGACTTTGCTTTTATTTCCTCTTTATTGGCAGCCTTTGAAGACTCGACTGGCGATGACAATGTCAGAAAAAACCCAATTCGTTAGACAGAGAAAAAGCTAAGAGTTACTATGTAAGGACTGTCCCAGAAAAAACTTGCACTTTGTTTTTTAGTTATAAAAAAATACCCAGCAATTTTTTTGGTTTTTTTTATTAATAATTTCTAGTGTTTCGAATATAAATATCTAAAAACTAATTAACAAATTTGTTTTTTCTATAAAAATTTCTTACTTTTTTTTTAAGGCCCTTCATTAAATTTTGCACAGTTGTTTCATCGACAGTACGGTACGATCTTTTCCACTTAAGTCTGAAGTCTTGAAAATTTTTTGCAGTCCTGCCACTCTTTCGAAGATCTCTTTTCATTAGAGCCCAATATCTTTCAATTGGGCGAAGCTCTGGGCAGTTAGGCGGATTTGCTATTTTTGGTACAAAATTGATCTTTTTACTTGCATACCATTCCATCGTAGCTTTAGAGTAATGAGAGGATGCTAAATCTGGCCAGAATATCACGGTACCCTCATGTGCACGAATAAATGGTAGAATGGTTTTTCGAGGCACTCGTCTATATAAACTTTGGAATTGATTGTGCCTTGCGTAACAAAGAAGCTGCTTCTGAGGCCACAGGTGCATATGGCCTGCCAAACCATATATTGCTTCGGAAATTTCGAAATTTTTTTTTCTTTGAATTTACTAGGCACATTCCCCTTCTTCGGTGATGTATAATATTCGTGCCCAGGTAGCTGCTTAAAGTCTGCTTTTACGTAAGTTTCGTCGTCCATAACACAGCAGTTAAATTTAGTCAGGTGCCTTTCATACAATTTTCGGGCTCGCATCTGAGCCATCAACTGCTTTTCATCAGAACGGTCTGGTACTTTTTGAACTCTTTACGTCTTTAGCTTACTTTTCTCCTTTATCCTTTGCACAGTAGATTTTGATGTACCTGCTCTAGCCGCCATATCTCGCACTGACGTGTTGGGATTCTGCCTAAAAAGGCGCTTCACCTTCGCCGCTACCTTTGGGTTAGAAAATTCTGGTTTTCTGCCTGAACCCTTTTTTCGTGAAACAGGTAGACCCTTCTTATAATTAGAAATAACCGTTTTGACAGTTCTTTCTGATGCACCAACTATTTTTGCTATAGCTGAATATTTTAACCCTGGATTTTGCAGGTATGTGGACAAAATCAGTTCGCGGACTTTTTCTTGCTTGCTAGACATCTTTGTCGTTAGAAGTGCTATCTTCAAGTGTTATACATCATATCAAACGTCACTTTATATGGAATAAATATTTTGTCCTTTTAGACCTATAAGATTATCAGGTAGAGTATAATCTTAAAAAATAAAAGTGCAAGTTTTTTCTGGGACAGTCCTTAGAACCGTACCGCAAACATTTATGGAAATGCAAATTTTTGTGGTACCACTTCGTGTCCTTGCACAACATGCTTATTTTTTCATTACAATTCCATGAAACTGCTGTAAATGCTGCGCATATACACGCAACTGGAAAAAATAAATTTTTGCAACTCTTATGTCCTGTTGAATTGAGTTTGTGTTGAATGAAGTTTTTGAAATGCTAACAGAAGTTAAATATTTACGTTTTTCTTTACCATTATTTTAAAATATTCATAAAAATATAAATTAGTAGACATTATTTACTAGAGTACATATGCTTTTGTTTTTAAGTGAAAAATAACTGCGACTATATACATACGAAACGTGAGTTGAAAGCAGTCACATAGCGTGGCCATTTGGCACCCGGGATTAATCTTTTTCAATTAAAAAAACATTGATTTTCTTTTCACATCATCTACTCGTATTGAAAAAAGGGTTCGCATTCGATCTTCTAAAAAAAGGTCAGTTTCAGATAAAATTGAATAAAATTCCGGATCAACAAAAATATTTAAGATAAGTTGAAAACGGTAATGAATACGCTACTGGTTGAAAGTGGCGGTTACTTATTGCGATTCCATAGCATTTCTGTCTTCATCCTACTTCAAGGAATTCTAATAATCAATTGCATTTATACAATTCGTGAAACCAACGTCACACGCCTCCTTAGACACCACAGCTAGAACAAAAAATTACTCCGAAGGCGGCATCTTGCAAAGGACAGAGCAGACAACAAGTGGACCTTTCACAAAATGTACGAGACTACTTTCATTCGAGTAATTTGACGGTCCATTGGATAGCAAATATAAACATTCGCAACACCACATGTCGGTAGTGTTGCCTAAGCTGGCCAGAAGATCAAAGAACAAAAGTAACGCCATGATCATCAGTCAGAGAAATCGATGCCAGTTAGTCGACGGTCATAAAATCACACTTAATGATCGACACCAAGCAGAATCAATTGTCAAAGAAATTTTGATCGCGGTTTGGACAACGCAGGTACAAACTGAGCTGCAGTAATTTTAATTTCACACGACAACATTGCAGTGGCAGCGTTAATGGAAATAGAAGTAATAGAACGAACTACACATGACTGGCGTCACCGACCACATGGCACTACCGCCATATGCGACTTTAATGTAGCAAAGCAACGTCTAGAAAGAGAACTCAAATGGAACACGGAGATAACAACAGAAACCTTTTGTTGCGTACTCTTCCAAGTGCTTTCTTCGATAAGGCGCAGGAAATTAAAAATTTTCAAATTAAAGGGAAGGACAAGTGGCAGGCAACAAACAGAAGTAATTTGTCGGCGTTAGGGCGTTTTATTTGGAAAGGAAAACCGCCATTTATTTCACGATCATCGCATATCTTAATCTTTTAATTGCGGCTACCTTTCATGCACAAACAGAAAACAAAAAAATTGAGAATATCTAGATAACACTAGGCGACACCAAAAATGTTCCATGACATTTGTTAATTTTTTATGATGTAATTAGGTTCCCGAAGTTCAAAAAAGTTCTTGATAGATTTTCTCACAGTTCGTTTTTTTTTATAATTTTTTTAGTGTATTTTCAGTGTTTTTCCAGTTTTTAGGCTATATCTCATCCGAATATGAACCGATTTTGTTGAAAACTCTTGTAAAGAAAAATTTTGGTTTTAATGTACAGGTTACGAGATAAAAGCTGACACATTTGCAAAAATTGATTTCTTTAAAATTTGTATCCAATTAAAAATAACTTTAAAAATATAAATATTTCAAAATACATCAATTTAGCTCTTTTATAACAAAGAATAAACTCTTCAAAAGGAAATAGTACCAAGTTTTTGAAAATCCGTTCATCAATGCCAAAGTTATAGCCAATTTAGTATAAATTGTCATAATTTAATTTTTCCAATTTTTCAGTTATTTCTTATTTATAGGATATTAGTCCAGTAGAATTGGTCGTGAAAATGAGAAAAAAAAAATAATTCGTTTCAGCACTCTGACAGCGGAACATTGTTAAACAAGCTCTTGTAAAAGAGGACAAAATAAATCGAACCGAAAGCAGGTATCCGGGGTGGAATGGGGTGCCAACACAGATTTTGACGATTTCTGGCTAAATTGTGCATCCTATCAAAAAAAGTTTAAGATAAAAGTTGTAGGAAATAACGAGATCTACAACTTTTTAATTAATCATTTTCACCTTAACCTCAAAATTTTTTGGAATTGGCAGTAAACTGTTTCGGCAAACTTCAACACTGATTCACTTTCCAACTTTTCCAGGCTGCTTGCTCATCAAAAGTGACTCAAAAGTTTTCAAGGCTTGTATTAACAGTTTTCGAGTCATTTTCACGATTAGAGATTCCTCTATTATTATAATTTTTTTAGCGTTTGATTTTTCAAAATTGAAAATGAACAGAAAATTTCAAAAGTTAATGAAATATTTATTTGATTTTCACGTAGCCCCACAAAAAATCTTGGGGGCCAATGAACTGCTCAACAAACTCGCCTGCCAATAGGTTTATGGTATCGCGTGCCGTGTGGCATGTGGCACCGCCTTGTTGAAACCACATGTCAACCATGTCCAATTCTTCCACTTTGGGTAAAGTCAGAAATCACACGGTACCTTGCTCCATTGACTGTAGCGTTGCGATGTTCATTATTTCTGAAAAAGTACGGTCCAATGATGCCACCAGTCCACAAATCGCACCCTCTGGCTGCTTTTCAAAGCAAATTCGGCAATTCTGTTTGTTGACGTACCTATTGAGCCAAAAATTAGCTCCGTCGCTGAAGAAATGAAATGAAAGAAGAATGAAAAAGACGCATTTCTCACAGAGCACGAACTAGTTAGTAAAATTCAATTATTTATAAGCACTGTTCGTATGTTAGTCTATTTATGGTAAAATGGCAAATAGTACAATCATTTGGTAGTTTTACCTGGAAAGTTTTGCGGTAGTTTTGAAAATGAGTATTTTTATAGATTTCGATGTGCTGTTTTCGAATTTCAACTTTGCCACCTCGTATTGTTGCCGCTCGCGCCGCCGTATTAAAAAAAATGGCGCCCAAAAGCAGTTTTTTGACAATATCTCCTTTCTGACTCATTTTACTATAAAAACATATGCATAAAAAATAAAACTAGAGAACATTTCCTACAATTTATGTTATAATCTTTTTTTTCATAATATTAATAGTTTTGGAGTACGAAATCTTCTATAATATAATTTTTATCACTAATTTTTCAACATTTTTTTTTATTTTTTTTTAACAAGAAAAAAATATCTAATGTCATTATCGTATTTAACGGAAGTACACTTTGCGGCGCTCGTACGTCAAAACTATTGATTTTACAAAAAAAAAAAAAGATTATAACATAAATTGTAGAAAATTTCCTTTAGTTTTATTTTGTATATATATATTTTTATCGTAAAATGAATCAGAAAGGAGATATTGTCAAAAAACTGCTTTTGGGCGCCATTTTTCCAATATGGCGGCGCGAGGTGGCAAAGTTGAAATTCAGAGCACATCAAAATCAATAAAAATACTCATTTTTAAAACTACCGCAAGACTTTCCAGGTAACGTCGTTTTTTACTATCAAATGTCTGTACTAAAACTGTATTAAGCATTTTTGGCTTTGAAAAATGTTACGAATCAGGCATGAGGTATCAAAAAATGTACACAAAACAAATAGCAAAAAAAATCACCCATTATAATATTTATTTGTTTTGTGGACATTATTTGATGGAATGACCCGTATACGTAAACCAATGTTGTTAACCAAAATAAACGTACGTAACTGAACGAAAGTGAATGAAACATTTTGACGAGACGTACTGTTCCGTAACAACCGAGCTTTGAACCGTCACTGCACGTCATAACAGCTGCTTCGGTTCGTTGTCCAACGTATTATTTTGGTTTAGGTGTCAAAACAGACGTCACGAGTGCAAACGTTCGTTCAGTTGATATCGTTTCGTCACGTCTATTTTGGTTAAGGCTTAATACAGGGTAAGCCGAACTAGACGAAAACGTAAGCGCAATGGCAACACTAAGGACAGAAGGGAAACAGCGGGGACGAAAACAAGCCCAGTACTAGTAACAGTAGAACAGGGAACAAAAAAAATATAATGAAGTGAGCCAAATAAAACTAAAGGAGAAGAGAACAGATGAAAAGTAACGTTATTATTCTGACCTCATATTAATTTTATACTATAGCCACAGTGAACTCCTGCAATCGCTCAAATAAAAATAATACTCCTAATGAATATAGTACAGTCATTTGTGGTTCTGAATTTGGAACCGGAAAGAAATGCACTGATTTTAGTAAGATTTTTTTAAATTTAAATGTGTTATCTGTTGAAAAATATAATATTGTTACGAAATTTCTGTCCCTTTGACGATAATTTCGATCTCTCACACTTTTCTGAGTTCGATCACTGGATTGTGTAACAATTAAAAACACACAAACTTATTTAGTTATAAAATGGTTTATTTTATTAACGTTCAAATTCTAATATTAATTTAACACTGTATAGAAAACTGTTTTGTTCTACTACGGATCACACTGTATTCACTTTATTGCTTACTGCTTCGCTGGTTTAATTCTACTGTTCTGCTTCGCTGGTTTAATTCTACTGTGTCTTCAGCTCAGATGACAACCCTTTTTATACTGCAGTCATCACTCTCTCGAATAATCCAGTACCTTCTAAGTAGCGTATATTCTACCATTATCTACAACCCACCAGTGCTACTTAGTAGCGTGCATTCCACCACCATCCACAACCCACCACAACCCACCACAACTCACCAGCATGGCGCACTGACGTTGAGCTAGCTATTATGCTAGATGTTAGATGGCGTTGTACGTTGTACGACGGCGATAATTTCTCTCGGTTGTTGACTTTTTATTGTTTACTGCAGCGTCTGTTCGGTTTATTATTTTTAGCATTTTGCGCTAGATGGTGCTAATATCGTTTAGTTTCTTTCGTTGGTATTTATTTCAAGAGTCTTCTAGCATAAACCAAATTTCGCTACACTGCCCTCCGCTTAAACTTGTTCGTCCCGAACAAGAGTCTCTCCGTCTCTAGTATAAGGTGCCAGCCTTTCGATGTGGACTACCTTTAATTTACTTTTGTTCCCGGGGTATTTTTGGATTCGATACACAACATCATTAATCCTTGTGACGATCCGGTAAGGTCCATCCCAGTGAGTCCGAAACTTAGGAGACAAGCCTCGTTTCCGTTGTGGGTTGTGTAACAGCACTAGTTGACCTTTCTTGAACCTTTCAGTATTTGCTCGCAGGTCACACCGAGCTTTCATCTTGTCGTGATCTTTATCACGCTCTTTCTCACGTTCCTTTTTACGTGATTTAGAACGACGTCTAGAAGACTTCTCCCGACTTCGAGAACGTTCTCGGCGTGACTGCTCTCGTTCTCGCTCTTTCTCATGTTCGCGTTCCCTTTCTCTTCTTCTGCGCTCACGATCTTTATCTGGCCGTTCTGGATCCTTCCTTTCAACTTTATCTCTTTCAGCGCGCTCTCTAACCTCCTCTCGTTCACGTTCTCTTTCACGTTCCCGCTTTCGTTCTCTGTCGCGTTCTTCACGCCGTTCGCGATCACGCTTGCGATCTCTTTCACGTTCTCTCTCCCGCTCTCGTTCGCGTTCCATTTCACGCTCTCGTTCACGATCGCCACGATCCCGATCACTGCGCTGGTCCCATCTTACCTCCTCTTCAGGCAAAACGTTCAAACGGCTCACATCAATTGTTCCAGCTTTATTTTCCGTCCGTGAACATTCAATTTTACATAGACGACGGAAAAATGCATCCGCATTTTCATGCTGGCTTTCTTTGCGATGTGGTAGTCGTTTCTCAGGCTCCCTCTCCGGAATCGAACCCTGATTCCATGTACGCGCCTGCTGCTCGCTACCATTTTCGCCATCGTCCACCCTATTTTCAATTCTTCTTTTTGGTGAATGTGATGCAGATCGTTTACGACGTGATTCGCAGTCACGTGCCATGTGTCCGTGCTTACCATAGTTGTAGCATTTTCCGCTGAAGCTACTGCTGGCGAACGATGAACTTTTCTTTTTAAAATCCACCTCCTTCCGATTTTCAATTTTTCTTCTTGGTGAACGTGATGCAGATCGTGATTTGCAGTCACGTGCCATGTGTCCCTGCTTACCACAGTTGTAGCATTTTCTGCTGAAGCTACCGCTGGCGAACGATGAATTTTTCTTTTCAGCCTCCACCTCTATCCGACGAGTTTTCAGTGATGGGCGGCATGTCAACGCAATCATCTCTTCAGTGAGGGCAACCATTACTGTTTCGTTAAATGTTGTCTTCGGGCTCCGCATTGTTTCGCGTTTTGTATCTAAGTCACGTATGCCGTCAATAAACGCCTCTATTTTGAATTTTTCAGCTACGACACTTAACTCGTCAGGATAGGAAAGATGTGCCAATCGCTCAATATCCGCAGCATACTCCTGCAAGGACTCACCAGATTTCTGGATACGACTTTTTAACTCCAATCTGTGAATCTGCTTCATGTGGTCACTGCCTTGTAATTTTTCTGCTCCGCCACTGGAACCGTTTGCAAAACTTCTGCAGCTGCGCCTTTTAATGCCACAATTAGCGCTGCAGCTGCGCTTTCGTTATCCCAACGGTTGTGACCAGATGTTGTTTCAAACTGGAGCTTGAAAACACTGAATGGCGTTGTTCCATCGAATGAGGGTGCCTTAAGCCTCTCTGCGCTGATTTCTCTTATCACTTGAGTGGTTGGTTCAGTTATTTCCAACTGTTGAATCCTTTTGTTAACGTCCTCAAAATTATTTTGAACTTCTTCCTTGAATGATTCAACGTCAACTCGTAACTCACTCATTTTTGTATCGAGGCCATTTACCATTTTGTGCACCTCCGTTCGAACAGCCTCAATGTTTTGATTCACTGCGTGGATCTGCGTCGTATTCTGACTTAAGCTCTGATCAATTTCTTCCCGAACCGCCTGGATCTGCAGCGCGTTCTGACTTAAGCTCTGATCAATTTCTTCCCGAACCGCCTGGATCTGCAGCGCGTTCTGACTTAACTTCTGATCTATTTGCAGTGCATTTTGATTTAACTTTTCGTCTATTTTTTCCTGAACCGCATGGATCTGCAGCGCGTTCTGACCAATTTCTTCCCGAACGGCCTGGATATTGCTATTCATCTGTAGTGCATTTTGACTCATTGCCTGCGTCATCGCCATTAACATTTTCTCGAACTTTGACATATCTACAACTTCACCACTTGCCGCTGGTCCAGAAGTTTCTTCCACTTTCGCTGCTGATTCTGATACATCACTATAAAATTCATGCTCTTCCAGGTTTACACCTTGAGCCTCAAGAGCCTGCCGTAAGCGTTTCTGTAACTCCACCTTTCCGCCAGTAGATTGCAGATTCAGCTGCTGCAACTCCTTCTTCAGCTGATCCACTTTCAGATCTTCAAACTTAACCATTTTTATTTATTTTTTAATTAATTGATTGTTAATTCTTTTTACACAATCCCACTTCTGACACCAATTGTTACGAAATTTCTGTCCCTTTGACGATAATTTCGATCTCTCACACTTTTCTGAGTTCGATCACTGGATTGTGTAACAATTAAAAACACACAAACTTATTTAGTTATAAAATGGTTTATTTTATTAACGTTCAAATTCTAATATTAATTTAACACTGTATAGAAAACTGTTTTGTTCTACTACGGATCACACTGTATTCACTTTATTGCTTACTGCTTCGCTGGTTTAATTCTACTGTTCTGCTTCGCTGGTTTAATTCTACTGTGTCTTCAGCTCAGATGACAACCCTTTTTATACTGCAGTCATCACTCTCTCGAATAATCCAGTACCTTCTAAGTAGCGTATATTCTACCATTATCTACAACCCACCAGTGCTACTTAGTAGCGTGCATTCCACCACCATCCACAACCCACCACAACTCACCAGCATGGCGCACTGACGTTGAGCTAGCTATTATGCTAGATGTTAGATGGCGTTGTACGTTGTACGACGGCGATAATTTCTCTCGGTTGTTGACTTTTTATTGTTTACTGCAGCGTCTGTTCGGTTTATTATTTTTAGCATTTTGCGCTAGATGGTGCTAATATCGTTTAGTTTCTTTCGTTGGTATTTATTTCAAGAGTCTTCTAGCATAAACCAAATTTCGCTACAATATATTACCCTTAAAATGTGTTTCGGAAAGCAATCTGGACACACTTATATGCATAGTTTTTCTAAATTTCAGTATTTGTACATTAATTTTAACAAATTTTTGTGCGTTTTTAAGAGGCTTAGTTCATCTTTAAACAAAATTTTCCACTAGAAAACATTATAATAAGTATCACTGTAAAATAGTTTTCAAATAACAAACGTGAATCGTTTCCACGGAATAATATTAAAATTTTTGAATTTCAAATTTTGATTTTTGGAACGGAATTGAAGAAGTCGAACACAAATTTCAATTGCTTGGACTTTTTACGTAGCTCTGTTTATAACCGTGTTGCGTACTGCTGCAATGCTAATTGGTCGAAAGCCGTTGTCTGATGTTGTATTTTTTCTAACTATCCCATGTTAGGATTTTCCTTCCCGATTTGTCATGGGCTTTGCACAGAAGGTCAATGAAGCATTTGAGTGAATTAGCTCTTGTTTTAACGGAAAATTACCTCAGCTCAAACGACGCATGCCGTTAGCGCACGGTGAAATTCTTTAACGTATGGAAAAATTATGGTTATGGAGGCAGCATTTCCCCAACTTGCTTACGGGCGATGATCCCACCAATTCCGCCCAGAGAGAATGCAGTACGATACCACCAATCGATGATAACGCAGTGGAAGTACCATCACCTAGCCATGAAGAGGTTCGAGTTGCTATCCAGCGACTCAAAAACAACAAAGCAGCGGGTGCTGACGGCCTGCCAGCTGAGTTGTTTAAAGCTGGTGGCGATGAATTGATAAGGTGCATGCATCAACTCATCAGCAAAATATGGCTAGCGGAAAGCATGCCCGACGATTGGAATCTCAGCGTGCTTTGTCCTGTAATAAAGAAGGGAGACCCGACAATCTGCGCCAACTACAGGGGTATCAGTCTTATTTCCATCGCATATAAGATCCTCTCGAGCGTATTGTGTGAAAGATTGAAGCCGTATACAGAAACGCTGATCGGATCCTATCAGTGTGGCTTTAGACCTGGTAAGTCCACCATAGACCAGATTTTTACACTACGCCAAATCCTGGAGAAAACCCATGAATATCAAATCGACACTCACCATCTCTTCGTCGATTATAAAGCTGCGTTCGATAGCCCAGTGCGGGATTGCCTATACGCAACAATGTCTGAGTTCGGTATACCTGCAAAGTTGATAAGGCTCTGCAGGATGACGTTGAGCAATACGTTTAGCTCCGTCAAGGTAGGGAATGACCTCTCCGGAACTTTTAATACCGAGCGAGGTTTCAGACAAGGTGACCCGCTCTCGTGCGATCTCTTCAATTTCATTATGGAGGGGATCGTACGAAAAGCCGGTGTGCATCATAATGGCACCATTTTCTTCAAAGGTGTTCAGCTCCTTGCGTACGCTGATGATATTGATATTATCGGTCGGAGTAAGAGAGATGTTACTGCTGCTTTCACTGCTATTGAAAAGGAATCAGCCAAAGTGGGTTTGACGGTAAACGAGGGCAAGACGAAATACATGATGTCTACTAACAACAACAAGAGAGCACGGGATCTAGACTCTCATGTTACAGCGGGCAACTGTAAATTAGAAGTTGTCAAGGAATTCACCTACCTTGGCACTTCCGTAACCAGCAACAATGATGTCAGTCTGGAGATTAAGCGGAGAATAACAATTGCTAATAGGTGCTACTACGGTCTCAGTAAGCAATTACGTTGCAGAGCTCTCTCTCGATCGACAAAGCTAACACTCTACAAGACGCTCATTCTACCTGTGCTTCTTTATGGCGCTGAGGCATGGGTGGTTTCGACAACAGACGCAGCCGCTCTTGGGGTGTTCGAGAGGAAAGTTCTCCGCAAAATCTTCGGTCCTGTTCGAGTTGGCGATGACTATCGCATTCGAATGAACCACGAGCTGTATGAGCTCTACGCCGACATTGACATAGTTAAGCGTATAACAATACAGCGACTACGCTGTCATGTCCATCGTATGGATAAAGAAGTTCCAGTGAAAAAGGTATTCGAAGGGAAGGTCCCCGGTCAACGACGAAGAGGGAGACCATGCCTCCGGTGGATAGACCAAGCTGAGGAAGCCCTAACCGCGCTTGGCATTAACGATTGGAGAAGGCGCGCGCAAAACAGAGGCGCCTGGCGAGAGCTAATGAGGTCGGCCGTAACCTGACAACGGGTTGTTATGGCCATCTAAGTAAGTAAGTAAGTAATGGAAAAATTGCAAAAATTACAGAAAATGTTTATAATAGAACAAAAATCATTTCCTGGTCTTAAGCTGGAACTTTTTTTAGTGCACGTGAAACGATCATTAGACATTATTTTGAACCATTTTAGTTTTTAAATAGAAATTCAGTTAATTTCATACTCCTATGGAATATATTGTAGTGCTAAATATGGCACAACTATAATCAGCTTTCTGTCTGTAATATTCCACATAGCATATGACGATTTCGATATTATGCCTGCACTTGATCCGGCCTTGCTGCTTCTGTCCATTTAACTTCCAAAAATGATCAACGAGAATGCGCGCTTAAAATATTTAGATATTTTTAGCCTGCTATGCCGCAGCGTAGCTAAGCGGAAGTGACTTTTATTATTTGAGCGTTTTTTGCTGCTTCTGTGGCTGTTGCTGATTTCGAGATATAGAAATGCAGAATTATCACATGTTTCATGTTTCCATGACTCTGGCTTTGTTCGTTTCAGTAACCATTTATAATAATTGCCGGCGCTGTTGTTGTTGTTTTCGTTTTTTGTTGACTTTCCTCGTTATCTACCAAGTAGCTTTTGGCTTCCGTTGGTTAGTGGCCTCATTGTTATTGTGGCTATTGCGACGGTTCCATTTGTTTCGTGTTTTCTTCAAAGATTGTTTCCCGGTCACATCTGATCTACGCGCAATTAAAAACGCATTATCGTGCAATGTCACTGCTTTCCTTATCGTGATGTAGGAAACAGTAGGAGTGGGTGCTTATTACTGTCCATTAGTCGGGAGGTGTTCACTTACTTCGACTCTTGATGGACTCTGATGATGATTTCTATCAAGACCTGCTAATAATCATATTTAAAGAGTGCAAATGGTGCATAACACTAAAGGGTTCCCAGAGGAAGCAATCATGGTAAATGTTTTCGGTAAAAGGAAAACACAAAAATGTGGGAACATGGTGTATGGAAAAGAGAGCAAGTGACCTTAGAATATACAAATGAACTTCAAACTCTTCATAGCATAAAATTGTAAAATAACTTGTGATTTTTATGTCAGAAGTTTCATTGTAATATATACCCTCTTAAAGAGTACAAATGACACTGTTGCTTAAATAGTTTCGTTTTGTCGTAGCACTTGACATCACAAGACGTGTGGCCTGCTTGCGATTTCGTAGTATTTTTATTTTATTTTTTGTCTTGTTTGATATTCAGTTTTAGTCAACAACTTCCAAAGTTCGGTCTCCAGTAGCTCACAAGCACTGCACTAAGTATCGGGCACACTTTAAAACTTCTTTCTGCATGCCATTCGGTGAGTGCGGCTGTGAGAAGGCAAAGTATCGAATTTCTTAAGGGTGTGAGAGTGACCATTTCTATAGCAATAAATCTGTTGTGCAAACAGACGCTTCAGAAACATCGACAAAATGACATGATGACAAACAGGATGCAGGATGTTTACACAAAAGATGCAGGAAAGAGACGTAAAAATAAAAACGATGGATGCGGTCGAGAAGCATTCCATCCATGCGGAGCGACTCTCAATCAAGCGCTACAGCGAGAGACGTGCTAGATAATTGCCTTGCAGTATTGATAAGAAAAAGTGGCCATCAGAAGAAAAAGTGTCCATTATGCATTTTGGTAATTTAAATGTGCGCATTGACAGTTCCATTATCGTGAGTGACACGCAAAGCGCCAACTACTCGCAGATTCTTCTGCGCACCCTTGAATCAGCGATTGCCTCATATTTATCGCTTACAACTTCGCATTTGTGATGCGTTGTTTTAAGTGTTTCCCGACGCTGATGCCATTTGCGTTGACCATTTGGCCAATTTGCATTCCTTGCATTTCACAAGCCGTTTTAACAGATTCAGTTCGCTTATCGCTGCATTTGACGGCGTTTTAGCGTGCCACAAAGTACGAAGAAACGCATCACATCGCATTGTCTCGCACTGCAGTGCGGATTAAGTTGCAAGTGGTGGACGTGAGTTTTCGCGCGAAGCTGAGGAATTCCTTGCCCATGCCCGCGAGAATCGAGATAAGCGCGCACTTAATTGAATCGAGAACGCGATGCGTGACTTGGATTGCAGTGATGCAGCAACCGCTGGTTAGTCCGTCTCAAATGTTGGCTTTATCGTGCACATTCCGCTAATTAACACTCGATGGGGCCAGCATAATTGCAAGGCCTAAGCTAAGTCTGCTGCAAGCGAGGTGCAGAGCCACATTAATGAGCAAATATTTTTATTGATTACAACACTTGCACCTTCCGTTCCTACCTGTATGCAACACAAAATACCTCAAAGCTTATGAGATTGGCTCTCTGCGAACCCACCCTGTATGCAGCTGCTCAAATTTACATGCAGCACCTAATGCTATCTTAATTTTTTCGCAAATGAAGCCATCGACGCCGCAATTTTAAGTTGTTGCCGCGATAACTTTGGCAGCTCCCAGATAACAGATGGTTTGACAAATGGGCTCGCAAAACATTTAAGCATTAAACAGGTTCGCAGATTTTCGGGCTGAGAGGAAGTTGCATCATAATGCGGCAAGCAGAGAACGGAATGAGAAAAATGCTAGCGTTGCTGTCTGCCAGAGAATTATAAAAGTCACAGTAAAAAATAAAAAAGGATTCATAATGCAAAGTAAGAGACGAAGGACACCCGCCTTATTGAACAAACTTTTTTTATTGTTTTTCTTTTCAGAAAGCTTTCAAGGCCGCTAGCTTACGTGGCTTCGCAGAATATTTTCGAATTACTATTATGCATGTGTGAGAGTAAAGTTTCCTTCGAAATTCAAGATATTTCCTTTATCCGTTCGCTGTGAAAGATTGTGTGTCAAGATTGATTGTAAAAAAGCTTAGTGTTAAACGAGATAAAAATGTGTTCTTGGAAGAAAGATTGAAATACATTAAAAGTATATTTATTTAGTTTTTAAACTCATCAAAACTGGCTGCTCTACTGCTGAATTTAAAAGAATTCTTTAGTTATAAGTCACGCTATGTGCACAAGCGCAATTACAAAACTACCAGATTCCGCAAACGAATTGAAACAATGGGTCCCAGTAACAAAATCTACAATAGAATTACAAAACAGTTACATTTTATTTAAATAGGATCATTAGAGCGAGCACAAACTGACCTTAAATAAGAGTTTAATTCAGTTGTGTGGGTATAATTTATTTATATTGCATATCTGTGAGCTAATGAGTTCTGTCATAAAGTTAACTCAGAAGGCATTTCAAGTTTAACTAGCGGAAAAGCATTAGGTATACAAATTATTCTAAAATTATTTTTCAAACTTTTTTTTGGCGCAAACATTACGTCATTTATTATGAAAATCTGTTTGACTATTAGCTTATCAGCTGAAGGTATAATGTTTGTGAAATAATAAGTTCAAAATTTACCTTTCTTCAATGTTTAATCAGATGCCGGGTTAGAAATACCAAATCTTAATTTAACTTCAAAGCAAACACGTTCCGGGTTGAACTTTTCAGATCCTTTTTAATTCTTTTCTCAATACATTCAAGTTCCTTATGTACAATAATTTTCAATCACGTTTAAAATTTGATTTTTAAGTAAAGAACATGTACTCATATTTCTTAATGTAGGGTTTCTTTTATCAAACATTGACTCATCTCTTGAAAACGTAATTTATTACGGACATTGCCATGTGAAGTGACGTTATTTTGCTGCTGGAATTGACCGAAAATTTATATGAAGATCGAAGAAATTATTAACTATAATTTTAAGAAAATTTATTTTCATACACTTACGCGACGCAACAAAATAGTCCCCAACAAAATTAGCCCTAAAAAAAATTGATGAAACAACCTCCAAAAATTTCTATATATTTTTGAGAGTAATTTTATAATGAAATAAAAGCCAATGTTTGCGGACTTTTCCATTTCATAATATTCATATTGCCTAATTAAATAACACCAATAAAATAAACCTCAATGAAACTTCAGTTGGGACTTATTATATAAGATAAATAAAGTGGGGGGCTTTCATTACTGTTGGGAATTATTTCATTGAGAATTATTTCGTAATTAACTATGGCCCATACATTGGTTATTATTTCATTTATTTGCTTGGGAACTACATCAGTGCTTTACATTGGGTTTTATTCAATGTTTTTTGACCATTATTTTACTGGGGTGTTTTTCGTTTTTGGGCTATATCGTGAACCCCGGTTCATGTGTTTCAGGAATTTAGTGCATCGATGTAAGATACAAATCTGCAGCCTCATTAACTCATTTCCATTCGATATTCAGTCTTCAGTGCTTTTCACGGACAGAGACGTGGGGTAACAGCTACTTGTACATACCTTGCCACCATTGATATTTTCTACAACTCAGAAGAAATAAATCAAACATTTTCATTTTGAATTACTCAAGCCAAAACAAATTTTAATTTTGTTAAATAATAAAATTCTGGCTCTTTTAATCTTAAGCTGCAAAACAATACATATTATTTTACATCCCGTACATCTTAACAGAGTTTTAGGTATAGGCTCTTGAAAAAAACAAAACTGCCTCTGAAAATTCAGATTACCATAATAAAAGGGTAAAAATGTTAGCTTTCATTTTGCCTGACATGATTTTAATAACTTTTTTTTTTTCAATTTTATGTGTCCCCTAAGAATTCATGAGCACAATTTGTTTTTTTTTGGTGGACTTCAAGATTGAAGCTACATTAATGAGCAATAAATTAAATGTAGTGCACGTTTTCTGCGTCGCAGCAGACAGATGTTGCCAAAAATGACTTAACCAAGGACGGATAGTAAAGTTTCTTTGGACAAAAAAACAATAACAACATTAATATTTTTGTTTTTGAGAGAATGCGACTGAACATTGTAATAAATCGAAAATAATGAAACGAAATGAAATAAATCGCCTGCAACTGTGCGAACAAAGCAAATAAAGCAATTATTATGGATGCGCTTGCTTTCGGCCTCCTGGATATGATTTCTACAGCATTTGTTGTTGCTGCGTCAAGCTGGACGCTCAAATTGCGAACATAATGAGCGAGTGGCATGTTGCAAAGCAGTTATTAAATAAATAGTAGCGGCAACGGCTGCAAGTTGCATTTCATGTTCGCCCACTTGCTTGTAGTCGCATTCGCCACCAGAGCAAGCGTTGTGTTGCGCATGAAAGTTCCAAGGCGATTTTGGTCATTTGGCGATGCTGCGTCCAATTGAATTCTGGAAAATAACGATATGAAGTGATGTGGTACAGTGCGTTCATTCTGTACTCAATAACTATTCCTGAATTTGTCGCACAGTGGCAAATTTATTAGGTCAATTCAAAATAACTTTTTTTTCGGGAATATGATTTAATAACTTGGATTTGTCGAAAACAAAGGTCAAGGTCAGCGTAAGTATTACTAATTTTTCAATTAAGTTTCCCAATGCCGGTGTTAATAATATAAGAGAAAGTTGTTGCATAAACTTCAACCACTGTGCGGCATTTAATGCGTCATCATTCTGAGTTGAGGCTGCATTTGAAGTTGGAGCTGTTAAATGCTTTCCTGTTTCTCTGAGATTATTGAAAGATTTGTTTGCGAAAATGATTGCGATCATCTTTGGTCAAATAGAAGAAGACGACTTAGTGAGTTCGTTAATTGGACACGTATTTCATTGGATTGCTACATACGAGAATTTGTGTTTCTTGTCGATGTGGCTGCTGCTGTTGTAAGTGCTGATTCTGTTGCTGATACAAACAGCACGTTGATGGAATGTCGAAAGTAGCTACTGCTATCACTTCATTGTGTGTGCCACTCCATAAGTTGGCCACTTTTATCATGTACCTGCTGTGATCATGTCAGTTGGTAGCTGAAGAGTAGCATCAAGATTTGATTTGATTTTTGATAATGTTGGTCGATGTTTTTTCAGGTTGTATGGTTTGATGTCTAATGGTTGATTGACCATTGCGATAGTTATACGTAATTGAGGGCCACGTCAGTAGGTTCCTAGTTAATTGAGTTGAAATACAGAAAATAGTTCTTATTCATCTTCATTTGAGGCTTCACAGTAAATAAATAGCGTGTAACTTATACGAGTAAGATATATTGTATTTTATGTTGGAAGAAAGCATTTTTTTTTTCAAGGCTTTATAAAATTTTATTTAAGTACGAGACCAAAATCAATAGAACAAAAGATTTGATTTTCTTCACAAATAAATTGGAACGGACAAGCATTTTCCTAAGGTTAAAACTTAACTTAGAGTTGCAACTTATGCTCACTCAATTGAAATGCATTAAGAATTAATTTTTTGTACTCATATGTAATAAAATGCACAATTAAATTGCTAAGATTTGAGCGCATAACACCAACAACTACGTGCATAGTAGTGTTACAGTGCGACAACAATGAAACAATTAAGACTTTTGAAGTTGAAAATATTGTGCAAGCAATTCATTCTTAATGCAATTTTCAATATCACTTGCAGCTGCAACGCGTGCGTAACTTTAACGTTTTCACAAAAAACAGCGCAGTTTCTAATCGACTCACTGCAGTGCGCAGGCGCAGCAACTATAGTTGCAGCGATTGTCCACCTACATGAATTCAGAAATCCATCATCATTCATTTAAAAGAAACCTTTAATGGTTTGCACTGCAGCTGTATGGATCAATTGCGTAAGATGCATAAGATCAGCTAGATAGCCGACAGAAGAACAGATAAGTTGAAACCATGCGCGCAAGATATTTTGGCCTAATTTTTCTGTTGATGTCATTGAAAGTTTTTTCTTCTTAAAAACTGTGTTTTTTATGTAGAAAAATATAAATCAGTTCTGGTGTTACGATGGTGTTGTTTTAGGCATTGTTGAAGGCGATAAGCAATGCAACAGTTGATATGGTGCCTAGCGATGGCATCTATTTCTTAAGTTTTAAGGTTGACAGCTAAGCAACAATCAAATCTCTTAACAGCTGTTCTTCGATATAACGCTGTAATTTATTACAAGCCCTCAGTTCTGTGTAGGTCTGAAATATTTACATACTTAGATCTGGGTGCTTGACCAACGCAACGTACAGTTGAGGACAGCAAAGTAACTGATGATAAAGTAAAGAGTATTCAACAAGGATATTTCACAGGACCAATCCATAATTACATTTATGATCGATACAAGTAAATTAGCTTGAGATATATATGAACCGCTGAAAGCAAGAGTTATATAAGCCATATTCAATTAGTTTTGAGAAAATTGGAGTCTTACGCTTTGGCATCGATGCTTTTGTTTTTGACAAAGTTTCAACATTTTTGGAAATGCAAATATTCAAAATTTTATAAGTAAGTACTGCAAATTAAGCTTCGAATTAGAATACCATTCTTCCAATTTTAGATTTTAAAGAAATTGGCGATTAAGTGACAATGAGTTATACCACTTTTCCTTTAAAGTTTTGGTCTCTACTCATCCTCCTCGATTTTGGAAAGTAGCCCTTTGTCCACAAAGTAAAAATATGTTGTGGTTAGATATTAGTAATGCGTGTTCGTAAGCGAATACTTTTAGCCATGGGTGCAATTATTAGTGAAATTAATTTTACATTTATATTAGTTACATGAAGTAAATAAAATTAATGTAAATATTAATTTTATTAGTGGCTAGCATTACCCTGTGCACATCGCTTCACCTCAACCGTGGTGTACATTCGATGTGCAATCTGCGTGAAAATTCTACTTAAAAAATACTTACATATGTATGAGGACTACCCTTAGTATGCACCCAAAATAAAATTTTTACAACCTAAGCAGTGCCTCTTAATATAAAACCACTGTCTTCGAGAAAATTATATTTAAAAATATTTTTGTGTGAGGGCCACCCTAAATAAAAGTTGTGTATCCTTAACTAAGCCTCTTAACATAAGAGCTACGGTGTAAATTCGGTGTGAATTGACTAACCTGTCTTTGACAAAATGATATTTAAAAATATTTTTGTATGAGGGCCACCCGAAGTATGCACCCTAAATAAAATTTTTACAATCTAATCTGTGTCATGGAATTTCTTATATAAAAATGATTTTATGTTTTTTTATCATATTCCCAATAATTGCTATATAGACCAAGTTCATCTCAAACCATGCGCGCGGATTATTTCATGTTACGGGGATCAAATTCATGTCTTCTTCAAATGGCTGTAACTTTGCGAGGAAACATCGCAGATGACCACTTGAAAGCTCATTTTAAAGAGAAAGAACGGTACTAAATGATGTTATTATTAAAAATAAGCTGAAAGTGGTAGTATCATAGATGGCTGGCAAGGTTGAAACAAAAATTTAAATATTTTTTTTTGGAAAGAAAATTCTCCTCACCTGAAATGCCTCTAAGCGCGCTCTAAACTCATATCATCTCTTTCTTATATTAGTATAAGTCCAAAATAAAATTTTAAGCGAAAAAAAGGTGGGGTTTTTCAGAAAATTAGCTTTGTTTTTTCTCATAAAACCGCTATAACTCTGCCAATTTTTAACCATTTTGAAATTTTTTTAAAGATTCTAACAGAGATTAAGAAGTTCTGTAAGAACTTAAGAGGTTGGCTTAATATTGTTTGGTCGTAGGGGATCAAATTCATGTCTTTTTCAAATGGCTGTAACTTTGCGAGGAAACATCGCAGATGACCAATTGAAAGCTCATTTTAAAGAGAAAGAACGGTACTAAATGATGTTATTATTAAAAATAAGCTGAAAGTAGTAGTATCACAGATGGCTGGCAAGGTTGAAACAAAAATTTAAATATTTTTTTTTGGAAAAAAAATTCTCCTCACCTCAAATGCTTCAAATGCGAAAAAAAAGTGGGGTTTTTCAGAAAATTAGATTTGCTTTTTCTCATAAAAATCGCTATAACTCTGCCAATTTTAAACCATTTCGAAATTTTTTTAAAGATTAAGAAGTTCTATAAGAATCAAAAGACAAAAGTTAATTATTTTGATTTGGATGGAAATGCCGCTTTTTTAAAACAATTTTCAGCCTAAAATGGGTATAACTTAAATTGGCCATAACATCATAAAAACATTTTTTTAATCAAATCGGGGAAATATGGGTCCCCTTATATCTTTATATCATGAAATAATCCGCGTGAATGGTTTGATATGGATTTGGTATATAGATATTTCTTTTCTAAAAATGTTAGAAAAAGCCAAAAAAAAAAAAATACTATGCAGTTTTTTAAAGAATGACCAATGCATATTAACTTTGTCATTCCATATAAAACGCATTCACTTAAAACGATATACTGAGAGGTTTTCAAAGCTAATGAAACCAAATTCCACACAAAAACAAGAAGTATTTCAGCATCCAAATTTTAAACTTATACATGATTCGAAAAAGGTCTGGACAACTTTTATTGAATTTCGACAAGAGCATGTGGCAACTCCCATACAAGCGAACAATTGAAACAAAATTGCACATAAATATAACTTTATTCAAAAACCGGACGTATTTTAACGAGAAGATGTAGCACCTCCCATATAAGCATAATCCTCAAAACGCAATTTTGAGAGCTATTTAATTATATGTTAAGGCGGTGTTGGTTATTGAATTTTTGGCAAGGCCATAGATAAAAACCTTACTACTTTTTGTTTTAATTTGAATATTATGAAAACTGTTCGCTGTACGAGAAAAATATCCTGTCATAGTCTTTCACGGAATGAGCGCTCATTTGCATTCATAATGTCTGTGAACATCGTCTGCTGCGATAGGAATTTTGTTGATCATAGCTAGAGAGTTCCATTATATTGCAACTTATTTGCAGAAAGGTCAGAACAGTGGACAAACGACAAAATAAAGAATGTCCATGTGAAACATAAAATTTGTTCGGATTTCGATCAGTTGCTTGGATATTTCAACTATGCAACCAGGCACTCAAGCTGGAGTAGTGAGATCGAAAGTGTTTGATGCGGAACAAAAGGAAGTCAACTCAAGCGATTCCTGTTTGACATACAATTTCACATTATGAGTTGGTTTCCATATTTAAAAATATTTTTTTGTATTATGCGCAATATGTTAATGAGCAACTTGCAATGCGAAAAGGTTTTTTTTAGTTTTGAGCTCAGATTCATATCCCATAAGAGGCTGCGCCGGCCTTACGCAAGCACACCCTCGCTTATGAATAACAACGACGTCTCTGTTCAGAATCTTAGCTTAACTCACGATTTTAATGTCGTAGCGCATGTAAGTGTTTTGGAACTTCATGGTTATGTCAATCTCTTGGCACCGCTGGATACGCCATAAAAGCTATGTACTCGATTGCTGCTATGCTTGGTGAACAAGCTTAACTTAAGCAAACGCTTGGTTCAGCTTGACTTCATTAACTTCATAAGCTCGCTACGCTGCCACACCCATTGCTGAGGCATTTCAATGATGAATTTGTGTTTGGGTTAATAAGCTGCGGAGCCACAACAAATACGAAACCAAGAATGCCCCTGGGGTTTCTGCTCAATGATGATGAACGATCTTTAAAGATTCAATGTAATAAGAATTGAATTGTGATGTTAAACGTTCTTTTCGATGCTACATACAACGGGTTCTGATTGATTGGTCAATTTAAGGCAGGCAGGCCAACATTAAGTCAAGAGAATAATGAAGGCATATGGGGGAGGCAGCAAGTCAGTAGTTTAGGTCAGCACCATGTTAAAAAGGCGTAAGAACTTTTCAATATGATTTGGTAATTTTCCTTACAATGACATGAATCGGGGTGTTATGTGACCAACTGCTGTGCCATAAGTCACAGCTTCGCAGTAACCAGTAGTTATGTGCAATAAAAAGGTGCCATAAAAAAACTCAAATTGTAGAGGTACCAAAACAAACATTCTCCTCAAAATTCTTATGAATTTGGGATTTTTTAATTTATACAAAGACTTATTTCAAACAAATTTCAATGATGACTTAGCTGTTGCTAGTTTGAGGTTTTTATAATTTAACTTGCCCCAAATCTGCAAGAATAATGACGAGGCATACAGCTAAGCAACACAACTGTCCAGCGGACGGACACGTATATAATTATTGTTACGCAATCAGCATTAAGCGTCAAAACCAAACAATGGATCTGCGCATGCGCGCGCTCTTTGTGTGCACACAAAACAACAACCGTGCCATTCAGCATTGGGCAACGAGTTGTTGACTTGTGGAATGAACGATACGAACGAAAGAAGTTCCCTGCTGTGCGTGGGTTGTTGTAACTAACAAATACAACAAAAGTAATACCTTTGTATGAAAGCTAAATAAAACTGACTGTAGATTCGCTTTAAGAACCGAACGGAATTGCACAACCACATTGTTTTCTTAAACAAGTAACGTGTTTCAACTTTGACCCGAAACTAAGTAAAAATGCAAACAAAAGTGAAACGTCAGCAGCTGTTTGGGTGTTCACTGAATTGCGAGAAACCAAAGATTGGCTAGGCCGAAAACTAAGTACCCTACACTTTTTAAAGGACTAGCATCAAAACAAGCATCCAATAATTAGTATCTATGATTGGTCATAATTTTATAATGAAACAATGATTTGGATGGAGTGGATATGTCATATTTACTCCGAAATCCTCTTTGCCAGAATGTTCTTAAAAACGTAAGCCTCCTTTAATGCTGAAGTGTTCGTAATTAGTTAACAACAGTCCTACGGACTCCTTCGTCTGATGCTTAAAATGTGGGTTTAATCGTGCGAGCATGTACTAAATACAAATGGGGACCATCACTTTAAAAAAAAAAAAATACAGTAAATAAATAAAACTTTTGATACATTGGGTTCGATTAATAGTTAATCGAAATATATGGAATGAAAGAACGTTTTTTTTTTTTCCTACTTCAAAGGTTTCAAAGGAATAATTTGGGATTTTTTTTCGAACACAGGAATATCCATACACTTGCCAGGCTTGAGGCTTAAATGATTCTGTATCAATCTGTAATATAGGTGCACAAAACCAGGAGCACGGGCAAAAATCCAAACTGATATAATTCACACACATATTCCAAGAATATTACTTGATTTTTGAAAGAATTTTTAATTGCTGTCTATTCCTAAATGTCATAAGAGTGGAAAGCCCTAAATACACAGCCGAATTTTAAAATTTTAGGAACTATTTCTTGTTGGTTTACTAAAAAAATTAGACAGGAATATTCAAAAGCTGTTCATATGGTAGCTTTATAAGCTGAATAATTATTTTTAACTTGCTAAGTCATAGTTTCTGAGCCGATTTTAGCTCATGTCAAGTAAAGTGTCCTTATTTTTGTATTTCTAAGAAGATTAAAAAATAATATTGAAATTTCAAATATCAAATTAATGAATTGCCTTTTCATTCATAAGCAATATAATGAATGCTTACTTGGGGCCCTTGACAAATTGTACTACGTGGAAATGTTCGACGTCCATTGAAATAAGAGTATTATTATTTATTGCTTTAATTGGAAAAAAGGCTCCAACCACTAGAACACAGCCTGTATCTTTTGAAATAATCCGTGCTTAAATATTAACGGTTCTCGAGAAATCCCTAGTAAAAAATGTTTCTGTACCGGAATCCGGAATTCCGGAAATTGAATCTAACGAAAGATGAGAGGCTACACTATAGTAGTATTAACTAGGTTAGGAACATATTTTGAGAAAAAATGATTTTAATCGCGTAAAGCAAAACGACGTGTAGTCATTAGGCAATAAAATTTCGTGTCACTTTCGAACATAGCTTAATTTTTATACCATTTCGGAAAAGAAAAATCCAGGCACTGCGAAGATCACAGCTCTGTTCAAGAGCATTGCCCGTATAGAGGTTTAACGTGACAGTACATACTGACATTGTTGCATAAGAAGTTAATATTCCGTACTTCAAAACATGCATTTCGTTAAGCATCACTTTGTGCCATGTGCTTAAAGTATTCAAAGGCAAAAAAAAATGCAAAATGGAGCATTTAAAGTGCTCAGCTAAATCACTTTTAAGTAAATTGTAATTAATTTTAACACCAACAACCATTTCAAACTCAAAATGTGATCCAATCACTTGCTCCGGCAAAACCATTTCGACTTACAAATAATCCAACAATATGGCTTACTTGTGTTGGGAATCACCTCTGTAATCCTTAGCAATCAACTCAGGAAGTCTTTCAGTGCTGCATCCTTTCGTAATCCCCGCAACAGCAGAGCAATCATGAGTTTGACTACAGCAACGCCCTGCATTGCTGTGCCATAATTTTACCTAAAGTAAGTAGCAGTAACTATTACAGCTACAACAAATCAGGTTAATAATTTAGAAACAATGGCTTTGTACTTATATACAAATACAACAAATACTTGTTTCGCAGGACATTTAATGCGAGTGTGCTGCGAACAAGCGCAGCATAAACAACAACAAAACAACAATAACCTGATGTCAACTGTGATAAGGTTGTCGAAGATTAATCGCAGGGATGACATTTTTTGGCATTTTAATAGTTATCTTCCTGCGGGGTTAACAACATGGTACGGAAACACACACACATGGTACATATGCACACACTCACACCATTGACCAGGCACTCACATAAGTTGGGCCGATAAAAATCTCGCCGACTATACGTCGCTGCTGCTGACCTTCAACGACTCTCTTCCTTTATTTGGATTTCTATTGATTTCAGTTACTTGTGTTGCTGCTGCTGTTGTTGTTGGACGTAGAGTGTCTGATGATCAGATATTTAAAAAATAAAAAAAAAATCTAAAGAATTTTACCCCGGCAATGTGACGTGCTGCAGCATAGAAGCAAAGTTTGGAAGGCACCATAAATTTATGCGTTCAAAGCGAAAGTGACAGCATATGGGATGATGAAGTAAGGCAAAGGACGAATCCTGTAGTATAATACACAGTAAAATGAGTACCCTGAGTAGCATTATCTTAAACAGTAAACATATTGCCACATCAGTGTGTAAGTAGATGCATGAAAACATTTTTTTACAGTGTCTTCATACAATTTTTATTTGTATCAACATCCCTTCGATTTGGTGCGATAAATCGTCAGAAGCGCCTTTCGGGGATACGCAGGAAAAGCAAATTTATTTGCTGTCGAGCCGATGTGACAATCAATGATACGACTGTCTGATATTACAAAGAAGGAAAGAAAGAGAGAATATTTCGAATATTGAAAACACTTACCCAATTGGAATTAACATTCATTTAGTGTTTCGCATAAGAAAAATTAATTAAAATAGATCGAAAATTATGCATATTGAGCAATATATACGAAGCTGCACTAAGCTGGAACAAAAATCTACCTTTATATTATATCCTGTTTGTTACAAGGAAAAAACTTTTTTTTGAACAAAATCCTCTTTTGATAATAGATTTTCGTTAGTAAAAACCGATATTTCTAATAAAAATATATTTTGAACATATAAAATAAAAATTATTTAATAAACAGATTGCGAAAGGAAGGAGATAATATCTTATGAGCGCCCAATACTGCCCATGATTTTCATTGTACAAATAAAAAAATAATTTTTTTTAAGCCCGTCACTTAAGTACTGCATTTTATTCATCAAACTCTTTCATTTGATATCTAAGTAAAAAGAGTTGTGAAGAATAAGGTGTCATATCCCAAGTAGAAGTTTCAGTTGAAGTTTCTCAATTAGCACATAGTATTTACCAAATGGGGAATACATGATAATAGCGACATGAGTAGTTTCTGTAACTGAGTATGTTACTGCAGTAGTAGCGACCCAAAAGGAGACGTTTTTGTAACTGACGTTTTTTACAGTTATTAAACTGTTTTTTGTAAATATTTTACTTTTAAGTTACTTTAATCATTGCAGTAGTATTCTAAATGTAAATGAATACAATGCAAAACATTTATCACTACCTTATGCTGAGCATAAGTTTTAACTTAAGTCAGAGGAGTGTTTTACTTCGTTTTTTAATAGTTCGATATCGAGTGTTTTATTCACTTAATTTGACTCGATTTGAATCGAGCTTAAATTGCACATAGCCTCGATTTTGATAACAATACTAAAGCAGAGATGCGCATCATTCAGTTCTCGAGATATTGGCATGGGGAAATTAAAATTGGTCATCCAGTACTATAATTGTTTCAAATATACCCAAGATATGTACATAGGCTTATAAGTCTGACTATACAGAATTACCTTTTACCTTCGATTCATTGCTTTAATTTTTTCTACTGGGTATATAATTTACCATTGTTGTTTCAATAGCAATAAAGGGATCATCGAAGTTAGTCAACTTTATCACATTATCGTGGGATTAAAAAAAAAACTGATGAGCTGCAAAGGGTTAATAACTTTTTTATTCAAATTTTTTTTTGATATTTCATAGCCAAATCACAACAAAGCTGTGCAATGAATGGTGCAACGTCAACAGCGACCGCAAGAACACCAAAAATGAAAAGAATATACCGTTTGACTAAAACCGGTAGCTCAGGTGCAAAGTGTATTCAATAACCAATTCTACTGGCACGTTTTTCAGAGTGTGAATGCCACATTACCATTCTGGGTTTAAATAAATACCCCAGCGTTTCATAAATAAATTCAATTAACACTTTTGGGCAACTCACTGCACATGGTGAGCAACAAGTTTGGAATCCGTCAAAGATATGTGATCAAGATTGGACTATTTAAATAAAATATTACTTACGTAATACGTATTTCCTAACTTCTTATTCATTACTAATGAGCATACACATTTTCTGAATGTTATTGGCTTGAAAACGGGTAAACATTTAACATAAAACTTTTCTTTTAAGTTTTTGACTATTCAAAAAAATATTTTTGTGGTATTAATTATAATTAATCGAAAAAATTTCGAATTTTTAGGAAGGAATATCTCAAAATATTGAAGTGCTAGAGAAATTCTATGACAGAATTTTGATGACTCTAAAAAATATATAAGAAATGATATATCCAGATAGTCAAAGGGTTAAAGACTTAATGGCAATTTAACAACAATTAAGGATTAGGCATTTCAAAATCCACATAGCAGAATTTCGTGTTTTTGGAATGTTTGGATTACCTCGTGTAATTTTGGTCTCAAGGTTTCTTTCCGAAATCTTTTTATTTGAGATTTTTTCTATCATGATTTTTTTCCCAGATTTTGTCAATTCGAAATGTTGAAGTTTGAGCTTCCTTTCATATCAAGTATAATTTTGTCAATGACCAGTTAACCTTTGACATTTCGCCATTCTAAATGACAGTTACTCTTTGACCATATGTTCCAAAAAATGTCATTTTGCATGTTTTTAACTGACCAGCTTAGGCTTAGAATACTTAAAAATCTGACATGTACAAAATTTTACGGCCAAATTTTGTTTCTATATTTAAAAATGAAAAGAAAATTCATTGTACTTTTTTTATTTTTATGAACTTGAGTTAGTGTTTTCAACATATCAAAATTAAATTGAAATTTTAATTGCAGCTTGAATGTCATTTTGACTCAAACTTCTGTAACGCTTCTTTCACTTTCAACACTTTAACTTCTTGCACTTTTTCGTTTAACGTAGTCCAACATTTTTCTGACGCGACCCACACTCCGTCATGAATTTTCTCTAAAATTTCATTTCTTGTAATTGTTCTCGCTGCACCCAATCTGATGAGAAAACGATCCTCAATTTTTTATTTACGTACTAATAGTTTTGATTTCATTAAAGCCTCCTCTTTCCTTCTAGCCGTATATAAATGTATGCATATTGTGAACAATTGAGGTATTCTATTCCATAAATAGATTAAATAATTATTTGAAAATTAAATGAAAAATTCCTCGTTCGAAAGAAAGTAAGAAAGTTAGAAAGTAACTTATTTTTGAATTATCCTTCAAACACCAAAGCTCTCAGACTTGAAATGAAAAAAATTGTAGAAAAGTGTTTGACAATTACTCCTCAATTTACTGCTATCTCGAAACGCTGACATGAAAGCCAAAATTTTATGGCAGATTCGAGCTCAGCGATCCCAAATTACTCTAATCATCAGCGTTAGTCGATGTTTCTCGAACTTTATTGCACACAGTGTAATTAATGAATTTCTCAAACAAAAATTTATGTAAAATGCTTAGGGCCTTCCAGGAGCATGTTTCTAAATTTGAAAAATTTTCGCCTTAGGACTATTTTTAATTTCAACTCAATCTTTGCTGACTTTGAAGCCATATGTGTCTGAGATTTCAAATATTTGTGTATTCAGAAGGGCTTACAGATGTAAGTGCAATATTATTAAAAATATGTGCAGCACAGGACTTTGGTAAAAAAAATTTATTAAGCTTTTTGCTACTGCCGCATTTTTTTGTACTTAGGAATACTATACATTAATTGGTGTTCATTGTACAAGATCATTGTACAAGATCGGTGTTTTACCACATATGATTATTCTTAACTTATTTCAAAAATATAAAATTCCTTTCATTTCAGTCCTCCATTAGAACACCGAGAGCCTTCACTATAGAAAAATTTAATGTGCAGTAAAGCACTTAATTGTTTTAAAAAACTAATACAACAAATTATTTTTTTAGCTTCAAATGATACTGGTATCGCGTCGACATTTCATTTACTTAATTTCAATCCTTTGTGACACTTTTTTTTAAGAATAATATATGTACGCAATTGCTTAAGGTAATAAGTAGTAAAATGTGTAGTTTTTGCTGCAAACAAGCGCACTGTGAGGTTATCCATTCCATTTGGAAGTAATTCTTTGCTAACCATTAAACAGCTGGAAAATTTATACATCGTTAAAGACGCACATAAAATTCGATCCACCACTTAGGTTTATTTTCTAACTTTAATTATAATGATTTCTGAATTTATTATTAGAAATTTTTATAGCCACTTGAAAAAACAAACACATTAACTTTCAAATTTAACTACACAAACATTATGGACTGACACTCAACACCTTCAATTTTTTTAACTCAAAGTCATTTAAAAATTATAAATCAGCAGGAATAAGAGAACAGAAATATCTATAAAAGTTCGATGAAAATAAAAACCTGAGCAAATGAGGTGAATGAACTTGCGGTAAACTTGTGGTCTGACAATCATCTTTTTATTCGTTAAGTAAAATCTATAGTTCGAATCGACTGTGCGCAGTAAAGCAACATAATCTCTATTCATGCACTACAGGGCTCAAGTGTCAGATAGACATGTGCCAGAATCCTTAGTTTGATTTGTTTTATCAGATAATAAGAATCTTCCCAGATTTTATCAGTGGCATTTTTAATTTATTGAATTTTATGCTCAGGCTATTGGTTTAATATTAAATTACCCCTCAGGTCTATTTCATTCATATATTAAAGCGAATTTTAAGCTACAGTCAAAGCCACGACTGTTGTTAAGTTGATATTTCTTTGTAATGGACTTTATTAGTCAAATATCTACTTTATTAGAATTAATTCTTTTGTATCTTTATAAAATACTAGCTGTCCTGGCAGACGTTGTTCTACCCTTTCCGGTAGGTGGCGCGAAGCTGTATGGTATGTAATGTAAAAGCGAATCAGCCCATCGTTACAGTGAAATCAACTTCTGTCCCTACTTTTTTACATATAGTATAGTATAGTAGACTTGGCAGAATTTTTTCTGGCCTTACTGCTACACGGTTAGAAATCTTGGAATAAATTTTAATACAAGCGAAGCATTGCAAAGATTTTTAATACAATTTTGATTAAATTTAATACTTTTGAATATATTACAAAATTTTGTAATACATTTTGTATTAAATTCTAATACAGGTCAAACGTTAAAACGATATTTTATAACATTTGATGCTATCGCAAGTATTACATTTAGCCAACGTAAATATAATACTACGTTGGCTGATGTCGTTAAAATGTTCATACAACCCTTGTATTGAAAGGGAACCAGGTTCGAATCCCAGTGGATAAGAACATATTTTTTTTTAAATTTTAATAAAAACGAGTATTAAATTTTAATACAAATTTATATTAAAAATGAATTTTAATATCTAGACAGTATTGAATTTTAATACAATTCTGGTGTAGTCATATATGTATGTAATCCTAAAAGTATTAAAATTTATTCCAAAATTTCTAACCGTGTAGGTGGAGCGATGAGTTTAATTTAGTATATCTTTTGTGTTTTATATAATTACCAAGTCTCAATCATCTGCATCAAATAATTGCTGATACATACAAAATGTTTTATTCGCATACGGAAGGTGTGGCACCACCCATTTTCTCATTGAAACTTATTTTTGCCCGTACATTTTATATATGTATCTAGCCTCATTCATCTGCATCACAAATTATGGTATCTTCTTATATGAAAGGCATGGTACTGCACGGTCTTAGCTTTACCTCTTAATATGAAAGATACGTGGTGTAAATTCCATGTGAATCCATGCAGTGGTCTTTGTGAAAATATTGTTGTTGAGGGCCACCCTAAATAAAAGTTTTGTAGGCTTAACTATGCCTCTTAATATAAAAGCTACGTGTCGTGAATTCGGTGTGAATCGATTAACCGGTCCTCGCGAAAATGAATTTTTTAAAAAAAGTTATGTTTGTTGGCCACCCTAAATAAAAGTTTTATAAATCAAATAATGTCTCTTAATATAAGAGACACGTGGTGTAAGTTTCATGTGAATCGATGAAGTAGCCTTTGAGAAAATGCTATTTTAAAAATATTTTTGTATGAGGGCCACCCTAAATAAAAATTTTGTAGGCTTAAATATGCCTCTTTGTATAAAAGCTACTTGTTGTAAATTCGGTGTGAATCGATTAACCGGTCTTCGTGAAAATGATTTTTTTAAAAATATTTTCCATTAGGGCCACCCTAAAAATGCACCCTAAATAAAAGTTTTATAAGCCAAACAGTGTCTCTTAAGGTAAAAGTCACGTGGTGTAAATTCCATGTGAATCGATGCAGTGGTCTTTGTGAAAATGATATTTTAAAAATATTTGTGTATGAGGGCCACTCTTAAGATGCTCCGTAAATAAAATTTTTATAAACTCAATTATATATCTTAATATAAAAGACACGTGGCGTAAACTCTATGTCAATCGATGGACTGGTCTTTGTGAAAATGCTATTTTAAAAATATTTTTGTATGAGGGCCACCTTAAATATGATCCGTAAATAAAAGTTTTACAGACTAAATTATGTCTCTTAATATAAAAGACACGTGGTGTGAATTTCATGTGAATCGATGCAGTGGTCTTTGTGAAAATGCTATTTTAAAAATATGTTTGTATTAGGGCCATCCTAAATATGCTCCGTAAATAAAAGTTTTATAGACTTTTATAGTTTACCACCTATTCTCAGACCTACCAAATATACATAAAAAGTTTCATAAGGTCAAGCCGTTTGGGAGGAGTTCGGTAACAAACACTGTGACTCGAGAATTTTATATACTTATTAGAAGATTTGTAAAATTGTAACGCAACATTGACTTGTGGCACATCCTCGACTAGTTTTCTAGTTTTTTTCTTTTCTTGTAAGCCACTGCTCAATTGAGAAAGAATTTCGTGAAGAAATAATTCCACTTGAAATTCCGTACAATAATATAACTATTTTTCTGTTGATCTTCAATTCGAAAAATGTTTACAATGGCGGTTCAAAATTGTCAAAATGTGGTCAATGAAGTTCATAGAGTTCAATAGGCTGCAAATGTGTTTGTACCCGCTTTACGTTCGAAGTTTCGGTTTTTTCAATAAATTGCAATGTGAATAAAGACACCACTGAAACTAAAAGATCTCAATGTACTTAGTAAAATATTAAATTTTGTAACATCCACCGTAAGTTTTGAAAAATTTCGCGCTGACTTTCGAAAAAACCCAAATAAATGAATTCTTGAACAATTTCACAAGTTCAGTTCATCGAGTTATAGCTTTTTGGTATTGTCTGTTTTGTATTTTATAAACTATATGAAATTGCAATTTTTTTTAAAATAACAAAGTTATTCATACATTTTAGATAAGTCCAATAAGCAAATACGCCCCTTTTGGGCTCAGACAATGAACATTGTCTTGATTTTGGATGGAACTTTTTGGGTTTTTTGGCTTTATACACCAAGCCGATTTCAATAAAAAATTTAGCGTTTATGTAAAAGTTTAAGCTTTAAAATTACGTTTAACTACCATAGATCTCACTTCTAGATGCTGAGATATATGTAGTTTCAGTCCCGAAATATAGTTGCCGCACTGTGCACTTATAGTTCATGTATATTTAAAATACTATTTTAGGAATTTGAAATCAACAAATAGCATAAATGGAAGAACAGTGACCTAATGGAAGAACAGTGCCCTCAAATTCTAGTGTCTTGGGCTGCCGACCGGTCACTTTAGCCTTGAGGTGCTTGACCAGCTTTATACACTTAAATGATTCAAATTAAAACTTCTAGAGCAATGTCTTAACCGTAAGCTTGATAACTAGAAGAAAGATTTCTTTGGTATTTCACAGATGTTTATAATTTCTTTCACTGCATTGTGATTGAAAAACTTCCTTAGTCTGTACACCTAAGTGACATATTCCTTGAAAAGAATCAAAATTTCAACATTTCGTTAGTAAAGTTCATGCGTTCAAATGATTAAGCCAGCTGTCATTTTTAATTTGCATTAAGTTTTTTAAACGTTTGTGATTTTTGTTGGATCTGCCTTTTGTTTTTGAGAAATTCATGTTGAATCAATAAATCGTGATGTGAAATCGTGATGTTAACGGCAGTGAAGATGACGTGGCACACATTCCGAAAAAAGTCTTCATACTGTTGGCATAAACAAATGAAATAAACGTCATTTTGTAAATTAGCGTGTAAAATATAAAAGAAGGAATTGTCTTATTTTCTTGATGTTTTCAATCACAGACGCTGCTTTGACCAACGGGTCACCCCATGACTTCATTTGTTGTACTCCTACTTTGGCGCGTGTGACTCAATGCGTGGGTCTCTCCGATTCTAAATTCATTTTCAGTTTTACTTGCTGTCTGATCAACGACAACGGTGCCAAACACTGACACCGACATTGCGTACCTCACTGGATCTTGTTGAAGCTGTGATTAATTGGCTTTTGTGCGCATTGTTTGTTTCGCTTAATTTCACTGAATAATTCAAACACATCGAATCGTTTTTATGAGAAATGGGCGTTTTTAAGCTTACAAGCACCGTCAGCCTTTACCAACAACAACAGCAACAATGGGAAACGAAAAAACCAACAGCATCTGTCTATCTCTTCAACTGCCTGTCTCACTGTCAGCTCGTATCGACCTGTCATAACAACCTTCCCACTGCCACATGCTTGACTCTATTGACAGTCATTCTGGTAATGCGTATCCAAATGTTCCAACATAAAGTGTCACTTAGCGCAAATGTTAGCAAACATTTGAAGTAAACGATTTTTTAAGGGTGTAAATTAAAAAATTTAAATTTAAATTTTTTTAATTACTTACGTTCGTCTAGTGCCTTATTTGTTAAGATCGAAATGTTATAAAATGTTTTACATATTACTGTGGGAAATGACGTAAGCAATGGTGAAGATTTGGACATAAATGTTTAAAAATAATGGCCATATACTTAGGTATATATTTTGGAGGATATTATTGAATGCATGAATGAATGAATGAAATAACTAAATTTTCCTGCATTAAACTAGTTTAACCACAGCGTGTTGGGCCAAATACTGCACTTTTGCATTAATGTTTGTGCAAGAGGGCGGCCTTCGAGCACTGTTCAGGGCTTACATTATATTGTTGTCAAATACCGGCTTCGATAATCGCCGCCCTTTGGCTTTTAAACCTGGAAAAGTAGTTTGGCTTTAAGCGATTTTGATTAACCAATTCGGCCAAGGCCAAACAAATCTGTCCGGTTTCGGTCTTTAGTTTTGTTTTAGTTCTAGAATATATATTATACATAAGAGTATATTTTGTTTACACAGTCGCGTTCCTTCTGCTCCCTTTTGCAATGGTTTTTTGAAATGGAACAAGTGAAGCCGAAAGGTGCAAATGTTTATGAAAAAAGTAAGACTCAAAGTTCCAAAGCTAATGAAACGATTTTTACAGATACAATGTAATGTAAGCAAGATCATTAAGCAGATTATTACGGGATATTAGAGCTTAAAAAATGTTATCAGAGGTGCCAGATATAACTGCAGATACCTAATGGATCTTAATAAAAGTTTATAGTTTTTTCGAATCTTTGTAATGTAAGTAATTCGTTACACATTATCTTTTACCTATGTATTTGTTCCATACCAGTTAATACTTTTCGATTTGATACCATTCGAGTTTGGTCGGTTTTATAGACGTTTTTGAATACTCTTTGGTGGTTATCTTATATCGCTTTTTTTAATTGTTCGTTACTTTTTGGTTTTATTTGATTTTTATTGATATTTTCTAGCACTTTTCGATTCTCTCCGGCTTTTATAGGCTTATCGTTTTTTTCGATACTTCTTGATATTCTGTAGCTCTTATCTTTTATTTCGAACTTTTGAATTTTCAACTTTCATTAGTTTTATGAATGATTTTCGATGCTATTTTATGCTCCTCAACTATTTCAATGTTTTTCAGTACTATCTGCTACTTTATAGACTTTTACGGTGTTTTTTATGCTTCTCGCGTTTTTTGATGATTTTCGATGTTTTTAATACCATTCGTAACTTTTCGATATAACTCGATGCTTTTGACTGATTGGATGTGTTTCGATTTATTTTCGGCTTATCGAAATTATTCAAAGCTTCCTTACTTTTTCGATAATTTTTTATTCGTAATTTTTTTCCAGTTTTTTGATATTTTTTAACAACACACCGATGTTTAACAATACACCGATTGTTATTGGCTTTTCGAAGTTTTTCAGTAGTCTTGGAATTTCGTCAACTTTTTCGAATTTATAAAATATTTTAAGATAAGATACTTACAGGTGAGTATTACAAGCAACAACCGCTAGTAAAGGGTTTTTCAGTAGGGACGCTACAAAAGTAGACCAATAGGGACATCAAACGACGCCATATTTTTTCCCGCTCTTTTGACATTTCTCTTCAGTAAGGTTTGCCATTTCATCATGAAAAGATATACGATCCAACAACGAGTCGAAATTATTAAAATTTACTACCGAAATTCGGAGTCAGTGACCTCAACTTTAAGAGCGCTACGTCCAATTTATGGTCGTCATAATCGTCCTGTCAGATCAACAATTGAGCGTCTAGTGGAAAAATTTGAATCCACAGGCACAGTACAAATTGTTCCCGTGCCAGTGAGACAAAGAAGTGCCCGTAGTGTCGAGAATATTGCTGCCGATAGCGCATCAATTGAGGAAGACCCAAATCAGTCTCTCACACGTCGTTCTCAAGCGTTGGGCATCTCTGTGACGTCGTTGTGGCGAATTTTGCGAAAAGATCTTGGCCTACATCCTTACAAGATCAAATTGACACAAGAACTGAAGCCGTTTGACCACCAGAATCGTCGTATGTTCGTGAATTGGGCTGAGCAACAACTTGAAAATGATCCGGATTTTCATCGAAAAATCATCTTCAGCGATGAAGCTTATTTCTGGCTGAATGACTTCGTCAATAAGCAAAATATGCGTTATTGGTCAGGCAGCAATCCACACGTACTCCATGAGTCAACATTGCATCCCGAAAAAATTACGGTTTGGTGCGGTTTATGGGCCGGCGGCGTCATTGGGCCGTACTTCTTCCGTGATGATCAAGACCGGCACGTTACTGTGAATGGGAATCGCTACCGCTCAATGATAACCGAATATTTTTGGCCCAACTTGGATGATATGAACTTGGACAATATGTGGTTCCAACAGGACGGCGCCACAAGCCACACAGCGAATGTCACAATCGATTTATTGAAAACCAAGTTTGGTGAACGTGTTATCTCACGAAATGGTCCAGTCAATTGGCCGCCTCGGTCGTGCGATTTGACGCCGTTAGACTATTTCCTGTGGGGCTACGACAAGTCTATGGTCTATGCGAACAAGCCAGCGACGATTGATGAACTTCGTACGAATATCGAACGTGAAATTGCAGCAGTATCGGCCGATCTATGCTTGAAAACTGTCGAAAATTGGGTTCAGCGTCTGAACTTCTGCAGGCGTGCCCATGGTGGCCATGCAAAAGAAATTGAGTTCCTTACATAATGGCATCGAATGTTCTTTTTTAAGAATAAAGAATTTCATTGATATCCCAAACTGTTTTTTTTTATTTAAAAAAACTTTTGTAGCGCTCTTATAGAAAAACCCTTTATATGCTATCATGGCCCCTTTTATATACTTTCTGAAGCCAAACAGTGTGCTTGAACCCATATATTCAACACACTAATACAGATCAAGAATAAAAATGATAAAACATGATTTCAAACCAAAATTATCAAATCAGTTTACTAATGCAAAAATTGGCACTTGTGCATATGTATTAGGGTTGGCAATCCCGGAGCTTTTTTGAGTTTCGGGATTTTCGGGATCGAAGTTTCCAATCCCGGGATCAATCCCGTGATTGATAGTTCTAGTAAATGCATACAGAACTACAAAAAAAAAAAAAAAAAACGAGAAGTTTATACTATTGTATATATAAAATTAAAATTGCTTTATTTCACAGCGTAACAATGAAGAATAAGAATGCAAAATAATAGAAAAAATACTAGCTAAAAAATTGACTTAGAACACTTCAAGTGTTAATACATCTAAATCACATTTACTAAGTTTGACTAGTAGAAGATAGCCACTATTAAAAGGAGAACTATCAATTTTATTTTTACATTTAAAAATTCGTGTACCACATTTTGTACTTGATATTTTATCACCTTATTCAAATGTGACAGTGATTTCATTTAGTGGCACCGAATGGCTCGCTCTCAGTAGACGCACCCATAAGTGTGCTTCAGTTAAGTTGATGTTGATGATTTCAGAAAAAAAGCTTCAGACAAAAGTTTAATTATATCTTAGAACTTAAGTTTTGGTAGGTCTAGGTATGGGTCAAAATTTCAATGTCAAACCAAGGTCGGCTGTGGTTTTTTTTTTCGAAGACAAACCTATATTTTTTGTTGCAGATTTGTATTTTATTATAAGAAATAGATATGTTTTGCTTATGTTGTTTTTCTATTGCATTTTTAGTATTTCCGTTATTGATAAAAATAATTTTAGTCCAAATAGGTCTGTTTGTTAACTGAAAATTTGTATGAATTTGTACAAATTTGTAACAATTGTTACTGGATTGTGTTTGTTAACAAAAAATATCCAGTTACGAGAGAGGCAGTGAGAGAATAAAGTGACAATTTGTTGCGAGAGAGCCTGCTAGTTTTTACTGGATAAAATTTTACCAGCAAACATTTTTCGAAAAGAAAAACATATGATTTTGACAATAGGCAATATTTTTTCATAAATAAAAATGCAAATTGTTTTGAAAAACTTAAATATTTTTTTTTCACTTATCAGCTTGTACGAATTTTTACTGGATTGTATTTGTTTACTTCTATGAAAATTTTTTTCTCTGTGAGCAAATACTTACTTAATCTCTAAAATTTCTTTACTGGATAATTGTTACTGGGAAAGTAAACAAACACACTTAATTTCGCATTTTATCATTTTTCTCATGAACTATCAATTTTCAATACAAATTGCACTTTGTAAAAAATTCTTAAAATTAGTCAAAGTATTAAAAAAGATATTATTTTTTTTGCTATGTGACATTTTTAATAAGAAAATCTTAAACAAAAAATTGCTACAATAAAAAAAAATATTTTTACTCAATTTAAGGTTCAGACACAATTGAAGTGCACTTTGCAGGTTGATGCAATAATGTTTCATGCACATCAAATGTATTGAAAACAATTATTTTGCAGATTTTGTACTTAAATATGTCATATAAAAGAATATTTATTATATAATAAGTATAAAATTTTTTTCTAATCGCGAAAATCCGTGGATTGTCTCTTTGTAATCCCGGGATTACTTTAGCCTATATTTAGAGCAAATCCCGGGATCCCGGGATTGCCACCCCTAATATGTATGTATCTACATAACTGATTTGGCTCAGATGCATAAAGTACCATGTATGGTATGTAGAAAAATAGGTAAAAAAAACTATTCCAGGTGATCGAGTTCTAACTGGATAAACAATAATTTGCCAAACCAAAGTCCAATATACCCAACAATATTTTTTTTTTAAACGTATAATGGAAGTCATCAATATTTAATTTACTAACGAAAATCACTTTTGAAATTTTTCGTAAACGGAAAGTCCGACCACTTCGATAGCTTACAGGGAATTGAAAATAAACATCGGCATTAATATAAAAGCTGATACTGCCATCTTCAAGTTAGAGCAAAACTTAACACGATGCAGGCTGATTGGGTGGACTTAGCTATGATTATAGGCACGTACCATATATGGTACGCTATGCATTTAAGGGTTAAGATGTTTTTCAAACTATTGATTTGATATATAACTTTAATTTCGAATAATTTTACTTATGGTAAGTGTTTCACTTGCACAGTTTCTTTTTTTAGACTGTGCCCTAGGGGCTATTCAGATATTACGTAACGCCTTTCGGGAAATGTTATAGTTTGTGAAAGTTTGGGTTCGAACTTATGTGATTGGTGATAATACAGTGGAGGACGGGATAATGAGAAAACACTGTTAGGTTATATCGACCCCTGTGCGCGAAAATATCGTATGTGCCATTTTTTCGAAATTGACTTTTTGATGCAAATTTAATCTATACCCCACTACGCATCACCTGGTAAAATATTGTAGCTGAAATTCTTATAGTTACGCCAAAAATTGACTGCATATTTTATCATATGTCACACTAGATTATTTGCTTGTGCGCGAAATTATCGTATGTGCCATACAAAAATATATTGTGCATAATTGTTGTTATTATATTCACTACTTCTTTTTTTAAATTAGAAGTAGAATGTGAAGCGTAACTATTGCTCGCGTTATTTAGCCTTTCGTACTCTCTCTATTCGCTTTATCGTTACTTATGTACAGATAAGCAGTTTTTGTGAGTACGCCTATTATAATTTTAGCGATTATGAAAATGGCACTAGAAATAACTATTGTTTTTTGTGGGGTGAGCGGGATGGTAAGCGAGAATGCAATGAAACTTGCACTGCCCTTTATAAAAAGTCTATATTGCGACAGTTGTGCTGGTCAAAACCGCAACAAGACCGTATTAGCTATACTGGCACATTTTTCAAATTCTTCAAACTTCATTGTAAAAATTAAAATTACATATTCACTTCCCGGTCATACCAGTTGATTCTGTGCATAACACAATTGAATATTTTGTACGAAATCGTACGGTTTGGGCGCCCAGTGAATGGCCCACAACTATTCGCAATGCACGCACTAACCTATAGAGATACGCCTGCATTAAAATAAGTCACTCTGAGCTCAAGAACTGGAAGTCACTTGCAGATTTCTTACTACCAAACAAAATTAAACTAGACTCAAATATACTTCGCATAGCTTCATTCAAAAAAAAAATCAAAATCAATTGAACCCATCTATGGATGTTCTGAAAATTCCACTAAAAAAAACCATAAACAACTTTAATTTTACTTTTAAGCTACAAATGTTGAACCATAAGCCTTTCTGTATCTCTCGATAAAATTTAATGATTTGCAAAATCTATGTTTAAAAATAGTATTCCATCAAAATATCACAATGAGTATTTAAATTTAAAACATTCCTCAAGAATGAAAGAATCGTTAAATGAAAGCGACGATGAAGATTGAATTACTTAAACTTAATTATTTTTGAAATTAAAAACATGCTTTTGTTATGTGTAACTTTTGTTTAATGTTATTTTATACCACTTAACATAATAAAAAGAAACTAAATAAATAAAACCTTAATTTTTTCACATATTTTCACAAAGATTTAAGATCACAAATAACTTTGCGTTTCAATTTATTTCCAATTTAAACTGTTTTTCATGCTATCGTAAGTGCCGTTTCCTGCAAGCACACCTACGAAACGTTGTGAGCGGAACTATCGTATGTGCCAAAAAATATGTTTTTCTCGGAAAATGTACACTTTTCCGCAGGAAAAATTCTGAGTTTTGTTATAATAGTTAATTATCTAAGCACATGGAAAATTTGGTATTGATATTGCCAACCAAAGCACAGAAAAGTAGAAAAAACCCTCTCCTGTAAAATTTGGTTTTTGGCACATACGATAATTTCGCGCACAGGGGTCGATATGTATATGATCAGTCATTTAACACATTACATATATGTTTACGTGGAGTTCGTGGTACTTCTGACTTAACGTTGCTACGGAGCAGTTGGTAACCCCAATTTTCGTAAAAGACGAATTTATAAATTATTTGCTACCAGCATTTTTAACGTTGCGCGCAGGTACTTTTCTTACATATACGACACAAATATTAGGGTTACCAAATATTTTCATGAAATTTCTTTTGTAAATGTATACATTTCAGACATGGAATTCCCGGTCATCGATTAGAAGGATAGCAAAACAAATATTTGCTATATGAGTAGATATTCATTTTTCTTTCCATATACCTGAGCACATACTATTTGTCTTTCACACCTCGCGCTTTTCCACATTAAATAAAAACAGAGTTCTTTTCGAAACGAAATTTAAATAAACACAAGGAGTATCAAAGGTTTTCCGTGTTGTCTTAGGACCTAAAAGATTAGTTCGGTTTACTTAGGGAGTTGCATTCAACACGCAAACACATACGACTATTTGCTGTAGTAAATCCCACCGCGGTAGATGGAATCACGTATTTCAAGCAAATATGGACGCATGTCAGAGTGACAGTTGATCGGGGGAGGGATGAAGAAGCATGAGTGAAGGAGTTATGACATTGACGCAAACTACGTGTCTGTCATTCGCCTAACGTCAGGTAAAAATGCACGGGGAAAAATAAAAATTTAATAGGAATAATAATAAAAATTAAACAAAGGAAGGAAAATAAAAAATGCGATTAAAGAGAGAATGCAAATAAAAACAAAATACGAGAAATGAATTATTTTTATCGTTGCCGTTGCCGTTGTCGTCGACGTCTTTGGTGTTTTATGGGTGGAATGAGACAGTAAAATAAAAAATTAAAAGTAATCATAAAAGGACTCACAAAAAAGGACAAATGCGCCATAAATAACTGTTTAAAATGTTCGCACGCGAATGCAATAATAATAAAGTAGTTGCTGCTGTTGTTGGTATTATTTTTTTATTTTTTTAGCAGCAACAAACATTTAGCGCGTGCTAGATTGTTGCAGTTGGCAGCCGTTAGGTACACCCGTATCCCTTTGTTTTTCTCGTTTTCAGGATCTTGTTAGTCCGCATACGATAAGAGTGCAAAAATAAAAATAAAAAATATTTTATAAAAATAAAACAACTACAACAACAACAGCATAAAAATTATTTATTTGAATGAAACGTGCAAAATTTGCGTTAAAATGTCGAGGGAAATAAAAAAATTTTAATTTCAAAGAAAAATGTGCATCGTTTATTATTTTACTCGTAGCAGGACTCGTCCGTCGTTGATTCAGTGAGCGCAGCATAAAATTGAAAGAATTGAGAAATTCTTGGTGTGAGTGTGTTAGTGTAGTAGAGTGAATGCAAAAAGGAAATTTTCATTTGCAAATCCCTTTTCTTCGTTTCACTTTTCTAACATTTCGGTTTGGTCAGTTGAACACGTCGGGATAAGCAGCACAAACAGGATAAACACAACTAATTGATGGTCACGCAAGGACTTTAACGCTCTTTGTTATCCTTGCTGTGCTTTGTTATTTTCATTGGCACAGCGTTTTCGCTTTATTGCACAAATACACAGCAAATCCTTTGCGCAGCACTAAACGACCTCGACGGGGTAAAACTGACAGCGCTTAATCAGTCAGGTAGACTGTTGCAGAAGCGTGAAGCGTATTATCTAGCACTGTAGGTGCGTAGGACTGATATCGCATAAGTTTTGGAACTTGCAGCAGGTGCGATAGAGTCAGTGGGATGCTGGAGACCTATGTAAGTCTGGCAGCACAGGGGTGCAATTTCATACTATCAGACAAATTGAAGGTTATGGAATATTTTAAATTTTCTCATGCCAATAATTGTAGTTGAGAAAATCAGTCAAATTGTCAGCGTTATCGATACATGGCATCTCTATGCACGCTGCAACCTATGCCTGAATCGTTTGGCTTATGTCATGTCAATTGCTGTTATTTCAGTTGCATGCAGTACATTTTTGATTAGCAAATTCTTAGAATAAAAACTAAAAGTTGACACGCAGAATCTCTGCAGACTTGAAGCCCAATCCATTTATGTGCTCATGCGCAGCCTTGAATGAGGGAACTTTTAGCTATTAGTCTGCTCATATCATTCGCTTCAATCAGACTATTTTGACTTGAAATGTTCGTTTAAAATGCAGCTGCAGCAATTATTTGCCTATTAGTAATGACAAAAATTATTGGTCCAATGTTTTTTGCATTTCAGTGATGTTGTCGCAGACGACATGCAAAATTGTGACAGATTTTATATGCACGAACTGCGACTATATAGGGAAGCCAAGCCAAGTTGTAAAAAGTGCTGCCAAACGGCAGTCAACATCAATTTACAATTTGAAGGCTTAGTTGAGCACATTTTCTGGTGAATTCCTGTACTTATGCTTTAGTCATTACGGTTATTCCATTAACAGTGATACTACTCTACAACATACTTTTCCAGTAAATGAGCAAAAACTGTTTTTTGATGCATTTAACGGCAGGTAGGCCATTGAGACCAAATCAGGGTAGAGTAGAAATACCATACGACAAACTTTAAGCTCTTATCAAGAATTTCCCAAAAAGTTCAAGCACTATTGGGAAGAATTGGCATTGTTAAGCTGAAAGACTGGGCTAGAATCGCATTTGCAAGAATATCAAAATCAAAAAAAAAAAAAAAAAAAAAAGCCAATGGGAATGCTTCCAAAATATAATTTGCATGGCGGTGAGAGAAATTAATGCCAAAACCCTTAATGCGGTGTTGGGCTAAATAATAGATGTTATTGTTTTGGATAGAAATCGATGCAACTACATATGTAGAAATCAGATAATTTCTTTCAGAGTTTTACTTTAATTAGTTAAAAATAATGATATCAAATATTTGATGCATTGATTTCAACGTAGAGATTTTATAAAATAATTTGGACCAATTTACATGAGAAATATTTAAAACGAAACACAATTAAAAACGAAATCCCAAAAATTCAAAAAATATACTCGTAATTTGGAAATTTTATTGCTACCAGGCTTGTACCCTTATGACATTTTTTGATACTGACTATATTTATTGAAAAGTCACGAAGTAAGCAGTTATTCCTTGTAAGTCTGTACCCCTTGTGTTAACCTCATTTAATCTGTTACTCTGGTTATGGCCTCTTGTGGAAACTCTTTACAAGGCCAAGCCTGGAGTGCTGGTGCTGTGAACGATAAGCCGCAATAAGTCGATTATAACGAAATGCAACGAAATGAATGAAGTGTCCTCAAAACATCAGTCAATGGCCGCTATCAAAGGACAGGCGTCGATGTAAATAAAATAATTTTTTTTTGGATTATGTATATGAAAAAGAAAATTTTTCATTTTCTCTTATTGCTGACAACGATAGACAGATAGAAAATTTCCATTTCATTGCGTTAAGCCTCAAAGAGGACCAACTGATGTGAACTTCAAATGTTGAAAATAATATTTTATGCAAGAATTCATTTAAGTCAAACCGATAAATGTTGAAAAAATTTAAAATTCAAATTGGACCATGTTTGATAACAAAAGTGCCGTGTACAGTAACTAACATGAAATGTATATTATAATTAAAATTTTCTTGTTGAATAATAGATAGTTATTTACCTAACTATATCTTCATGTTGTCGCTATTTTTGTATCAAAAAAGTTACACCGTAACTCATATAAAAGATCCGTTCTTTGTTTTTGGACAATTTTTTTGATAAAAAGTGAGATCATGTCAAAACGTTGCAGGTGCCACGAGTGTTTCACTAATTTTTAGAACTAGCTAAAACATATGCGTATCTGGGGTGCCATTTAACAATACTGCACATTTTTATTTCTTACCCTGTCAGGGCTGCCACGTTCGAAAGAAGGGATTCCCAACCATTCCAAAATAAAATAATATATCCTTAAAATGGTAATAAGTACAATTTTTTTGGGAAACAACTTGATGACCTATTTTCCTGTTCATTAAAAACAAATTTAAGTATATGTAACAAAACTTACTTACTTACTTAGATGGCCATAACAACCCGTTGTCAGGTTACGGCCGACCTCATTAGCTCTCGCCAGGCGCCTCTGTTTTGCGCGCGCTTTCTCCAATCGTTAATGCCAAGCGCGGTTAGGGCTTCCTCAGCTTGGTCTATCCACCGGAGGCATGGTCTCCTTCTTCGTCGTTGACCGGGGACCTTCCCTTCGAATACCTTTTTCGCTGGAGTTTCTTTATCCATACGATGGACATGACCCAGCCAGCGTAGTCGCTGTATTGTTATACGCTTAACTATGTCAATTTCGGCGTAGAGCTCTTACAGCTCGTGGTTCATTCGAATGCGATAGTTGTCGCCAACTCGAACAGGACCAAAGATTTTGCGGAGAACTTTCCTCTCGAACACCCCAAGAGCGGCTGCGTCTGTTGTCGAAACCACCCATGCCTCAGCGCCATAAAGAAGCACAGGTAGAATGAGCGTCTTGTTGAGTGTTAGCTTTGTCGATCGAGAGAGAGCTCTGCAACGTAATTGCTTACTGAGACCGTAGTAGCACCTATTAGCAATTGTTATTCTCCGCTTAATCACCAGACTGACATCATTGTTGCTGGTTACGGCAGTGCCAATGTAACAATAACCATCATAAAATTTTAGGCTTGGCCGTGCAAAACTCGGCCACTTGACAAGTAAACAAAAGTATAACGAAAAATATTGTCAAATTTTGATAAATATTATTTTCAGGTAGTATTTCAAATCACTTGCATCACTTAAATTTTTTTTAAAGGCATTACCGATATAAGAGGCGGGTAATTAATTTAAGATAATGCATTAATCATCTTAGCCAGAATAATGGATAATGCAAAAAATTTGCTTAAATTATAATGAATATAATACAAATAATGGAAAATATTTAAAGTATTGCATTCTTTATTACAGAGTTCGAAAAAAGTTTCGCTTACCTCATACGCTATCAACTAGTGAGCCAAGGAAGCACTGACGAAAAAAGTTTTACTGGATTAATCGATGGAGAAAGCTCGACATAAACAGAGGCCCACCAAAAGCCAGTTTCGGAAAAAACTTTATTGCACCAATCGATTAAGAGAGATCCGAAATAAAAATGCCAAACATATTTTGAGCGAACCCATGGGAAAATGTCTGAGGAAATTATCAGGCATATTTTTCAAAAAGTTGAGCTCATAAAATTATATACCATACCTATGCAACGATATGAATCAAGACTCATTTAAAATTTTGAGGATAAGGTTTTTGTACGGAGGGGCACAGGATCTAATCGTCCGGTAAATAAGTTTTTCCCAATTGGCAATCACCTTTGCAAAGTACTTATAGATGACAAACTTTTTTTATTCAATAGGTGGAGTATATAACTTCGTATATGTATGTAGTTTTTAGTACGTTTCGTTTTTTTGCAAACACACATTTACAAATTACCTTTTTTTATGCACAGGGGCACTACTCTGCAATGCGATGCGAAAGCAATGTGATACGCTACTTTAAAATTCAATGAATCACATTGATTTCGCATCGTTTTACAGAGTAGGGCCGCGGATTATTCCAAGCATAACTAATTTTATTGTGAAAATGAAAATTGGAGTAAATCTCCTCAAATATACAGTTCTGAGCAACAGTATGCTTGGAAAAAGAGCCTCAATTAATGATACAAAAGTGAGATCACATATAAGAAATGGAAAATTTAAATGATACATTCCATTTTGCATCTATTTTTTTTTTTGACTGATATCACTGAATTACACATGATAACACTTTTAAATCAAAAACTATTCAACAAACGAAACATTTTTATTTTATAGACGCTAAAACTTAATATTATACGAAATTAAAATTTTGGGAAATCCAAACGATATTGAGTATTTATAGAAATGTAGCAGAATGAATTTGGTCCCAAACGATCAAGATGAAATAAATTTTTAGCCGGTTGGCTTAATATTGTTTGGTCGTAGGGGATCAAATTCATGTCTTTTTCAAATGGCTGTAACTTTGCGAGGAAACATCGCAGATGACCACTTGAAAGCTCATTTTAAAGAGAAAGAACGTTACTAAATGATGTTATTATTAAAAATAAGCTGGAAGTAGTAGTATCACAGATGGCTGGCAAGGTTGAAACAAAAATTTAAATATTTTTTTTTGGAAAAAAAATTCTCCTCACCTCAAATGCTTCTAAGTGCGCTTTAAACTCATATCATCTCTTTCTTATATTAGTACAAGTCCAAAATAAAATTTTAAGCGAAAAAAAGTGGGGTTTTTCAGAAAATTAGATTTGCTTTTTCTCATAAAAATCGCTATAACTCTGCCAATTTTTAACAATTTCGAAATTTTTTTAAAGATTAAGAAGTTCTATAAGAATCAAAAGACAAAAGTTAATTATTTTGATTTGGATGGAAATGCCGCTTTTTTGAAACAGTTTTCAGCCTTAAATGGGTATAACTTAAAATGGCCATAGCTTCAAAAAAAATTTTTTTTAATCAAATCGGAGAAATATGGGTCCCCTTATATCCTTTGAAAAACAACATATTTAATCGGCAACCAATACCGTAACATGAAATAATCCGCGTGCATGGTTTGAGATGGATTTGGTCTACAATCCGACATCTTTCCTTCATAATATGTGTTTATATACATACATATAATCCTATATGTATTTATTGTGTGTGGCCTAAAAAGTGCCACTAAAACTCCAACTCATCATGAGTTGCATCAGTGAACAGCGATAAATTCCAACTTAAATTCTATTAACAGAAAGTGGAACAAATTACAATGAAAATCATTGCTGTCAGCCAAAAGATTTTGAGATTTTTCTGTGAAGTTAAACAACAATTCCAATAGGATGAATAAAGTTGTGGGCGATATAAAGAAAGGATTTTGGTGGTCTGCTCTGTACCTACAAACAAAGAGATAAAAATCAATTGTTGTTTTGTCACAAAACTGCAGACTTTATTTTGTATTTTCGTCGTTAAGGCTTATTGTTATTACCCGTGTCTGCGGGGCTTCTTTGGCTGCTGAATTTATATGCATCATGTCAGAGTTTCCGAAACTACATTACTTATAATGAGCTAATTATAGGGCATGAATATTCCAGTTCCCAGCCAAAGAGACATGTGAACCAATTAAAATACAATTAAAGTGCTAAATTGTTGGTCTGTTGTACGTCACTGCAATTTCTGCGTTCCGTCGGCCGTACTTACTGCACTGCTCTGTGGAACAAGAAATTTGAAATAAAAGCATAGCAAGTCCATGCAGCCGGAGGATAGCAAGCGAATTGGACGTGGGACTGCTCGCTTCAAAATTGGCTTAGTATTATTATTGTTGCTGGCAAGTTGTAGTTGCTTTGATTTTGAATAACGAAATGTTTGAGGAAACCATTTGTGTTGTTATTGGCTAAAAAATGGTGCTACGTATGTGAATCCCAAGCAGAGGATAAATACATGCGGCTTGGCCCTATTGTTGTGAAAATCTAGCTACATGCTTCCTGACCACATGGGGATGATGAATATAAGCACACGCGCTGTGCGAGGATGTGATATTCCCTTGAGTTAGAATTTTTAAAATGATTTTTTTTCTTCGTAGTGATCATTGATCATGCAAAAAGTGATGAATGTGTCCGCAATGTTTTGTTGCTAGTATTTGCTGTAGTTGTTTGTAAACGAAACCTACCATTATTTTATTGCAGCTCAAAAGGATAATTACGCTTTAATAGATGACGTTTACGCTATCATCATCTACAAGAAAGAAACAAGCAGAAGAGCACTTTTCACTTGGCATAGTAAAGTATCTCGCAGTAACCACCTTTAGAAGTCTATACTGAGACACTGAGTGCTGCAAAGTGAATTAATTTAAATTGAAACTCGTACGAAATGGTCCGCATGCTGCTTCGAAGTCTTGTGGAGTTTTAATATCCTTCACATTTTTTTCCATTTTAAAGCTTTGAGCTTGGCTTATATCTGTCTTAGTTTCTTTAAATTATACTTTAATTTTTTTTGGCTTGAAAAAAATAAAACATTGAATTTCAAAACTTTGCTATTAAATATTTTATCAAAAAAAATTCCGAACAGTCTTATGCCCAACAGAGCTATATTGCTGTATAAATAGTTCCTGAAAGTCTCAAATATGCATTCTTAGGTAGGCGAAACTTCTTTATTTCATTTGACTTTTGAATTCAAAAATAATCTCGCGACAGAAAACATAATTTACCAATGTAATAATTTCAATGTTGGTCCGGCGACTAAGAAAAATGATTTGATTGATTTTTTTTTGTGAAGGTGAGAAACTTTTAGTGCGTGTGGCAGCATCAAATGAGGGCTGAATTTTATACCAACATGGAGCTAAGACTTTGCCCATTATAAATATTTTTGTTGGCCGGACAATACATTCGTCAGTTCAATAAGTCAGTACATATGTATGTACATGCATATGTCTATTTGTAATCAAACTGAAGGTAAACAATATCACTTGTTCATTGCATAAATTGAAGAACAGAAAATTTTCCACAGAAAAAGAGCAATGTTCCCTTTATAGCTCATATATTTTGAACAGGCAGAAGAAGAGATAACTGCCAAAAAGTTAGACAACAGAAAAAAAGTTAGGCAGCAGAAAGTAATGGCAAATAAGAAGTTGCAGTGTATTTCTTTTGCATTTTTTGAATGTACGGAACCATAGTAACTTTTGTGTTTTTTAAAGTGTGAAGGAATTGACAAAAGTGCAACTGTACAGAAAATCTCATATGTGGTCTCAATAGAAAAATTATATTTGATTTTATTTAATTAACTTCTGGCGTGTTTTTGTCATCGCCGTAATCATATTTCACATCTGAATCGTTTTCGATTACTATAACTTCGAGTTATTAATTAATATTTGTTTTTCTTGTGATCTTCAAAAAAAAGTTTAAGTTTTGACCATTTTTTGTCATTTTAAGTTACATTTTCATGTCGGCAGAAGTACATTCGGCACCGAAAGAGTACATTTGAACTCTCCATTCAGTATATTTTAACAAAGTCCAAATGCAATATTTGGTTTTGTTTAAAAACATTTTTAGAACATTCAAGGCATAAGAATTCCTTTCACCGTTTCAATTTGCGATCAAATTTGTCGTTTCTGTCAAGCAAAAAATGCATCAAGGCAGAACTTTGTCGATCCTCCACTTTTTGTTTTTGTCATCGATGCAGATGTGTCTAACGAACCGTTTGTACCATTGCAATTCCACAAACTGCCATTGCTCATATGATTTTTGCCACTTTGGTCTATTATGTTAGACATTTTGTGAGGAAAAACTAGTTCACTATTTCAACTACATAAGGAGTAACCAACGAAAATAATAATAGATATTAGCGTTAGGTTCGGTTTTTAGGATGAAGGTCAAAGTCAGATTTTCTTCAACAAAGGCTTTATGTTGAATAGTATCACATAAAAAGATTTTGACTAAAGAAATTCGTTTTCATGATATTCAAGGTATATTTTGAAACAATTGTTATTCAAATTTAAGTTTTTTCTAGTAAAGTTTTTATTTTTTTCTGCAAAATTATAATAGTTTGTTCTCACGGCTAGTAAAACGAACTACTTAAACTTGTTACTTTTGAAGTAAGTTTTTCATTAAGCAAAATTCTAATGTACTGTTCAAATCATGTAACGAAAAGGGTATATTTGAATGTGCTGACATTTAACGATTGAGTCGACGATCCATTAAAATCAATTATGCCCATCATGATACACAGTCATGGCAGTTTTTCACCAGACGCATAGCGTGCATCTATTGCATTTGAAATGAGTTATGGGTTTCAAATTGGGGCTGGCACGGGTCAGCAGAGTTCTCTTCTTTTGAGTGTCACACTCGATTGATGGCACTGATAAAGTGTCGCCAGTGCCAGAGTGTTGGAGCTGTTAGATATAATTTTATTGTTTCTTACATACATATGAATGTAGCCGAAATATGTAGGAATCTTTTTACGTGCATTTTTTATTTCATTCAAGCTCATATCTTTGATAGACATTTTACAGTCACTTGAATTGAAACTGGTAAAAATGCTTATCCATAAATTTAAATTTCTAAATATGTACACAGGTAAAAAATACTATAATAGAGATATATTACATAAGCACTCGCTATTGCATTGCGTTTCTAACAATCATACTTCCTTCCATGTAACAACATATTTCAATGATATTTATTTTTTTAGTTTTCACTTATAGATTTTATGGTTTATTGCAATGTTTTGTAGATTCGTTTTGTTATACCTGAAATTCACGCTGAGTTTTTGTTGAAAAAAAAAAAAAATCATTCAGCATACGATACTAAGTATTTTGAATGAACTTCCGCCTCAATTTTAAATTGTTTTGGAATTTACGGCACTTTTATGCTTCACAGTTAACCGGAATTTCCAAGTATATTGAAGACAAACGCATTGCAGGATGCCTTCACACGTGTGAAATTTGATAGGGATGAAATAGGAATGAGGCGTGAAAAATTCAATTTCAATGCTGAAAATTTGTTTTGATCCGACGAACTCTGGACTTTAGTCCTTGCCAACGAATTTGCAAAAAAATTTTCGGAAGTTAAATATTTACAATATCAGATTTATAAATAGTAAGTACAGCTGCTCAAAGGATTTACGAAAAGACGAAGTAGAAAAACTGGCAATCAAATCAAAAATTATGTGGGTTCTAACGACAACTCTAATTGTCACTTTAGACTGGGCAATGGGTACATTTTACATTTTCAAGTTCGTCGTCGTACTGACAAGTAATTTAATGCGGGTGGTAATACCGCAACGGAATGGGAATCAGACACGATGGCAGTTAATTTAAATCTCGCTTACAACAATTCTAAATTATTAACATATTTAAAAATTTCCAACAATCACTCTATGGAGAAATTTCGAAAGAAAAAGAGAATGGTAAATTAAATTTAAGTTTTGTCATTTCGAATTACTTGAAATACACCGCAGAATTACTTCAGTTGAACGGTTGAGAATCGACAGAGCAATGCGGGCTGACGCGTTGTTTGATACACAGAAAAGTCACACAATATTAAAAGTATCGATATGGTTTGAATGTTTGATTACCAAACATAAGTATAGAAATATGAATGAAATTTCAATCAGAAAAATTTGAAGTTTCAAAACAGTACTGTGCTTATTTGCTATTCTTCGTCAAGCACTCCTAGTAACCTGCTATGGCCAATTTACTGCTAAGTAAGCTTTGTGCTCTAAGGTTTTAATATGATGTTTAATCTTCAGTCAAATCAACTTATGACCAAAAATGTCCTCACTACATATGTTTTGGGGATAAGGTGGTACGCCTGAAATAATTTCAACAGCATCATCTCCTGAGTTAAGGTTTCAGTCAATTTGAAAGTTTTCCAAACAATAATATATCGATATTTCACAGGCATTATGTTTCATCACTAGAATAAATTTGAATGAGAAAACTCAATGAAATCAAAACTGATGCTGATTAGCGGCGACCAATGTTTGCGGCCTTGTTACCAAATTTTGAACGTTAATTGGCTTTGATTGTTTTTAACATTGTAAACGCAAATTTTGACATTAACATGTGGGTCATTAAAGTGAACTCATAACCCTTTTCTCAGTTTTGGCAGCTTCGTGAGAAATTTTCATCTACTATTTTGTTCCACTGAAAGGATATCAAATAGCAAATATTTTACAGTTGACACCCTCCGAAACTGAATGTTGTTGCTGTTGTGCTCTTTGCTGAAAGATTTCGTATTGTCTTTCACATTTTTAAAACCCCTCCCTTAAGATATGGCAATTTAATTTTTTATTTCTCTTAATCTCTCATATACCAATTGATGCCGATGTACCATATTTTTTTGTTGAATTTCAAATTGTTTGTTTGTCTACTTATTGATGGTTTTATGTTAATGCTGTTCTTAATAGGAATAGTTACGCAAGTTTGGTATCGATACTTGAAAAGTTTGGAAATTATTCTGTGTATAAGATAAGGATTATTTCGTTAATAAAGTGAAAAAATTTTCAGTCATGGTCTCCGACATGACATTAACATTTTATTAAAAAGAGAGATTGAAAAATTTATTTTCAAAAAAAACCGCAGACTACTTTGAGGGCACCAATCGTTTGCGGGCGGTTTATTGGCATGAACCTGCAACTTAAGGAAACCCCACAAGAAAAAATCTAACGGGATCAAATCGAACAATGGGCGCTAGCTTTCATTGTTGCCACTAGAGAACATCTATTGCCATAATAAAGTTTTATTATTAGCACGTGTAACTTGCTATGATGATTTGTCTCTAGCGACTAACAAATATTAAAAGCAACTGATAAATAACATGGCTACCATAAATTGACAACATAAACCCGATCCTATTGAAAAACGCTATCGATATTGGCTGTAAAAGAAAAAAAAACTGTTTCTGAAACAAAGTCAAACACTGAAGTTGTGGTTACTTTTTACCATTAAATATGGTGGCATTTGAATCATAAGAGTAACCCCTTTTGAATACTACATATAAACAAACAAATCGATCAGGGTTACCGAGAAGCAATTCTCGGCATTATCAAAAAAAAAATCAAAAAATGCTCCCTATAGTGGTAAAAAGTAGATTTTTTTTTTGGGAAAACTTAAAAATTTTTTTTCTTGCTCGTTAAAAAAATGTAAGTGCAGATATCAAAAATCCTATCAACGCGTTTTTCAGAAGTTTCTCAATTCCCACAAGACACCCGGCTTTTATATGCAAGTCTAGGCTTGGCCGGGTCAAAAGCGGCCACTTGGAAACCCTGGTTACAGTAAACTAAGTGAGGGTATTCCTGAAAACGCGAAAAAGCCTCGAAAACTGCGTAAACTGCGAAAACTGAGCACATTTTCGAGCCTCGAAAATAATTTGTATGAAGACAATTTTGCTCAACTCTCGAAAACTTTCGAGGCAAATTAGTTGATCAAGTAGCCTCGAAAAGTCGGAAAGTGAATCAGTGTTGCCGTTTGTCGAAACGGCATAAGTAAATTGTTTATAGTTTTTTCTTCAATAAATTGAATCAATTTATTTTATTCACTATTTTGCGGCATTTTAAGAATTCTATTTTATTTGACAAAGAATTTGATGAAAAATTTAATTATTTTTCAACAAAATTAGCCATAACTGAAATAGTGGACGTTTTGACTAAAACACTGCAGCACGGCAGCACTGATCGAACTGCCAAATTGCCATTGCTCAATCATTTACGCGTTTGCATTGATAGGGGTGTTCCCGAAAGCAAGCTCGAAAACTTTAGCGTTTTCGCGCTTTTCGAGTTTTCGCGTTTGGGAGCGTTCAAGTATTACGTAACGCAATTTGTAAAACGATACGATGCGGTACAGAGGCGGGAGGAGGTGTCGAACAACGGGTGATTTGAAATTAAGTGTGCATAATGAAACGATTTCTAGATTAGCTACAGCAATAAATATTATATTTATTGTATAAATAAATAACAGCCCATTACTTTCATATATTTTTAAAAATTACGTTACGTAATATTTGAACAACCCCTTTAGAGGAATACCCTTGTTGTTTTTACGATATTGATATGAAGACTCCCTAATATTAATGAACTCTTGCCTGACATAGAATATCATTTCGGAGTTGATAATAAATCTGTTTTCAATGAAACCAAATAGTATCGATACTTTTACAGTGTGATAATGATGGTTGTTTCTTTTAACTGCAAGCGACTTGAATACATCGGATACGAATCATCGCTGTTGCTGTCCAATAACTTGTTTCTCTACCAGTGGTACACGTCCAATAGCTTCGGATCGGCTTTTTTGTTCTGTATTATGTTGGCTTAGTAATAATAAAAATGGAAATATCCTTGCAAGTCGTTCAACAAATACGCATACGTGTGTGCGAATAGCAGGACAAATTGTCGGGACACTTTCTTTGTCTATTTTCAATGGTTTGACATTAATTTGCAGCTGCACACGGAGTCGGAGACAATTTAAAATATTTGATTGATTTTATTGTTGGTATGAAATCTTTTATCATAATGAGACAGTTTATGGGACCAAAATGAGGCTTCGGTTCATGCCGGATTATCCTTAATTTTCTATTCAGTTACAACGATGATTAATTGCATCTGCACACGAATATCCAACAAAGGTGTTGAATGTTTGTAAATTTTTCGTTTCCATAAAATTTTAAATTCTTCGTGTCCTGAGTATTTATGAAATCAGAAATGCAAATAAAAGAAATTGTAATGACGGTGCGACGGTTAGTCTCTTTCCAGCAAGTCCGTATCGCAACAGCACTGACAGTAAAAACAGTCCATCGAGCTGCAGGGAAGAAGGCATAACAGTAAATGCATCAAGAGTGAACCGGCAGATTAACACAGATGCGCTCTGGTCGGGCGAAACGCAAAAAGAAAATATAATAAACGCAAATGTCTGAGATTTTCATTTGTCTTGACATCTGTGGCAAAAAAAAGCGTATGAAAATGGAAACAAGAAAAAGTTGGAGCTCAAGTCCACGTCCTCGCTTTCAAGAATGACATTAAATGAAACGCTTTTTATTTGTGTCCTATTTCGTTGCTAGAAGTTGGAAGTTTTGTACAGCTGAGCTTTGGATATTTCTCTGACTTTTTTAGGTCCATTCTTCCTGTTTGACAGTGTTTTTGTTATTGCGGTTGTTAATGCCAACATTGTGTAATTTACTAAGCTTTAAGAAAAACTTGTTAAGCAAAACGCAACACAAATACTTCCTGCTCATAAATCAAATAAAAATATTGCTCTAACTCAAATTACCAGATAACAAGAAATTAATTTTAAAAGAGTTTTGAGTTTAAGGCTCCTATTGCGGTTGTCGATTTACAATAGATAAACACTTTTTTTCTATTAGCGATTTTGTTTGGTATTGTGTTTATCGATCACAATCGCTGGCTGTTCTATCATTTTGTTTTGAAAGATACAATTTTTTTTTATTTTAGTAGATATTTCTATATTCTTTAAATTTTTCACACAAAATATTTCAAACTGAATGAAACTAAACGGCTGTCTCAAGAAAAATAATTAGGCCCCTATTGCGGTTGTCGATTTGCGATAAAATCGATAGCCATCGATTTAATAGAAACGATGCCATTTTGATATTACGAAATTCAATAGAAAAAATTGCGTCACTGTGACTTGAAATATTATTATTTTTCTTGAGACAGCCGTTTAGTTTTATTCAGTTTGAAATATTTTATGTGAAAAATTTAAAAAATAAAGAAATATCTACTTAAATAAAAAAAAAATCTTATCTATCAAAACAAAATGATGGAACAGCCAGCGATTGTGATCGATAAACACAATACCAAACAAAATCGCTAATAGAAAAAAAGCGTTTTTCTATTGTAAATCGACAACCGCAATAGGGGCCAATATTTCAAGTCACAATGACGTAATTTTTTCTATTGAGTTTCGTAATACCAAAATGGCATAGTTTCTATTAAATCGATGGGTATCGATTTTATCGCAAATCGAGTTGCACTTCAATTTTGAAGAATTTTTTAAAAATAAGAGATTCAATTTATAAAATAATTCTCATTTCATACATATCAACTTCCTTTATTTTTCATTAGTTTTGAAAAGTTTTAAATTTCACTTATGTCCAAATTAATTATGGTAAATTGTCATTTACTGAAGAAAAATAAAAAAACTAGTTAAATCGAAGACCTCAAAGTCCAATTCCTTCCAATGCCCCATACTTATACTTCAACATAAAAAATGAAAAAGTTTTAAGTCTTTAATATTTCAACAATACAATTTAAGGTTTTTAGAGTTTTTCGACTGCTGAACAATTTATAATACAAGGGAGAGAAATGAAAAAATTGTTGCTGTCGCAATTAATCTGATGGTATTGTATAACGTTTGAAGCGTTAAACGGCGTTTATGAGTTTTTGCTAAGAAATGCACATGCCCAGTTTTTGGTAGTTACATAATTATGTTAGTTCTCATTCGTGTACAGATTTAAATGGAATTTCTATATTAAACACTATCATGAATAAACAATCCTTCGGAATTTTTCTCCAATTCCCAGTTTTGCAATCGTGGAAGATTTTTGGGGAATGGGAAAAAATTCCCTGGAAAGTGAGATATCGGCAATAATTTTTGAGGGAAAATTTTTAATGTTTCTCGCAAATTCTTTTCTCTAATTTTGTAGCAAGGAGCCTAATGAGGAAAAAGGCAATGTTAAGCTCGAGAGTTGCGCACAATGGAAAGAAAATAAATTTCATTTTCGTAAATACCAGCAATGGCATCAAGTTAAACATTAACGAAATCAGCATAAATTGTAGAATTTTTCATTGCATTACCAGTTTTTAAAAATACCAACCCATATTAATGTATAGCACAGTTGAAACAACATTGCCCCCAAGCAAGATTGAGATTAAATCAAAGTATCTGCTTAGGACATTATTCAGAAGTTGAGTCTTGTTACATTTCTACTCAAATGACATCTTCATTTTTTATTGTTGTTATTAGACGGTTTGCGGGTTGAGCCATGATGCCAACCACTAATGATATTGTTAACTGAAAAGTTTCTGTTTTTACTGTGATTGCTATGAATCAGAGGATAGTCGATGGTTTCTTTGTCATTTAGTTTGCCACTAAGAGCTGAATGGGGGCTGGTAGTTTGAGTACTTATGGCCACCTGGCAGAAGCTTTCCACATCGTTTTTTGAGTGTGGTGACTGCTGGCTGTTGTGGTCGGCAAATGATGGTTTCTTTAGAGCGACTCGAATTCATCTCACAAATGACAATCGTTTGTTATTTGACGACTTAACTCTGTTTGCATGCAACTCATTCACTTTAGTTCCGTTCTGTCTTACTGCCTGTTTTGGCGTCCATGGGGAGTCTACGAGTTCTTGCCGTTACGTCGTTTGTGTCTTAAGCTGCATTTGTTTCTTCAAGGATTTTGTCATTTTTTTATGATTTTATTTTTCATTTTTGTTTAAGTTTACTTTCCGGCATTTGTTTTGCTTTTGGGGAATCGTCCTGCGGTTTGATTGTTGTTGTCTTTCAATTAGAGTTTTTCAAATTATTATTCATTTGTTGTCCTTGTTTTAACTCTGCTGCTATTTTCAATGTTTGTCTTGAGCATTTGAAATCGGATTTGTAGGTTTTGAGTAAAAGTTTGGCGTTTCATTTTTGCCGTGGTCCTTAATGTCCTTACTGTCTTTTTTGGTATTCATTTTGCTTCGTTTCAACTTAAAATTAATTAGCTGTAGCCACAAGCAAACTTTTGACAGGTGATTACAGTTGCCTTTGATTGAAAAGAGACGCCGGTACTATTGTTATATTAGCTGGTCTTGCAAGAAGCTTGAGCGGAATGGGGTGGTGAAAAGTTTTTCCTTTCGATGAGCTTTAAAATTTATTTAATTCAAAACTTACATCTTAACACTAGGGTGAACATTATGAAAAAAAATTTTCCAAAACGTTAAAATTTAGTGGGCCAAAGTACATAAAAATGTAAAGTGTTGAAATAACTTTGATTTCTTTGTTGAATAGTCGCTAGCAGATAATTATGTATGAAAGAAATTATCGTGCAAATAACTCGAAGGCATTTATAAATCCGTGTTTTTTCAAATCTAGAGTGATATTGCTCATCTATTTCGCCAATTTGTTTTATTATCTCGTTGTTTAGCTCATAAGCCACTGCGGTCTCATTGGAATAGAACTTAACAACCTCAAAGAAAGAAGTCCAAGGGTGCTTAATCGTTTTAATTAAACTTATTCTACCGAAAGTATATTCCCCGTGTGTGTCGTAATAATTCCGAATCTCTTTACCCACATGCAGTGAATCAAAAAAGTTTAGGCACAGCGCCATTTACAAAGTTTATCTGTTAATAACTTTTTTTCCACTTGACTAACATAAATAATTAGGATGTAATTTTTAATAAGGAACATCTTATTAAATTTATTAAAGATATTTTAATTCCATTTTTCTTAGATGTGATGTTATAACAATTACGGAAAATGCATGATTTTCATATCAAAAAAGTTTAGGCACACATATGAAAAATTTAAGCCTTGGTCCAATTTTCGAACATCTAATATTTGGTTTGACCTCCATTAGCTTGAATAACCACTCAAAAAATTTTCAGCCAATTTAAAACACGTCAGGGTATAAATAGGCAAATTATAAATGGAATGACCCATAAGGCAATCTGATCAAGAAGTGTCAAACAGAGTTTTTATTTTAAAACTTGCCTTAACTTGTTTCATCTGATATTCAGACAAAGGAATACTTATGGTGTTAGCCGATGCCGGTTTAAAATTAAATGGTTTTAGCCATAAAATTTCAAAGTAAATTTCTCCGGCATTTCGTGTTATTTTTTTTTTTTTTTTTTTGCAAACTGTGAAAGACTCTTGACATATTGGGTATAAGGAGTTCTGTCAAAACTAAAATGTGTAAAAAGGAAAGGAAATTTAATTTCGTGAATTTCAAAAGATCTCAGAATGATTTTTCTTACACACTAGACTTTGAGTTGTGTGTACCACAGTAACATTTGTTATGTGTATTTACTGTAGAGATTAAAGAATTTATTTTTGTGTCTAAAACTATTTTTTTGAACACATTATGAAATTTTTTGGGATACACTAGGGTGATTCAAATTTTTTTTTTGCTTGAAACAGGTTCAAAAGATGCAGGCACACGAAAAAAAAATTCTGGTGAAATTATAGCTCATAATATTGATATTTACTGGTGGCTCATCGAGCTTTTTTGTTTTCCATACGATTTGTATGGGGAAAAATGCTTGACAAGACATTTGTCTCTATATCTCGTGAAAAAAATGTTAAAAATACGGGACCTAGCCTATTGAAAAGATCATAAAATTTTCTAAACATTTCATAAAAAAAGCTTCTTGCATTTTTTTCGTGAAGCAAGCACTTCGTTAGTTAATTAGCAAACTAAATTGATAAAAAACTCAAAATTGACAAGGCTTTTGTCTCTATATCTCTTGAAAAAAAAAAATTTACATAAACGGGACCTAGCCTATTGGAAAGATCATAAAATTTTCTATAAAAAATCTCTTTGCATTTTTTTCGTGAAGCAAGCGCTTCGTTAGTTAATTAGCAACATAAATTCATTCAATAACACAGCACATGTACTCTTAAGCGATGCTTAAAATCAACATGGATTTCTATTTACTCGCCTTATTGTCGACTGCCGAGATTGAAACAAATTAACTAACGAAGTGCTTGCTTCACGAAAAAAATGCAAGAAGCTTTTTTATAGAAAATTTTATGATCTTTCCAATAGGCTAGGTCCCGTATTTTTAACATTTTTTTTTCACGAGAAATAGAGACAAATGTCTTGTCAAGCATTTTTCCCCATACAAATCGTATGGAAAACAAAAAAGCTCAATGAGCCACCAGTAAATATCAATATTATGAGCTATAATTTTACCAGAATTTTTCTTTCGTGTGCCTGCAACTTTTGAACCTGTTTCAAGCAAAAAAAAGAAAAAAATTTGAATCACCCTAGGGATACACACACACATATGGGGTAAAACACGCGAAAACGCCAGCGAAAAAATTTTTTGGCTCCGATTTGGCTGAAATTTGGCATTATTGTAATATCAATGTCCAGCCATAGAACTGCGTTCAGGAATTTGCCCTAGTATTATTTGTTGTTGAGATACGCGCGTATGAAATTCACGATTTTTGTACTTTTTCAGAATAAGTGTTTTTTTCGAAAATTCATAGCTTACAGCAAACTCTATCAATTAATAATTGGTATACCTACGATTTTAGGTTTTTACTTGTACTTTTCGAAAAAAAATACTGTTTCTGAAAAAAAAAATTCTTCGCAAAAATTTTGCGAATTTAAAATTATTTTTGAATTTTTTTTAAATAAACCATTTTTTTATTTTTTTTTTATTTTTAAAAAAAACTTTGATTTATTCTGCGCTTAATGCCGTACAATTTTTTATGGGGAAAAAATTATTTATATTTTTTTTTAATTTAAAAAAAATTAAAGAGCCAAAATGTTGAAAATTGAAATGAATTTTTGATTTTTTTTTTTTGAAAAATGCATTTCTGAATATTTTTTTGTTTTTCCATTTTTAGGTTTTTACTTGTACTTTTCGAAAAAATACTGTTTTTGAAAAAAAAAAATTTTTCTCAAAAATTTTGCGAATTGAAAAATATTTTTGCACTTTTTTTAAAAAACCCACTTATAAAAATTTTTTTATTTTTTAAAGAAAACTCTAATTTATTTTCGCGGGGAAAAAAGTATTTATATTTTTTTTAAATTTTGAGAAAAATTAAAGAGCTAAATTTTTGGAAATTGAAATGAATTTTTGAATTTTTTTTTGAAAAATCCATTTCAGAATATTTTTCCGGTGAATCTCAGATTACAGCTTGATCCCCAAGCTTCAAAATGATATGCCATAACATGAGGGCAAGTAGTTAATTAAAATGTTTGAGCCGTTAAAACGCGCTGTACTACGCGTTGAAAGGCTACTGCACTGATTTTAAATTTCAGTTTTAGTTTTTAGGTTAACGGCGCTAAAATTTTAATTAACTACTTGCTCTCATGTTATGGCATACCATTTTGAAGCTTGGGGATCAAGCTGTAATCTGAAGTTCACCGGAAAAATATTCTAAAATGGATTTTTCAAAAAAAAATCAAAAATTCATTTCAATTTCCAAAAATTTAGCTCTTTAAAAAAAAAAAATATAAATACTTTTTTCCCCGCGAAAATTTTAACGTCATTTAACGCAGAATAAATCAAAGTTTTTTTTAAAAAAAAAAAAAATTTTTAAATATGGGTTTTTTAAAAAAAATGCAAAAATATTTTTCAATTCGCAAAATTTTTGAGAAAATTTTTTTTTTTCAAAAACAGTATTTTTTTTTCGAAAAGTACAAGTAAAAACCTAAAAATGTAAAAACAAAAAAATATTCAGAAATGCATTTTTCAAAAAAAATTCAAAAATTCATTTCAATTTTCAAAATTTTGGCTCTTTAATTTTTTTTTAAATTAAAAAAAAAATTTAAATAATTTTTTCCCCATAAAAAATATTACGGCATTAAGCGCAGAATAAATCAAAGTTTTTTTTAAAAATAAAAAAAAAAATTTTAAAAAATGGTTTTTTTTAAAAAAAATTCAAAAATAATTTTAAATTCGCAAAATTTTTGCGAAAAAATTTTTTTTTTCAGAAACAGTATTTTTTTCGAAAAGTACAAGTAAAAACCTAAAATCGTAGGTATACCAATTATTAATTGATAGAGTTTGCTGTAAGCTTTCGAAAAAAACACTTATTCTGAAAAAGTACAAAAATCGTGATATTCATACCCGCGTATCTCAACAAGAAATAATACTAGGACAAATTCTTGAACGCAGTTCGATTGCTGGACATTGATATTACAATAATGCCAAATTTCAGCCAAATCGGAGCCAAAAATTTTTTTCGCTGGCGTTTTCGCGTGTTTTACCAAATTTATTTAATTAAAAGTTTAAGAATATTACTCAACAAAAAATTAACGCTCATGAGTAAACTTCATTATTTTTGTTAAGTGCGTTTTATTGAATGAGCTGTGCAATGAACCGGATGTTTTAAAAATAAGCGAGAGCCGGTAAAGTAAACTTCCGTATGATCCGATGAAACAGTGAGCGTTTTCACCAAATTAATTAATATTCAAAATCGTCTTGGATAAGAAATAAAGTTATTGCTCAAAAGAGGTCCATAAAGAAATTCTTCTTATTTATTTTGTTTTCCATTGGCTGTTCAATTTTGTGTTCCACTTTAACGTTCTTCCCGAATCCGGCTCCACTTGGAATTCTGTCAAAGAAGTAAACGTTCCAGTATAGCATCACCCATAAACATCAGCTGATTACTCAAAAGATTCGTGGCGCGCTTAAGGCTCGTTAGTTTTTCTTGTTAAACCCCTAAGTTTTGTAGCAAATCAAATAAATTGCGCGTACTTAATGATAAGCGTCAGAACTTGTTGCGCGTCAGTGCAGAACCGACAGCAACAACATCAACAAAAACAACCGACAGTAGCAACGCACAGTCCACAGATTGCAATGTTGGCCGCAATAACAATAAACCGTGATCGTGATTGACATGTGCAGAAGCGCAAAAATTCCATGGCGCTGCAAAACGTTCAACAACTGCTTATTAAGTTTATACGAGGCTGCCATATTTTAGGGCTAAAATAAAGTCCGTTTACGGAGCTCGTTGTAATTTAGGAAAATTATGAAAATCATTAAGAAACTCAAGACTTGGTGAACGTATCAGCATGTCATGCCTGTAAGTGATCTTAAGTTCAGTTGCGCTGATCAACTGTTTACTTTACACGGCTTATTATTCTTAGCCCACACTACAATAAATTGCAGTAATGCACTGAAGTATAAGATGCAGGTAAACTTCTAACAATGGGTCAAGGTTGGTGAGTTATTTGCTTTTTGTCAAGAGCAATGTTTGCAACACCTCTAGTGCTCTCGCTTTCGATTGACAAGTGCATCATGCAAATTACGCCCACTTTTGCATACGATTTTCACACTGCTGTTAATTTATCCAGTTTGCCGTAAGTTTGTCAATTTCATCAGATTACATGAAACTGATCTTGGCAGTCAATAAAGTCTGCTAGGACTGTTATTAGAATGTCGCATTTTGAGCAATAGATTTCTAATAGTTAAAATAGCTACTAATGATACAAATGCACAAGCAAAAGCCAAAATCATTTGTTTATTTTGAAAGTTTTGTAAATTGATTTTATTTTTTTGCCTAAATTTTATAATGGGGCTTAAAAGTAATTGTCACACATTTTGACCTTCCTATCTCAAACCATGAAACGGCGCGAACAGAGTTTGTGTCCATTTCAACGAAAACTGCCAGGTGCCAAGACTTAGCGTTTTAAGTGTTTTAGTTGTATAGAAGGTGCCATCCTTGCCGTCAAACTACACCTACATTTTGAAAATGCGAACAATAACATCTGAAGTTTTTTTGTGTGGTCCCATGGGGATATATTATAGAATCGGGTTTGAAGGAAATTATCCCAAAATTCCTGCTTCCTGGATAAAACATGTGAACGGCGCAAAATTAACAATTAAAATAGAAAAACCGTAACCAATTGACCTCCTCTGCTAGCTCGGCAGGCTGCCAATCTTGTACCAGAATTTTGAATAATTTTTTCGTATAATGATGGTTCAATTAGTGATAATTGATCGATGTTATTGTCTTTGAGGTATTGAGAAGTTTGAGTACTATCCACCTAATCCTTTTTCTTCAAGAATCCAATGATTTCAATCATATGATCAATTCACCTATGGGGTAAAATACACGAAAACGCCACCTGAAAAAATTTTTGGCTCCGAATTGGCTGTTATTTGGCATTATTGTAGTATCAATGTCCAGCAATAAAATTGCGTTTAGGATTTTGCCCTAATATTATTTGTTGTTCAGATACGCGGATATGAAATTCACGATTTTCGTACTTTTCCAGAATAGTTAAGTGTTTTTTTTTTTCGAAAATTCATAGATGACAAAAAACTGTAATTCTGGAAAAAATTAACGCCTAAGCGTTATATATACACTGGAAGAAAAAAAAAAAATACGTTTCAGGAAAACATCGATTTCTCAAATACTCAAAAATCGATTTCAGCTTTTTTAGGCTCAAAATTTTCCGAACATATAGGAGTACCATCCCTTAAACTTTTATTCATGTTTTTGCACTCTGATTGATTTGACAAGCATTTTAGTAAAGATTTATGAAATTTAAAAATAAAATTTGGATATTCCATTGATACTTTTGTTAATTTTTCGATGTTTTTTTGTAATTTTTATAATACTTTCAAAATTTCGAAATCTACAGCTTTTTTTAAGTTTTAAAAGTTTTTCAATTTTTTTAAGTTTTCTATTTTTTTGAAAGTTTCAAAAATTTAACCCTTCGTTGAATGATTTTCTAGTTTCAAAAACAAAAAATTTTTTTGAATCACATTCCTCAATCCAATCATTGAAAACATTATTAAAAAAAATTTCGGACCTTGGTTTTCCAGAAAAATAGGTGTTTTCCACATGGTGCATATCTGCAACGCCATGCATTAAGAAGGAATTTTATTATTCTAAAAAAATAAAATAATTGTTTAATGTAAAAGAATGCATATTTGGAAATTATTCCAAAAATGCAACACATGACCGGTACTTAGAGCGCGCTCGGACTTCCTTTTTATTTATTTAGAGCTTGATAATAACATTCTTCACTAACTTGTGTGTGCAATTACTGCGGCTAGCAAAGCCGGTCTCGGACGTATTATAATGATCTGCAGCCGAAGGCCGCCATGAAATTGGTGTTGAATATATTGGAGTATGTAAGTCCTGAGCCGCTGAGTAAGATTTCATCCAATTTTTTTTTGGTGCATATTTCGAAATTATAAGTAAATCCGGATATTACACTTATTACAGATTTTTTGTAACTCCACTTATGGGGTTGAGCTGGCATATATTGATTTAGATAATTGCGATTTCTTGTAACACAGATTTCTTCAACCAGAGGTAGACACTCTTTTCTTGGAATGGACAAAAATTTATTTATGAAGTGGATCGAATCTTATGCAGCCCCTCAAGAGTTGGATGTACCCTTGGTACCACTGCATTATGTCAGTTAAAATGAAGAAGTCCTTGAATGTTTTTATACACATTTACGACCAGTGTACCTATTCGATATTGTTGTATTTCCTACAGCAGGACCACAATAATGCCATACATTGGGCACCTGAATAACAAATATAAGCTTTCAGATCATTTCAAGATATTTAGTTATTTCTGAGGATATCATCATCTGATAGTAATTCCGTGATTTTCGATATCGCCTTTATCGGCAATTTCATCCTATTGTCCGATATCAAAATCATCTTCATTGTTGCTCCAAGCTACGAAAACCTTCACCAGAAACCTTCAGACAGAAAGTTAGCCATTCATAAACGTTATGAAATTTTTTTCACGTAAATGCATAGTGTTGCAGATTTGCATCATGTATGAAATGCACGAATAGAACAGATTTCGTACGAAAAGTAGTTCTTATTATAAATAAAAATTGCTTTTTATGATATTACTTACACAAAAAAAAAAATTACTTTCAAGTATAATTTCACTTTTTCATTACTTTTCTTGGTAAAATTTAAGATCAGTTTTTGCGACTTTACAATACTTTGATGTAACTGACTGTGATTTCCGATTCCTTCAAAACGACAACGACAAAAACAATATAATATCTATATAAACGTTGCTTATACATCGTACAACTAATAAAAAATGAATGTTCAAATAAAATTTTATACGTTACAACATGCGAGCAATATAAATGTATGATGCAAATCTGCATCAGTATGCAACGAAAATGGAAAAATTTGAGAAATCGATGTATTCCTGAAACGTATTTTTTTTTTTTTCAGTGTATATATAACGCTTAGGCGATAATTTTTCCAGAATTGCAGTTTTTTGTTATCTACTAGTACACAGCTACCTAAAAATAATATGAAAGCGAATTTGAATATTGTTTGTTTGTTTATATTCATAATTCAAGTTTTTGTGATATTTTCGAGCGGTTCCGAACAGAGTTAAGATATTAATTTTTTTATCAAAACTATTGGTCGGAAAAGTTTTATATAATATTTTTCTATATATTAGATAATGCCTTAACCACTCAAAAAATTTTCAGCCAATTTAAAACACGTCAGGGTATAAATAGCCAAATTATAGATGGAATGACCCACATATTTTGCACACCAATATTTTTCAATTGAATCCACAAAAAACTTCTGATCTTCTCTTCATATCGAGTTTGAAGTTTAATTGCTGTGAACGACGAATTGATATCCTTGGTTTCAGCAACACTTGTGCTAACAGCTGCAATATTTTCACTTGAACGACCATTAACAATGATTAATTCTACTTCCCTGATCTTCAACTGAACCAGTTTATTCAAATTCATTAATGATAAGTTTAATGGTTCGATTTGTCGAAGCATTTACGTAACCCTTCTCATCGAATTTTTCTTCCAAAATTCTGAATAACTTTTATTATATTTAATATTAGTTTTAATAATGAAAACACGTTGTGCACTCGTGTAGTGATACATATTAACTATAAAAGATGTCCTGCTTACACACGAAGTCGATTATAGTTTTCAAGTACCGTGATTGAAATAAATTTATCTTTTGAAAAATTCAAATAATTTGGAATATAATGCAGCTAATTATATTAAGCTTCACATTATAATGGAAACTATTAATTTCAAAACTAAATTAACTAACAACAAATTTAGATGACCTTGATTGGTGACACCGTTTCAGTCCTAAAACAGTAAGTTTATCACACGCTCTCAAGGATATCACATTGCCACTAGAGAATACCGTATCCTGTGCAACATGCTACATCAGTCAAAACTAAAACCCAACAACATCAATTGTATCACTTTGATAACATAAGCAATACAAAGCTGATGCGCATTGTCCAGACTTCGTTACAATTGCTTTCGTTGCACTCGTCCCACTGTGAATTGAAACATTAAGATGACTTTGACAATGCGACGATTAAAACGGGTATGCAAATCGTTTGGCAACGCAGGTGAAGTATGAAAAGAGACGGAGGGTGTGGTAGAGAAAGAGACTATAATGATAACGATGACGACATGTTGTCTGCACACCTTTTGACCGCGCTTCATCGAGGTGGCTCATAATTTTTAACATAGCCAGACGAAGCGTCAACGTTGCAGAGTAGCGTTGCGCCGCTATACGCCAGCTACAATTTGATCGCCGATTTGCGCGGGTTGACGAACACGCCAGGAATGATGACAACAACAAACGCTACTAATACAACCGAAGTAAGGATGCAAAAACAACTCCACCGGGGTATCGTTCGCCAGTGTGGCAATTTAATTTAATTTATTCTGTGCCACAACAGCAGCAGCAGCCGGAAAACAAGCGACGCAGATTAGTCGCCGATTAAACAATCAGGCAGCGATTTAAGATGCAATTTAGCGATATACGAGACGCGCCGTATGTATGGGCCAAACGAGCAGTGATAGTGAAGCTGACTGAGGTTTCAGTCACTAAAGCAGCCTATCCACGCAGCTGCAATGTCGCTATTGCGCTGCCTTAAGTCATTAACAGTTAAAAGCAGGCAGCATTGGAGTACAGGGTGCTACAAATGACCTATGTATGTCCTATAAGTTTGTCACAGATTTCATATATCAGAGTAAATAATAAATTTATTATTTTTGGATGGGTCAATTTCGAGGCCAAATTCGGATTCATTGCAAAAAAATACTTCAGAAAAGGATATTTAAAAAATGAATTACCCGAATATATCTCATTTAAGCTTGAGTTGAGCTTGAGTTTTGTCCTTTTTGCGAGGGATTTTAATTTTTCTATTACTCTGGTCTTCTGATAAAAAATACTGGAACATCAGGACTGGTCAATATTTCTTCGTCTGTTTTTGGACTACAATGTTGAAGTGCATTTGAGCAAAAAAAAAAATTTATTCCTCAAGTTTACCTCACTTGAACCCAAATTGGCGCTGTTTTTTCGCTGTTTTATGGAAGTTTTTTAATGCTACCAAGATACTCAGCCACTGTATAACAAAACAACTATCACCATCGTGCTCAGCAGACCCGAAACTATAGGAATCGATACCAACGGGCCATATCTCATGCGGAATAATTTTTTGGGAAGAGTTATCATCACACGCAAATAAATTGAATGAAATTAATTCATAAGTCGGACATTAGCGACCTCTAAATATCAATATTTTTTAATAAAATTTAAAATGCCTTATTTTTTTACATAACACTTACTACTTTTCGTATTAGCAACATCAAAATCGAAAACTCGATTTTTTTTTGGTCACTCTAATATACATACATAGGTCGTATTGCGCCACCTTGTACATTCGGGGAGTTCATCAGCCAAATTAAATCAATTTATATGCTAAATAAGTTCGTTAGTTTTTGCGAATTGTTTCTTTTCTGCTGAATCAAATGACGACAAGAAGAATTTTATTTTTATTTCTGTTTCTCGCTACACACTTTCGGAAGGCATTGTGAGTATTGCAAGCGACATGGCTTCATACCATACCAATATTAGTGTTATCTTTTCTTCTCTAGCAACTTTTCGATTTCACTTAAAGCTTTCGTTTTCAAAATTTGCCGCCCTCGTTTTGAAAATTTGCCGCCCTTGTTTTCAAAATTTGCCGCCCTTTTCGAAATTTGCCGCCCTCCTTTTCAAAATTTGCCGCCCCCATTTCCTTGCCGCCCATACGCCATGGCGTCGGTGGCGTATGCGGTAACACGGCCCTGCCCACATAGTATAAATGTCTGAAGATATTTAATTTGAAGCTTAAATTTTTTTTCTGATTTTATAATTCTGTTCAGGTTTATTATTTCTATTTTGGAAACCAGAGCTTTATCAAGACCGATTATAATTATTGGGATTCCTTCTACGTTTGTTTTAAAATTACATGCAAATGACATATAACCATTGCTCTCGTTGACTAAAGTCTGACTTAGTCTTAATGGCTGACGCCAGTGCCAAGGGTCTCCAATAGCAATGAGCATAGCTATAATAGCTATTAAATAATAATATCATCAAACCTTTTCTCGGTTATATATGTATTAAAATCACCTGCTTATATAAGCAGATATTATACGAGTAACATTATTAATTTCCGAAATAAACACGTAGCTTCCAAGTAGCTTCCTTGCGGAACACTTGTTATCACGCCTTAAGTAGAGGACAAGGCTATCTGATATTTAATCTGATATGAACGAGCAGATATACAAGACTCAATCCATCTGACAAAGAAGTAATGATAGATGGCTATGTCCCGTGAATGATAAAACAAAAACTTGTGTACGATTTCTTCCAGAATGTCAAAGTAACAGCTTCTAATATCTCTTAATTAAGTACTACAGTGCATTTTTCAAATTTGCCCAAAATTATATCATCTTGTAGGAAATAATATTTCTGCAACAGAAATGATCAAGTACTAGGTGTACAAATATGAAACCGGTATTTTTTTATTCAAAAAAACACGTTCATTTTGCGAAAATAGTTCCACATTTAATCTTCAAAGTAATTCCCCTCGCTAGCTACACATCTTTCAGGCAATTTATGGATTCCTCGCCAAAAAAATTCTTCGTTTTTTGAGGCTATCCATTCATCGAGCCATTTTTGCACTTCCTCGTAAGAATTGAAGTGCGAATCGTTGAGTGCGTGTCCCATCGATGAAAACAAATAGTAATCGGATGGCGTCAGGTCCGGTGAGTACGGCGGGTGGGGCAGGGGCTCCCAGTTGTACGATTTTACCAATTTTTTATTGACCGCTGCTCGATGTGGCGATGCGTTGTCATCTTGGAATACAATTTTGTCATGGCGAAGTTGAAATTCGGGCCTCTTCTGACGTATAGCACGGTTCAAAGCGATCAATTGTTGTGCACCAGTAACTGTTTCACCTGGTTTTAGTAGCTCATACCAAATAACACCACGCTGATCCCAGAAAATACACAGAAAATACATTGTCTTTCGGCCGAAGCGATTTGGTCTTGGCGTTGATTTGGGTCGTTAGCCGGGGCTCAAATATGATTTTTGAAGTGAAAACTTCTTATGGCACGTTGTGCGGCTGAGGAAAAAAGTATAATTTCGCGACACCGACCGTCATCGGGATTCCCCGTCATGAATGCGATAGTAAAATTTGAATGTTCTTTGAAGACTTGGGAAACGAACTCGATTTTGGAATTTTGAAGACTTGGGAAACGAACTCGATTTTGGAATTTTGAAGACTTGGGAAACGAACTCGATTTTAGAATTTTGAAGACTTGGGAAACGAACTCGAGTTCAGAAATTTGATGACTTGGGAAACGAACTCGATTTCAAATTAGGAAGACTTGGGAAACGAACTTGATTTTGGAATTTTGAAGACTTGGGGAACGATCTCGATTTTAGAACTTTGAAGACTTGGAAAACGAACTCGATTTCACAAAATTTAAAAAACGTTGCCTACTTTTAGGCGCTATTAATAATTTGCCCCTAAAAGTATGCAACATTTTCTGACAAATTTCAAAATAGCTCCTAAAAGTAGGCAACGGTTCAAAAATTTCAGATAATGTTGCATACTTTTAGGCGCTATTTTGAAATTCGTCGGAAAGTGTTGCATACTTTTAAGGGCAAATTATTAATAGCGCCTAAAAGTAGGCAACGTTTTTCGAAAAAATTGGCCCATGAAAGTATGCAATTTTTTGGAAAAAATTTTTAAATTTGTAGCACATGTTGACTTCCGGTTAGCTGTTGCTCAGTCAGCAAATTCTTCTCTGCTAGCGCAGCCGAAAGCAGAGCCAGCAGCCCAAAGCAGAGAAAAATCTGAAATACCAGGCCACCATGAACCAACAGCAAGCAAATTTGGTTTTTTGAAAAACTTTAAAACGTTATATCTCGGCTATTACTAAACCGATTTAGACAAATGATGTGTAATAGTTTTTTTAAGGACAAGCAGATTTTTTTGAAGTCATTTGTGTTTTGATAAACTGTCACTAGATGGCGTTTTAAGTAGTTTGAATATTCTAACAGCCATAACTCGGCAAGGAATAAGCCGATATTGATAAATGTGGTGTCATAGTGTCTGTAGGAAGAAGCAGATTTTTAAGTTAGGTTTCAGAACAATTATGTTTAAGCTATTTAGTCACAGGTACAGGTACTTTCTTAACCTGATTTTTTTCTTATACTTACATAATTCGCAATGATGTTTCTTAATGCAATCAGAATAAATTTTTGTTCTTAAACATAAGGAATACTTAGATCAAATTTAATTATTCACAGTTGAGGCTACTGAGCCGAATATACTTCTTCCAGCAATTTTTGAAGTGAAAACTTCTTATGGCATCATCGGGATTCCCCATCATGAATGTGATAGTAAAATTTGAATGTTCTATTGTTTCTTTTAAATAAATATTCCAAGTGGAAGACAAAAAGCAAAGCAGACACACTAACTGACACATTCCATTCTCATTCAACGATTGTTATGCTTACATGTTTGTTTCTTTCAAATTCCGCGTTGTTGCGTTGACAATTTGAGAATGAGAGCGAGAGTAAAATTTGAATACATATTCCGTTTTTGTCTTCCATTGCATTGCCATATAAAAAGAAAACGCACACATACCAACTAACACACTAACTTGCCATTAAACGATTTGTTTTCACTTCTGTCGGCACTCCCGGAGTGCAACCCGCCGTTTTTTTTCGTTTGTGATTGTTGAAATAAATCCACTTTTCATCGCCAGTGATGATTCGATGGAGAAAACCTTTTCTGTTTAGCCTGGCGAGCAGCAATTCACAAGTGGTTTTTCGGTTTTCTTGCTGCCTGTCGGTCAGTTCATGTGGCACCCATCTACCGACCTTTAAAATCTTTCCCATGGCCTTCAAACGCAAGGAAACGGTTTGTTGTGTCACATTAAGTTGTTCAGCGAGCTGTTGTTGCGTTTGACCATCATCTTCGTCCAATGTTTGCAATTCGGTGTCTTCAAACTTTTTCGGTGACCGGCCGCGCTCCTCATTTATCACATCAAAATCACAACTTTTAAATTGCACTGTGTACGACCAAGAGCATGCTCGCCGTAAGCTTCAACAAGCATTCGATGCGATTCAGAAGCGTTTTTCTTCAAATGGAAACAGAAAATCAATGCTTCCCGCAAATGAGAGTTTTCAGGCACAAAATTCGACATCTTTACGAGCGGAAAAAATGCGTTGTTGTATGAAACTTGACAAATTGTGAACTGAATATTGTTGACAGATGACAGAATGAACAATTAAGACATTTGGTGCGGTTCGGAAGCTCATACATATACGGCTATCGACCGCTAGATGTCATTACCGGTTTCATATTTGTACACCTAGTATGCACAAGAAACGGCGGGGAAACATAAAAATAAAGTTAATAAATTTTCAAAAAAAAAACAGTTTTAATAAACCTAAAGTCGATAACAATGAAAAACTGTGATGGAGTCGAATGCTTGAATTGATTTCAGGTCCTTCGCAACTAGAGAATTTTAGGATATTATTTAGTATTGGTAGCATGCTCAAATTGATGATGTTGGTGTTTACGAAACATGTCCGCAAAGTGAGTCAAATTAAACGCCCATTTCATTTTTGTAGTCTTCTTTCTGCAGCCGTATCTTCTTTTTTGTTTGTTTCATTTCGCGTATCGTAATTTATCATGACTTCATTAAAATACTTGAGATACTCTTTGGATTCTCCTTTATTTGTTTTCTGATGCTGCCTACACACAGACACCCCATTTTTTTCTTAGCTTTCTGTTCACTGATCTTGTCAACAAAACGTCCTTTTGTAGGCAAATACAAGCCCATTCAAAGTTGGTGCATCAACCTCTGTCAGTTTTTGCAGTTATCAGTCGTTTTGCTTGTGGATTAAACAAAAATCTGCCCACGCACGTGCATCCATTTTTTGATCTTCAACTACTGGTTAACTCAACGAGAGAAAAGACCATGTGCCGAAAAATTACTTTTGAATGAAGGCTAAAAGTATTGAAGTCCTTTACTGCGAGCAAGCCATTTTACATTTCTTTAGTTAAAAAAAAAACTGAAAAAAGGTTTTTTTTTTGAACAGAAGCTGTTTTTCCCAATAGATTTTTTGTTACTAGTTCCGATGCAGGAGTCGGCTTTCAACTACCATGTCAGGTTTTTTTTTAGCCGAGTAATATTATGCAACTTTGCAGTTATTAACAATTTTTCAGAAAATTAAAAAAAAAATGCTGACGTGATTGGTAAAAAATGACTCCAGGTTCGGATTCAACATCCAAAAATCCATTAGCAACAGATGGCTTTGTTCGAAAAAAGAGTTTTTGTTTTGTATAAACACATTAAATGTCTTGGTGACAGCACGGTATGTCAGCTATAAAATTTTTTATCTACAAATTTTAAAAAGCTCATTAAAATTCAACCCTATCACACTGTTCAATGTGGTTTTTTAAACAAAGTGATCCGGTCTCATGCACATGTATGTACAAGCGAAATCAAGGAAGTGTTGACTAGTTTATAGTAATTTATGCACTAACTTAAAGATTATAGATAAAGCACCGAAAAAGCTATATCATATTATCATCAGAGTCAATTTAAGGATTAATATATTAAATTTCCGCTGCACTATCATTTTCACTGATACTAAACTTAATCTCAAAACCACAAAATGTTCCCTGGAAGTACAACGCAATTACAATTAAGTATTAATCACATAATCGATTGCCTTACAACTAAATATTTAATGAAAATAGAGTGCTGCCAGTAAAGGTTTAGTAGCGAATCTCAACTGAGTAGTGGTAGCCGATATGGATCGAATTACGTTCTTGTAGAAGCAATATGGAGCATATTTTTGCTGAATACTTCACGTACCTGAATATTTATGTTTTTGTAAATTATTTGAGGAAATATTAAAGCTGGAAAAAATTTAAGTCGCATAAAATTGACCATTTTTTGACATCTAGGTCCTCTTCTTTGGTACACGATGCATTAAGCCCATATATTTCCAAATGAAAACCTCTTTTTTAGAAACTTTTTTTTATTAGAAATTAATGAAAAAATAATAATAATGAAATATGGAAATGAATAATGGAAATTATCAATATTTAATTCACTGATGAGGGTCACTTTTAAAATTATTTGTCAACACAACGTTATGATTTCAGGCACATACCATATGTGGTTCGCTATGCATTTAAGGGTTAATTGACTGAAAAGTATCTTTTACACATAGCTGGGCATTAACTCGTTAATTGACGAAGTTAACATCTCGACTAACGGATTAACTTTTAAGTTAACTTTAAAAAATATTAACGGACTTGTTAACTTCCGTTTAATTTCCCCAAGTTCGTTAATCGCTAATCCAGTACCTACTATTTACCAAAAAGATACCGCACGCACTGCACCACGAAAAACACATTCTGACAACAAGTACGTTCCGGCTTATATGGCTGGAAACGTATGACAGCAGTCGAGTGGATGCAGTAAAAAAATGCATGAAAAAAAAAAGTAGAAGAGGCGTTACGACTAGAAGCTGCCGAAAGTTCTAAAAACAACTCTAGCAACGGTAGGAAAAACGACGATGATGAGGAAGACTTTTTCAATTCTGCCACTCAGTTTAAAGAAAACCTAAAAGTCACAAATCCTTAAAGAATAAAGCTCAAAATCTCGTAAAAATGTGGCTAGACATGAAATCAAAAGACTTGTTCAACGATGCAGGGAACAGATATTCATATCCCTAATTATTAAATACTAGCGAAACCCGGCGGGCGTTGCTACGCCCCAACAAATAAAATACAAAGTTTTTTTATTTTAGTTGGATTAAATAAGTAAAAATTATTTTTGTTGATATTTATCTTATTGCGAGTGGATAAACAACGTAGTATGTTTTTCTATTTGGCTCATAAATGAATAATTGATTTGGCGGGAATCAATGGAATGCCTAGAATCAGCACCTTTGAATGAGTTTAATTTGGTAACAGTCCTTGTCTTCTATGTATGTGCCGAGTCTCATAGTCATAGTCTTTTCTTATTTTGGAGGCTTGGCACTACCCATTTTTTTATTGAATCTTACTTTCTTTCTTTATGGCTTATTTTTTCCAAACGAAACTATGTTAAGAAATTTTTGCAAACAATAAGAAACATGTGTACCAAATCTTATCCATCTGCGTCAAATAGTTGTTGATACATAAGAAAGTTGATTTTTTCTCATATGGAAGCGTGGTACCGCCCATTTTTTCATTGACTCTAACTTCTTTCTCTACCCTTTACATATGTACCAAGTTTCATTTATCTGCATCAAATAGTTGATAAGATATGATGAATCTTATTTTCTTTTAGATAAGGGGGCGTGGCATCACCCTAAGCTGTGCCTGTTTATATAAAAGCCACGTGGTGTGAATTCCATGAGAACCGATTAAGCGATCTTCGAGAAAATTATGTTTAAAAATTATATTTGTATGAAGGCCACCCTAAATATGCTCCCTAAATAAAAGTATTGAAGCTTTATCCACGCCTCTTAATATAAAAGTTACTTGGTGTAAATTCGGTATGAATTAGATTTGTTTTATCTAATCTGTGCCCCTTCATATAAAAGCCATGTGGTGTTAAGACCATGAGAATCGAATAAAAGGTCTTTGAGAAAATGATATTTAAAAAAAATATTTTTGTGTGAGGGCCACCCTAAATTACAGTTTTGTAGCCTAAGCTATGCTTCTTAACAAAAGAAATATGTGGTGTAAATTCAGCGTGAATCGATTAACCTGTCTTCGTGAAAATGATGTTAAAAAATATATTTGTATGAGGGTCACCCTAAGTATGCACTAGGGTGGTTCAAAATATTAAAATTGCTCCAAACTTCGCTCCCCGGGCACCAAAAGTTTCGTATTGGTACCAATAAGAACCACGTAAAATTTGGTCCATTTCAGAAAACATTTGATGGACCCGCCACCCTTTTGAAAACTGGAAAATGGTCCTCAATCTATCAAAAATCATTAATATCTCTCCGACGCTGCCCCCTAGAGGGATCAAATCTATGGCAAGGTCCCATTATTTTTCCTTCTCCAACATTTTTTCTGAACTTACTTACCCCCTATCGTAACCCCTTAGGGGTGCTCCCCTGCAAAAATTACATTCTTGTGAAATTATGAAATTGACTTCCCCTTCTTCTCAGATGCCTCAGAAGGGGTAAAACTCAAGACAAACTCGTACTATTTTTACTCTCCCAAACTTTTCCCTGTACACATTTACCCCCTATCTGCCACCCTTTTAGGGGTCCCCCTACAAAAAACACAAAAAATTTCGAAAAATAGTTCATAGCTCTCCCGGAGTGACCCAAAAAGGGTTGATATGTATCACTAAGTCCTATTATATTTTTTTTTTCAATATTTTTCCCGAACATACCTACCGTCTATCTGCCACCCTTTTGGGGGTCCCCTTACAAAAAACACAAAAAATTAAAAAAATTTCTAAAAATAGTTCATAGCTTTCCCTGAGTGACCCGTAGAGTGGTCTAATGTATTACCAGGTCCACCCTACATTTTTCCGAACATACTTACCCCCCATCTCAACCCCTTTGGGGGGATCCCTTTGAAAAAATGAAAAAAGTTTCGAAAAATAATTTATATCAGTACTAGGTTGTATTATATTCATTTTTATTGCATTCATTGTTTATATTAACTGGCTCTTTTCACAAAAAAGGATACTTTTTGCGATATACTTCTACGATTTGTAGCATTAGCTGTTTTTTTTTCTTCATCATTTGACAAAATTTGGTTGTAGTCTTTCACAAACGCAACACCTCTTTCAGCGGTGTCATTTACGACAGCTAAACCTTTGCGAAAAGAGAGCACATCTCTGATCTCATCATCAGATTCCCATGATTATTGAAAATTCTATATTCAATTCAAACAAAACAAAAAAGTTTCTGGGTGCAGCCAAAATCAGCAGCTCTATGGTGAAAATATTTCAATGGCAGCATATAATGTATTACTACAATGGAATATAGTCGATGATATTGCAGCTATGGGTTTTGATACGACTCCCAGTGATACAGGCGAAAGATCTGGAGCATGTATTGCAGAACCGACTAGAACGTAAACCAATAAGTCTTCCATGCCGCCATTATATATGTAAATGAAATTGTACTTCGAAGTGTTTTTGATATAAAGCTTGGTTCGAGTACTAATTACTATTGAGGTTACCCTTTTTGAACGGTTTTTAAATGAGTGGAATAAATTAGATCAAAAATCCTATAAAAGCGGCCTGGAAGATAATTTCGTGCCATCAAACGATGAATGCGATGATATACATATGTATATGAAGCTTCTGTTATCAAAACCGTAGCAGAGATGATTATAAGGAGTTTTTAGAGCTATCACTAATATTTCTTGGTGCAGGGGGAGTGCGAAATTCTTTAAGCCTGGGGCAATGAGCCATGCGCGTTTAACATACAATCTTTTAATTTTTATGTTTCGTGATCAATTCATTTTGGCTGCATAACGATTAAATGGAGTCCGAGATACATATTTGTATTATATAATACTAAAATATATTCGAGTATGGCTTGGATGTACCACTGCTCCATTTAATGATTATTCCTTCGTAAGAGACTCGATTGCATATGAAAATATTGATCCAACCATTTTCATGACAATACAGAAAAATTTAAAAATCATTTGTGGTATTTGGTAGAGGAAACAGTATCTCTCGCATTTTTTGATTGTAGAGTATCTTATGCAGAAAAGGGAAAAACAGTTGAACTTCTCAAATTCTTGCATCCCGTCGTGAAATTGACAAACGGCAGGAACATCGAAAACGTCAAAATTTTACTAAACCACAGTCTAACTTACTTTGTTTCACACAGAACCAAAAACTTTTTTGTTTTCCTTGAATTGAATACAGAATTTTCAATAATCATGGGAATCTGATGATGAGATCAGAGATGTGCTCTCTTTTTGCAAAGGCTTAGCTGTCGCAAATGACACCGCTGAAAGAGGCGTTGCGTTTGTGAAAAACTACAGCCAAATTTTGTCAAATGATGAAGAAAAAAAACAGCTAATGCTACAAATCGTGGAAGTATATCGCAAAAAGTATCCTTTTTTGTGAAAAGAGCCAGTTAATATAAACAATGAATGCAATAAAAATGAATATAATACAACCTAGTACTGATATGAATTATTTTTCGAAACTTTTTTCATTTTTTCAAAGGGATCCCCCCAAAGGGGTTGAGATAGGGGGTAAGTATGTTCGGAAAAATGTAGGGAGGACCTGGTAATACATAAGATCACTCTACGGGTCACTCAGGGAAAGCTATGAACTATTTTTAGAAATTTTTTTAATTTTTTGTGTTTTTTGTAGGGGGACCCCCAAAAGGGTGGCAGATAGACGATAGGTATGTTCGGGAAAAATATTGGAAAAAAAATATAATAGGACTTAGTGATACATATCAACCCTTTTTGAGTCACTCCGGGGGAGCTATGAACTATTTTTCGAAATTTTTTGTGTTTTTTGTAGGGGGACCCCCAAAAGGGTGGCAGATAGGGGAAAAGTTTGGGAGAGTAAAAATAATACGAGTTCGTCTTGAGTTTTACCCCTTCTGAGGCATCTGAGAAGAGGGGGAAATCAATTTCATAATTTCACAAGAATGTAATTTTTGCAGGGGAGCACCCCTAAGGGGTTGCGATAGGGGGTAAGTAAGTTCAAAAAAAATGTTGGAGAAGGAAAAATAATGGGACCTTGCCATAGGTTTGATCCCTCTGGGGGGCAGCGTCGAAGAGATATTAATGATTTTTGATCGATTGAGGACCATTTTCCAGTTTTCAAAAGGGTGGCGGGTCCATCAAATGTTTTCTGAAATGGACCAAATTTTACGTAGTTTTTATTGGCACCAATACGAAACTTTTGGTGCCCGGGGAGCGAAGTTTGGAACAACTTTAATTTTTTTCATATATGTCTGAACCACCCTAGTATGCACTCTAAATAAAATTTTTACAATCTTATTTGTGCCCCTTAATATAAAAACCATACTGTGTAAGTTTCATGAGAATCGATTTACCTGTCTTTGAGAAATCGCTATTTTTAAAATATTTGTGTATGAGGGCTACCCTAAATAAAAGTTTCATCGTTTTAGCTATGCGTCTTAACATAAGAGACATGTGGTGTAAATTCCATGTGAATCGATTAAGTGGTCTTTGTAAAAATGCTATTTTAAAGATATTTGCGTATGAGGGCCACCCTAAATTAAAGTTTTATAGCCACCACGCCCCTGGTGTCTAATCTCGTTTTTATTTTGTGAAGTGATTAACATAGGCTATGTGCATCCTGACACCGAATTTCAAGACTTTTGCCAAGATATAGCGAGTTAAAGGTTTAATTGCATGTAAAGTGCCACGCCCCTTGCTTTTATCAAAATAAAATATAACCCATGTTACTCAAGAATAGTGTAGCTTTTTATTAGTAGAAGAATTTTTGGAATCGGTTCTGTAGTTCCAGAGATTACCCTGAACATACAAACAAACAAACAAACAAACAAACAAACAAAGAAACAAACAAACAAACAAACAAACAAACAAACAAACAAACAAACAAACAAACAAACCTTACCTTTTTATATAATAGTATAGATAATACTAATATATCTTCAACCGCTGCAGTTGAAAATCTTTTTTCCACGGGCAAAGATACTTTAACGCCGAAACGAGCCTGGCTTTCAGACGAGAACTTCAACATATTAACCTATTAACTCCCATTGTCATATTTTAAGGACACTATTTTTGATATTTTCTTTACTATACATAAACAACTTTTTATCAAGACATTTTCTCAATTATGTAGTCTTACACTATTCCTCTTTTTAAAAAAAAATTAATACTTCGGAACTGATATATAATTATAAGAATTAATTCAATTTTTTAAAGGTTGGAACTTTCGCTAGAGGAAAGAAATGGTACTGGCCATTATTCATTAGAATGCTTGACATGAATGGATAATTTTGTAAGCGCTGGTAAAAATTCCTCTCCTAGATTTTAGAAGACGTATATATTTTTCCTGAATAAAAAAATACCAAAGAAAAACGCTAAATCTGCAACTGGTACTTCTAAAACTCTTGTACAGTCTGTTAGATATGATAATTTGGGACATTTTATGATGAAAAGAGAGAAGCAGAGGAGATGCCAAGGAGAGGACTGTAGAAAAAAACGTTTCACTTATTGTGGTAAATGTGAAAAAACTCTTTGCAATGAATATTTTATGCCTTACCATTCAAAATAAGAATGACTTTGTTATTGCAAAAAATAGTTCTTACTTCTTTTCTTACCTAATCTTCCCAATGTCATATTTATAGGACAGGCTGATAAACCAGAGATGAAAATAAAAAACAAGTTTCCATATTCTTCATATTTGCCGTATTAGTAGCTAGACTTGATAATATGAACGCAAAAATCACATTATTTCCTTGCTTGTTAACTTCCAGAACCCAATCCAACAGTTTTTATAAGATCACTAACTAAGATAACTAATTAATTTTTATCACGTGTAACGAATTAACGATTAACGTTAACGTCCAATTTTTTCGCTATAAGCGCCCCGTAACAAGAAACAGATAAAAACGATTTTATATACTTGTCAAAATAGTATGTGTGCTCATTAGATTTTAAATTGAGAACGCACTAAAATATATAAAAACAATTTCACAGGTACCTAAAATTTATTGCTGGCAAAGTTTTAACCACCTTCGCGATGGCCTCTAAATTCATGGTGTTTTATTTTCAGAATCTATTTAATCTGCTGTAGTACAGTCGATGTTTTTTTAACCTCTGGCACTATAGTTCACATATCTGCTCACTTGAGGTTTTAGTTTCTTGCTTTCAAATCATGTTATTTCCAGTCTCGAGTTTACTGTTGTTTGTTTTGGAAATTTTGCTATAACAGCAGCAATACCACAGAAACAGCACAACAATTTTACGATTGCAACAAATTTCTCGCCGCTGCTGGTGGCTTCTTCCCTCTGCTGCCGTCTAGCAAAGACATTAAAACTTAAAAACTCCTACTGTTTTAAGCTCAAATTGTTAAATGCATTGCCTAAAATTTAAGACGCTATAAAGTTCGTGCCACCGACAGCAACAACAGAAATTGTACACTTTTGCCAGCACAACAGGATGGAACGATACTTGACCCAAAGGCAAACCGATTAACCGTCTTAGCAAACGAACGTATGGCAGTTGCATATGCGGGATCTTGTGTATGTACTCATCAAGACGCTTTGCTTAAGTTAGAAGCGTAATATCTTTGCTCGATACCATGAGTATTCGATAGTTTACACCTGATGCTTGACATTTGCCTTCGATACTTATGCAGAAAGTTCTTGTTTTTCAAAACTAAGTGTAAGTTTTGCAATCTTGTTGAAATCTCAGAGTTGTATCGATACTTTTCATTTGATTTTGCATCTGCATGTACTGCAATTACCTGCAACATGAAGAAGATATTAAAATCCCAACTGTGAGCACAAACGGCCAGAATTTATGTCCAGACAGGTAGCACAACAAATAGCTTAGCATTAGCAGCAGCAATTGTAACGTCTTAAGCTTCAGTTACCTGACAGGTGACCTTTTCGAGCGCAGCACTGGAGCGCAATTGTCCAATGATTTCTATTCCGATTTCGAGTCCTATGAACATTTGTTTATCCAATAAGGAAACTTGGCTGGTACGAACACCAAATTGTACCTTGACACTTGCAACATGGCGCTTATTGTCAGACTACCGCAGGGTTTTCGAGGTGGTGGCGGTGCAGTTGTTGGGGAAGCTGTATGTTGTTGAAATAACGTAGCAAATATTAGTTGTTTTGTATTGCGACTCTGTTGATTGAGTATCACATTCGCACCTTGTCAACACGCCTGCCTTTCGGTGGTCGCGGCCACCATCAAGTTTCTACGCTTCCGCATCGGCGCGCTTGCTAACACGCGTAACCACAATTCGCCGAATGTGAGCATCGCACGCGATTTGCTCATCAAATGTTTGTCGAATGCTACCCTTAACAAACGATTGTTTGCGTAACAAAAGCCCCCGTCAAGGGCAGTTGTTCAGATGCTTTATTGGTTTACAAAAATGTCTGTGTATTTATTTGTTGTTATGTGAAATAAATCAAAATAAAAATATACTACAAGTGCCACATGATAACATGAGAAATGAGCTTAGAATATGAAACATTTCCACTCATTACAATTACTAATCCGTGTCGGCTGGCTTACCTGAAGGATCTGGGAAATAATGCATCTCTTTCACAAATTTAAGGAGAGACTTCATATTTCCAAATGAAACTAAGGCCAAAAATATAACGGCAGTATCACCCAAAACTCAAACGAAAAAGAACAATTTTTGTTAAAATTTTATATATCAAATTGTCCGAATTCTTTTGGAAAAAACGTTTTTTTTTAGTGACGTCAATAGAAAACAAAAAATGTTGTACAGTGGAAAAGATCCAGTTTGATCGCCCATTCATCAAATATAGCCACAATAAACTAAAGTTTTTGAGTTAACTTCACTGATATCTTACTAACTAATAATAAATAGAAAATATCAAGCAACGGCGTTGGTTTACGATTACGCCCAAAGTGGTTCTTTCAAGCGCTTTGAGATCGAAAATCTTTGCAAACCTACAATTTCATGTTTCTTGCAAAAAATTAAATACTTGGAAGTGACGTGCTACAAGCAAACGAATTGCAGCTTAAGAATTCTATCAAAGTGTATTGAAAATCTCGCCATTTCCTTTGCGACATAATCCTAATCCCTGCTTTGTACGTCACTCTTTTGCATCATTCTTCGAATCCACCCTCCTGATTTTCTTTCGCTTGATAAGAATCTGCTGCAAGTTCGATGAACAATGAACGGTGTGCTGTGGTATGAATATGAAAGGTGTCAAATGCGCTTTTGATGGGCGAGGCATTCGCCTAGAAAAACACTTCCAAGTACGCACCCATTAATACACCGACCTACACAAACACTATGAGTGTGTAGGTTGTTAAATCCTAATGCAAAGTTTTTAAGGTGTTCGAATCTCATAAATTTCACTGGGTGACCTTTTCTCTGGGTTTTCGCGATTGCAGAATTGGTTTGATATCGTTTTGTTGTTGTACTGCAGTTTACTTTTCAATTAGAATTTGCAGCAGTGAAAATGAAACGTTGTTTTCAAGAAATCTCCACCTTCACATTGCGTACTCACCTAAGCAACATAGCTAAAGACTCCTTGACAGGATAAGTGATGTGTTTCTTCTTTACAGTCGCTTTATTGCTTTATATTTTCCTTCATTTTAGCATATTTTTTTTGTCCCTAAAAGGAAACCCGACGCCTTTGTCACTTTTCGGAGGTAAGCCGACACGCGTAAAACCCATTTAATTGTGCGCAATGATGAATGTCAGGATTTAGTTTGGAGCCGGAGTAAGGGTTTGGGGACATTTTTTTTTTCCACGCAAAGGTGGTGATTTTATTTTTTCGCTCAATGTGCATGTTAAAAATTATCTACTTGAAAATATCAACCACGATTCTTTTAAGGCTTAACACAATTTAGCTATATGAGAAGTTGAATTGAGAGCGGTTCAAACAACATCAAAGAAGTAACCTCTTGGGCTACTTGTTCATTAAAAGTTTGATTTAAGTTTCACGATTTCACTTTGTTTGTTTTCAAAAAAGGAATTGCCTCGGTAAAATAGAACTTTAATCTGCTCCAAGATTTGTTCTTGTTTAGAAAAGAGCAAAAATGCACACCGTACGTCTAATTTCTGACCTTAATTGTATGAGTAGACGTTAGAATTTCAGAGCCGAACCAAGGGTACAGTGACATATTTTAGAAGAAGGGAAATTTCGTATGAATTAGGTAGAAACTACTTTTATTTTTTTCGGTCACTATTTAATTACTCATGTTGTTTAACCTATACATGGAAAATTTCTAGTCGAGAATTCTTGTACTCCCAATGTGAAAAAAAAAAAAAACGGATGCGGATCAGTTCGTACGGATTCCTTTTTTTTTATGCTTCGTCTGTAAATAAAACGGATTCGTTCCGGGTTCGTTTTTTGTAAGAAAATTACGATTAAACGCCCAAGAATTGTTTACTAGACCAAAAAAATAATTTTTTTTTTCGGGTGAACCAGTCTCCAGAAATCTTGCTCATCGCAAATTTTGAGGTCTTGCACTGTGCTCCTTTTTTTCCGTGTAATTACAGCTTTTATTTTCTGTACTGTTTCTTATATATAAAAACGTAACAAAGTTGGAGCAACAACACAAATAGCAAATTGTTGTAATTTAAAACTGCGCACTAAGGGAATCAGTGTTGCATATTTGTTTCTTTTTTGGGGCAAGAAGGTGCGATTACAATTTCCGAGCGATTTGTTTTATTCCTGGGCCATAATTCATGGGGCAGAAGGAACTGTAGTAAAACGTGTCTCTTTCTGCAGTTGTCTTGCTTTACGTTCTCTACTTTTCTAGCTGATTACATTTTCTCTGTTATTCGTTTTACTTTGGTTTTATGTTGCCATTTTTATTTTCTTTAAACATTTTATCGCTCGCGACACTGTGGCTACAAGGCAAGCAGCAAGAGTAGTTGCCAAGCGATTTTCAAGTTCCTTTTAAAATTTTTTGCTTCATTTGAGCTGCCATTGAGCTGAGAGAATTTAATAATTTCTACTAAAAGGTGTTTGTCAAAGAAGTTATAACAAATCGTATAAGCACACGTTGAGATTACTGCGAAAGAAACGTTATGAACGCTAGATGAACAGATTTCACTCTTGAAACTTTTATGTTTTTCAAAATAATAAGAAAAAGCAAGGGCTCACAAAAACTATACAGTTTCTTCAACACCGAAAAAGGTTGGTTTCTCAAACAATCTGCCCAAAAATATTCTCTGACAAGTTTTTGAAATCAAAAAGACTTAAAAATAATTTACAGAATGGTGGTGGTGTTTTTTTTTCGATATTTACATATTTAAACTTAATAGTTAAAATCTCTTTCGGAAGCACGCGAATAAGGCCAAAATAAAAGCATTTTAAATTACATTTTGATTGTTCCTCAAGTGTCAAGAGATCAACTTTTTTAAAAACCGACAAGAGGTTATTGAGATTTTTTCTTTTTTGGAGTCAAAAATCGGATAAACTTGATTTGCACAACAATACTCGTAGTTCCTGGCAAATTATAAGCACTTTTTGTTTTAAGTGCATTTTCTGAAAAGGTTTTACGTTAGGAGAAAAATATTTCCGAAGAAATTATGTCAAAACCCTCAAAATTAAAAACACGTTTAATTATTAGCCTTATTAGTATGCAATAATAACAGTAGCATCCTTGATAAACTATCAGAATGTTTTTTTTTTTTCGTTTAATATGAGACATTCGATCTTGAGAATTTTTTTCCTGCTAACGTATCACTTTTATAAAGAATGATGCATAATAAAAAGTGATTAGAACAAGCACGCGAATAAGGCCAAAACAAAAGCATTTTAAATTACATTTTGATTGTTCCTCAAGTGTCAAGAGATCAACTTTTTTAAAAACCGACAAGAGGTTATTGAGATTTTTTCTTTTTTGGAGTCAAAAATCGGATAAACTTGATTTGCACAACAATACTCGTAGTTCCTGGCAAATTATAAGCACTTTTTGTTTTAAGTGCATTTTCTGAAAAGGTTTTACGTTAGGAGAAAAATATTTCCGAAGAAATTATGTCAAAACCCTCAAAATTAAAAACACGTTTAATTATTAGCCTTATTAGTATGCAATAATAACAGTAGCATCCTTGATAAACTATCAGAATGTTTTTTTTTTTTCGTTTAATATGAGACATTCGATCTTGAGAATTTTTTTCCTGCTAACGTATCACTTTTATAAAGAATGATGCATAATAAAAAGTGATTAGAACAAGGAATATAAAGGAAAGTCTTAAAATTTTTCTTGAAACTTCTTTTTCTGGCGCCAACATAGCCAACATTTTAAAAGCGACCACTCGGATTTTAAGGCTTTGTCCGCAATTTGAGCAAGAAAACAATATGTTTTTAAATGCCCAAAAATTTCGACTGAGCAGTAAGACCCTTAACTCCTATTATTGCATAAACATACATATATTAAGAAACTTTAATAGCCAATAACTTTTAAGACCCACGCTGACTGCATGCGGTCCCTTTTGAAACCATGCTTTGCAGCAATTGCTGTGACCTCTGAATGCATCCAACTTAAATTGAGTTCCAATCTCATTAAATGCAACGATACTATATGAAACGAAATTAATAAAGCGACCAAGCAAAATTTAAAAGAGCACCAGGAAATAATCGCAGTAAATCAATTTAAAATTGTGAACTGCTAAAGCAGACGGACGGACGTACAGATGCCCACCGCAGAAAATGCAATTCTTGCACTTTATTTGGCATTTTGCGGTTTTTTATTTCAAACAAAAATTAAAACGAAAATAATTGCAAATGAAACTTTTTTGAAATATGAGTTCGCTTTACAATAAAAATATTATTATTAAATTTTAAAATTAACATAATTGATATTGCAGACAGAACGAGCAGTATATCCGAATGTGAACGCAAATGAATGAAATGATTATGGAAATTACTTGGACTTAAAAAACTTTGTTGTGGGTGGCAGAGTTGCCTCAGTTTAATGAATTGTCTCAAATAAATGGTTAAACAAAATATTCAGCAAAGCCCTAAGTTTTTAAAATACAACAACGTTCCTTCTCAAATATATGCATTCTAGCTAGATTTAGAGAGCTTACCATGAATGGGGCGGCAAAATGGTCCTAGTAGTATGGACATGGAAATTTGGTCCTAGTAATATTGAAAAATACAATTCAATTGATGTTGGAGGGGCGGAAAATCACCTCTTCCCCCGGGCGCACAATGTGCACGGTACGCCACTGACTGAACTCTTGGACGACCCATCTTGCGTTTTACAGCATCCTGAAAGTGATCCTATGGAGTCTTTGATATAGTCCTCCGCTTAGTAAGTTAATCTGCTATGCAATTATCATCAATGTACTTAAGCCGACGCACCCAGGTGGAGTTGAATGTTAAAATGCTGAGAGACGTGCTGCATTTCAGAGCAACTACTGAGCTTTGGAAGACTGATTCTAAGGATTTTATAGCAGCCTGCCTATGTGAGTTTGTGTTCCGTTTGGATACAAAATTTCCACTTAGCCAGGCTGCTGCTGGTCTCTATAGCTATAAGCTTTACCTGAAAAATGCAGCAATAGTCTGGTAACCTCGCAACATTCCTTAGCATCAGTCCTTTAAAATAAATACCAGCCCATTCTTCCAGGAAAATTTATGCTTCCAGTCATCTCAAGATGGAACGCGAATCTTTTTCTTTCAGCAAAGTAGTCAGAAGTTGGCAGCCCTGTCGTTGGTCATTTTAAAAAAACGTTACGATTAATTTACGATACAAATGGATGACACAAATTTTGCCTACGTAAGCGAAATTAGAAATACATGGCGGAGTAGCTGCGAATGCTTGCACACATCTACGTCCTTGTTTCGAGCACAGTAGTGCCATTTATAAAATTTAAAATATTTAACTTTAAAATCATTTCCCATTTTATTCGTTCAGTATAATGCGATTTTAGTGTCATTTTCAGTTCGTTGCATTCTTTGAATTTGAATTATGGTAGCAACATCAGCAACACCGGTTGGAACAGCAGCAAGAACGGCAACTGCAGCATCACCATCAGCGAGCGATTCTGTTCGCGGATGTGCACAGAAGGGCAGACAAAAGTGTCGCCTTGTCCTTTAATTACTTTTGGAATGACTTGACTCCACTTCGCTTTCTTGTTTTTGTTGCCTTTATTTTTCTTGTTGTTAAACGAAAGAGGCTGCTCCTAAATGGACCGCGTCGAATGGCATGACATGAAAATGTGTCCCTTTTAAGGCGAATTGTCACCAACGTGTCCCACGTTTAGTTTTTTGTTTATTGAAGATTTTTTTCTCAACTTAGCACCATTTTATCAGTGATCTTTTCCACTTTGTGAACTAAAAATCCTTTTTGAAGTTCAAAAATGAACTTTAGTTTTGTCTGTCCCAAATTTAACGCAAACGTATTTTAAATTTCAAGTTTTTGTTCCATCGACAAAATTTTTGTTTGGTTGATGTTATGGCTAGTGATTTTCATGAAGGAGTAAATCTGACATCATATAGACAAGAAACATTTTCAGATATGTTACAAATCTGTTTGTTAAAAATATGTCCGCTGCTTAAAGTTATTGGAATAAAACGCCAAACTTAATTTTGAGGAGTAACCTGTCGGTTTTGGTCGAATTCAAATAGGTAAGCTAAAGTTAAGCAGATCTGTTGCCAAACCTTGTAAAATGTGTGCCAAAAGTTTGCTAAAAATGTGCTGATCAAAGTAGATTTCTTAGAACCTTACTTTCCAAACATTATAATTCTTCTAGGACCATACTGTGAATTGTATCGGAACATTAGTCTTATTCTATCATTCATATACATTAGAGGTCTGTATGACTGCACTCGAAATGATCATCATATAAACTTCCAAATGCAATAAGCTTCGAGTGCTTGAACTTGTAGAATATTTTATTTGCGATTTGTTTGCAAGTGGATCACTCAGCTCTCCTAATTGGTGTTTTGATTTGATATGAGGCTTTTGTGGAAAAGGACTTGATGGACTCGCAACGTGGCGAGTGGCTTGATGGTCGTTTTGAGGACACTCATGCATACATACATATATATGTAAGCCTTACACAAAAACATTGCTTGTTTTTTAAATCTGATTTTGTTAATTTGTAGTGGAACTACTTATAGAGATATTTTACAACTACTGTGAAATTGCGCTAGAGGTTCAGGTACGATATAACCCAATAAATATTTTAGTGTTTATTTATAAAATTAAAGTATACAAAAGCTTTCTCCACTTAGATATGAAAATATGAAATTGTAGAATCAGATAAGAAAATTTCATTTCAGATATTTCATATCAATCATTAAAGTTCAGAAGTTTAAGATTTTGATTTCTGCTGACTTGCACTTTATTTTGGTTTCTCAACTCCTGTATTTCCCTTTTATTTGGCCCATTAATTTGGCTTTGATTTAATGTGCTCCTTCGTGTTTTCGTTCTTTTTGATGCCCGTTCTTTTTTTTGTCTTTCCTGACTAAACAAAACTTTTGTGCTGATTCCAATTAATGTATTTGTCGCATTCAGTTTTGTAGCTGTTACTGATTCTGTTTACGTAGTAGTTGTTTTATTTTTTCGTTGCCGCTGTTGTTGTTGTATCTTCTCACCTTTGTGTAAGCAGCTAATTAATGGTTGCCGTTTTCAATGCGCTTCATTTGGCAATTTTTACCCGCATCGCCTACCACGTTGCCTGTTGGCCCAAACGCGCAGTTGCTAATTCTAGGCAAGCAGCATCGGCAACAATAGCAACATAGAGGCTCGGAGTAAGAATCCGCTTGGTTTGCTTCTCTCTCGCTTTTAGCAAATTTGCATTTAACTGGTTTACTGAAATACTCCATTAGTTTTTAGCAGAATTTGGAGACCTGAACTCATGTTTACTTGTTTGTTGTTGCAATTGTCGTTCATTTGCTAACTTCTGCAGATTTGGAATTTTAAAGTACTTAAAATTAGAAGATTTTAAATGAAACTTTTTGTTTCCAGATGGCGCAGTACAAAAAAATCCATAATGAACATAAATATGGAAAACTTACGCAAATTTGCCTTAAGTGCCCAAAGCTAAGGATAGATTATTTTGGAAGTTTTTATAAGACTCGATTGATGCATAAAATTGAAATTTTGTGACACTTGATCTTACAGTCAAGAAAATCGAACTTAACTAACGACCATAAGTTAAATTAAAAAAGTGTCGCTCCCGAAAACCTGCCAACCCTGCGGCATGTCGTTGCTGCTGAAATGCGAAAGTTGAGTTGAAGTACGTTAGTTCTAAAAGGAAACTTTGGGCAGATCATCTTTCTCACGTAGTGCTTATGTCTGTCACGTGACATTATTCTGTTAATGCGCTGGAGGCTTAAGATTTTTCATACAAAAAACAACATTTTTTTTAGATAATTAATGTAAATTTGATTGCAAAAAGCTTAAAGCGACCGAAGAAGTTTGAAAACAAATTTTAGTGTATGTGCCTAAGGACATTGATTTTCTGAAACCTAATTAAGCCACCGATTTCGACTGTTACGTCAAGTTTTTAAGATATATGCATCGAAATGTGTGTAAAATTCCAAAGCTTCGTATAGTTGATAAGATCAAAATTAACTTTTCAAAAATATATCTGTTTTTTTTTTTTGTTCTAAAAATGTTTAGCAAAAGTTCGTGCATATATTTACACTTCACTGCTCCAAATCTTAATTTTAACCATCTGAACTTCTTAATATTTAGAAACCCAAAAAGACATGGGTCAAAAAAGATTTAAATTTTTGAGAACTCTACGTCGATTTCAGATAGCTTAAAGGTATTATTTTAAGCGCATTTACAGAATTTTCCATGACGAACGAATTTAGCAATGATGAAAATTGAAACAACAGTACCTACTTGAAAATAATCCAAATTTTCTGAATTTGTGAAGTTGATACTATTACGAGACATAAAAAATAAAATAAGAAACTTAACAAAATTGTGTTTGACTTCTGCAGTGTTCTAAAAAAGTGTTAACTTTCCCAATAAGTGCAATTTAATATACTCGCTATCGGATAGGAAGGCTTTCTCTATTTTTTTCGGCACTTGAAAAATTATTTTATTCGTGGAAATTGAATTTCCCACATAATTGCGTTGGCACACATACCAAAATTATAAGTAAAGAATGTCAATATAACTGATAATTGGTGATCGATTATTCACGTCGTTGTTAATTTAGTGTTAACATTTAACGCAGCGTTTTGGCATGAGTGACAACCGTAAAAGATTCAGCGGGGCTGAGTATCGCAAAAGGACGACAGAAACATTGAAGAAAAATGATGAAGCCTTAGCAAAACCTTCAAGGTTAACTGAATTCTTCAAAAAAAGAAATTCTCAATCAGTGGAAGGTATTGTAGTCATTTATTTATTCGTTCATTCACCAGCTGACTTATAAGTAGATTGACGTCTTATAAAAGTGAGCATATAATTATAATAAAAATATATATTGTGCATTGAAATATAAATCTAGCTTTTACGCAGAAATCATTAAAAAAATCTAAAAATGCTGTATTATGTTCTAGAAACCTATGTACTTAGCTGGAAACCAATAAAATGTTTTATAAACTGAGAGAAAAAAATTTTTAAAAAATCCGTGGTAGTTCGGAGATAACATTTTTCAAGGTCTAATTAAATTTTAGGGGGAGGGGGACGGAAAATTTTTAAATCCGGGCCTGAGATTACCTCAAATAAACGTTCATACAAAAATTTGACGTGATATTTCAAATTGCAGTTTATAGTTTTTACACCTAAGTTTTTACTTGATATTTTAAAGTCTGTATACAGTTTTTTCCTCATTCTGTAAAATTTCAAAAACATATGTAAGGGTCTTTCTATCCAAGAGCGAAAATACATAATTTGTTTTTAGAAACAACGCTCAAAAACTATTTCTAACGTTTTAAGAGCCCGGTGGCGTAAGTCTCAAATGCTTTCGCACGCTGAAATTTTTACCATCGTTATTTTTTAGGGTTTTTGACTATTAAAAGCTTAAATTTCAGAGTAGAAAAATTCTCGCGTCTAAGTTATTATATATGGAAAAGAATAGGATTTGTTATTGAAACCACTTTAAGAACAGAAAAATTAATTAATTAATTTTAGACACCCTGCATCTCTGAAACTGAGCAAAACTAAACCAAGTAGTATTAAGTGGTAGCGGTATGCAAATATCAGTCATTCGTATGTGTTATTATCTCTGTGCTATCAATAATTTCAATTTAAAAGTTTTCTTTTACAAATATTGCTTTTAAATAATGGAAACTGCAATTTATCTTGCAAGCAATTCCTTTCCCAAAGAAAATTGAATTTTAATGCAAAATGGCAGAGTTTTATAGATGGTGTCACTTAATAAAATATTAACGTTGAATTGTGCAGAGTTGAACATTTAATTGAAGTTATTAAAATCATAAATTCTGCTTCCCTCGTTTAGATAAGATTGAAAATTTGCTTCCACTTCGCAAATAAAATTTTCTCGTTTTCGTTCTTACAAATGCACAAAGCATTGCATTTCACATTCAAAACTTTTCAACAGAAATTAATTATTTGTCAAATAAAAGCAAAAATCTGAGAGCAGCAGCTCGCATTTGCAAAATGTTCGCATTCGCATTAATTAAGCCCGGGCACAATCCAGGCTAAGGCTCTAAGCTAAATCATCGTTTTAACAAATGCAAAATTATATCTTTGCCTAATACAACAATAAAAGGTTTAAAATGCCTTAGCAGAGGTTCAGAAGATGACTATGCATAGGAGGCAAATTGAGTGTGTTGACTATGTTGGCTACGAGTGCGAAAGTAAGTTCAGGTTTGGAATTCAAATGCAAATTTAATTGAAATTTTGAGCAAAAGTCTTGGAATTCAGAACTGCCGAAATTGTTGCTGCTCCACTCACCTGTGCACAATGCCACACCTACTGCATGAGCGGAAGCGGCATTGCGCTCCCGCACCTACTTGTCACAATTCATCTGCCCTCAAAGCCTTTTAAAGCCATTTGCTTAAGTGAAATTTCTACATTTGTGTGTCGTCTCACTGTTTTTGTGCTACTTCCTTCTGACTCTGCCAGTGAAACTGGCGGTGTTTTTCTTCTTCGTTTGCAATTTCTTGAATGGCTTCCGAGTCATCGTAAGTCCTATTAATTTGAAGGCAATACTATTCGCCTAATGGTGATGTAGGTGAAGGCATTTCCATTATGTCGAATATGCTTTTACGAAACATTAAAATTGAGATTAAAAGCCAGGATAAGCACGAGAATCGGAACACTTGAGAAAAAGGTTGAAACACTATCGCAACTTAGGGCACTTGCTTGGCTTTGTATCTTTTCAGCAGCAGCTCTGCTTGCTATCAAGTAAATGAAAATGGATGTATGTATGTTTATGCTGGCTGATGTCTCGAAGGAGGCGCGATTGTAGTTGAGGGACTTTTTAAGGCTAAGAGAAGCTGCTGTAGGTTAGTATTACTTCCTTCCGCTTTTGGCGTTGATGGCTGATATGAGATAAAAGTTGAAAGAGAAAACACAGCTGAATACACCACCGAAACAGGCAGAAGTGAAAAGCTTTCAATTGAAAAAATTGTAGAAGAAATAAAGCAACACAACACAATAACTCAATCTTATTTCAAAAAAAAAAAAAACGTGGAAGATAAACAACTCTTGAAATATCAGTAATTTACACCCTGTATAGTATTGAGCACTACCCGCATGCTTATCTCAAACGTCTTGTGCCACACAGGTTGTGTGGCACACTTTCTTGCATATCGCATAGCCCCCACAATGTTGACTCATCGCACATATCAGACGGCATCTCTGATGCGAAAGATTTTCACCTTCTTTTTTCTTTCTCTCACTTGACTTCAAGCATCTGAAGAAAAAGACTGACAAGAAAGAAAGGGAAAAAAAAGAAAACCATGATGGGCCGTAATGCAGGTGAGACTGAAGATGTTTCTCAAAATTTAGAATGAAGTCCATAGTTTGAGGATGTGTGGATGGAAAGAAAGTGTTCTCAATACTCGTGGGGCTGAAGCAGCAGTGCTGGTGACTGAAAACAGATCTCATTATAGATAACGAGGCACAGAGTTGCCTCGACAAACTTCAAGATGGCAAAGTTTTAATTTTGTTTGTAAAGGAATGAGGGAGGGAAAATGAAAATAGAATAAATAAAATGCATGTAGGTTACACGAGGATTCAAGTGTCCTTCTAATGTCAGCTGCAAAGGAATTAAGAATCAATATTGACTTTAATTTACAGTTTGTAAGAATTTGGGAGTGACAAAGTGACTAGGAAGGGCGCAGAAAATAACATGAGGATGAACCCTTACAGGTAACCACAGTGCAAAGTAATTTATTGTCAGAAGTTTTTAAGATTTTATATGTTTGTTCAAATATACCAAGGAGAATTATTTACTACAAAATTTAAGAAGAAAAGGGTCCTTACATAGAGCTTTAGTTAACCATACGGCAGTCGGTAAAAAAAAATATTGCTCTCCAACAGTTTAATCCTCTAAAGCATATATGCTCAGAAAGTTAATAATGCTTAAGTCAGGCTTAAGATAAAAATTGTGTCACTCAAATAATGATTACCGTCTCCATCCAAAATAGAGAAAAATCATTTGATTAAATTTGAATTAAGTGAATCACAGAATAGACACTATATTCCTAACAAGTGTGCGATATCAGGAACAAAAGTTCCTCAGTATAGTCACAAAAAATGCTCTTTATGAGTTTCTGCATGCTAAGCGTTTATGTTTACAAACGGTAAGATAAGTTACATGAATAAATTATAAAGATTAATATAATCATATTTTTAGTTGTTTTTTAAAAATAGTCATGTGTATGGCATTTGAGTTTTGTGGAAAAGAAAAAGTTACTTAAAATTCTAAAATCTAAATTTACTAAAAAAAATGTAATGTTTGAAATAGTCGAAATGTACTGAAAATGCACCCCGAAAATGAACTGAAAATTCGACGAATATACTGAAAATGCCATTACTGGTTAAATTACCCTACATTTGATCAGTGACCACAAGGGCAAAGGAGCATTACCTTAGTATATTTATCCTAACCTTATTTTTCTCAAACGTTCTAGGTTTGTTGGGTTCGAATGCCAAGCAATTATTAACACTAATAAAATTAATTATTTTCATTATTTAGGCGAATGAAGTCTATATTTTCTTTAAAAAATACCCAAAAATCGGAAAAAGGTTCTGCAATATAATCTGTTCTGATCTTACATAATTATTAGCAGAAGTTGAAATTTTGGTGGAGAGTTTGCCAAGTGGGTTGAAGTTGCATGTATGAATTGAATGCTTCCTAACTCATTTAATGTTTAGTTAAATTAAAAGTTTTTATTGCATAAAATGGTACTATATCTGAGAATACCGAACAATTTTGTAGAATATTAAATTACTTTTTAAATATTGTGCAAGTCGACGCAGGTGTTCCCAATTTACTGTAAAGCTATGCACATTCGAAATTAACAGAAATCGCAGACAGACTCTGATGTGCTTTGAAATATTTTCCATCTCCTTGAATTTGCTTAGCAGTATCTCATTGGACACCCTGTATAATTTGCGCAATGCAAATCCATACATGCATCTGTATGTGAACGCAATGATCTATACTTTCCATTCCAATGACATTTTTCCTACTCTTCCTCACTGGTGCTCATTAAAAATGATTCTTTTCATTAAAACAGAAAAAAAAAAATTACCCGGGTGAAAAGTTTTCTTTGATTCGAAAATCTTCATTGAACTGTGCAAAATTAACGCAACGCTGCACTTTGCAGCGTGGAAAACCTTAAAAACGCATTTCATCCATTTTGCACACGTTCAGTTGTTCAGTGGTTCATTGGCCGCTTTTCAATGCCCGAAGCTATAAATTGTTCAACTTAAATGGCGGATATAAATACGCGTGTCCCATTATAAACGCTTCATGGGACGTTAGCCAGTGACAAATGCAGCTTCAATAGAGGAAGCAGGAACGTGGAAAAATCGGAAAACTGGCAAAAGCGAAACAGCAACCAAACACAAGCATTTTCTGCACTGTTTTCGCACTTTTATTTCAAGCGAATGGTGTGCTTCAGCTTTTAAATGAACCTTTGACCTGAACCTCTTTCAGAATGGAAGTAATTTTGAGCGCTGGAATTTAATTGCTTTCAAATGAACGATTTCACTCAATTGGCGCTGCACATTGCAGAGAGTCAGAACAGGCGTATGATATGGAAATCAGCAATAAAGTGTTTTCTTTTCTGCAATTACTTAGCACATCTCACGACACTAAGAAATACAAATGCCACCGCTGAGAACAATTCAAAGTCATTTTTCTTTGTGTAGTTATGTAGCAACAAAAAATACATCATAACTTTTTGCTCTATATGTAGAAACATGTCAAAGACATTACCTTCTCGAATCCGGAAAAACACTCTTCTCGCGCTGTGTAAACACGATTTGTGCATTAAAAACAGCTTCCCGCAAGAAAATCGCGAATCTTAAAAAATGCGAATTTTTCCGCAGGTTTTTCTTCGCTTTCAGTTTGCATATGAAAAATGTGAAATGCAAATGGCTCAGAGTCGGCCCTTCGTCTCTTCTTTTACCACGTTCTTGCTTTTAAAAATGAAATATGGCAGAAAAAAAAATTCTTTTGACAAAATCGTGACCCAGTTGCAAATGGAGGGAAAATTATTAAAAAAAAGCATAAATATATTCACATTATAATAGAGTGGTTTAAGTCACAAAAAATGTTGAAATGTTTCAGTATCTTAGGATCCTATTAGATTGACAAAAAGTCATTCACAGTAGGAACTAATTTTGTGTAGATGTTGTGTAGCGAGATTGAAATAGTTTTGGTTGAAGGAGGCAAAAGTCTTTCAATTTAACATCAAAGGACTTTATCTATTATATAAAATTCAATTTTTGTCTGTCTGCTTGTATGTCCTTTATGGACGCGAAAACTATCTAGCCGATCTTGATGAAATTTTTACAGTATGTTAGTATCGATCAGGCGGGTGTCATAGGCTATAAAACTTTTATTTAGGGTGGCCCTCATACACAAATATTTTAAAAATAGCGATTTCCCAAAAAGAGGCAAATCGATTCTCATGAAATTTACACCGAATGGCTTATATGTTAAGGGGAACAGATTGGATGGGAAAAATTTTATTTAAAGTGCATACTTAGGGTGGCCCTCATACAAATATATTTTTAAATATCACTTTCACGAAGACAAATAAATCGATTCACACCAAATTTACACTACGCATCTCTTATGTCAAGAAGCATAGCTTGGGCCACAACACTTTTATTTAGGGTGGCCCTCATACAAAACTTTTTTTAAATACTATCATTTTCTCGAAGTCCGCTAAGTCGATTCTCATGTACATAATTTACACCACATGACTTTTATGTGAAGAGACACAGATTAGATTGTAAAAATTTTATTTAGGGTGCATACTTAGGGTGGCCCTCATACAAAAATATTTTTAAATATCATTTTCTCAAAGACAGGTTGGTCAATTCACACCGAATTTACACCACGTAGCTCTTATAATAAGAGGCTTTGTTAAGGATACAAAACTTCTATTTAAGGTGGCCCTCACACAAAAATATTTTTAAATATAATTTTCTCGAATACCGTGGTTTTATATTAAGAGGCACTGCTTAGGTTGAAAAAATTTTATTTTGGGTGCATACTAAGGGTGGCAATCCCGGAGCTTTTTTGAGTTTCGGGATTTTCGGGATCGAAGTTTCCAATCCCGGGATCCTGGGATCAATCCCGGGATTGATAGTTCTAGCAAATGCATACAAAACTACAAAAAAAAAAACGAGAAGCTTATACTATTGTATACGATATAAAATTAAAATTGCCTTATTTCACAGCGTAACAATGAAGAATATGAACGCAAAATAATAGAATAAATAATAGCTTACAAATTGACTTAGAACACTTCGAGTGTTAATACATCTAAATCACAGTTACTAAGTTTGACTAGTAGAAGATAGTCACTATTAAAAGAAGATGATAGAGGATAATCAAGCATTTATGACCAAACTATCAATTCCATTTTTACATTTAAAAATTCGTGTACCACATTTTGTACTTGATTAATACTTTATCACCTACTTCAAATGTGACAGTGATGGCATTTAGTGGCACCGAATGGCTCGCTCTCAGTAGTCGCACCAATAAGTGATCTTCATTTAAGTTGTCCAAATCTTTAGATGCTGATTTCAGAAAAAAAGCTTCAGACAAAAGTTTAATTATATCTTAGAACTTAAGTTTTGGTAGGTCTAGGTATGGGTCAAAATTTCAATGTCAAATCAAGGTCGGCTGTGGTTTTTTTTTTTTTTTTGAAGACAAACCTATATTTTTTGTTGCAGATTTGTATTTTATTATAAGAAATAGATATGTTTTGCTTACGTTGTTTTTCTATTGCATTTTTAGTATTTCCGTTATTGATAAAAATAATTTTAGTCTAATTAGGTCTGTTTGTTAACCGAAAATTTGTACGAATTTGTACAAATTTGTAACAATTGTTACTGGATTGTGTTTGTTAACAAAAAATATCCAATAACAAGAGAGGCAGTGAGAGAATAAAGTGACAATTTGTTGCGAGGGAGCCTGCTAGTTTTTACTGGATAAAATTTTATCAGCAAACATTTTTCAAAAAGAAAAACATATGATTTTGACAATTGTAGGCAAAGTATTAAAAAAGATATTTTTTTTTGCTACAATGAAAAAAAAATTTTTATTCAATTTAAGGTTCAGACACAATTGAAGTGCATTTTGCAGGTTGATGCAATAATGTTTCATGCACATCAAATGTATGTATTTTGCAGACTTTGTACTTAAATATGTCATATAAAAGAATATTTATTATATAATATAAAATTTTTTTCTAATCCCGAAAATCCCGGGATTGTCTCTTTGTAATCCCGGGATTACTTTAGCCTATATTTAGAGCAAATCCCGGGATCCCGGGATCCCGGGATTGCCACCCCTAGTGCATACTAAGGGTAGTCCTCAGACATAAGTATTTTTTAAATAGAATTTTCACGCAGACTGCAAATCGAATATACACCACGGTTGAAGTGAAGCGATGCGCACAGGGTAATGCTAGTAAAATCTAAATTTCATTTAACCAATAATACGTATATGTACCATTTATTCGTTACTGTCTTTTTGACGGTTTTTAAACACTACATTTTAATCATATCATTAAAAATCCGAATTTTCAAATTTTACTTAGCCGAAATTTGATTCAAATATTTATATATCTGTACACAATTTTAATTTATACATGAGCACATTTCTCATTTATTATATCTAAAACTTTACTGAGTAATACTCTTATTCTTATACAAATTAAATTTAAATAATGCAATTTAACCTTAGGAAATTACACTTTAAAGAAAATACATCCCAGTTGAAATTTCACTTATATTACTTCTACTCATGTCAAATAAGGATCCAAAAAGTTCTAACTCCAGAAACACTAATAGTCATAAAGGGCTTCACCTTCACCAGACTCCATACAAAGTGGGAAAATTTCGAAAGCTTCTACTGATAAGCTATTTTACTAAATTTCTTCAGTTCAGTCCTTCGAAATCTATAAAATTAAATGGCTGAACCTTAGCGTTTTGCTTTTATTTACATGGTGACCTGCGAAGACCAAGCGAGATATAGAAATTTTTTCATAAATAAATTCAAAATAATATTTTGCTCTTGTAGAAATTTTTCCACATTAATTGAAAGTTAAAAAAGTTTGGTACAGACTAGCGATAAAAAATGCACTATCGTTAGTTAAAATTTCAATAATAATATATAATAATTTTTTCCCTGGATTTGTTATTCACTTTGGCACCAGCTTACTAGAAAACAAAAACAATCAATTTTGGACACTTTGCCACCAATTCGGGAATGTGGTCCACTTTGTAAAGTAAGAAGTTATCAGATCTTAACCTAAGTAAGAGTCTTGTGAAAGGTCGAACAGATAGGATTTTTAACTCCGAAACTTTAAATTTTTCTACATGCCCATATGTCAAATTTTATAAAATTCGTTTATATGAACTAAATAACTTAGTTATACTAAGTAAAATTTAATAAAAAGCCAAATAAAATGTAGCGTAAAAAACGAATACACGATGAATAATTTATTTGAATAAAAAATTTAAGAAAATGTTCCACAAGCTACGGAATATCCTGCATACTATAATAATAAAAAGAAAATTTAAGGATTTTTGGCGAAGTGGAATTCAAATTTTGTTGAGAATATTTTGATTGGTATATTTAGCAATTACAGTGGTACTTTAAAACTCAAAAAATATAACACTTATCATAAGTTCTTTTGTAAATTTTAATATTCAATGTCTCAGGGATGTTACGCGCACCAAAGAAAGTAACATGTTTTGCTTTCACACGCAATTTTGGGCCAGTCTAATGTACACATACATACAGTGGCGACAATTTAAATAGGTAATTTAGCTTTTATGGTTGTTGAAATTACTACTTCTACATTTCCAAAATCAAAATAACGAAGTCGCAAAAATTAAGCATAACTATTGTTTATTGCATTAAAGTAAAAAAAAGTTCAGTTCCATTGCTTATTGAAAAAATATGTTGTAAAAATGAAAGTAACATTCAATTTTACAAGACAAATTAAATAGCACACTTCGCGTATTTTTAGTAATTTCCTTAGAACCTAAACATAAGGTTTGCGTCTGGATATGCGTCCATTATGGCATTATGGACCAAACTAAGTACAAGGGAATCCTTTCCAGAGTAATGCTGCCTGATGCGGAAGAGGAAATGCCACTGAAATGGAAATTTCAGCATGACAATGACCTAAAGCATACCGCAAAAGTCCGTGAAGCAGTGGATTTCAATCAAAAATTTAGATTTCCTGGACTGGCCAGCGCAGTCCCTTGATCTCAACCTCATTGAAAACTTGTGGAATGACGTTGGTCGCACCATTAATCGATTCGCGGTCAAGAATTTGGATCAACTTTGGCTCGAAGTGCAGCGTGCTTGGTCAGCTATACCGAAGGAGCGATGCCAGGCTTTGGTATCATCAATGGAACGCCGCTGTAATGCTGTCATACGAAACAAGGGATTTTCAACCAAATACTAATTTGCATTTGTATTAATATGTATTTTATTTTTTTTTTTTTTAAGGAAATTACTAAAAATACGCGAAGTGTGCTATTTAATTTGTCTTGTAAAATTGAATGTTACTTTCATTTTTACAACATATTTTTTCAATAAGCAATGGAACTGAACTTTATTTTACTTTAATGCAATGAACAATAGTTATGCTTAATTTTTGCGACTTCGCTATTTTGATTTTGGAAATGTAGAAGTAGTAATTTCAACAACCATAAAAGTTAGATTACCTGTGCTATTTAAATTGTCGCCACTGTATGTAAATGTACTATATGCTTTTGAAAGACAAGAAAAATACATATTCAATCTACAAATAAAGAATTTATTCAAGTTAAAAAGGAAATGTCTTAAAAACAACTCCGCAAGTAAATTTCCGCGATAAAATCTTCATTCGATTTGTTATAGTTCAAGGTCTCTGTTAGTGATTTAAGAGGTGACAAATTACGGAGCAAACATATGTGCATGGGTTTGCAACACTCCATACCATGGTAGGGCAAAAACGATTAACCCACGGAAAATTATATTGGTGAAAAAATTGAGGGTGAGGTCGGCCGGACGTTCAATATTTTTTAAAGTTTGTTGTTTTGTCGAAAAGAACAAAAACTTGTCCCGGTATAAACGAGGAACTTCTCTGTTTTTGCTTACTAATTCTGTCATGACGTCATTCTTTTTGGACGGCACTCAAAATTGTCATAGTTTGTGACCAAATAATCTGATGTTCCTCTTGTTAAATCATGGCTACGCCACTGTTTCTGAGCATATCATTTTTGAGAATGTGTTTGTGTTGGAGATATCGTGACACTTTTTCAATCGTACTTACTTTTTTTTCAGTGTGACACTAAGCTTTTTCTCATAATTGGAGACTTCTAATAGTTTTTTTCCCAATTTTGATACCATTGCCCTTCTGTGGAACGGTCACATGTGAACAATTTTGTCATGGGCACTACTGACTGTAGCTACTGCCCTGTTTGGCACAATAAGGAGTCATTAAAAGACTTTGCGCCTTTTGGCAACTTTATGTTCGACAAAGAGCAGCTCTACGAAAACTCAAGTGAATCGTTAACAAAATGTTTTCACTTAATCGCAGTTAATTTCATCTACATGTAATTTAGAGTTTGATGGTGCTCGTACTCTCGAATCCAAAGTTGTCGCTTATCTTAAGATAAAGTCAGTTTCCAACTTTGAGTGTTTCAGGCCTTTTTCCATTGTCAATGTCTAACACATTTTCAATATTTCTGATGTTACAAAGCGCATCGCTGCAGCGGTTCAAACAGGCAGCACTTCATCCGCTCAAATCGTAGACGAGTGCGTGCTTGTTGTCCAATTTGTTGTCACTTCTTACTGTCGAATAGACATCGGTTGCTGTAAGAGGATTAGAAACTTCGTAAGCTGCAGATTTGGGTTGAGTATAGTGGATTGATGGTAGTAGAGACTGAAGTAGCGACTTTATCTACGGGGCCAATTGACGTACTTAGGCGCACTTTTAGCTTAAAACCTTTTACTCAATATCAAACGAAAAAAGGGTTGGGATTAGGGCGAGCGTCGTTGACATTTATTTATTTACTATGTTGCCTTGTAATTTAAGTTAAAGTTCAGGAATTCATTGTGTGCTGATAAGTATGTTTGAAACCAGAAGCCTTGCTTCATCAAAAAGGTAAAAAAATAAAAATCCAATTTAAACTATGAATGCATAATTGTATTAGTAATATAGAAACATTACCTCTATCTCAAATCAATTTTGGTCTCTTTTGTTGGAACTTAACTACGTGGGAGTACCAAGGCAAAGTGCACTCAGTCTTTGAGAATCATATGGATTCAAAGTCAGGTTCTATTAAAAGAATTGCAATGAAACTAAAGTTTAGCATTTCACATTTCAACGTTTAATTTTTGGCCAACCATTTTTTCTTCTTTATTTGCAATAATTTTTAAAAAACGTCTTAAGGACATTATGTGTCATTATTTTTGCAGCAGTTGTTGCCTATGTAATTAATGTTAGTTAGGTAAAATTGTGGCAATTTAATCTCTGAAGCACCGTTCTTAAGACGTAGTATTCACATTTGAGGAAATATATTTAATTATAAAAATATTTTCAAATGACTAGGAGATATAAATATAAATAAAAAGTTCGGCTTAGTATTTTGGTTTTTTAATTCAACTTGTAGGTATGTGGTGTAGTGTAGTGGCCTTTTCAAAGAACAAACAAGCTGAATAATGTGGATAGTCTCACGACATTATTTTAAAAGCGCTTTATCAAAATAATTCTAAGTTTTGGACTTCAATCAGGATCAGGAAAAACACTTTCTGCGCTCGGAGCCATCTTGAGATTTTCATAATATGCATTTGTTTTGGACAATATACTGCTGTCTATTGTTGCCCCGTTTTCCTCTAAAAAATCAAAGAAAACAAATGAAAATTAAATTTCAATTAATTGTTGTTTTTGCGCTTTGCGTCATTATTAAACGATTAGCGCTGTTTAATAAATTTAATTTATTGCACCAAGGGCTGCAGCACAAAAAAAACAATAAACTTTTTATAAATTATTTAATTAAAAAATATCACACACGTCACTGCGCTTTGACGCGAGCGATGAGCGGTCAGCGGCAGGAAACTGCGTTCAGTGCGTTCTGTGCGTGAACTAAATTATTTTGTGTTATTGCTGTTTTTGTTGTCGGTTTTGGACCATGTTAATTTTGTAATTGTTTTTGTTTCTGTTATTCATCAGCAATGAATATTAAAATTCCGCAAATAGTTTATGCGCGTCGCACTCGCACCGTACGCGTGCCGCTGCTATGCGAATTGCTCCAATTTATTGTTCACTGAAGCAGCATTTGCGTGTCTTTTCCCATTCCGGCCAGCCGCTTGTCTCTACTCAGCCAAATTAAATACAATTTATTAAATTTTATATGAAACAAAAAACCCAAAAGCGAAAAACAGCGCCATGTCGAGTAAATGAAATTCCCATAAATTTGGCTATAAAATGCGCTCTTCCTGCAGTTCACTACCTTGCCGCCCCAGCCACTGTGTCACATTGTGAATACTGTGTGCTGACTGTGCGTGTAAGAGTATTTAATTAAAAAACGCCACAAAATTTTGTTGAAAGTGCGAAATGCAACAGCGTGACGCACGATGCAGGCTGCAGGCCTTTTCAGCACAGCGATACCCTCTTTACACAAGCCGCCCAACGACCGCCTTTCCCCACTAAGTGTCGGCGTTGAGTGGAACACTTTTGGCCTGCAGACGCGTCTCGCAATCATCAGCCAAACAGAAAATGCAATAAAATTGTCATCGGTGCAAAAGTATAAAAATATGGACGCTGCGCTCAGGACACGCAACAGCGACAGCACCATAACAACAGGATATGGGACAGTGAAAGGACAACAACTGGCATTTCATATTTAAGGTTGTGGTGGAAAATTCAATATTTACTGACGCTGAGTATTTTTTAATGATTTCATTTTTTTTGTATCATGAACGCTTATTATTATTGCGAAACAAAAAAAAAAAACAGGACGAAACAAACAACAACAATTCAAGTGCTCTGACACTGAATAAAAAATATCGAAGGACAGTAGCTTAAGGAAAACATTAAAATTTCAGCCGAAGCGAGCTACGATATCCGCAACGGGATGCAGGAGCAAAAGAACATGCAGCAGCTATGCAAATATGCGTGAAATGGCGTAAGTAATAAAGTCTCCAGAAGCTGGGTAGCCAACAACCACCGATTTCGACTTTTCAACAGCAAAAAATGACAAGAACAGCAACATTAAAACAACAGCGGCAGTAATTGCTCTTTGTATGGCCACTGCGCTGGTAATATGCAGCCCCAACGGGTACCTATTAAAAGGTCGTGCAACATTTTCCAACACTCTACATCATTAAGGACAAGGAATATAAAATTTTTGTTGACATTTGTGACGTTTGTATGCGTTAGAAAACTTTTTCGATAAAAAGACCTTTGAAAATTAAAAATTGAAAAACTATATTGACATATCTCAGAAAAATTTTATACAAAAAAAAAAAAAATAACAAAAAAAAAAGGTAGTTTGAACCAGAGTTCGTAAATACTCCTCATTGAGGATTAAAATTTCACTCCTCATCCTCAATACAATTCAATTCAAGAGTATTCAATTTTGAATTTAACAATTATGAGGAAAAAATAAGAAGCGCTCATTCTTTTAATATCGTGAGCGAAGAAATTATTATTTATTTCTCTTTCATATTTATCACTCACTGAATATGATTTTCTATGAAACTCAATGAGTGATACCTTTTTTTTTACTCGGCCATACTTCTCACTCATAAGTTTCATAAATTTATTGAATTTTATTTTAATTTCAGTTTTATTGAAACGATAAGTCGATTTACTTAAACAAAATGTTAATTCCTTGATGCTCCAGGGCAGTGATGGGCACATAGTGGCTCTATTTGCTCTCATTGCTCTCACCGTTATTCGACGCACAAGCAAGCGAAAAAAAATTCACAGAATTTCAACGCTATCGAGGCACAGCGTTGACTTGAATTCAAAACAAAAACAAAACACAAAGGCACAAACGACGGCGCCGCATTGTGTTTTGACGAATGTAGCAATTGTTTTTGTTTGTAGTCCAATTTGGTTTTATTTTGTGCTAATGACAAATTTGGAAATGAAAGTAAAAAAAACTTCAAAATTTCATTTGCTGTTGCTTGATGTTGTTGTTTTGCTCTTTTGTTAGATTTCTATGCCCACCGCTGCTCCAGAGCAATGAATCGCCGCAAAAAGTTCAAAGATTTGCATTCGAACGCGCACATGAGCGGTTGAAAATTTTTTTTTTCGTCATCTTTCATACACGAATGTATGCATCCGTTTCTTTTCACTAACCTAACATAAGTATATTCATGAACGAGTAGAAGCAACATTTTTTCTATAGATCTTACATGAACTCTGCGATGTTAAAAGTGACAGGTGTGGTCCCCGACCCTCCTAAAAGGGTGTTTTTGACCCATTTTTGGAAAAAAAATTTACTGTTCTAATCGATGGGTAAAGGTCGAAGAAGGATTTAAAACATCACTTGTGTGTGATGTGTGTGTCCCCGGGTCATGATACCCGTTTTCGACCCATTTTCGGGTAAAAAACGATTCTTTCTAGGGTCCCGAGCCTTTCTTAGTGATGGCCAAAAATATTTTTGAGCTATCTTTCTTTTAAAAAAACAACATTTTTTTCCCGCAAAATGGATCAAAAACGGGTACCATGGCCCGGGAACACATTTTCGGGTCAAAAACGTGTAAAACACCTGTAAATACAAACGCTGACCGTGCGCATGCATTTCTGCGTGGTAGAGATCAATTTCTTTACGCGCACATTTTTGAGCGACAGAAAATTTGTACATGCACAATCGCTTATAGCGCTTTCTCACATTGTTCATATTCATTTATGATCAATGAAAAAATTGTTGGCTTGTATTCAATGCTACTCGTTGTTGAAAAAAAACAGATACTCACATACGAGTGCGGTGCAATAAAGAGCGATTTTCAATCTTGCATTCATGCGCATGGGCGAATTAAAAAAAATTTTAAGAAAATTCATACATGAATAAAATCATGAATGCGACATTTTCAGTGCACATACATGAATATTTCCGAACTCTCTCATATGTGTATTAAAAGGTAAAAGTTAATTTCCATCACTACAAACATTTTGCTTGAATAAAAAATCGACAAATGAACTTATCATTTGAATATTCCTGACTTTTCACATCATCTCAAAATGAGTTTATCATTTGATAAACTCGAAAGTGATGAAAATCAAACGATACGCATCAATACAATGTTCGCACGTTTATTATATATCAGCGATGAAAAAAACGAGTGTCGAAAACAAATGAGGAATTATAGGGAATGCTGATTTGCTTGCCCTCTTGAATTTTTAAAATCAAAAGATAATTATGTATAGAAAGATAAATAAAGAAGAACTGAATTATAAGTTTTAGAGATGTTTTCTTTTTTGAGTAAATTTTTTTTGAAAAAAAGTTTAGGAGAGTAGCGATTCTCTCCAAAGAAATTCAACAGTCATAAGGATCAGCATCGACACTTCACTCCAGTGGTAAAGAAGTACGCTGAAGACCTCCAAGACCAAGGTTTTGGTGAGTGAAGTATTCAAAAGGGTTATTAGTTCGTTTAGGTTTTACACGGGCGAGAAAAAATTGATAAATTACTCTCTCTGTGTCATAGTGTTTTTGTACCAGAGTAACCACGAACACTTTTTTTTATAATTGTTAGTTATTATGCAGCGAATTAATTTTTTTCATCAAAGTTCGTTACGGCGTTTGAAAGTTACTCTTCTATGTCCAAACTCATTTTGAATTATATCGAAATCTATTCATTTTTTTCGGAAATATCGTAAATTAAAGCTTATTGTACAGGTCTGTATCAGTGATGGCATTTGAGTTTTGTGGAAATGTACTGAATGGAGATTTGAAATGTAATTTTTAGATGCCAAATATATTTTTGTGATCTATGTATATTATTATTATTTCATTTAAAATAATTGCTATCAGTTTGATTAAGATAAAGAACAACAAATCCATCACTAATTATTTTGAAAAATTTTAATTGCAGATGCGTAATTCTTTCAGGTCGCTGTATTTGTATTTATATTTCAGTTTTTAACAGAATGCTACAAGATCATGTATCTTATGATAAGCATAAAAGCATTTAACAAATCAAAAATATTTTACAATACTAAAAAAGAAGAAATTAAAATTAATAAGTTTAATTCAATAATTGGAAGTTATGGGGTTAATTATTAGTCTCAGACCTCTACGAGATTGCGCGAATCGCAACATCTCGAAAAGGTAAACGGGACACTTGTCGTAGAAAATATTATATAATTTAATAATGTTCCCATATTTGTAATATTGCTCTAAGTCCATCCCGAGCATAGATGTTTTAAAGTGTCTCACACTTCTGGTACACTGTAAATAAATATAATGCAATCGTTAAATGCTACATTAAGCCTGCGTTTACATTCAAAATCTGGACATGGGTAAACCGAACAATTAAAAGTCAAAAAAGGCAATTACAAACTTTTGACAAGACGCATTTTCAGAGCTAGGGGCAAGGAATAAGCAGACGTACGAAGACTTCGAAGTCCAGAATAAATCTTCTGTATTATGTTTTTTTCTGATTATTGATGGTTTCTATTGCAGGCCATTTGTGTTGTTATACGAGTATGCCTATAATATTTGCAAAATTGTTTGTTTGCTAAGAATGTTTGAGTAGTTTCGAGTAGATTTAATTGGCTGTGAGCTATTTGGGTCGATGTCCAATTTGTTATTTTATATGAGTTCGTAGTATGGTCGTAATAATACAGCGTATACAAAGTTTTCCTCAAAATAAATCATTCTTGTTATAGTAGATCTCAGAACTACGATTTATAAAGAGACTTATGTAAATGTGACATTGACCAACTATAATTTCTTTACTTCTTTCATTCACTTTTTTGAGAACGCAAAAAATGACAGCCACAACGCAATTAAGCAACAGAGTTGCCAAAGTTTCGAAAAGGGTGGCCATTGCGTGCCGTAATAAATGTCATTTAAAATTAATAACATTAATAACGAATGCAGCAGAAGGAAAAATAAAATAAAGCGAAACAAATTAAAACAACAATAAACTCGCAGTGTATAAAAATTAATATACGAGTTCAAAGGGCGAATCTGCTGCACTTCGTCGCCTGCAATGCATCCTTAGGGAGCGGGAAGTCACAAGACTCAGGACGCATAAATATTTTAAATGAATTAATGAGCGCAAGTTTGCCTTAAGGTTGTTGTTGTTATTACAGACGCAATAGCAGCCAGAATGCATCTCGCTGGGTGAATTTATCTTCTCTCCTTAAACGAGCAATAATTGCATATGCATTTATTTACGTAAATATAAATACATACATACTATATACACGTATATACATGAATATGCAAAATTTAATTCGAAAACAGCACTAACAATTTTGATTAAACTTGGGGAGCTGGTGCATATGAACTGAAAGGAGCGCCATTGTTTTAAGTGAACCATTACAGCAATTATACTTTATAGAATTCAATAGAGATCATCTCTGTATTATAAGTTTAAATAAATAAAAGAGACCCAAAAGATAGTTCGTCCCGAGTTCGAAATGAATCCGAAAAATTAGAAAAGGAGAGGAATTTCATACTGATCAGTTTTGAATCCGAAACGGACACCATTTCGAATAAAATATACGAAGAAGTGAGTCCATCTCGAATTCGAGACGGAAACCATAAAAATTATTTATTTTTAAAATTTAAAAGATTTCTTGAAAACAATTTGCTGCCAATATTAATTGACATGACACCTCTGGATTATTTCTGTGTGAATATGTGAAGTTTCTGACATATCATAGTGAACCTGAAACAAATGACGCTTTGAAAATAAACTTCACTTGTGCTATTTCGGGTATAATGCCTCAAATGCTTGAAAAATGGTTCAAAATTGAAGTATTCGAATACGGAGGACATATACACATATGGTCAAAATAATAAGTACACGCTCAAATAATTAGTTCAAAGGCTTGTAGGCAAAAATTTATTTAAGTTAACAGAAAAACAAATTTATAGTTAACTTATTACAACATATTAAATAAAATAAAAAGGTATAACATTAATAAAAAACAAAAATATCTTTCAGTTTTATCAAAAAAGTAAAAAATGGATCAAAATGACTGGACAAAATAATAAGTGCATTCAGTACATTTTAATAAAAAAAAGTGCATCATTAGTAGCCGGTATATCAACCATTGTTTTGAGTAATTTTGTGTACTATTTTTGGCATACTGGAGATAAGCTTACGGCAAGTCTCTACTGGTTTTTCATACCAAGTTTTTTGGACAAAACTCCATAATTGCTTCTTATTTTGGAATACTTCCTTTCCTATTCTCGGCTTCAACTCTCGCCAAAGGTTTTCCAAAGGGTTCAAGTTCGGTCATTGACTTGGCCAGTTAAGCGAGGTCACACTATTGTTTTGACACCAATTCTTCACCAACTTAGAAGTATGCTTAGGTTCAGTATCCCGCTGAAATGTCCATTTTAGCGGCATACTTTCCTCAGCATAGGGCAACATCGTTCTTTCCAAAATGTCTTCATAGTGGAATCTGGTCATGCTATCGGAAATTCGATGTATTGGTCTGGCACCGTACCATGAAAAATAACCCCTGACCATAATATGGCCACCCCCATGCTTTACAGTTTTTTTTGTGAAGCATACGTAATTTCTGAGTGTCGAAACCATCTGCCTTTCCTTGGCAGTACAATGTTGATTTCTTCCCATCTATGAAATTTTTTTCTTTTTATTTTGATATAACTAAACATGAAAATAAATAAAATTAACAAACTTGTACGAAAAAGCCGATCAGATTGTTGCAAAATTAAAGAAATGATTAATGCAGGGGAGAAGTGGGGGTTGTGGGCATAGTTTTGTTTTCGGCTTATAATTACCGACCTAGTGCATATTATTTGGACATATGGGTATCTGTGTAAAGCTAGAGACCTAAGCTAACTAATTATAAAGAAACATATCCGATTCCGTCATGGAAAAAAATTTTACATGGACTTTCGTAAAATCGTCATTTTCAGCTAAAATTTTTTTTAGGGGGGTTGTGGGCACCCTTGGAAAAAATGCTACAAATGGAAAAATATGAAAAAAACCACAACTAATATGAACAAAATTACAGTTTATTAATCTCAAAGCCTGCATAGGCGTTATTCATCGTCGGAAATACAATTTTGACATGTATAATAACTTGCCCGCATGCCCGCACATTTCAAATGAAAAGCTCGATCGCAGATGTTACAATTGATGGAGTTGGCTGCGGTCAATTGGCGTGGCAAAAATTTCAAGCAGATGAGACAAAAGTCCACATCTTCGTCAGACGGCGTGGACTCCTTTGCCTTGTAATGCTTAGCGGAAGTTGGTTTTATTGTAGGTATATAAAAAATTTGACTAAAAAAACGGGTGCCCACAACCCACCCAATTTTTGTGCCCACAACCAACTTTAGCAGACATTTTAAAAAGTTATGAAAAAATGTTTATGCATAAATTTTTTGGTTCAAATCGATATTGTTCCATTCAGCATAATACTTCGACTAAATAAAAATACATTACACTTACCTTTCCAATTGATCCACTTTGATTGATACACTATTGAAAATGTTTGAAAAAAGTTTCACCACCTTTTCATAGCCCAAAAAAAAACCAATTCGTTCATTTCCAAAAGCAAACGCGTCCGTTTACTTTGATATTTGGCATGAATCATACATAGGGTAATTGCTTGCGAATGACATTACCAACGAAACTCAATCTTCATTTTGTGAAAATATACGTAGGGGTGCCCACAACCGACCCATGCCCACAACCCCCACTTCTCCCCTACTTATTATTTTGTCCAAGTGAAATAAATAAGTCCTTTGAATGAAAACACACGCGTATAGAAAAATTCGCGGAAATCCCTTCTTCTTTTTCACTTTTAAAGGCATTGCCATATTGAAATTATCAAAATAAAAAAGAATTTCCATATATATTTTCAGTAAAACAAAAATAATTGAGAACTAATAAGATATCAGGTAGTGTACTGATTATTTTGACCATATGTGTACTTACACTCGATTAAGTGACCAAATGGGAAAATTGCAACTAAAACTCAAAGGATTGATACAATACAAAAATTAAGTAGCTAATGGCGCAACGTCAGTAACAACACAATGTGCACAATTCAATAACTCCAGTGTGCAGCCATATACATATGAGCTCTTGTCTGGGGATATAATTTCACCGATCCGAAAGTAACTTTTTCCTAATGGAGATCCATTTCAACAGAGTGTACTTAGTGCTAAGTGTGAAGTTTTGCACAAAATATCAAATTTACATAAAACGCGGAAGTCATAGTATTTTCGAAATATTCTAAAACGTGAATGAACGGAAATGTATTTGGCCGCTCCAGGATTCCAATTTGTTCATTCATTACAACCTGAGTTTATTTCACCGGCTCTCCAATCAACACCTTGCCACCTAGCGGCTCATGGAACTTACTTTTTGGTTAAGTTTTAGTTTAAGTGCAGCGTAAACAAAGCTGCTCTAATCTGACATACAGAGAGTGCACTTAAGTACTCTTATCGACTCTTCTGTTGCTCATCTCGAGCACTCGATAAGCAAACACACACGCACTGACGCCACTGGCAACGTCAAGACTGACATCTTGCAAAGTGCGCTGCCTCCTCATAATCCAAACGCGATCGTGTTGAATTGCTCTTCAGCGATGCTCAAAGATCTTCAGCATCTTCGGAACAAAATTAAACAGAAACAAACGAATGAAAGAAACCAACGAATATCTTGTAATCCAAGAAACAAATCACAAATCGGACATAAAGTGCGCTTGTGGAGTGAAGGAATTGCTACACTACATCTGCACAGAGTACAACAACCTAACTCTTGGCGCTGTCAGCGAACGATGCGACAGCCTTTGGCTGCGATACGTAACAAATCCAAATTCCTAACATCTTAACGTCACTTTTGACGCGATACACAGAAGCTGTCAGATTTTGTCATGGGGACGCCCCTCCACAAAGTTTTGTTGCATCAATTCCGCGAATAGTGAAACTACTTAAGGCTTCTATTTGTGTCACTGTGTGATTTTGTTGCCAGCAATCGCAAGTATGTAGTTTAACGAAATTAAGATCGCACCAATCGCAAATGTCGGATCCACTTTTGTATTGTCACTGCGTTAGCTCGAAATTTGTTATTCTCTATATAAAATATGTGAGAGTTTTCTTTTCATTGAATGTTGCTGTTTATTTGCTATTGATAGATCGGACCTGACAGATAGACAAACAGACCGACATACGAGACTATGCCGACTCAGGAGGTGACGTTATCAAAAATATACATATACTTTTCCATTTCGCCAAAGCATTTTCTTTCCTTTTCTTTGAACATACATACAAGTGCACCCCATGTATGGAGAATAAATTGCACCAGCAAAAGTGACAATTGTTATTTTTCGTAAAATAAAAAAAAACTTAATTTTCTTTTGATAAATTATGATTCTATTCATTAATCAAAAGGAAAAGAATTTTTCAAATTTGGCATATGTTATTTCCACGGAAATCAGTTCTTTGAAATGTTATCCAAGCTTCAAAATATTGCGCAGTACACTACAAATGTAAACACCCAAAATGAAGAGTACATATAAATAAATATTTCATTATAATAAGGCTGCCCATTTTAATATGTTGTGCATTTAAGAATTATCGCAATTGCTCCAAAAACATTACCTATTTACATTTTTGCTATTGAAAATTGTTAAATAATTTAAAATGTTTGCCCTTTAAGTCGGATAAACGTTACATGCATAAGGTTTTTAGCCGTTAGAGGCACTACATACATATGACGAATTTTCAACGACACAGAAATAAAAACTAAGAACCAGAAACAATTTGGTTTCAACAGAGGCCGCAGCATTTTGTTTAGTTGTTAGCGAAAAATGTTGTTAGTTGGTACTCAAGCTGCCGCTTGACACAATTTCAAAGTTTCTATATTTTAATTAAAAAGTTGGAGCGGCACTAAATTGAAAGTATAATAAGAACAGTGCAACATGGAAGTGAATGTCAAACATCTTTCAGCTAGGTATCATTTCGTATGCAGGGATGTGGTACTCTGAAATACTTTTTGGATTGTTGTGAAACGAAATACTTCAATTGTAGCAGTTAAAAACTGCTCGAGTAATGAATAAGGGGTGAGCGATTAAAATGAAACATTTACATATCGACTGATTATTGTCAACTTTATCAAATAATTACCCATGATAAAACTATTCGTTGGAAAAAAAAAATCATTTACTTTCATCGGCTGTCATGCTGGACGTAATCGAAACGGAACATTCCAATTCCACCAGTTCAGAACATTTCCAACAATTTCTATATTATTTTAAAAAAAAATAAGATCTCATGAGAGAGATTTCCGAGAGAGATTTCAATCAGGCGGGAGAAAAATGCAATGTCGTATGAGTAACGTATCCACCATAAAAAATGTAAGCTTTTCAAACAATGAATATTTTGTGCCTAAGGACGCTAAATCAGAGCTTGAAGATGTCGCTTCTTGAGAACAAAAAAGACAAAGTTTTACTTAAGCTCAAGTCGCCAATTTCATTCAATGATTCAGGAAAACATGTGTTTTTTTTTGTAATTTAGCTAGACTTTTATTTACAATTTATGAACGCGTTGCGTTACTTTTTCTCTTGAAAATTACATGGCTTTCGTCACGAATTTTTGCTTTGCAAAGGTTTGTCAAAACTTCTTTGTTAAAAAATTTTTAAGAAGTTAATAATCCAAACGTTATTTCTGGTGAACAAGTCAAGTTTTGGTTATTACTTCTTGAAATGACGAGTTCTGAAGAAAATAACGTATTTTAAAAATCCATACAAATCAAAAACAAGTGACTTCTTCAGATGTGATTTGAGTGTTGTTGTTTCGAAATAAATCTCAATTTTTAAAATTTAACAACAGCTGAAGGATTATTTTAGTTATGAATTTGTGGGGAAACGTGACTCAAAGTGGAAAAAGTATCAATAATTTTCTTTCGATACCATAATCAAACTCATCTTGAACTTAGACTGCTTGAGCAGAGGACGAAGGTTTCAATCGTGGTAAGCACACGTCATACAACATGTCCTTGATGCTACTCTCATCGGGTCAAGTGCTAAAAGCAGCAACTACTGGGAATCAAATAGACATAATCTAACTGTTGCAACTTGGGTGACAGTATATCTAGATGTTCGTAAAACATGCTGATGTTACATTGTCCTTGCATTCATTGAGCTGCTTAACCTCCATGCGTCATTCAGCAGATTCGCGGGAAAAAATAAAAACGATGTCTAACGGTGACTTGTTGCTGGGAGATGCCACCAGTGCTGCCAAGTCATTATGCATGTGTTGCATCATTTAACACGCCTAGAGAATGTCGCGTAATTGGAGCTTCAATGGAGTCATTAGGACGCGATGATGAAGTCGTTGGCGAGAGTGCATAAATTTCCAAGAATTAAAATAACAAGAGAATATCAAACAAAAGAAAAGAATATGGTGTTTTGCACAGAGTTGAGCAGACGGATACGCATAGAAGTGCGAATCAAGAATGAAGATGAATTTGAAAAAAAAACAAGAGCTCCGTTTACTTAAAACTAAATGGAAATAAATTGTTGCACTTTTTCTCTGTCTCAAACCCCTACTTCGAGTTTAAAATCATGAAAACAGAAAGTCATCATTTCGCTGACATAATTTTAATGTTTTCTGTTGACTTTCATGGAATCAAATTTCCCACACTGTCAGTCACACAATGATTCCCAGTGGGAAATTACGAAAATAATATCAATGCATTTGATTTCCTGAAATTTTTGATTCAAGGAATGTTTGATTTAGCCTGTGTTTAAAATGTTTTTTTTTTTCGTTCAAAAACTATTACTATATACCTACAGAAAAATATTGTAGGCGTTTTGTGTTTATTATTTTATGAGACTTAAAAAAAACCTAAATACACTGAAAAAAAAAATACCTCGACGACGCTCAGACTCCTTTTTTCGGTGTATTAAATTTCATTCTGAAAGTTCATGTACAAGTCAAACAGTCTTAGAGTAAAAAACTGAACAAATTAACAATCGTTAGTTGCTAGGGGGAACGCTAAACAGGAGCTGACTAAAATTTTATTCGGTGTTTTTTTTTAATACATAACATACACATATAACTACTGATCTCTTGGACTTAAGAAACTTAAAATTTAACGGATAGTCTACTGTATTTTATTGTCTGTTAATTTCCAAGTACATATCTTTAATATATAACATACACAATTTTTTTTTTGTCTAGTAGATATTGCGTGCCACCACACACTTAACTTCGTTATTGTGTTTACATATTGAGGATTTTCCTGAAAACGCGAAAAAGCCTCGAAAACTGCGTAAACTGCGAAAACTGAGCACATTTTCAAGCCTCGAAAACAATTTGTAGTAAGAAAAGATTGCGTAACCCTCGAAAACTTTCGAGGCAAATTAAGTGAGCAAGTAGCCTCGAAAAGTCGGAAAGTGAATCAGTGTTGCCGTGAAACAATTTGCTGCTAATTCGAAATTCTTCTTTTGAATGAATTTAGCAATACAATTTTTATATGTGTATGAATATTTAAAGCGCGATTGTCAGAATTTTTATTTTGTTATTTATCATGGTTAAATCAATATGGTAGCATTTGCTTACTTTTCAACAAAATCAGCAATAACTGAAATAGTGGACTTTTTGACTAAAACACTGCAACACGGCAACACTGACAGTCAAATTGCCATTGCTCAATCATTTACGCATTTGCATTGATAGGAGTGTTCCCGAAAGCAAGCTGGAAAACTTTCGAGTTTTCACGCTTTTCGAGTTTTCGCGCTTGGAGTAATACCCTTATTTTATTACTTGAAAACAAGTACATATACTTGCAGAAAGAATTCTTTACATTTTTTGTTTAGTATTTATAGAATAAAATAATTTACATTGAAAAAGTCATAATTTTGATCATGATCTCAAGATACTCAAGGCTACTTGTCAATCTTAAAATTTTTTTTTAAATTTTATTCCTTTTTAGAATTATTATTTAACTAAATAGATAAGAGGCACTGCCTTACTCAATTCCAGTCGCTGACTCCAACACATTTCCTATGAGGATCACATAAATTTTCATGCAGTAAAATGCGTACCAGTTTTAAATAGAATTCCTTGAGAAGACCACACAAGCGGCAAGCATCACCTGATTTACCGAAAACTATGATGACGAACATTATGACGCAGCTGTGTGGAATAATCTTGAACTGATCTTTTCATCATTATGCTGACGTGACATAGATTGCAATTTGTTCGAGTGATGCCACAAAAGACGGGACATATCACATTGCCTGTCGTATATCGCGGCGTTTAAAGTCAGCAATTTATAGTTTTACAAATAACCATTGACATCAGCGTCTTATATTGGAATTGCGGTTGAATGATTTGTTAAAAACTAAGTTAATGAAATCATTTTATTGCCTTTCGTCAAAATTTGGCATTGACATTTGAATAGCCAACAAGATGTGGGGAGAGCTGATTGTGTTACATGCGAAGCTGTTTCTGTTTACATTAGGCAAAGCCAAAAGGTCTTGCTTAAGTGCTGCGAATTATTGCTTGCGTCATTGGGAAGAGAGGATGAAAAGTTTGCATTTTGTTACATAAGAGCCTATACGTCAACAAAAACTCAGCACTTCAGTCGAAAATAAACATTTGGACAAAACAATCCGAAAAATCACTTAACCGTGGCAACTTTGGTAAATGCGGAAATGAAAGAAGAATTGAGCGGAAAATTGAAAACTTAGTTCATCCAGGAGCTGCCACTATGTGCTGTGCTGTTCATTAGAGTTAGCCAAATAAACGTAACTGAGGGGGCGCCACGAAATGGCAACTCGCAACTGCACAGACTGCAAACAAACGAATCCTAGACGGAAAGGACAAAAAATCTATGCAAATTCAATTAAGTGACGAGTTGCATGTGACTCGCAATGCATTGCGATGTCGCGACATTTTCTTTTACTGGCGTTTGGTGAAATCTAAAACGGCGGCAGTTGCCAAAGTGAAAATCGCTGCACTTGATAATAGCGATAGCGACCCATCGGACGGGGAAAAACGGATGTAGAGCAGTACATTGCTTCTATAATGCTGAAAAACCTTACATACCATAGAAATATTCTAAAAATGCAGACATGCAAAAATTAAAGTGATTGCGAGTGGAGTCACCTCATTGCATGTCAAGAAAGATCGTGTAAAATAAAGTCAATTTCGTGTCAGGTATGTTAGAAATGAGTTTTATAGATGGCAGGCACAGGAGACAAATAAATCATCAGAGCCCTCACCGTCTAACTTAACAGTGGTGAATTTCAAAGGACTTTGTATTGAATCGGATATTTATTTCAACTAAGCAGTCATATTTTTAGCAATTCCCATAGAAACGAAAAAAAAAACTCTGGAGCAAATGAATGCAAGTACTCATGTACTATCGAATTACAGGTTAAAAGGTCAAGTTTTGTGCAATGAGCATATTTTTTTTTGAAATCTACTGTCACAGCGGCCAAATTTATTCTGAATTTTACAAACATAAGTAGGTGGTAGGCGTTGCTGGGCGCATTTTTAGCGCCGTCAATTTGTAATTCAAGGTTTCTTTGTTCGTTTGCAATTTGTGCATTTAACGCGTACTGTGTTATAATTAAAGACTTAAGAGGTGTGGGACCTTTTCTTTAGAAACGAAGGATGACGTCGACTGTAACTCAACCAAATAAGATTACAGTAACAGCATAAGAGGCAAATCTAAACAATGAATAAAAATTAAAGCGGATTTCTCCAAGAAAGTGGATATGGTTTTCGGACAATTATCGATTGGGGAATTCAAACCCGTGATTAGTTTTTCTTCTTCTTGTTTCTTTCTTATAAAAAAATTGAAAATTGACCAGACAAAAGTAAAAATGTACCGATTTTCAACTTTCTACTTGCAACACCTCAAATATTATTTTACCGCCGATCCCGTGGTACATCATTTTTAATGAACTGTTATTTGCTTAAAATAATACCGAAACCGTATATCATTATCAGACCTGATATTGTTCAAATCAAAACTGGCATAATTTGAAATTTTGAAAATGGTATAAAAATATATAGAATATTTCAAATTAATATAAGGTGATTTCGCAACTTTAAAGTACAAAATCAGAATTATACACTTTAAATTGAGTATTCCATCTAAAAATTAGCTGTTGCCTAGCCTAACATTCATATTTTATTTGAATGGTTTATATACCTACATATATACAATTGATATGAAATTAATTATTTGTTTTACTAAAACACAAAAAAAAATTCTGTTATTCGTTTTTTTTTTCCTTTTTCATTTTTCATATGAATTGTAATATGAAACAAAGTGCATGCGCCGTTCGCAGGTTTGATCTAGGAAGCTGAAAATTTGGGAGAATTTTCTCCAAGCCCGATTCTATTATATAGGCATATAGGAAATTTAAAAAAAAAAAAAAAAATATGTAAAAAAAACCCCCTTCGGGTGTATTTTGTCCGCATTTTTAGTCACACGAAAAATGTAGGCGTGGTTTGACAACAGTGGGTGGCTTCTCCATACATATAAAAAAAACCTTAAAATGCTATATCTGACACCTAAGGCACACTTTTTCTTCGTTTTAGTAAGTCGGTTTTTTCGTTAAATTTCAACGAAGTTGGACATAAACTCTGTCGACGCCGTTTAAAGGTTTGAGCTAGGATGCTATCATATAGGAAAAAATAAATAAGATCCATCACCAATAATTTTCACCCTAATGTACATACTATCCCCGAAGAAAAAAGTTTGTTTGTTTGTATTTTCAAGCACATTGCAATAGAAAATATTATGCAACCGAGATTAAATGTTGGGTGCTTTTATTTGATGAAGGTCTACCATTTTTCCGAGCGCTGCCAAATCCGAACTCTCAGTTTAGTTTTTTTTCTTCAATACACTCTGGTGTACATGTCCTTGGGTTGTAGGAGGCAGCTTTCTATTCCACTTACGTGTAGCAAGAATGCTAGCTGAGGGTGAGGATGGAGTACAGCGAATGTTATTCTCATTCATATGCAGAGCGTAAAGTGAAGCGTCTTTTATTATTTATTACAAATTCAAATATTTGAGGCATAAGAAAAAAATCTAAAACATGCGGTGCATCGACAATATACAAGAAGGGAACTAAAGAAATGTATATTTCGTACTTAGCCTCAAACTTCAGCGTAGAGCACGCAAAATATAGAAAAAAGGAACTATGCAAAATCTAATCCGTGTATCCTTAGAAATTATTTTTGAAATCCTTATTGTTCACTGCAGTAAACTTGTCGAATGTGTGAGTTTGTTCGTGTTGTATTTGGCTTCGCTGAGGGATTTTAGTAAGTACTCAGGTTTTTAGTTTTGTTGTCCTATTTTCCCCATTCGCTTCTGTTATAACTCCAACTGCTGCTCCAACAGAGTTGACTGCTCTGCAGTTTTTGTGAGCTCAGCAGAAAACTGCAACAAAGTAAACAAATTTGCTCCGGGGATTTTATGTAGCTAAGAAGCTCGACTACACAATACCTTATTTTTGCAAGGATCTGTGACATTTTAAAAGAAACCTTTTGTGTCATGTTGAACAATGCGAGCAAACGTCGTTGTACTGGCAAAGTACACTGAAAACAATAAAAAATGTTCATAACTCAAGACATTTGACAAGAAGATGCAAATCTGATATTCATATTTATTTTTAAGACTTTCGGTGGAAGCCGCTGGTAATTTTTTTTTTCGGTGTCTTGCTACTTTGCATTATTATTTTCTGCTGTCCCTGCGCTCACTCAATTTTTCTTCATTTTCTTTAGCGTATTTTGTCAATGGAATTATATTAGAAAATCTTTGGATTTAGAAAATTGAGTTTATTAAAATGGTGCACATACCGATACGTGTGGCTGTGTGGAAGTTGTTCATTTTAAGTAGAGGCACTTCAAATTATTGAAGCATGCAATTTTATGAAAACTCGTAAGTTTTGTGTATTCTCTGTTTTTTTGTGGAATTCTGTAAATATATTTTGGTTACGTTGAAGTAGTTGGAGTGCTACAAAAGTAAATAAGAATCTGCGAATTATTAGTATGTAAAAGTTCTACATTAACGAATGGAATATTTGGTACATAATTTTGTAACTTTTTCCTAACAAAACATATGTCTACGTTAGCCAAAAACTAAAGATGGCAAGATGTTGTACGTCGAGGGCCATCTGGCCCTATTATGATGCTAATAGAACCAGAACCTTTGGCGGTGTTATTACAGGGTACTATTTTATAGGCAAACCTGCCTCAAAACTACGACTTTCTGACGTAGGGGATCTTTGTAAAAGCTGTTAAGATCCTGACGTCGAAGAGTCTGTCTTTCATTGTCTTTGTGAATGCCCAGCGTTTCAAGGTATTCTAATGCCACTTCTTCTACTCTCTTGAAGACATCGCTCAAAAGTGTCCAAAATCCATTTTAAAGCTTATGAAAACTTCGAAGTGGTTTGCATAGGGTGAAAACGAAGTTATAAAAGGGTATACAGTGAGCTCAACTGCGGCCTAAGTTATGACGATAATTGTTATCTCCCATGCTTACCTAACCTAACCTAGCCAAAAAGAATGATGCAAGAGTTTCTGTTAGGGTTACTTACCCATTTCATTCTCAAAGATTGCACTTTTCTTTATCCTCAAATATTAAAAAATGGAAGCATTTCATATTTTGGTTAAGAGAATTGTTATTGTCCGGGAGATAGCGTCAGCAAACATGTACCATTTGTGCATTTCTAATATTCCTATTTAGTTAGTTCACGAACATCCGGAAACTTAGTGAATTGAGTATCCTTGGACAGTCTTTATACCCCAGCTAAATAATGTATATCTAGCTGAAGCTTGGGAGTGTTGATCGCTGAACATGAATCCACTACAAAGATGAGTTAAATGAAAAGTTCAGTAACATCAAACGTTTTTTTTTTTGGAAAATGAAATAAGTCAAAATGAGGATAAAGGCTGATATCATATCCTTTGTACTTTGAAATAAAAGCAATATATGGATTTTTTAATTTCCTACGTAATGTTTAGCCCAGAATCCGAGTCTGCTATTCATTTGATATAATGATTTTTTTTGAAAAGCCAAATTTGTCCAAAACATAAGTTCTACCTTTTACGTGCTTTTGCAGCAGTATTAATGCACTAGAAGCATTTCTGAGTGCACAAAACTTTAATAGTACACTTAATTGCTTTCAGAATGAACATTTTATGAACATTTTTGGGACTTCATCAATCGTCTGAACTCGGTTCCTTAGACAATACGAACGACTCGTCTCGTGCCCAATTTTTAACAGCAAAAATCAGAAAAACTATTAGGTACAGCCCTTAAATTCAACAAATAGGTGGGCTCGAATCCTGATTTTGCTAAAAACATAATTTACGATTTATTATTTAATTAATTTTATTCATAGTACAATATGAATACCGGTATAGAGGTATCAAAGTACTTTTTAGAGAACTCCAAAGCAAAGCTGACTTATCGCTATGCCAGAACTACAAAAGTTTGATAGTAATATTTGAACCAGATTAAAGCTGAAAGTGTTTGTCCATGAAAACAATTTTTTTTTTTTGTGAAAGAATAGGAACTATGGAAGTTTTTCCAGCAAAAATAAGAAAAGTCGATCAAACATTTTTTTAGAATCATATACTTGAATGTTGAATACGCGGTCAACCAAAGATTGGTATTAGGTTAACTTAAGCCAAACTAGATAAACATCTTACGCAATGAGTGGAAGGTTTCGTTTTATTTAAGCTTCATCGACTACAAAGCAACAAATTTTCAGATTCCATGTTGGGTTCTGTCTTGTTTTTGACAGTGCTGCACAGTATTTTCCACAGTGCCTTAGATTATATTAAGCATTTGACTTAACGATCGTGCAACGACCTCTTTTTTGTAGGTGTCATCTATACAAACAATTAGTTATGAAGCAGTCGAATTTCCAAGACTAACTATCCGTCCTCAGATCTATTCCGGAAGAAATAATCCTCAAATCAACATAAATAAGACAAAAATAACGTTTATTATTTCAACCAAAGCAGATAGTACACACAAAAAACTTGGTCTTGATAAGTCAAATTAACATTTTTTCTTTTAAATAAGTAGGGTCAAATGTTTCCACACTAAGCATGGCGTTTTATTTTTAAATATAATAATTAATTTTTCAAAACGAAATATTTCAGGCTTAAAAACGGTAGCCTGAGTTCAAATACGACAGAGAATTTAAGAAAAAAAATTGTTTCAGCAATATTTTTTATAAATTGATTTACATTAACTTATTTTCTTAATTGATTTGAAAAACCCATTCGATTCGATTAGAATTTGAAACTGTTTTCTTTTTATAATTGTTTGAATATGACCCGATTCTTAGCTAGCTCAGCTACAGAGTCTCAAATAAAAGAAATATTTCAATTAGCTTAAAAAAAATTAAAACGTTGCTTTTAAAACCTAGCATTTTAAACTGCCGTTCATAAAAACTTTTGTGGGAGAAATTACTCTTGATATCTTATGCATGGTCTGACAAATATAACTTACATCGAAAAAAGTTCCATTATATGACGATAAACAGGAAAACAAAAAAAAGTATATAGCGGTATATCATAACACCCAAACTCATAACGCCCAAACTCATAACGCCCACAAAATGTCACGGTGCCTAAATTTTAGTAAATTTATGACACCAAGCTCAAATGAAAAAAAAAGTATTAATCGAAAAATGACATAATTCCCACATTTTTGGCGAAGAAATCTCTGGTTGACAAATTCGAGCGTTGTCAATTTGAGACCTATGAAAACCAGTTTGGGCATAATGACATTTTTGTACTAAAATGAAGTTGACTTCGCTCAGAGTGCTTAAGATATCCTTCATATTTTTGTTGAGTGGAGCATTAGGTATGTACAGGCGATGGACTTTTTTCGACACTGAGAAATCTATCTTATAGCAGCGTCAAAAAAAAAAAAAAAATCAATCAATCAATTAAATTTCAGAAAGAACAATGATATCATTTGGGAAATTCTAGGCAGATTACATGCGCCTTAGAATCCACACACCGTAATTTTTATTGCGAAGGCATAGTTAAATAGGTTTTTTGAATTGAGGTCTGTCTTCTTATTAAATTTAGGTTTATTTTTATAAATAGGAGCAAACAATGTCAAGCCATACTTTGAATTGAGAATGATGAAATGGATTTTGTTTTCGATTTTAATAAAATAATATTTCTGGGCCATGATTCCTCAGAATATTCACTCCACTAGTCATAAGTTTGAGCTTAACTGTAAATGTGCCATATTATACAGTTGCATGATTTCATATTGTACATATCCCTCTTTCTTTTTTCTTTATATTTAGTTTCTTTTCTATCCCTTTATTTCTTCACCATTTATTTTTTGTATGTAGTCTCAATTTTAAATCATTTTTTCACAGTCGGCGCTAGTTTGAAGAAATCATTTCAAGGAGTGTTGTGTTTTTTTCGAATTCTGTCAATAATTTACTTTTTAAATATCAGAATACTTCTACTTTTTTTAAGTATAATATAAAATTATCATTTCAATCGTATCAATCGTAATACTTTAAAATACAATTTAGATATTTCAATTTCATATGCAAATGGAGAGTAAATACATTTTATGTCAGCACTGTCTCTTACCTGGCCGTCTCCTGATTTAATGCAGATACGTTAGATCGATGTACACTATAAAAGTTGAGCTTCACTCCAAATCTTAGACCTGTGATTGCAATTGTTGCCAAGGTTTTGTTCTCTGAAATGAGGAAGTAAAGTGGTTGCTTATCCTTAGAAGACAGTAGTCTAGAAAATATTTCATACATCATTCATAAATACATATTTTTCAAAGACGTGTCATGAGTACTTAAATGGCAGACTACAGGGTCTTTTATGGTGAAAGAGCTCTAAATTAAAATTTAAAAATGAGAAATTCGTCATTTCCAGTGTTGGTTCAATATGTTTGTTTTTACCCCACAACAATACACTTGAATTTAAAATTAATTTCCATTATTCTCTCTAGCCCAACCAACAAAAGCGTTTCCATACTACCTTATATGTTGAATGCCCCTTTAATGTAATTATTCATTTAATGTCGCCATAATTTAAATAAAACGAGGCCCGAGGCTAAGCATCTGCGTACTAATCACGTAGTAATTTCAAATATTTACGATTACCTCTGGACCCTGCAGCAGCATTGGCATAATGATTAAAGTCCCGTCCGCATAGTGGGGTTAAAATGCACCCAGAGGGCAAATTTGTGTTGGAAGGACAAATAAGCAGAAATGACTTCAGGCAAATGTCGCTCGCTCAGCAAAGAAATCTAAGTGCAAAAACCACCACATCTTTTAGAGGTCGAGGAACGAAGGACGACACATTTTTGGTGCACCCCACAACCTGCCATAAACGCAAAAAAAAACCCAATGCCACAACTGTGTAAAATAATGCAAGCTCAGAATTAGAAGAGGCACAGGGGAAAAATATCAAAAATTAAAAAAAAAAAAAAATGCCCATCCATGAATGTTACCATCCTGCGGTAACAAAATAAGCGCAGAAAAAACAAAATTCTGAACAAATGTTGGCAACGTTATCGTGTCGGTTGTTGTTTGTGTTGCTCTAGTGAACACAAATAACAACAACAATTGCCACACTGTTTGGCAAGGAAGGATGGACTGCAACATGCTACACACTGCAAATTTCTAATTAAATTTGTATTAAACGCACAGATGTCGCTCACACATCCCGACGGCAAATTGCGATGGTATTTTAGTTGCAGTAGTTCGGGGATGGTGCTGATGTAGCATGAGGCGGTTAAAGAACACAACAGCATCAAAGATATGGCACAGTAAAAGCTTGATAATGCGCATCATATGGATTGATTTAATGATGAACTCCATGTGTGTGCTGTAAGGCCAAATCAATAAAAAATCGGCGAGCCAATTTGAAATTTTTTGACTAAGAAATAATGAGGATAACTTCAAATTACTCTATCTCGGAGGTGGTGTGAAAGGAAGGAGTTTTCTTGGGACGCGAATAAGTTCAATCTTTCAAGAACCCTTTTCCTAAAAAAACGATATTCTGAAGAACTGTCTCTCTGATTTCATCAAGCATAAAACGTGGCATTTTTTCAAGTCAGAGTTTGAAAATATGAATTTCTTAGTACAAAACCATAGAAGGAAATGTGGCAGAAATTTTAAGGTTGAAAATGGCATAGAACCAAAACTTTGACACCAACTGAAGTCTAAGGTCATTGTATATCAATGCCTTTGAAGACAACTTGAAAAAGGGCACTGACTGAAATCACATTACCTCCATTATTGAATATTTGTTCGCATTATACAGAGGAATCTGTACATCTGTAAGTATATATGTTACTGGTGTAGTGGGTGGTTGATTTGCCTTTTGATGAATTTGCTGGATAATTTTTCAAGCTCATTGTTTTCAATTTTCAGTTGAGCTTGAGCACAAAAAAAGCCCTCTTGAATTGAATGTTAAACAAAAGGAGAACGAAAGCGAGACAAACTTCGAAGCTGTCAACAAATGTCAAATGTCAAGAATTACGATAAAGAAACGGTGACGTGTTTCTATTTTGATTTCATACAAGAAGTATATTCGATTGAAATTTGCATTCTTTGGCGTATGAAATGCCTTCAGCTCGGCTCAGCTCAGCTCAGCTGAAAGACTGACAATTTTCAGTTTCTCAATCCAATTTGTCTATTGTTCATACGTTTTTCCAATATAATGAACACTTCATCTCGACTTTTGCTTTTGCTATTTGTTACGAACGACGCCTGTTTTGATCCTGTTTCTTTGCACTCTTTTTAATATCTATCACTCAAAGGACTCGTGCCACATCAGGCATCATTCAAGTTCACTCCTATTTACTGACAGTTTAAATTTAAAATTGGACAAAATTAAAAAAACACTCCTCACCATAGTATGTATGTCGGAACAGCCGGAAGGGCGTAGGGCAGGAGCAGCAACATTGTTCTCTTGTGCTGGGTCTGGTGGACTTTTCTCTTTTTCTGCTCCAGATATGCTGGAATTTTTGTGTTAAAAATTAGAAACATTGTTTGTCTGTCAACATGATATGTTGCCAGTGTTGCCAGTATTGTCAGAGTTGAAAAAAAATTCCCTTTCAGCACATAAAAAGGAAGAAAAGAAAACAAAAAAACTAAAATTTGCATGCCGTTTCATTCATCTGATGAAGGGCGAGTGAGGTTGCTCTTTTCTGGTGGGCGTATTAATTGGAACGATGAAAGACTGAAGGGGGGGTAGTTTGCATGACAATAACACAAATTGAAATGAAATGTTTTTTTTTTTGTCTTCTTCGCTTTTCCACCACATGCTGCATCGGTGCATAGCGGTGTCCAATTTAAAAAACTCTGCTGTATTTTTTCGACTGCATGTGTTGCACTTGTAGTCTGCTATTACGTTGTAGATGTTGTTGTTGTAACAATTGTCAGTGCCATTTGTTGCAATTCATCTGCTAAAAGATTGATTGAATTTTTACCCACATTTGCTTCTAAGCCAAGTGAGCAGAAGCAATTGCTTTTTGTTTGAGAGCTTTTATTGTTTTGTATTTTTGGATTTTAATCTCCTTAGTTTTTAATCAAGTCGCTTGTTGGCTTTTAAACTTCTGTTTCGATTACCTGAATTGAAAAAATACTTTTATTGTATCTCTTAATTTTAGCATGTGCGAACTGTTGTTGCCAGCGCTGTTTTAATAATTTTAAGGTCCTCTTTTAAGGACTTTAAATTCTTATTTTTACGTGAGTGCATATGTAATACTTTAATATTTTCGCAACATAAAACGGCTGCATTTTCTATTTCTAGCATATCTTTCAGCTATTTTATGAGAGCTGAGGTTATATAAATAATTTGTTATCATTGTAATTTAAGTCAGTGAATATTAATTATATTAACCGCAATTTGGTTACTTTGTGGGAAAAAATTTCCATAGATAAATGCTTTTATAATGCAGGCGGAAGTTTAAGTTCACATGCTTCAATTTGAAGCCGCTCAAAAAAGAATAAAGGGTTATCAATTAATAACTCATACAATAAAAGCAGGTGACAAAACTCGCAACTGACGAAAAAATTATAGTTCTCACTCCAGTACAAGGCCGACTTAGGTTGGAAATGAACCAGCAACAATTTCTAGGCAAAGCCTAGACTGAACTGCTTTATTTGGATTGACACTTGAACTGATTAATTACAATTAAAGGGCGATCGAAAAAAAAAACTCTTAAAGAGTTTCATCTTACAATCATGTCGTTTTACAAACAAACAATAGTCTCAACAAATGGTTACTCTTCTGGTTGTGTACAGCCTGCTGGTCTATTGTTTATTTAAAAGTTGGTCAATTCACGCTTGTTAGTGCTGCGTTTGTTAGCAATTGGATTTTATTTTGTTCCTTTATTTTTAATATTCTGTTTCTTTGTGTTTTAGTCAGTTTTGACAGTCATGCTGAACTGTCAGAAATTGCCACGCATTGTAGAGCACGGAGTTTAAACAAAAACATAATAATGCGGTCGGAATGGAATCACTTTACGAATTCCTGCTGAGATCGGCTTAGTCAAGCTTAGCAGGTTCACATTGACACTTTTTTAAAACAGCGTCCATCCATCCACCAACGGATTAGATACCCATTAGAGCGAACAAACTATTGCATCGACTGGCGTCTGTCGATCACTAAGTGTGACCAATTGATTTTGATGATTTGGGAAAATGCTTTCGAGCGTGCTGCTGACTGTGCTGCTGACTGTGCTGCTGACTGTGCTGCGATTGCTTGACTTAAGCTGCTGATTGAGATCAATTTGAGACTTAAGTGCTCCGAAGTTGGCTGTGAGTAAAGTGCACAAAATCGCAAGTCATTGTTACACTGAGCGTGAAACTATCTCAATATAAAATTTTAAAAATTCTTGTAAGGCACCAGACGTGAATGACTGATGTTGAAAGTTTTATCCCTGTTGCAGTCCTGTGTTAGCCCCAAGCGAATTGTAATTAAGGCCGAACTTAAGTCAAGTTATTTATGCTATTGCGATATTTTTTATAATGCGATTGCAGAAGGATTCTGCATCGTCTCCTTTTCTAGCACTTATTTTTTCTTTGTTACGTAGCATCGAGTTTGCTAACGTTTTTATAGTGGGTATGTTGCATTTTTTTTCGATTTTAGAGATTTGACAGTCTATACTTTTTTGTATGGTTTTTCAGAACCAGAGAGTAGATACAAAAATAAAACCACTTATTTATAATATAAGCTGCACAATTTTTTTTTTTTTTTTGTTTATTAAAATATCAATAAAATCTTTACATTTGCAAGAAATTTTATCCTGGCACATTGAATAGTTGCTAAAAACTCACCGCTTATGTTAACATAAACGCCTCAGTCAGAATGCCACATATATAATTTCCCTGTACTTAAAGTCAATCAATGTTAAGATTTATGAAATCAACCACTAAATCAAATTACTTAAAATAATATGTGATGGTTAATGGTTTTCTGTAACTCTAAATATGCCCTAATTTTTGACATAATGATTTTTCACCTTTTATCAAATAATAAAGTGCCAGGAGACCGACCAAAGTTCGGTTTTTCGATTTCAGGTTGAAAAAGTCGAAAAAATGTAATGCAATTGAATGAGATGTTTAAAAAATATTGAATATGGTTGAAAAGCCGAAAACAAGTTAAAAAAATTTGAAAGAAGTTGATTATATATGAAAAATGTTGAAAAACATTGAGAGAGGTTGAAGCAGGTGAAAAAGTTTGATAAGCTCGATAGTATATTAAAATGTTGAAAACGTTGAAAGAGATTGAAAAGCTCGAAAAAAGTTGAAAGTCTCGGAAAAAGATGAATGAGGTTGAAAAGCCGAAAAAACTTGAATGTGGTTGAAAAAGTCCAAAAAATATGGAATGTGTTGAAAAAAGTTGAAAAGGATGAAAAATATTGAAAAAGTTGAAAGAGTTTGAATAGTTCGGAAAAAGTTGAATAAGGTTGAAAAATTCGAAAATATATGGAAAATGTTGGAAAAAGTTGAAAGAGGTTGAAAAATGTTGAAACAGTTGAAAGAGGTTGAATAACTCGAAAAAAGTTGAATAAGGTTGAAAAATTCGAAAAAATATGGAAAATGTTGAGAAAAGTTGAAACAGTTGAAAAAGGTAGAATAACTCGAAAAAATATGGAAAATGTTGAGAAAAATTGAAAGAGGTTGAAAAAGTCAGACAAATTTGGGAAATGTTGAGAAAAGTTGAAAGAGGTTGAAAAATGTTGAAACTGTTGAAAGAAGTTGAAAAACTCGAAAAAAGTTGAATGAGGTTGAAAAGTCAATCAAATATTGAAAGCGTTGAAATTATTTGAAAAATGTAGAAAATCGTTGAGAAAAGTTGAAAGAGGTTGAAAAATAATGAAGCAGTTGAAAGACGTTGAAAAACTCGTTGAATGAGGCTAAATATATTGAGACCAAATTTTATTATGATCACTCCTTTAGTTTGCTAAATATGGCATCAACGTTATAAGTTTGTATGGGAGGTGCCACGCCCACTACTGAAATCCCATCGAAATCATATAATTTCAACCGACACCTCTACAAAAAATTTAAAGAATATTACTCCGATAGCACACTAAATATAACATTTAAAGTGTTTTGCTTATATGGGGGGTGCCACACCCACTGAAGCAATCTCGTCAATTTTCATTTAATTTCACACCAAATTTAAAAACTTGACTTCAAGAGCACACTAAATGTAGCCTTAAACATTTTTTGCTTGTATAAGAGGTGCCACGCCTATTGATGCAATCCCATCGAAATCCATTTAGTTTCAAAGCTTATCGTAACCGACATCTCTATACCAAATTTAAAAAATATTACTCTCATAGAACAATAAATGTAGCTTTTAACTGTTTTCGCTTGTATGGAAGGTGCCACGCCCACATGTGCCGTTTCGCCCACTTTTGGTTACAAGATACCCAATAGCCAGTATATTTGACATGTCAAATTTCATAACGATTGCGTTGTTAGTTCTCTTATTATAACGTTTATAAATATTGTGGGCTGTGCCACGCCCTTCAACGAGTTTTGCCAGTATAGTGGCATAGCTTTTCATAATGACCTCATTCAGCGGTATTAACTCTAAAATTTTTATGAAAATCCTCGGTGCCGTTTTCGAGTAATATCGAATCAAAGTTTTCAATTATTGAAATATGCCACGCCCACTGTTCCGATTCCGCCCCCGATTTTGCCTCCCTTCTCGGAAATAAGTAATATTACAATTTGATCAACATTTTTAGGACTCAGCAAATCTTTTTATGAATGTGATTATCTCATATCTTGAGTCTACCGAAATGTGACAAAATGAGGCAAGAGATTTGCGAAAGTATATAATCTTTTTTTTTAATTACTGTTGAACTGATAATGATGGTAATTCATTTGTAATTTTTTTAGACTTTGATGCTTTAGAGTCGTTAGAAAATATACTACTTGATGCATACAAAGGAAATGTACCCACTGAAGAAATATTCGAGTCAAAACTGGGCATTTTCTCAGATGATTTTGAACTGACCAAACTCCGTCCTCAACTCCAAATATTGAAAAACATGCCTGGCAACAAACCAAAGTGCTGTCCTGAAATTGCTGACCAACTTCGAAAATCATCTCACTAACGAAATACCTTCTAGAACAAGTTTATCAACAGGTCAATTTAATAATGACAGTGCCAGGTTCAGCAGCTTCTTGTGAAAGGTCATTTAGCACTTTGCGACGGTTAAAGACTTACTTATCTTCGTTTATAAATGACCCAAAAACGTCTTACCCATACAACGCTCCTTCATGTTTATAAGGAAACAACTGGATCCGAAGGATTATGAAAGAATTTATCTCGCAAATAAATAGAAAAGCCACGTTTGGAAACATTTGAACAAATCTTACTTTATCTTTTATCAATGGAAATTGCAACGAACAAAAAAAAAAAAACATTATCATACAAAATTCTCTTTATAACCCGTCCTAAAGTATAGGATAAATCCTATATTCAGAAAAATTTATCGACCTTTTTTATTTGAGTTGGCCCCATTAAAAATTTCGTTGCGACGCCCCTGGACGCAAATGTATTGAAAAGAGTACAAGTGTACCGAAAATGTCATCACTGCTGTGCCTGTCCCTGATCTTAGTCCTTAGACAACAACCTGTAACCTGTGTACTGGCACTAGTAGATGACAAAATAACTGCAATTCTAGATAAATTAACTCCTAAACGTTATATATATGCTGAAAGATAAAAAAATTACGTTTCAAGAAAACATCAATTTCTCAAATACTTCAAAGCCGATTTCAGTTGTTTTAAGCTCAAAATTTCCAGAGCATATAGGAGTACCATTCCTAAAATTTGTATTCATGTTTTTTACCCTATTTGATTTAACAAGCTTAACTTAGCTTAACTAAAAATTTATGAAACTTAAAAACAAAATTTGGATATTCCATTGATACTCTCGTTAATTTTTCGATACTTTTTGAGTTGGATTTTGCAATTTTTATAATATTTTCAAAGTTTCGAAATTTTCAGATTTTCTCAGTTTTTTAATGGTTTTAATGTTTTTTAAGTTTTCTATTTCATTGGAAATTTCCAAAATTTTAAAAAATAATAATTAAATTTTAATAATTGAAAAATTTCAAAAATTTGCGTAAAATGAAGATTTTTTGAACTTTTATTTGATTGAAGTAAGCACACCAAGATTGTTATTTTGTTTCAGTGTAAGTAAAAGGCAATAATTGTGAAAGCGGTTAAATGTATTAAACACTTATTTCAACTGATAAAGTAAAGCTATCTAAAAATGCAACGTAAACCTTTCAGTCGGAAGTGATACCAACATTTTTTACCAAGAACAACTATTTATTTGTAACGTAAATAGGTGGAGCTATTGTCAAAAATCGATGCATTTAGCAATGCCTCTGGAGTTGTGTATCGGAGGTTAGTGAAATTTTTAAAGATGTTTTCCACACTATTCTAAACTTTTTCACAGTAAGTGATTCTATCGATGGTTTTTGATATTATTCGATACTTTCTTTCTCGATCATACTTTTCGGATTAAATCGACTTTCATTCTTCTTTCAATGTTAAATTTTTCTCATTGCGAAATGTTACTAGTTATTACTTTTTCTGATTAAAAGATGTAGAAAAGACTTGCTACAATATTCGTATCTTTGCTCGGAGAAAAAAATGTATTTTGTACCAGACATTCAAAAAAATAAAATGTTAACCTGACTGATGCCTTCAATGCATTTGGCCACACATCAAGTTTTGATTACCAGTGTTTTTCCAAAATGACAACCGGCACTTCGTTCATCGTTCGCCCCTAAGTGTTGTCGTTACACTTGATGCGTTTTATAATTGCGTAATAAGCAATCTGAACTTTCAATCCCCTACTTCTGCTGGGTTTCTTCTGTGAGTAGCTGCTCGCATTAGTTTGCTTTTTGTTGCTGCCATCATAAAATTGTTAACGTCGCTATCTGTCGTTATCATTGAAGTTTTCATTAATATGATTAAAAGTGATTATTAAAGATACATAAGTGTCTACGTGCAAACAGCTACTAAACTCATCTTAAACTTAATTTCATTACTACAAAAGCAACAACAAAAAATTAGACAACAACAAGGTAATGGTTGTATGTATTTAGTTTTCTTTCATACCAAACACCTTTTCTGACATCATCGCCAAGTCTCCGAAATCCACAAGTTTTCTGTTTTTGCAAAACAATTTAGGTCACTGGCAGATTACGTAGGGAAGATATGGGGTTGCAGCACCCTATACTCTAAGCGAAGAAGATTAAGGAAGTGCCAATGTTTAAAGGATCTGTAAAAGCAATGGAAAACAGAACTTAATCCTCGTATTAGACTTAATATTCAGAAAGGATGTAGTTTCTACTTAAAATTTACTCCACCAGTTTCTTAAGCCGATGATTCGAGCGAAAACTCCGGAAGAGCTATGAGGCGCAGTGAGGAAGAGAATAAACTAATTTTGCCATTTTGTTTTGCGATTGTGACGACGTTGTGTACGTAGATTTTTCCCTTGTCAATGTTTTGTTCTTGACAGCAGCATCTCCCCGAGGGAAAAAGTTGACGATGACAATGATTACAGCGGGCAACATTATCTTAATGACCACATTACGTGACGCGCAAAGTACACATTCGGACGACAGAACTGTTACATACCGCGTAACTCGCTTAAGTTGCAAGTAGTAAGAATAGTTTGGCGTAGTTGGATGTGACCAACCAGAACACAAACTCATTCCAACAAAGTGTTTTGTGTTTTATGCAAAGTTAAGGAAACGCGTGAAGTTCATTTCTGCTAAGGAGCAAAATTCATATTCTGGCTTGAGGCGAATTTTGCTAACTTCCAGAAAGTTACCGCCGAAAACAAAAGGCAAAGAAAGCAAAAATAAATTAATACAGTATTATATAAAAAATATTCATAATATGCTACAGCGCCAATACTGCTTCACAAGCTAAAACTGACCAATCAATGTCTGTCAATATTTTTCAATGATGTCCAAACTTGAGGCGAATGTAAACGGATGCAGATGACAGAGGCAAGCGCGCACTGTCCTGTGTTTTAGCAAATTACGCTAATTAAATTTATTGTTCTACTTTGAGCACAGGTCCTGTGTGCTTTTTGACATCCTCTGTTCCTTCTCCTCTTTGCCTCAATTCTTGCTAAATAATCATTAAAATTATTCGTCCAAGACATGACAATTTTCCTGCAGGCTTCTTGTGTCGTATATTGTTGTTTGTTGTCAATTGTGGAACGTCTCCTTACAGAAGCGTTGGACACAAGACCGACAACAACAATAACTATTACATGTCCGAGACTGACATTTACGCACACATACATAAGTACAAGCAAATATATTGACATGTTCGAAAAGATTTGTATGCTAATTAGTTGAAATTTGCATTTACGCATTTTTGCCACTAAAATCGATTCAATGTCGTCCGGGTTACTCGCTTATAAAAGGCGAAACACTGTGGGCCAAAATTTTTTACATAAATAACCGAAAAGTTTTTCATAACAATTGAAATGGTATGCTTACATTTTCCAAACATAGATCAGTAATTCTGAAAATGGGTTCACGATTTGAAAAAAGACCCTGTGTGAGTGCTCCTAATAAAATTTGAAAATATTACACAGACTTAATATTCTTGAGATAGGTTTTAACTTTGAATGATACTAGTTACATATTGGCGAGCTGATGTTGACTTAATATATAGAGCCCGAATTCATTTCAAATTGCCCATAAAAAGTGTCGTTTTTCAGAGGAAATAAGAGGACAAACATATTCCCGATTTGAATGAAAAACATTTTTTTCGAAGTTGTGCGCATTTAAATTTTAGTGTCAAAAAACGATAAGCTGCGATTGTCTCCTTTCCACCGTTAAGGCCTCATTTAAGGGCCTCCGGGAGTTTTTCGAAAAATAAATTGACACTTTTTTAAAATTTTATTTTGAAGCTGCATTTTACCTCAGGAAAATTTTTTTTTATATATTCAAGATTTATCCCTAAAATTTAAGTCCAAAAATATTTGTCAATAAGTTAGAAAAGTGCAATATCGTGAACGACCTCAAAATTTGCGGATTTGCTTAAGGAAAAAAGTTACTGCACCAATTGATGCGAAGAGAACCAAACTAGATTTTCGAGGGAGTTGCGCCGCTTGTTTGGCCCTGTTTAAGAAAAACAAATAATGTTTTGGATGAATAGATGTCAAAAGGTCAAAAGTGGGTTTAGGATGGAGGAGAGAGTTTTTGTCACCACTTTCGAGATGGTGCAGTCAATTTTTTCACCTTATCCTTACAAAATTTAATTTCAACGTTTTCACATCGATTCACGATCAAAGTTTCGGGAGCCAGTAAAAAAAGGAACACAAGTTAGCGAGCTTTTCTGAAGAATTTTTCATCATCCTATATTCGTTGAAACAGAACCCCGTTGTATTTTTTTTTTGAGTGCTTTTGCGAATTTCCGAATAAATTAGTGGATGCACAGTTTTCGTTGAATTCAGTACTTAAGTGTCACATGTTCCATACAAATTCTTGAAAAGATTACATTTATTTTCCCTTTTTGCGCCCTCTATGAACAGGTTTTTGAAGTATTAATATTATACTCGTCTTAGTATTACGAATACAACGAAACATCGTTTACCAAAATCGAGTCAGTAGTTTAGTAGCTTTGGTCTTATATATAACACTAGCATTTTTCTAAATTAAATTTTTTTAACGGAAACTGAGAATTTCAAATTATAGTGTATTATTATTAGAGATCAAGGATTTTTCCTTCTCTATAAAATTTTTTTCGATACCACTTTAAGTGTTCATAAGGAAAATCGAAAAAAAAACTTAAATAAAAAATAAATCTGATTTTCTTCATTTTTTTACTAAAATTCCGAAAAACTAAAATTTGAATAAATTTTCGAATTTTAAACGTTCCCGAAAAGTTTTAGAGCCATATAAACATTTTTGTATATTTACATATTTATTTAAATATATATTTATTTACATATGTACAATTTTAGATCGTTTTGTAACAGTAGATATTAGAAACAACAGTAGTGTTAATATGAGTAGCAAATTTCACACAACTTATTTTTTATTCTTAATTTAAAAACCGGACAACGGTCAGTCCTCTGGTACTGAAGTTTATATATATTATTTAATTGGCTAAGTCGCAATTTCTGCATTCTATCTAGGGACTTCTTAAAAGTTCTAGACGACAAAACCGGAAAAGCCAGTTCAACCATCATATCCGAAATAATGATTTTTTAATTATTTAAATTCTGTACGTCCGATTTGCCCACTGTGAATATTTTAATACTTAAATTATAATGCCATGTTAATTTAGCTGCGAATTTTGTAATTTTTATAAGTCGGTCAATTTATCCGTGAGTTCGTGGTAACATGAAGTTCTCATAAAAAGGAGTGTATTTATATTTAAGTTTTATCGTTCAGCATTGAAAATGTTATGTAGAGTTAAGGCTGCTAGACTTTATAAAATTAATGACTGGCAACACATATCGCCTGAAATTTTAAAGAAGAGGTTTAAGAAAAATCGGCAACACATCGCTTTTAAGCCACTATTTTCGACCGTTTGGTTTGAAGACGACCGACGTCGGCACTGATATTTTATGAACATTTTGATAATAAGAATGTATTATTTTGCAAAAAAAAAATCAGATTTGAATCATTACCTTATTCATAATTTCTTATAAATTTTTGTCCATTGGTATTACGGAATAGAATAAAACTTTAGAATTTTTTTTTTCTTATTAAAGCTGAGGAATGTGACAAAATGTTCGTCAGAGATTCAATTTCTTAATAGAAAAGCAAATAATTAATTGAGTAAGGCCGTTGTTAATTTAATTTTTTTTCAATAGGAATGGAAGCCATGCAGCTGTTTGTTAATCAGTTGAGTAAACAAATCTTGTACTGTTTCCACATTGAAGCACGAAGTATTTCGCACCTTTAATGATCGTTTTAATGAAGCTGCTTCTGCACTTTCAAAGCAGTGGAAAAGTCAACACCAACAACAACAAAAACAACATTGGAACAATACAGTTTCTTGTTCTGTTGGTAACACGAAGTGCCGTTGTTGCTACAACAAATGCAAATCGACAACGTTTAATTAACACCAGACAGGCCTGCACCAACATCAAGCGACGCTCAACGCAATCACGACGTGTAACCATAATCCACCAAAGCGTTGGCCGTGTTTACACGTCAAATTTTAACTGCCACTCATTGTTAGTGTACTGGTTTCTTTGGTTTTTGCTTCTATTCTGAACATGGTCGCTGATTCCGTAGTGCCTTTGCTACACTTTAATGATTTGCAAACAAGTTAATTCTTATTTCAAAATAAAAGCAACATTTTTTCAAACTGACGAAACGTTCTACTCAAATATGCATCCATTTTTGTTCCTTGTCCCAAGTGTTGAATTATTTCAGATAATTATCTTTTCTGTGGTTGAGAAATCAAACACAATATCAACTCTGATTTGGGGGAACTTACAGGAGTTGCAGGTGGGAGCGTGCAAGTGGGCGTTGATGCCATCGCCCAAAAACGAGATATAAGGTTTTCTATGGAGAAATTATTTCAAGAATGAAATTTGGTGGTAGTGTTTCATAACATATATTGTTTAAAATTAGAATGAGATACTTATGAACCTGCTGGTAATGTCCACTGGTGGCTGTTTGGAGAGGTCGAAAAAATAGATATTGTTTGTGAATTGTACGACCTTAATACTTGAGCAGAAAATGTGAATAATTTTTAGTCGACAGTCGACTAGTGTGATTTGGGGTGTTTATGATATAACCACAAAATGTTATATTCAAAAAATCATAACTAATGGAAGTCATTTGCGCAGAGGTGATGTTCAGCACGAATCGCTTGAATTTTTTGTTCTAATACTTTGATCAAAATAAATTGTTGTTGTATGTCCCATAACTTAACGTTCCACATGATTTTCTGAAGGCGTTGCCAAGTCCCCATGCCTAACATTTGATAATTCTTTAGTGATTATTAAGGTTTAACGTATTGAAAAATAAATTTGAAACTTTATGTTCCAAATATCTTCACCTTGGTTTAAGTGTTGATAGCTTTGTTAATATTCTTGTCACTCCTATTTAGAAATAGAATTGTCGATATTATGAAATAGATTTGATGGGTTGGGTCTGGATAGTCATCTAAAAATAAGAGAAATCAAGTTAGTTGTTCGTCAAAAATCCGTAATATCCAAATAGTGGAAACGAATTTCAGACACCATAGCCATTGAACTCTCTTATACACTTTATCTACTCACGGAGCATAGATTAGGTTAGGTGGGAGTGACAGTCAGTTTAGGAACCGATGCACTTACGGGATGAATAACTTAACTCTCTCGTAGAATCAACCACATGTAACGGAATTAGGTACCGACCTATACTATCATACCTAAGGTCATCCAGGTTTTCCTCTTCTTTCACTTCCTTACAACTTCCACAGAAGTTAAATGAAAAAATTCTTGACCTCTCCGTATGTCTTCCAATGAAGCAGCAGTCAATTATGACTGCAAAAACTAAGAATTATGTCTAGAGCAGGATATTAGCTTTAGGCAGCACTTAACATTCCATTTCGGTCAAATTCGGCATTTAATATTGCAAGTTGATTATGATTTAGGACTTCCAAATTTTTTTGCCACGCTCAAGCTTCAACTCCAACGCCAGGCGACAGACTTTTGTTGGTGATTTCTGCAACGCGTGCTGAGTGCATTCTTTTTTACATCACATGATCTAAACGGAAATCGGATCTTGACAGCATCTGGGTTCTAAGTTTCATTAAACAAAGCTATCTAAGCAGTTCGTTTATTAAAATGCATTTCATAATCAAAATTATTAATTAAAATTAGCTTAAGTACTCTGAGCTAAACGAGAACTTTTCCTTTAACTCTCACAGTAACTGTTGCATATAATCGCACCTCAAGTTCTTCCAACTCAATTTTCTAGTGTCTTACACCTTGTTGCCCTTTTGGAAATTAATTTCACGCCTGATTTTCGACACCTTTTGCCCAGTACCTTTCGCCAAAAGCGTGCCTTGTCATGACGCGTCATCACCTCTCGTGTGGGTCAAACATTAGCCTTTGCCTCGACTATCCAGACTAAGTGCGATTTTAATGTGAACGTTCCCCAACTTTTCAGCACAGTTCTTCCTGCGCGTCGAGGGATGTATTCAATTCGAAAGTTGCACTGAGGTGAGAATTGCCAAAGTGTTTACGCGATAAGCATCACTAGAGCAACGAAAACGAGCGAACAGACGGGCGGTTGCAAACTCCACTGCAATGAAATTTAATGAAATGCAATTTTTGGCTAAAACAGCACCAAAAAACAAAAGACTGAAAAAGAAGAAAATAAAGAAGAGATTTTCTTTTACCAAATGGCATAAAATTGGCTGCACTTGCCTGCTTTTGCCTGAGCCAAATGAAAAACAGCCAAGTAAGTCGAGTCAAGAAGAGTTTAATTAATTAGGGAGACCAGCGTTCGTTCTAATTTTTTTTTTGTTCAGTTTATTTGAAGGATAAACTCGATCCTATGCAGCAGCGTCATATTTATGCGATGCCAAACAGCGAGAAATATTTATACTTCTGACAGAAAGTACTATGTCTGGCCACCTTAATTCGTGTAAAATCCATGCACTTGCCACACAGAGTTCCATTTTCACTCCCGCCCATATCCGCATAAAAACCTCATTAAATCCAATAAATATTTCCATGCATTTCACTTGTAAACACTGATACCGATACCAACTTGGCCTGAAAGCATTCCACGAGTGTTCATATTACACGAAATGTACTTCACTCCGTGCACCGGCTCTGTGAGGTTTTTGTTTCGCTTTGGCTTCGAATCTTAGCTCCATCCGCGCAACGGCGAATTGAGCAAAACATAGCAACTGAATTCATTGCCAAATTATAGAAACGTTCCATGCGATTCCACTCAAAAACCTTCTGGCAGTTGTATTAATCTGCCATTGTGTAGGGCACGAGTTCTGCTACAATGCGAATTGGCAGTTGTGCGGCGCAACGGGCGTCAGTTGGCAGTCGAGTGCTGGCTGCATTACCAGTCTGCGGTAGAGATGTTTTTGGGCTTTTTAGTGATATCATATGCAATTTTCATTGTTGCATCATCGCTACAATTAAATTGAAAATGCACTCGCTCATTAAATGGTGATTTTTGATTGTGGTTATATGAGCTGGCAGCTTCAATTCTGTTTTTTGCACCAGCAGTTGATGACACTTGACGTGAAATCGACCGAGATAATTTTGATTTGTTAAAATATACTCCCCTTTGTGGTTAAATACACTGTTTTTGCATTACAGTATACCGCAGGAACATTTATACTGAGCTTACAAATCGAAAGTTTTGGCTCCAAGTCTACAAAATACCCATATTTTAGGGTGATGCAAAAAATTATGTTTATGTATGGAATATCATATTCGGTAAATGACATCCACGGCTTTGCTGGTACATATGCACAATTTTGTCGAAATTTTCCATGACCATTTTGCATAAGTGTGGCTGAATTCCGATGATACAGCGCTCAACTTACTCCCTTAAGTCGTGGGTGATCGTGGTTTTGTTAACATAAGCCTTAAACTTCAAAATCCACAAAAAAAAAAGTTCAACGGCGTTAAATCGCTTAATCTGCGTGGCCAATTCCAATCACTAAATGCAAAAATAACACAACCAGGACATGACTCCTGCAGAAACTTAATTGATTCTCGGGCTGTATGGCATGAACCTTCTTGTTCAAACCAAATGTTGTCCACATCCATATCTTCCAATTAATTCACAAAAATTTGGAATATCATGTCGCGATAGCGAGTACCATTGACTGTTATTGCCGCATTTCCAAAAAAAATGGTCTGATGATGCCTCCAGCCTGAAATATGCACTAAACAGTGACACGTTGTGGGTGCATTTGTTTGAAAAATTAGCATCCACTTGTTGTGATTTCATAGTCCATTCAACGATCTCTCTTCGTTGTCCGTGGTCAGTAGGCTTCAGCTCTTGAGTCAATTGATACTTGCAACTACGAGTATGAAGATGAAAATCTTTCGTTAGAATACGCACTAGAGAGCTTCTTGAAATTTCCAATTCTTGACTACGGTGCCGAATTGATTATCCTGGAGTCTCAGCAACACTCTCACGAACTACTTCGATGTTTTATGTTGAACGAATTGTGGGAGGACGTCCAGAGTGCCTAAGATCACTAATTTATCCAGTATTCCTGGATTCTGTTATCAATCTCTTAATAGTTGATGAACTTGTCCGAAAATATGCGAACTACAGCTGCCGAACCTTCATTACTGCTCAACAGAGGAAACGCGTTGCTCTTTCGAGTAGCATTCCATCTTTCATAACCCTGAACTGTCAGCTGTCTTTTTTTCAACAACAACACTTTACCGCACACACTTTTCGTAATCTAATATATAAAATTCTCGTGTCACAGTGTTTGTTACCGAACTCCTCCCAAACGGCTTGACCGATTCTTATGAAATTTTTTGTGTATATTTGGTAGGTCTGAGAATAGGTGGTAAGCTAAAAGACTTTTATTTAGGGTGTCCCTCAAACAATTTTTTTTTATAATAGTTTTTCACAAACACCACTGCATCGATTCACATGAAATTTACACCACGGTCTCTTAAGAGACATCGTTTAGTCTATAAGAATTTTATTTAGGGTGGCCCTCAAACAAAACTTTTTTTGAAAAATTAATTTTCACGAAGACCGGTAAGTCGATTCACACCGAATTTACACCACGTAAATTTTATATTGAAAGGTATAAGCCTACAAAACTTTTATTTAAGGTAGCCCTCATAGAAAAATATTTTTAAAATAGCATTTTTACAAAGACCTCTGCATCGATTCACATGGGATTTACACCACGAAGCTTTTATACTAAAAGACATGGTTTAGTTTATAAAACTTCTATTCAGGGTGCATATTTAGGGTGGCCCTTATACAATTTTTTTTTATAATAGCATTATCACAAACACCACTCTGTCGTTTCACATGAAATTTACACCACGTGTCTTTTATATTAGACACATAGTTAAGTCTATAACACTTTAAGTTAGGCTGCATATTTAGGGTGGCCGTATAAAAGAATATTTTCAAAATAGCATTTTCTCAAAGACCACTACATCGATTCACATGGAATTTACACCACGTAGCTTTTATATTAAGAGGCATAGTTAAGCCTACAAAACTTTCATTTTGGGTGCATATTTAGGGTGGCCGTTATAAAAGAATATTTTTAAAATAGCATTTTCTCGAAGACCTCCATCGATTCACATAGAATTTACAGCATGTGTTATTTTATATTAAGAGAAGCCAAACATAGCTAAGTTTATAAATCTATTATCGGGTACATACTTAGGGTGGCCCTTATTCAAAAATATTTTTAAAATAACATTTTCACAAAGAACAGTCCATCGATTGACATAGAGTTTGCACCACGTGTCTTTTATATTAAGGGACACTATTTGGTCCATAAAACTTTTATTTAGGGTGGCCCACATACAAAAATATTTTTAAAAAAATCATTTTCACCAAAACCGGTTATTCGATTCACACCGAATTTACGCCAAGTAGCTTTTATGTTAAGAGGCCCATTTAATCCTACAAAACTTTTATTTAGGTTAACCTTCATACAAAAATATTTTTAAAATAGTATTTTCACAAAGACCACTGCATCGATTCACATAAAATTTACACCACGGTCTCTTATATTAAGAGACATCGTTTAGTCTATAAGAATTTTATTTAGGGTGGCCCTCAAACAAAACTTTTTTTGAAAAATTAATTTTCACGAAGACCGGTAAACCGATTCACAGCGAATTTACACCACGTAACTTTTATATTAAAAGGTTAAGCCAACAAAACTTTTATTTAGGGTGGCCCTCGTACAAAAATATTTTTAAAATAGCATTTTTACAAAGATCTCTGCATCGATTCACTTGGAATTTACACCACGTATCTGTTACATTTGGAGGCACAGATACGTTCAGTACCACGTCTTCCATATAAGAAATGACCAGAATTTGTGATGCAGATGAATGAGACTAGATACATGCATATGTATGTATGTAAAAAGAACGGGCAAAAAGAAGTTTCATTGAGAAAATGGGTGGTGCCACACCTTCCATATGCGAATAAAACAAAATTGTGTATGTATCAGCGATTATTTGATGCAGATGATTGAGACTTGGTAATTATGTAAAACACAAATAATAGCTATAATAAATTAAACTCATCGCACCACCTAGCAGTAAGGCCAGAACAACGTCTGCCAAGTCTGCCGGGACAGCTAGTATTTTTAAAAAAGCACATCAAGTAGTCAAAATTTTGACTAATATTTTCGATAATTTGTTAGATTAGTGTATGAAATTTCATTAATTTAATAATTTGAATTGATTGAATTGAATGAATTGATGATTTGATTTTGAATGAAAAGTTTTGAATTTTCGTATGCCAATTGAAGAAAAACTTCGTCATTTTCGTTATAATTTATGTGCTCATGAATAGGTTTAAAAAAATCAACAAAAATATCACTTTAATAAAAAATGACAATTTTTTTTTTTAATTATATGATAACAATTTCCACAAATAAAGAAATCACGCGCAAGCAAAAACATTACATTCTAGTAAATTGCAAAATCAAAAAGTTATTTTTAGCTTGCGTGAAGCTGTTACGCGAAACCTAATATAATATGGGTATTCATCTAAGCACGCAAAACCCTCGCAAACTGTGTAGACTGTGCATTTTGCACCCTCTCAAAGGAACTGTCAAAAATCGTTAGAAAGTTTTTTGAACAAACATGCGTTGCTAAATGTGCAACTCAATTTCGAACATCGATTTCTTCAAACAATTTAATTATTTATTTTTTTCGCTTTCTGTCGGCATTTTACTTTATATATTTTGACAATTACAACTTGACATGCTCATCAACTGTCACAAATTGCACAAAATATTCGAAGGAGCATTCATGAATCACATCGCGCGAAATGGGAAACTTGGGCGTTTAGATGAATACAACTTATATTTTTGGAAGAGAGCTCCACAAAAAAAAAACCTCAGTTATTTAAATGAGCTAATAGACAAACACCCGCCGCTCAAAAATGAGAAGCAAAATGAGTCCTCATTAATGTTTCCAATATGATTTGGGTAGCTTAAATGCACTCTTGAGGGCTTGCGTTCGGTGGCTGGTACAGTTTTCTGTTTATTTTCGCAATTTAATTGTATTAAAATTAATTTTATACATGATATATTGGTTTTACACCCATCTTAGTATAATGCGATTAGTGTGCTTGTGTAAGCCAGACATTCCTTTCAGCATCGGCCAAGTCAAAAGGAACAATTTTTATTCATATTCATTTTATTCATTCAATTTTAAAGATCTTTACGCAAATCTCAAATCATGTTCGTATAGGATTTCCTCAAGTCCTTGTAATCAATTCCTTAAACTTCTCAAGTATCCTTCGGAGAAATGCGATACAAAAACAAAGGAGCTGCCTTCTTGCAAAATAAAATAAACTTGTGCAGGAACAGATATAGAAATGCTGTGTCGTTGACAAACTCGAGGACGTTTCGAATATCTGCAAATACTCGTACACACGAAACTGCACACGTACACTCAAACACTGTTCTTGGCAGAGGACACTCTATTCGATTTCGTTACTGGCCACTGGGTGTTGCTCAAGTGTGCCGCTCAAGTGTATTGCGGTATCTTGGACCTTTCTTAACGATGGTGGTGTTTGTTTGCTCAAAATAACTTACAAGGGTATGTGTGGCTGTCTATCTGCTTTGTATACGAATGTGGATTGATAAAGACTCAAAGCAATAAGCACAAGCGGAGAAAGCAGCAAATGCGATATTTTCTTGGACTAAAACAGACAAATCGTATTTTCGCACAAAGAAGGTGTTTGTATAGCTGAGATTATTACAAGTATTGTTGTTGTGGTTGCAGTTATTGCTATTGTTATTATTGTTGCTGTTGTTCTTGATCTTTTTTTTTTTTTGGATTTCCTAACTCCCAAAGCAAATCCTGATAAAACCTCTTAAGGGGCTCGAAGGTTGACCGAAGTAAATCAAAGAAACTTTGAATGGACATCGAGTGGCAAAAAGTGAAAAGCTCGAGTGGGGTGAAAATATTGAAGCGGTTCAGATTTTTGGATTGACTTAACAACATGGCAATTACGATTGTATGGGTAAATATGTATAGCTGCAAGAAGGGATTGGAAAATGTCGTTACAGTTGTTATTATTAACTTTTTTTGGAAGAATAATTTCATAAAATCAAATTCCTTTCAAGGCAGGCGATACCTGTGCGGTAAGAAACTTGTACATAAAGGATTGTCGGATAAAACTGTATTGTGCATGTATATCATATAAGAAAATTAATCAAAATGTATTGAGTATTTATACCAACAGCGAAAAATATTACGTGCTTGTGAAAACGCTTAAGATGCGATTTTTGCTTAAATTCACTTAATGTTGGCAATTGCAATCAATGAACTCTTTGCTACATTGCAGGCTATGTTTCGAACTCCAACATAAGCTGTCTCGGCTATGAAGTTGTCCTTCTGTATTGCTTATGGTATTTTCGCTGCTAATTAAGATATCAAGAAGAACGTGCGTACAGCCACAGTGATGGTGTTGCAAAGAGTTTAGTGAGGTTCTATTGGAAAAATACGCGCGCTGATAAGCATCAGTTTGATGTAAGCAACAGATTACACTGCTAAAAAATTATGGCGAAATGATTAGTCTTTTGAATTCAAAGTATTATTGGATATTTAACTATTTTTAGTGAACATAAGGTGAATCCTTTGATGGCATCCTAGAAATCTAAGCGTGGTGACAACGTGATTCTGTCTAGATGTTGTAGATCTCTTAGATTTTCTGTTGTGAATTGTATAAAAGTTAAATACAATTCACTTTCTTTTTCTAAAAGCCTACATCAAATAGTTGCATTACGGGAACGCTTTTAATTAGTTCATTAGTGAAAAGACAGATGATTCTAGGGCCCATTTGCACTTTACTGATAATGTCAATATTGTTATAGAAAACTTTTGATGCTTTTTATTCATAGTCAAAACAAGCGCAACGCTTGACAAATGGGAACCCAATTTGATATGTTTGCCAACTTATTGATTTAACCTACAGTAACTGTAAAGAAAGATTTTAACTTCCAAGAAAATGCGTACCTAGTGCCAGTGCCGTACCTAGTGAAAAGCTTATGGGTAGGGTGCGGCGAATTGGATCTGCGGGCGCCGAATATGCACGGTATGCCACTCGCCAAGGCTTAAAATTTGGCTACATACGGGTTTTCTCAACCAGCCCATAGTTGAAATTAGTTGACATCCGTAATCTGAGTATACAGTTTTGTAGTCGTGCCCTTGCAGGACAAGAAAAAGATAGCCGCAAAAAAGCTGCTGTTCGCGTCATTTATTTATTGGAAGAATTTCTAAAAACTTCTACAAAAATATTAAAAATGACTGAAATACCACGAAAACACTTTATTAAAATGTCTACGTTACTGAAAAGGGACAATTGCATTGAATTAAATAAGCGAAAGATTCCTACAAAGTAGCTAAGGAAAAACAATTGCGGGAATATTTAACTTTCTATGAACAGAATATTCCCTTGCAAAGAAAATTATTTTTTTTTTATTTATTGACGTTAAGGATATTCATACGTTAATTATATTCCATGTTCAGATTTTACAGTGTGCTGGAAATCGAAAACATTTAAGTCATCCCCGGCATTCAGCAAATTCACACGCATTCAGTGGTCCTAGTGAAAGATTTATTTGGTTGAATTTCCACTGTTTTAAACTCCTAAGAAAATGTGCCCAGGACAGAAAATTTGCCTCTCCCATTTTACATTAAATTGCAACACACAGGTTGGTACGATCAGACGATGGCGCATGCTCAGCAACTGCTTCAAAGCAATAAAGTGCTGCAATAAATCAACTTAATTAACTGAAAATCAATTCATAAATTACATCTGCGTCCGTGTCTGCGACTGCAGGTTCACATCCAACGAACATGCCTGCTATCGGGAGTTGAAATTAAATGTGCGTCCAACGGAATGGCACTGTGCGTAATCTTGGTTTTAAACTGCTTCCATGTTGACTATTTGGTGCTGCGTACACTTGGCTTTGCATGCGCACTAAAATGCTGAATTTAAATTACAGCAGTAGCTGTGATCAAATCTGAGGAAACTGCGATTTTCGATTTTATGTTTCTGTTTTCTCTTTCGGACTTTAAATCACCTGGAAAATTACGTTGTTGATGTGGAACCATCTGAGACAACTGACTGTGAGTCTTATTAGAGCATGTCGGGTAGGGGAAGGCGAAGAATTTGGACATTTTAGTGGCGGAAATGAGATGGCAACTAGAGCGGCTATGTTTGCGAATTTCAAAATCGACTTGCAACATAAGATAAAACAGCATTCGATGGGCTTATATAGCACAACTATGTGGCCATCACGTTTTACAGCATAATCGATCAGAAACTTGATACTGCATCGTTTGCATCAGTAAGCTACCAATTCACAACCAAAACGTAGTCCACGGAACAAATGGATCCAAGAAGAAATGAACACGGAAAAAATCTATGTTGACGTAAATGAAATCAAAGCAACGCTACGCTAAATTCCCACTTGTGAATTATGTGGTACAGATATTGCCCTTCGTACAGTGGGAAGAAATAGAATTGCATTTGGATTGAAGAATCAATGTTCGTTTCATTTGACACGATCAAATTAATATTTCGTATATAATATGCGAAATAGTTGGGAATTTTTCCGAATGGCATTATGTCCACTTCTTTTTAGAAATGAGATAAATTTTTAGTTTTTTTTTTTTGCCCTATGTTAAACTATTTGCTACCGATACGAAGAATACAACTTTTTACCTATTTAGTAGGTACTTTTGTTCCTATTTATAGATCACCACTAAAGTTCAACGTAAAACAATGCGGACTTAAAGAGTCACAGCTGAGCACATGCATCATAGTGCTAGTCAGCCTGATTTAAGCGACTGTAGGATTGCAACATAATACCAACAACAGTGCAAACAACATCGTCAACAAATAAGCATTAAAGCTGTCATCGCATATTGAAATGATGACGGCGACATTTGCGGCCAGGCGACCAGACTCGAGTTGTCTTAACCACAAACTCCTCAGCCGTGTTGTTTTTATTTTGTCTGCTCATTGTGTTGCTACTTTAAAGAGTCTAGAGTTGCCAACATCCGACAATAAGATTGTAAGCACAAGTTCAACTTCGACAGTTTCAGTCGACATTCGCACAATGACAATGCAAACAATTGTGACAGGATCATGGCCATTTCCGACGCATTCGCAGTGTACCCGTATAAAATATCTTCGTTTGCCTCTGCTTGTTCGCTTGCGTCTGTGTCCAACTTATGTTGCAGATCGTCGTGAAATTCTATGGTCTGTGGCTCTGACAGCTTGAGAGCAATTGAAACGAACTGTCAACAGTGACCTGTCTGTGCTACATCGCTTAGGTTTGTTGAAGTGTTTTACAGACTTTTGGCTATGTCCAATGCTGTGGCGGTTGACTAAATATGACGTGGTGTTTCTGGCTGCCTAAATGGCCTTACGGTCATAAATTTAAGGTGAAAATTACAAAACGTACTATGTCAGCCATAATTTTGCACTCGAAGTAAAGAAACATTTTTTTCTTTTGTTTTGAAGACGACCACGCGCGCTTCTTGTAATCCTGCTACCCATTTGACACTTAGCCAACCAAATCCAAATAGAGCAACTTCAGTTTGTTTCATGTCGGATTCACAGATCGCAGTGCTTTCATTGTGCTTTAATCAATGGCACAACTAGGCACATAATGCAAGTTGTTGTAAAATGTCTACCTAGATGGCGGCTACTTCTATAGCTCCATAAAAGGTATATGTATGTATGTTGACACAGAGGTCTTATATTTGTATTTCATGAGACTTATTTGTACTTGGCAAAACTGTATACTTACTGTTAGTAACAAAGTCGGATTCGTAAGAAGAACCTTACATAAAATACATATTTGCATGGGATGAGATGAGTAAGTTTCTATTCTCGACTTTAGCTCCTTTTAGGGCGGAAAAATATCTGGAAAATCTCTGAAAATCGTATAATTTTTTCTCGTTTCACTGAATTATTTTTCTTGCGAAACATGTTCTCAAGTTTGAAAACAGTGAAAGTTCGTCTGAAGGCTCTGGTAAGGGTATTCTATTCAACTTCGCCAAAACTAAGTACATTATTAACATTAAAAGTACGAGGTAATCTTAAATTTTTATTAAAATGGTATTTTTTCACCATGGCACGTGCTCGTTGGTTTCCCTAAATGGGAGCGTTGAATTTGAAAACATTTACTTAAATAGGTCTTAGCATAGCGATTTCAAGTTTTTGCCTGTGTGAGAGACACACGCAGTCTTGTAAAAGTTTGCCTTCTGAAATTTGAGTGCCTACTTTCTACTTAGTGCTAGTGCGATTCCAATTTTTTTTTTGTGACATTTGACTGTATTACCTTAAATAGTTTTCTCAGTAAAGCACTTAAAAGCAAGCTTTCGAACCCTGTTTATTTTGGGTGAGGATACGGGTTCGGGTTCAGTACATTTAAATTTAGTGGGTCTGGGTTCAGTTCGGTTTCGGGTTTCTTTCTCAAAAAATAAAAAAATTAAACAATTTCATTTGACCCTGCTGTTAGGTTAAAAAAACTAACGAATCATAGGTTGATGACCATTTTGGTCCATACTACATTTTTCATAAAAAAAAATAAATTTAACTTATTTTTTATAACAATTATGCTTAAATATTTCGTTAAGACAATATTGGAGCAAAAAAAAAAAACAATTTTGTATGCTCAACAATTATTTGCTAAGAATTGAAAAATGTCTGTTACCACATGTTATTTGAAAGCTAACAGCAAATGAGTTGTAAGACTTAAAATTATTTTTGTGATTCTCCTAACTGCATTTCGTCATGCAATCAAATCAGTTGTTGGTAGCTTATAGAGGGAGATGCTCTTTTAGGCAATATATGCCCTCAAAACCTGCCAAATATCGATTAAAATTTTGGTTGTCTGTCGACTCCAAATTAGGCTATGTATGGAAGATACAACCGTATCTCGGAAAACCAAGAAACGAACAGCCGGAGAAAAACCAAGGAGAGCGCGTTATATTGGACTTGACGGAAAGTTTGAAAGGGCAAAATATCACGGCCGATAATTTTTTTTCCTCAATTGATTTGACAAAAAAGCTTCTTGAGAGGAAACTAACATATGTGGGAACAGTTCGCAAAAATAAAACATTTATTCGCTTATATTCAAAAAAGTTCCCTTATATAATTCAACATTTGCCTTCAATGAAATTGCAACTTTGGTTTCATACATAAGGCATAAAAATAAAGGTACTATTTTGATAAGTACGATGCACAAGACAGCAAAAGTCGATGTCAATGGAGCAAAAAAGAAACCTGAAATTGCAACTTTGGTTTCATACATAAGGCATAAAAATAAAGGTACTATTTTGATAAGTACGATGCACAAGACAGCAGAAGTCGATGTCAATGGAGCAAAAAAGAAACCTGAGATTGAGTCCTATTACAATTCCACAAAAGGTTTGTAATTTATGTATGTCATTTTGTGTAGGTCTACAATTTCTTATTTTATGTTCTCTCTTAGAGGGCGTAGATACTGCCGACCAAATGATTCTACTACAGTACCAAACGAAAGACAAATCGATGGCTGAATGTTGTATTCGCAAATTTGATAGATATATCAGCATTGAATGCGTTTATAATTTTTTCTGAAATTGATGTTTCGTGGGCACCAGGTGATAGAAATCGTAGGAGGCCAGAATTTTTACGACAAAATTAGCACTTTCTTTAGCTAATGAATATGTGATGAAACGTTCTAGAATACCTACACAACAGTTTTCAGCACAGGTATTAGCTGCGATAAGAGCACCATCCTCAGTTTTCCTAGCATCTCCAGGCAGTTCTACAACAAATTCATCAGCTAGAAAGCGTGGAATTTGCAGTTGCTGCAAGTCAAGAACCGACAATAAGTGTGCTATTTGCGGTAAATTTATTTGCAAACCCAACCGAAAAATTATTTGCTTATTCTATAATGAGAGTAATTTGCAACAAAACAACTAAAACCTATTTATTCTAAATAACTACTAAAGAAATGTTTTCTATATTGTCTCTAGTCAATGAAAAATATTCTAAGGACCAAAATGGTCACAAACCTAAGATTTGTAACTTTTTATTTTCCTCCCTCCCGTTTTATGTTAGACACTTGATTTTTAGATAGTGAACTGTTTTCATAAAAATACCACATGAGCTGACGATTCTAGTCAGTATGTTGTACCGTTCAAAAGTTATAAAGAAAATTTGCGAAAATTTGGCCAAAATGGTCCTAACCTAACAGCAGGGTTAATTTTTATTTTAGAATGTTACTTTATTTATTTTTAGAAAAAATGTTCATTTAAACGCACAAGTATAATATTCTTTTTGTGAAGCTAAAACAAACTCCAACGCAGAAAAAGCTCTCTCAACACTGACTTGAGTTACTGGAACAGCTAATATGACTTGACAATAGAGATGTATCAATTTTTTATTGTTCCCAGAGTTCTAAAATCTTTTTCCTTTAGAAAACCTAGGATAAGTATGACCTTAAGTGATTATATCGTTACATAAATTAGACAAGAGTTCTAATCCTTCTTCATTTGCATTTAATTCTTCTTCTTCATCTGCAACTCCTTCAAAATCAGGAAATTCACATGCATTTGTTAGGAGTTCAATGAAAATTGTCAAAGCAAATAAAAACCAAAAACAAAAACAACAAATAATAATCTTGCTTGAAGCAAAAAAATTCTGCGAAATATGAAATTTGAAATTTTAAAAACTTCTGTAAAATATGTAATATGAATTTTTATGCGCAGTAAAAATAAACCTGAACCGAATTTTTTAATGGGTAAAAAACATTGAACTGAAGCGGGTTCAGGGTCCGGTTCGGGTTCGAAACACTGCATAGAAGTTTATATATTCGATTAGCTCATCGATATCTTTTTTGTCCCAATCATCGTAAATTTAAATTTGTTACACATTTTCCAGTTATTATGCCTTACTGAAGCTAATGTAGATTTATATGGAGACCAGTTCAATATATTTCAATTTATGATATTTCGGAGAAAGCAAAATATATCAAATAATTTAAAGCGTGTTTATTTTGGATCGCATTAATAGTTTTATAAGAAAAAAATATTTTTCGATGTAACTTTCTTTAGATATCTTGAACAACCGTGATTTTCGCACTTTTTTTGTGATCGTGATTTCTACGAACATACAAACAGAAAAACACGTTCAAATCGGCTCAGGAGGCAATGTGATCAAAAACTAGAGCTCATGCTTGTATAACAACAAAAATGTAAACAAATAATTTTGAATCATCTGTGCCATTATTTGGCGACTTTTATGAATCCATATTTCATTTCATGAACTTATAACTCAAATAGAACAGCTCAATTGGCTAAGGTGTTTTAAAATTTCACATATTGAAATGTTTTATGATTCGATATTATTTTTTTGATTGCACTTACACGAATATTGTCGGGCTGGTTCTATGCTCCATATTATGTTAAAAGCAGAGTTTTGTGTAATCGTAGTCAATTATAAATTCAAAAACGTCAAGAAAAATAATTATTAACCCATTCAAAACCAAAGATATTTTTAAGTTTAATAAATAAAATTTTTTGTTTTTGATTTTATTCATCGAGTAAGTCTCTTCTTTTAATGTTTTTTTTATTTTGGCGAAAGCAAACAAAGTGTTGCGAAAATATCATAAGGGGCCGTTCATAAATTACGTAAGACAATTTCATGACTTTTTGACCCCCCCCCCTCCCCCGAGTAAGATTTAGTAAGATTCTCACTACCCCCCCTCCCCCTCTTCCGAAATCTTACGTAAGATTCATAATTAAGGTGAAACTAGTCAAAAAATGGATTTTTAATGTGATGTACTATATCACTATATTTAATTTTAATATAAGTACATATATTACATATTAAATAAATATTACGAAATTGCAAACTACACATTTGTTTTTCAATATGAATAAAAAAGGTCATCGTAAGTCATCGTTAGTTCATGCGCTTTTCAACCAGTCTGATAGTGAACCTACAATTGGCACACCCGATTCGTCTGTTGAATTTTCTGATTCACATTCAAACCCTGTAACATCAATATCCTCGTCGTCATGCCACTCTGCAACTTGACAAATCTCCGATTGTTTTAAAATGCAAAGGCTTTTCCCCTGTCCACGTTTCAAAATTGAAACTGGTTGAATCATGTGAGTGCGACTACAGTCTTTTCCATGTAGTTTTTTGTGCATTACAGTAGCTTTTTTCGAGGCAAAGTACTGGTCACAAATATTACAAACTCGATCAGCTAAGACGTTTGCAAGGGAAGGACAAAAAAAATCGTAAGGCATGATTTTGAACTGTGGATGTACTTTTGACCAATCGTAATTTAACGCTAAGCGAAGAAATAGAGGACAAAACTGATTGCTGTTTTGGTCTCCTGTTGAAGAAGGAATCGAAAGCGAATCTTCTTGTTGAAGAGGACAAGTGCAAGGGGGTGGTAAAGAACCGGGACAACATCAACAAAATTTCAAAGTCGACGTATCTGCGTGTAAATGCCTGAATAATAGCAAACTTGTGAGACGGTGTTACAAGTCGACCCTGCGTGTAAACAACATACATATATTTCATTACATAAACAGAAGAGAAGTTAGAGTCGATTACTTAAATCGATTGTAATCGATATTTCTGAATCTTTCGTGACTGTCGAAAATTCAAATATATTTCATTACTGCCACAAATGACGATGCGTTAATACAACTTTAATGTATGAATACGCATTTTAAATCTTACGTAAGATGATCATTCACCCCCTCCCCCCCCCTCTCGTAAGATGTAGTAAGAATCCGCCGACCCCCCCCCCCCCCCTAAACGTCTTACGTAATTTATGAACGGCCCCTAAGAGAAATACTGAAAAAGTTTTTATAGCTTCGAAACCTTAGCCAAATAATTTTTGTCAATTTTTTGTACTCAAGCGAGTAAATAGGTTAGTATCCAGAGTTCGATGAAGTAAATAAACAAATAACTTGTAAGATATCAGCGCAAGCGAAGCGGTATGATAAAAAATCAATAAATAAGAAAACTAATGAATAAAATTTGTGTTTTTCCCCTTGAACAACAATCGCTTAAAACGCTCTCTTATTATTCATACGCGTCTCGCTAAAGTACTGTTTCTTCCGAACAATATATCTGATTTAAGACTATGAGACTTAGCGCGATCGAAACCATCGTCTCGGCCATTCAAATATGACTCTTCCGTGATTGAAACTGTGTGCTGTATGAACGTATTCATTATGCATTTGTAGGCTAATGCTTAACTCTTGTAGATTGATGCGCGATCATTATAAAATATTTGCCAAATTTGTAAACATCATTGTGAATTCTGAGATCTTGGCGTGCTGCCCACGTGCCCGGACATTTCTTTTCGTCATGCAGCGGCGGTTGCTATGATTGTATTTTATGTGACGATCGCAACGAAATACGAATCGCCATCGATCTTGCCAATAATATTGCCGAACAGCAAAACAAACAAAGACTAAAAGTCCATAGCAATTCGTGCAGGATTCAGAAGAATCTGTAATAAATTATTGCAATCGTGCTGGGAAATAATTTACTTGCCTTGCACCCAACCGAGAATCCACTGATGTTTCAAACTAAATTAGTGCCAACAAATTACAAGGAAGTTGACGCAGGCGTATTCCAACTGATATCGATTTACGCTTAAGCAATCACTGCCAGTTTATGCTCCAAACGGTGCATAAATAGAAAACACAGCACAGTCTGCCGAAATCAATTAATGTTCTTACATGCACTTCAGCATCTTGTCTTTATGTCGTTACTGTAGAGCAATCATCGCTTGTTTTGTGTCCACTAAAGACTATGACCCATTTTTGCGCTCCAGCACTGAATGAATAGCAAATGACGGCGATCGGTCAACACGATGAACGATTTCAATATTCGTTGACGATCAGGCAACAACAGCCGCATGCGCATTGCTATTCAGTCATTTTTATTGAGTTCACATTTTGTCTCATGGCGTGTTCTGTAAAGTTTCTTCGAATTTGCTGCTCCATTGAATCTCATCCACTTATGAGTTACTAACTCTAAAAAGCTGATTTATTGAATGGCTCTGTGCACTCGCCCATGGATTTACGGTGACGGATGTCTAAAGTTCTGCAAGCGCTTAGTGTTGTCCAAAATGTGTCTTTTGGCTGTGTACGTACATAAATGCACGTACGAACTTCATAAATTGAGTAATTTTGAATTGTTTGCATTGGATTCTTCTTGTTCCACGTTAAGGTGTGGGTTTTCCATATGCTATGTTTTGTGGCCTCTGGCCTATGTTTTTTTCGTGCTCTTATGAGATTCTGCTGTGCTGTTCATAATCTATTACGTCCTCAACGAACTTTACGATAAGAAAATGACTATGTGACAGAGCAGCAAAAAGTTGCTCCGTTTTGCATTCTGCACAGATTCGAATATAAGTGCACGAACGCCTACATCCCAGACATGTTCGTGGTGCCTTTTTACTTTCAAACTCTGTTAAATCGTGGTAATTGCGCACACTTGATTGATCGTTCATGGACTTAGCTGGAATCATCGAAAAACAAATCTTCCATTTCGCGTTCGCGTTCTTACCGAACTGCGAAATAAAAGACTTTGTGAAGTTAATTTTCCCTATGCCACTTTTATTTTGTGTTGTGCTTTGTTCTGTCAGAAATCCGAGATTCTGCAAGCACACTCTGCGACCTTGGCCTGACAACAGTGTTGTTGTTGTTGGTGTGAAGCATGACGATTGCAGTGACGTCGCTGTGTAGCATCACCTTCTCCTAGCATGCCATGCCACACCACACGTTGAGCAGCCAGACGGTGAAACCTCGTTTTAAAGTCAAACAATCAGCAAAGATCCAACAAACAGAGGAAACTACTGAGCAAACAAAAGCGCTTTATTGTTCTTAATGGGTATAATGTGCCCGCTAGTTGATTCTTAGGAATGGAATAAAAGACATGTTTTTATTAGCTTTGTTGAGCTTGTCCTAAAAGGTCTTCAACAGAGGTCAGGTAAATTGCATAGCGAAGGCATCAGATTTCTAGTTGGCTTTAATTTTCTGTTTCCTCATTTGCCATATGTGGTAACAGAGTTTATATTTTTTATTTTGACTTTTTTCAAGCATTCATGCCTGCTCTGATTCCGTTTCGGATGTGATTCGGGAATGGAATCGAGTTTCGAAGATTACTTCAGGAACATTCAAAAAAAAGCATTGGACCCGAAGGGAATACTCCCAAAATTTTAGCTTTCTAGATCATAACTGTGAACGCCGCAATCAGTTTGTTTCCAATTTAATTAAAGACTTTTTACTAAAACGTAAAAAAAATACTATAGGTGCCAAGATATAGCGTCTTAAGTATTTTAGTTTTATGGGAAGTGTCACACCCTATTTTCAAAAAACGCCCATATTTTTCGAGTGGCCGAATGTGAACAATTTACATCCCAATACCAAATTTGAAGCTAATAGCTTCCATGGGTTCCGAGATAGCGTTTAAGCAATTTTTTTATATTAGAGCGTTTTGAGTGATTTTGTTATATTAGGGCTACCACGGCCCTTAATTAAATGCCGCTCACATTTGCAGGGCATTAAGCGAAGACGGTATATATACAAGTACCGAATATCGGAATTGTAGCAGCTATAAGTACCAAAATATAGCGTTTTAGGTGCTTTATTTGCAGATAAGTGCCCCACCCTATTTTTCAAACCACGCCCACATTCTTCGCGGGGCTTTGTGCAAACAATCCATATATTAAATTTTGAGCTTGCAGCTGCCATAGGTACCAAGATATACCACTTTAAGTGGTTTTGATGTACGAGAGGTGCCACACCCCGTTTTTTAAACTCACCCACATTTAGAAAAGTGCTTAGTACAAACTGCATATATTCTTGTTTCAAATTTCAAAACTGTAGCTGCAAAGAAATAAATTACAGCATCTTCAATTTCAATTGGAGCAAAATAAAAAATGCTTCTGCAAATACCATTTTTTTTCATTACATAAAACAAGACTTAGCAACTAAAATTATAGTTGCTAAGTATACAAGCAAGTTTCTTAAATGTCAGTGCTGCCCAGCCGATTTGTATTTTGTCTATTGTGATTTTGTATTCTGTCAATTATGAAGTTTGAAATGAAAAAAAAAAATTGACATTTACGAAAAAAAATCATATTTTTGAAATGTCTGGAGGCGAAAAGAAATAAGTTTGAAATTAAATTAAAAATATATATGTACATTAACAAAAACAAAACGTTTTAATTTTAATAAACGGAAGGTGTGGTCCATTGTGGAAACACAAATAAACGTCAGATATCAGCTTTTTCACCAGAAATGTCAAACTTTTGTGCTACCAGTGATACCAAGTCAACCCTCAGGCAACTTGTCGTTTTATTCATACATATGTAGATAGCGACTTGGCGAATAAAACGCGGCTAATGTTTAATTATATTTTATTTTATTTTAAATATAATTTTTTTTTGCGATGGTAAGAACAGAAATAAATTGCAAAGATTTTGAACTTTAATTGGAAAGAATTGGATTGGATTGGATTAAGAAATTCATTTAGCATCAAAATAATAATTTTTCTCGTGGAGTATAGCTGGTTTTTTTCAATACACTTTTTAAAAACAACTAAATGTTTATCTGTAATTTTTTTTTATTGAAATTAGGATGCTTTTGTCGATGGAGTTGCACTACTTGTAACAAATATTGGGCTTGTTCTTCATTTTTGGTTAAGCAATTATTAAAGTTTTCGATTCGATCTCGGTTTCAATTCGATAGTTATGATCTAGAAAGCTGAAATTTTGGGAGTATTCCCTTCGGGTCCAATGCTAAAACATAGGCTAATAGGACCGCAAATTTAAAAAAAAAACACCTTCGGGTGTATTTTGTCCGCATTTTCAGCTACATGAAAAATGTGGATATGGTTTGATAACAGTAAGTGGCATCTCCCATACAAACAAAACACCTAAAATCTTATATCTTCGCACTTAAGGCAAACTTTTTCTACGTTTTAGCAAGTCGCTTTTTTCGTAAAATTTCAAGGAAATCGGACATAAACTCTGCCCGCGCCGTTTACAGGTTTGAGCTAGGAAGCTCAAATGTTGGGACAATTATTTTTATTCCTCAAGCTATAATATAGGATAAAATAAACAAAATTCCTTTCCTAAAGTTTGAAAAAAAACACCCTAATGAATACATTATACATTTTACTACAAACATTTTGTGGAGGAGATTTCTCGAGACTCAAACAAGAAATAGAAACAAGCGAAAGCAATCGAAATATAAGCTGCTTCAATAAATATCGGATTTTTTTTTTTGTGTCACAGTTTTTAGAAGTTTAAAGCAATATTTTTTGAAAACTTCAACCTGAAGTAGACTTTCGATTTGTAGAGAATTACCAATGCTATAGCACGCTGATTGAAATGAGTAAATCTATCGCAAACTAATGCTATGCAGACATCAATCAGGGGATTGAGAATCTTTGTTTTAAACTATTTTTTGGTCCTATTTCTGCAATTGATTCGTCTCGAGTTCCGTAATCAAATTCCGTATCGTATTCTGTAAAGAAAAAAAAACTAAGGCGCCCCTCACAAAAGGACGTCCTGTTCGATTGAACGGTTCGAACACTCTTCGAGCCGTCACTGATAACAGCTCAGGTTCGAAATTCAAATATAATACAGGGGACTACTAGATTTAGAAGAGCTATTGAAATTCAACTTCAGACTTCAGTTCCACTTCCAACCTAAATCAGATTCAGAAGAGGCCTGATTGTGTCATATTATTACCGATCTATGAATGTTCAGCTCTAAAATTGCATATAAGCACGATAAACCCTTTTTTCCCATAAAAATTGGTCGGTTAAGATTATAGCCGAAAACAAAATTTCCTAAAACACATTTATACTTCATAGAAAAAATGGCACATTATTTGGAATATTTTTAAACACTCTTAAGTTTTTTACTCCAAACATCAGACTATTGATAAATGGATATAACATTTTGACCAATTATCTTTAAGATATAATGAAAGCCTAATATTTACTTTGAAAATTTCAAACGGAAAATGTGATAGGGAAATCCATGGGTTAGGGTATACAAAAAGTACAAAAACAAATAATGACGCATTAGCTAATGAACAATGTCAAGATTTTCTAACACTCGCTAAATATACAACATACAAAAAAAAATAGTTCCAAATTTTACGTTGAATATTTCATGGACTGTTGAGAAAGGTGATATAAATTTCTTGTTATTCTTCTTGTTATCTCTGAAGCTCATGGAAATACAAAAAAAAAATCTGACTTGTTTTCGAGTAATGACATACATAAATTAAAAACGAGCGTTAAGTTCTTAGTGGCACGCTTTACTTGGCTAACACATATATTTTCCTATGATTTGGCAGAAGTGTCACCAAATATATGTGCCGAGTTCTTCAATTAAAGAATCTGTTAGGAATTACGGTCTCATAATTAACTTTCCAAAGTGTTTTACATGCACACAACTGCGTTAAACACCTGTCTCAATACAAATTTTTATGTATTGCTAAAAAAAACCCCAATCAATGCAATTCTACAATCCTTACAATTTAAACTCAAATAATTGGATTCTCTTATGGTATACACTTTTCATTTCAATTTATTCAAACTTTTTTAAGATTCAACAGCCATTGTGTGACAGTTTTTAAAAAACAATGTCCCAATTTCCATACTTTTGTCGTTGACATGCTTCTGCACTATGCATAACCTTAATAAAGGACAGTTTCTTTTGCACCGAAATTTCACCATCCCGTGATCTTCGAGCGGTGGCAGTTGTTTGATTGAGTTCAGCTTTTTATTGGCGCTCACAAAAACCTATAAATAATTTAACATGCCTTCTATTAAAACTAATAACAATCTCGAGTAATGTAACGTATAATGCATCCATAAGGTTAAGAGCTGCACTTGAATGCCTTCATTTGCAACAACAGAAAACAACATGAAAAGAAGTTGCTGTTGAGCGCTCGTAGTATGAAGTAGTTGCCTTCTTCATTGAGAATGCATCATCTATTCGCAGTGGAGCATGATCGGCGGAAGAGGTCGGGCTGGGCTCTGTCAGAGCGAGCTGCGCTATTATTATAACTTTTATGCTCAAATCAAAATTGTTATTATAGACATCAAACCCAAAGCGAAACGGAGCATGGGATGGTACCATCAATGAAGACGATGGTTACGACGACGAGGAAAACGATATTGGCCAAGTTGGCAGGTAAGGTGGCTGAGCGTGGGGCAACATGGAAATGCTTGATGTGAGACGTGACCTCATGCCATAATGTTCAGATGGCAGCTGGCAGAAAACTCTGCATGGGTGAGGTTGCAACGATAAGTTGCTCGTTGTTTCGTTGTTTGGTTTGGATGAAGGAGTACAAATCAAAGTGAACCACAGTATTGACATTCCATAATTGAGATAAATATTGCATAAAGCGATTGGTTTAGGAAAAGATGGAGAGTGGAGGCCAGGCATAGCTACAAAAGAGGTTATTAATACAGATAAGAACAAGAAATAATGAGAAGTGTCCCAGTCAAAGTTAAGGAGACTTTGTTGTTGAATACCTTTAACTATGAGATTCTCAGTAAAAACTTTTTGGCATATTTATGTTAACGCAAGAAGAAGAAAAAATTACTAAAAAATATTAAGCATCTGTTTTCAAAGTAACATATTAATTTGAACTTCAGCAAATTTTGTTAAAAATTGTGAAAAATTCTCCATCAAACTAGATTTTTGTGTAAAGCTGACATTTATATTCAAAAGAAAACCCTTAATGTCCCAAGTGAAATTAGTTCTTGAAACTAAACGAAAAGGGACAGTGATAATATTTTAATTTTGACACTATCAAATTTCTGAGAAAGAGAAAAACTTTTTTTTTTACTTCAATTCAATTTTTTTTTTACTATTCTAGGATTGCTAAGTGTCAGGGATTAATCCGGCTAAGCCCGGAATTTCATGTAAGTTTAAGATTAAGTTCATTTGTCTGGTAAATATGGTACATTTATTTATGTTTGAGTAGCTTTGATATAAGAGGCCGTCTTACCTAAGTTCATTTTTGATGTTCTAGATTCTGCTCACTTCAGACATACATATTCAGAAACTTATTTAGGGTATTCCTCTAAACGCGAAAACTCGAAAAGCGCGAAAACTCGAAAGTTTTCGAGCTTGCTTTCAGGAACACCCCTATCAATACAAACTCGTAAACGATTGAGCAATTGCAATTTGACAGTTTGATCAGTGTTACCGCTGCCATGAAAAAAAATGTATCACACCAAAACGAAAAAATATGTAGAATTAAGTTAATAAATAACAAAAAACAAATAGGTAAGCAAACAAAAATTCTGAGAATTGCGCTTTTATATATTTAAAAATCATTCTGTTAAGTTTATGTGCCAATTTCTAAAGAAACTTCAAACTGGCAGCAAATTATTTCGACATACGGCAACACTGATTTATTTTCTAACTTTTCGAGGCCACTTGCTCAACTAATTAGCCTCGAAAGTTGAGCAAACTTTTCTTCATACAAATTATTTTCGAGACTCGAAAATGTGCTCAGTTTTCGCAGTATACGCAGTTTTCGAGGCTTTTTCGCGTTTTCAGGAATACCCTCATTATCATTCATTTAAATTGAGATTTGTATAGCCAATTGCAAATCCTGTTCTACAACGGTGCGACCCGTTTTGCTACTTCTTTCTAGTCTTTTGTAAGCAATTACTTATTTCTTTTTTAACTCTGCTTGCATTTCCCTCTCATCGTAGTGATTAAAGCTCTATACAATAAATAACAGATGATAAATTTAGGAGGCTATTCAATCTGATCATTCATTGTTCATTCTGGAAAATATCAGGCCCCAATTAAAACTTCGCTAGACGATGTGAACGAGAGTATCCATTAGCGAAACTAGACATTTATCCAAAGGGCAACTTATACTTTTGGGGAGCACTGCGACCTGTCCTGAGAGTGGTTTAGCCAATGGTAATATCAAAAAGTTTATGGAGTCTGTAGGCAAATCTATTGCCCTTAAATGCATCTTTAGTCTACTTTTGCAAATGTGCCGTGTTGCATCTGTTTGCTTTTTACAGTCTGTGTAGTAAATGATGTTTAGGAAAATGATATGCCATTTAGACGTGCAGTCTTCACGAAGTGTTGCCGTTATATTGTTGAAATTTTGTGCGAAAACAATTTAAATACTGAACGTACAGCGACGCATGTCACCGGCTGTAAGGCTTCGGGATAACAACAACTGCTTAAAAGCCGCCAGCGCTGATGATAATCATGTTGTAGTCCATCCATCGCGATGTCACAGATTTTCACATTTCTAGCTAGACGGCAATCAACAGTAATGGTGATGGTCTGTATAAATTGATGTTTTGTTGTTGTTGTTGATATTTGTTGCTGTTGATTGTCAGTTGTTGGTGATGATAATTACCATTGCAGCAGTTCCAAAGTCTACTAACTCTTCTAGTCGTGACAGTCAAGCATCGGTGGACCACCTTGGTGTGAATCTCAAATGCAACTTGCGAACAGGTGAGGAATCAAAGGAAACAAAATCATGCACATTAGGGTGTACTTAAAACTCAAAATCTAGTTATGGGCATTATTAGATATATTGCTTCGTCTCAAGAAAGTAGTTCCTCGCGCTCATGTGATTTTAACGTCCATTGTTCATTCGATAATGAACGATTTTTGAACGCAAACGCGAATAAGGTACTTTTTTGAATGCGACAATTTTTATTTGGGTGACGAGTTAAAGGGTCAAAAAATTCTGAGCGAAATTTTTGATTAGAGATACAAACAAAAATATTACACAATTTTTAATTGTTTGTTTTGGGTGTAAGCAAAATCACCAAAAATCAAGAAAAAGGCCCAAGATTTTGTGTAAAGCTTTGGAATAATTATTTCAGTTTTCGAATGATTATTTTTATAATTTGCTTTAAGTAAAAAAGTAAATGGAAAAAATCGGTCCAAACCTGATCGGTCAACATAAAACTTTTTTGGGTTATATTTAATTTTATTTACAGAAATTTTGAATTTATATTTTCCACAATCTTTTTTTTTTTAAACCAATTTGTTTCCGTTTGGTTTTTGTTTCAGTCGAAGGTTATAAAGAAAGTAGTGTTAAATAGAGATAAACAAACTTTTTGTACTTCCAAAACTTATATTTTACTCAAAGTTTCTATTTCATTTACCAGAAGGGCTTTAAATATTGTAATTTTTCCAGCTCTTTTGTGGTATTATTATAGTGCACCCCAAGTTGATATGCTTCTGTTGCACTTGCAGCAGCCAAATAAAAACATCGCAGCCCACGCTACCTACATAAATCTCTTCCTCACATATACGCGAACTGGGTCGGCTTAGAATAAAACGTAGCCACCAGTTGCACATTATTTGACGTATCATAGCGTTCAATCTGACTTTCCGATAATGACGCTGATGATGATCGATTCCTATCAGAAGACGCAAATTGCCATGTTAGAGCGCTTTTTCAATATTCTCTAACGGTGCAGTTGATTGCCCCTCATAGAAGAAGAGTTGATAGCTTTAGCAGCAATTACTGTGCGTTGCAGGTTGCCAACATGGTGCAGCAGCACCCTTTGCTCGAAGCATGCCATGACGATCGCTCTAGTGCCCGCAGCAGCAACTTCTACTAACACAAGCAATTCTCGTTCGGATACATGCTGCACTCACGCGAATTTCATGCTGCTGTTGTTGCTACCGGTGCGATTACTGCGTGAGTAAATTTCATCAGTCGAACTGATTGATGTTAGAACGTGTCAGTAAAGATCGCTTCCAGTAGCTGGTGGTGAAATACTGACCTTGCACGAACTTGAGCGGTTTCGTGTCCTCACTGCGGCTACCAGGAGTCATATGCTATAGCTGCACTGCATAACGTTTGGGGTTTAACAAAATTGTTATCAACACTGAGAAAATCAATAAAAATTTGCGTGCCAAGAACCTATTTACAGCTAGGCAACACATATTTGAAGCTGCTAAATGAAAACAGATACTTTATTTTTCTGCCATCAAGTATATTATACCTCAAGAGAAAAAAAAAAACAGAAAAAGGTTTAAGGTAACCGACCCCCGCTCTTCGTAACATCACTGCATATTTCGGATATACTTTCTTGACCTCAGGTTTTAAGTAAAATGAAAAAGGGCAACACAAGAAGCTCGAGCAGAGAAGTATGTGCACTACGAGTACCTATACATATTCCCTCTTCTAGTTTATATTGATAACAACAATTACTGAGGCCTTACTGTGACTATTTAAAACTAAGACATCAATAGATGTCAGTGCTTAGGAAATCTGAACATAATAATTCCTTCTGAGTACATGCACTGGTGAATATAAGTACATACATACAACGAAAATATGTAAACGTTTTTGGTAAATGGTGTTCAGTAAATCAAGACTAAAATTATCTTTAAAAAAATAAATAAATTTTGCAGTGTTTCTGTTGTCGTTTTTTTCTTTATCTTTGAGTAGGACTAGACGCAACTTGGCATTTCAACAAGTCTCAAACATAAAGATTTCATCCCGCATCTAATGCGGATCGTTTCTGATCTTTTCTTGATACAACAAGTGCAGCAACTCTTACAGAAGTTAGAGTGCCAATCAAAAGTGAGCTGCCTCTTAGTGTGGTGGCCGTTGTGGTTACCATAACCGTGGTCAGCATGAGTGATGAAGTGGTCGTCAAACGGCTGCAACCACGCGAAATATCTTTACAGATATTTGTGTGGAAAGTTATGACGTTATTAATAAAATCAGACAGTTAAAGGCGCGACGCAGCGCAAGAACAAGTGTGGCCGCCGAGAACCGGTTGCATGATAACCGCCCATCAAATACAAACAGGAAGGAAGTCAGGCAGGAGGCTCCAGCTACCGTAGCAAATTTATGAGTTGTCTGCGCGCAAAACAAACAAACCATTTAAAGTCGCGCTTAATAAAGAAACCACCAGCGACTTAACTGCAGACTGACAGCACAGCAATATGCACGATGTTGCATGCAAATAATTGTTTGCAAGCAGTGTACAACAGTTGTCACTAGAGATTGAGTGGAGCTTCCAATCTCTAAGTTAGTAGCTGGTCCACGTCTTAGGTAAATCAATCAAACCTCTAAAAGTCACTGACGATATCAAGCTGATTCCAGCGTTTGTTGCAGCTGTCCGCATAGCGTTGTGCTCATGCGCTATGCACAGTCGCTGCAATTTATTAAGGCGTGCAACTGTAAAAGGGGCGGAAGAATGAAAAGCAATTTGTCATGAGTATTAAAAGTTTTAATTAATTATTTAGCAAGTGTGCACTCTCCGAACTTACTCTCAGCTGAAATTGCGCGACTTTTGCTGTTGGCAGAGAGCAGTTATTTATGGGCCTAAAAGGGGAATTTAAAACGTCTACACAATGACTAGAATTGCGCAATTAAACTGTCAATTTGCGATGCACCAACCCTTCATCTCTGACTCCTCGCATGTTTCTTCTTCGTTGTTATATTGTATCATCAAATTATTGCTTGCAACTTTATTATCCTGTGCTGATGGGACACATGAGCCGCAACATTTTTTGTTGTGCTCCACTTATATGACTTTGCAAAGAGATCGCTTAATGACACTTGGAGGGCCCGGATTTGTAGCCACCCACTGGCCTGAGTTTAGAGCCTACTAAACAGGTCTGTGTGTGTGTGCTTCTGCTGTTGTGTTAGTGTCGTATTGTTAACTGCTGACTGTGGCACTTTCACATCATTCATTTACACCATGGCTTTCTGTTGTTGGTGTTATTGTTGCTGCTATTGATGGTAATTCAACCCTTTTATTGTTGTGGGTGAAATCACTGAGTACTCATGTGTTTGTTTGTACATATATATTATGTGTGCGTGTATGCGTTGTTGAATTAAGCAAGTGCTGATTTTTATAGGTTTGCGCTATGGAGGCAGCATCTTAATCCTTTGAATTTGATGAAGTCGTCACTTTTCCTTCGAGGTGAGAGACCCAAATAAAAGTTTTTACAACGAATAATATAAAACCGAATAGATTCATTGCTCGATAATAATAATTCAGTAATACTAACAATAAGTAATATAACTTGAGTTTCATTAATAATAAAATTGAAATTAATCATATCTGCACAATATCATATCTAACAAAGCGAATGTTGTTCATATCAAATTTTAAGCTCATAACTAATTTTTATTTGAAAATTACATGCACAATATTAGTTTCATATATACATTAGGGTGTTTTTTTTTTTCAAACTTTAGGACAGGGATTTTGTTTATTTTTTCCTATATTATAGCTTGAGGAATAAAAATAACTGTCCCAACATTTGAGCTTCCTAGCTCAAACCTGAAAACTGCGCGGACAGTGTTTATGTCCAATTCCATTGAAATTTAACGAAAAAACCGACTTACTAAAACGTAGAAAAAGTCTGCCTTAGGTGCCAAAATATAGCGTTTTGGGTTTTTAGTTGAATAGGGGTCGCCACCCACTGTTGTACAGCCACGCCCACATTTTTCGTGTGACTAAAAATGCGGAAAAAATACACCCAAAGGAGGTATTTTTATTTTTTTTTGTAAAAATTTGCTTTCATTAATGCCTTTATAATAGAATCGGGTTTGAAGAAAGTTCTCCCAAAATTTCAGCTTCCTAGATCAAACCTGCGAACGGCGCATTTTTTTTGTTTCCTCGTACAATTCGTATGAAAAACGAAAAAGCAAAACAACGAAAATCAGAAAATTTACTAAAACACAAAAAAAAAATATGTGATCTTTACGGCAAATGATTTTATGAGATTGAGAAGTCTCTAAAAATATATGAGGAAAGTGAATGTTCACTTATTACCTTTGACTCGGATGTTCCGGTACGAGACTCACTACCTAGATATGTACATGTATACACTCACCGACATCTTGCCACTCTTTCGAAAACCAACTCCTTTCTATAGATTCCCCATATCCATGAACTTGGCTAAATTAACGCATCTATTAATTTTAATCTGTTGGCTTCAGCAATGTCAATCATACCGATTTTGTATCTGATTACTTTCAGTTATAGACACTGCGATTTGGCGCCGGAAATCTGAGTTTCAATAAAATGACGCAAATTCCACAAATATGACTTAAATGACGCATGCTAAAAAAACCCCTACCTCTTGAGAGCCGTTAATTCACGATTTCCCCCTAAATTACGACGCATGTATGGTGTGGCATCGCTTTAAAGTTTACAACAATTCAAGTAACAACAACAACTTGACAAAGTGTTTCAAGTGCGCTTATTTTTACTCTGAAGTACTTTACAAAGCATTTTTACTCCTTTGTTTTTATTTCTTTTTTTTTTTTTTTGTTTTTTTTTTTGTAAATGAATTCCTTAGATTGCGCCGTTAAAAGCTGTGTTCCGTTTTCATTTGTACCGCTTCATTCCGTTTTGCCTTTTCGTTTTTTGTTTCCGCTGTGGCGGCGCCATTAAATTGCCTTTGACATTCGCATCAAGTGAGTGACGGAGCGAAAGAGTGAACGGGTTAAGTCACTTCTTATTTTCTCAGTATGTGCAGTCTCATGTGTACATTTAAGACTCCTGACACCGGATCCCAGTCTCCGGCATATCCTGTGTGTGCGAGGTGCGTTTTATGTCAATCTCTTGCATGTGAATGTTATGCATGCGTATTTGAAAGGGGGCTCAAAGGATTTCACAGACACCATTGTTCGAATGATTATGTGTGTGTGTGTCTTGTTATAAAATGTCGCCTTTGGCTGGAAAATCCTTTGATTTACTTTTATCTCATTCGCATTCAGAGCTCATTTTGTTGTTTTGTCGTTTATGAAGCGCATAATTAGATTAAGATCTTTTATGCGTGCATACGTTACAACAGCAACAACAACAACAACAACAACTCGAATAAGAGCAACAACAACAACTCGAATAGAGCAACAACAAAAGCAACAATGGTAAAGTTACAAAAATGTTGGCCCCCAAGGAAATGCAGTGATAAAGAAAGTACACTCAATGTTAAAAATAACACAAATAGAAAGAAGTAAGAATTAAACAAGAAGAACATATTAACGCCGGAAGAAGGATATCAGGAAGGGCGGTAAGTTAAGTGGGCTTGGCAATGGAATCAGCTGTAGATATCAACAGAACGTTCATAGAAGTTAGAATACTGCCGGTAACTATCTATTTATGAAATTTCGGAAACCGTGGTTAAGGGTAAGTATATGAACTTTGTAGAACGATTTTCGGGCATTCGTGGCCTCAACTGCTTCCTAGTAACATTAAAAGAAAATATCGACTGATAGATGGCGCTATTGCGTTTATCAATAAAATATACCTGTATCAGTTGGTTATTGTGTTCCAAAATAGCTGAGTGGTAGAGCAGCTGCTTAGGTTCACGGTATTGGCTTATGGAACAAATAAACAAAAAATGGTCTGCTGACGCTTAAAAAAATTATGTGCTACAAATGTCAAGGTTAAATTGTTTCATCTGCCTTGTCATGTTTAGTGATTTTCAAACCAAACATTGATCAGTTTTAAATTTTACAAGAATTTATGGAAATAACTTCAAAATATTTTATGCAATCAAGTAAAAAAATAATTCGAAAAAGTTCAAAAGATTTGCAAAAATTAAGAAAGGTCGGCACTTACACTGTTTGGAATTATTGGAAAAGCGAGTCAGCTTTTTATTTCGCCCAATATAATGCAAAATTCATTCTAGTCAATGAATTCTTCATGTTCTTCCTATGACTTACACAATATTCTTTTGAGAAAATACTCAAGTCTTGTTCGCTTTGTGATGTCATATTAATTATAAAGGAAAACTCTGTCGTAGGAGAATGCTGTGCCGCGTTTTCAGCCACATAAATAACCGCAGAACCTGTCAAAACATCCAGAATCCAAACTAATTAATGAGAGTCGGTTTTCAATAACATCAACAATAAATGCAGCAGCGAAGGAACATAAATGTAGGGTAGATCCAAAGCAGCGGGAGTTTGCGTTGACAGGCATCTTTAGATGTCGATGGCACCGAAAATAATAACACTACAACAACATTGACGCCGGCAGCAACAAATAAAAATGATTCAATCTCAACAGATGCGTTGCTGATGTCAGTCTCCCTGATTGGTTGTCAAATCGACTGCCCGGCGCACATTTGTCGTCGTTCGCGTTGACAATTCTGTGAGATGCTCGAGTGCTTCAACTGTCAAACACAACTCCAGGCAAATTAATTTAATTGGAACGAAATTTAAAATTTCTGACAGAGTTTCAATTTCGGTTGAATTGCGTCAGTTCGATTCTGTTCATGCCGCATCTTTTATGCGATGATGGCGTTCAGTACATGGTGAAAGGTCTAAACTTAGTGCGTAGGTTTCTTATTAGCATTATGAGGGAATGCTAGAAATCGGAAATGGGCACCCATATAGGATCATGATATCGTTTCGGTCGGGCACCGCACGTAACAAAATTTAATAGTTGTGCTTACAAAAATCGAAGGAATTATGGTCTATTCAAATACGCAAGCGGTGATGTCACTTAGTGATATAATCGACAAATTACACTAGTTTACACTCAAAATTTTCCATTGATAAGAGGTTACTTTTCTTACGTATTTTTTCCTGCTGAGTTTTAAAATGGAAATTAAAATTTTTAGAATGGTGCAGTTTTCAAGATATTGTGGTTTTTTCATTTTTTCGACCTCTTTTCACTTTAAAATTCATATTTTGAGTAAAATTATTTTTTTTATTTTATATATTTTTTACATAAAAGCCTTACGCAAATGAAGTGAACTTGGAAGTTTTCCACCGATTTCTATTTCTTCGCGGCCACAGAATCAACTGTGAAATATGATTTTTTCAAAAATCTGGTCATTTTTCATCGATATCTTTTTAAATGTTTATTCAATAACAAATTCAATCATACACTTTTGTTTGGCATTTAATTATCTTTAATTTAGTATCAAAAACGATTAAATTACACATTTCTAGCTCAAGATATAAATTTAAAAGTGAAACGAGGTCGAAAAAATTAAAAAAACCACAATATCTCAAAAACTGTACCGTTCAAAAAATTTTCATTTTCGAACTTAGCAACAAAAAAAAAATGCATAAGAGATGCATAAGTATCCTTTTATCAAAGGTACATGAGAAAAATCTTTTTGTAACGATTAGGTTCAAAAAATTGTCGAAAAAATTAATATATTCATAAAATGTGGAATTTGGATTCATTCATTCAATCGCTCCTAAGGTTGTCATTTTACAGTCGATTTTCTTGTGGAATGTCTTAATTTTTGCGTAAAAGTATCAGTTCTACGTGTAAGAAGTAAAACTATTTTTTATACTCTATTTCAATTTTTTTTGTGGCTACAGAATCAAATGTAAAATTTGATTTTTTCTTTTTAAATCTGGCCTGTTTTCATCGATATCTTTTGAACCACTTTTTTAATAAAAAATATAATTACACACGTTTGTTTGCCATTTCATTGACACTAAAAACAAGGAATTTGGTCATTTCTAGATCAAGATATGAATTTTATAGTGAAAAGAGGGCGAACAAAATGAAAAAACCACAATATCTTGAAAACTGCACCATTCTAAAAATTTTAATTTCCATTTTAAAACTCGAAAACTGTACCGTTCAAAAAATTTTCATTTTCATTTTCGAATTCGGCAGGAAAAAGTACGTAAGAAAACTAACCTCTGATCAATGAAACAAAAAACAAATCATTTTTTAAACTAGTGTCATCGGCTCAAATGATAAATCTAATATATAAAATTCTTGTGTCACAATGTTTGTTACCGTACTCCTCCCAAACGGCTTGACCGATTCTTATGAAATTTTTTGTGTATATTTGGTAGGTCTGAGAATAGGGGGTAAGCTAAAATAATTCTATTTATGGTGGCCCTCATACAAATTTTTTTTTAATAATAGTTTTCACAAACCCCACTCTATCGATTCAAATGGAATTTACACCACGTAGCTTTTATACTAAGAGACATGGTTTAGTCTATAAAACTTCTAATTAGGGTGCATATTTAGAGTGGCCCTCATACAAATTTTTTTTTATACATAATATCATTTTCACAAACTCCACTCTATCGTTTCACATGAAATTTACACCACGTGTATTTTATATTAAGAGACATAGTTGAGTCTATAAAACTTTTATTTACGGAGCATATTTAGGGTGGCCCTAATACAAAAATATTTTTAAAATAGCATTTTCATATAGACCACTGCATCGATTCACATGAAATTTACACCACGTGTCTCTTATATTAATAGACATTATTTGATTTACAAAACTTATGTTTAGGGTGGCCCCCAAACATAACTTTTTTAAAAAAAATCATTTTCGCGAAGACCAGTTAATCGATTCACACCACGTAGCTTTAATATTAAGAGGCATAGTTAAGCCTACAAAACTTTTATTTAGGGTGGCCCTCAACAGCAATATTTTTCAAATATGATTTTCACAAAGACCACTGCATGGATTCACATGGAATTTACACCACGTATCTTTCATATTAAGAGGTAAAGCTAAGACCGTGCAGTACCATGCCTTCCATATAAGAAGATACCATAATTTGTGATGCAGATGAATGAGGCTAGATACATATATAAAATGTACGGGCAAAAAGAAGTTTCAATGAGAAAATAGATGGTGCCACATCTTCCGTATGCGAATAAAACATTTTGTATATATCAGCAATTATTTGATGCAGATGATTGAGACTTGGTAATTATATAAAACACAAAAGCTATAGTAAATTAAATTCATCGCTCCACCTAGCAGCAAGGCCAGAAAAATGTCTGCCAAGTCTACTATACTATACTATATGTAAAAAAGTAGGGACAGAAGTTGATTTCACTTTAACGATGGGCTGATTCGCTTTTACATTTCATAGCATACAGTTATGCCCGGAAAGGGCAGAACAACGTCATCCGGGACAGCTAGTCACTTCATAAAAATAAGTAGCCAGCGATGCGAAAAAAAAAAATATTTTTAAAAATTTAATTCTGATGCTCCAAGCAAAACTCATGTGTAAAGCCAGAGACAACTATTTATATTTTGTTTTTTTAATCTGTGCTCGATTTTATTATATAGTAAAAAATTTTTCACATGTTAAGGAATAGGTTATTTAAATAACTTTAATGCAAGTGAATAAGAAACGTTTCAAAAACAAGAGAAATATGTGCAATAAAAACCATAAAATGGAAACTGGGATTAATATGTTATGTTGAAATCGTCCATTTCAATGTAGTCTGAACCAGTGATGGCTCATTTCGGTACATTTGAACTTTTTCAGTACTGTTATGAAATTTATCATGAAACAACAGTAAGTTAATTGTCGTGAATATGCAATAATCTATTACTAACAGCCACTGTAAATATGCACTAAGGCACACCATAGGTCTTATGTTAAACATACATATGTTATTGTTTCCAAAGTTAAGGATACCGTTATTCCTGTATAAAAGCAGGAAGCGATATCAATAAAGGGATCAGTTGATTAACTAGCCTTAAACTTGAAGTGCTTTCCTATTTTTATATTGTCATTGCCCGTGGTGTTCTTAAGGCGGAACAATTAAAATTCAAAGGGAGACATAGTTAAAATTGCATTTAAAATGAAAAACAAAAAGAAAAAGTTACATAGCAAAATAGATCTTTGAATTTTAATTGTTCAACCTTGAATATTATTTCAAGATAGTCTTAACTTCAAGAAAAACCATGGTTGAAGAGAGTACTCAAAAAAAAAAAAAAAAAACAAACTAAAAACGTGCCCGGCTAAAATGACAATTTCTGTCCGAATGCACATAAACATTTTTAGATTGTACTCGGGTCGTGGACTTTTGCTAAGAAACTTTCGAGTATCCATTTTGTTTGGTGATCCGGCTTGATTTACGGAGCAATGTATGGTGTACGTTAAACTTGATGCCTTGTAATAGAAAAGCTGTGATATGTGGCACATTAATTGAACAGATTCGCCATGCAACGAGAGCACTTTTCTGATCTCCATTTAAAAAATAAAATGTGCTGAAAAATATCTCTAACTTAAACACACACAACGGATTTCAATTTATATAAACCGTATTCCTAAAAGTCTGCTAAGTATTTTTAAATATGAATTAGTTTGGAAATTTGAGGATCAAGGGGTATGATAGTATGATTACTAAGAGGACTATCCTGCTGGCAATATCTCGATAAGAAAATTCGACTTAGAATACACTGCATTAGGTTTCTGTACGGGACGCAAACTGCGCTTGCAGCAGTCGCGAGTGCATGTCATAAACAACTGATCGGTTGCTGGTTTTGTTTTCGTTTTGCTTTCAATGTTATTGCAGTTACACGAATTTTCGAAATGTTTTGTGTGTTGTTCCCAACGACATTTTGAGTACCAGAAGAGTAACCAAAACCTCACTTCGAATTATTTCACTTTGTCAGCTATAAACAAATCACTAATGATTTGCTTATGAAGCGTGGGGCAAGAGCTATCGAAAAATGAAATAATGCTAATAATGGGGGGCAGTACTAGCAATGTTTGCTGCATCACCGATTCACGTCGTCGCAAGTTCAATCAGTGGTATACTGCAAAGTTGCCATGAAGATGAACGCAATAATGCGTAGGTGTGCTGAGACAAAGACTTGTTGACAATATGAGAATAAATTTATTATCTGCTATCATGATGCGTCATTACATTTCTCTTTGGGCTGTCACTTGTATCTAAGGCGTTATTAATCAAATGTCAACCCTTCATCATTTCCTCGAGGATCATCCATATTTCTTACATGACCAGCCAGCAAGATCGTGATTATGCGGTGATGGCGGAACGAGATTTTCCGATGACAAACTTTTTTTTAACATGGACTAACTTGCATACAACGCCCCTTTGAAATGTTATCCATGCCATTCCTTGTCTTTGTGACTTATCTGAGTAATGATGCCAGTGAATCTACAAGTTACAAAGAAACTACAAAGCAACAACAATAAAAACAGGTACAAACATCTGTGATCATTTTCATGCCAACATTGAATGTTGCTGCAACAGCTACATCTACAGCGAGTATCAGTCGTCGTAACCACATAAGATGTTGACATAAACATGATGCACCGTGATGCGACCTTTTTATGCGACGTCAATGGCTGTCCTTGATGATGGTTCATGTGCAGTGCTTAGCTTTTTGCATGAAATAAAACGTCAAGTTTATTTATCATTTGTCAGTGCGTGATGTTCTAAATCGATCAAGTGATCAAACTGTGACCAAGCAGCCAGCGGATCAGGACAGGGCGATCGTCGAGAGACCGACCATAATTTGAATATTGATTTATGCAATACGTTAAGTCGTTTGTCAGCGCCAACCAACTAGGACGGCAGATCGATAAGCAGTGGTGATAGATTTTGTCGCTCCACAAGATGACAAACTTATTGTAGCGATCAAAACTCTGCAGTAAACTTTCACTTCGCAATTGATAAATAAACTGTTTTAGGCCAGGCCGAAAAGTTATTTCATTCAAGGTCTTAGTTAGTGTTGTAGATGAAGTTATTGAGAGGCAGATTCATTATTTAGAACGAATATTGAGTCAAAACATATTTCTAAATTTTTAAAGCTGAACTTGGCAGTTGAACTTTCATGCCCACTTTTATAAACTTTTAATATCTTGTTCCAAAATTTGCTTAGGCAAAACTAATTTATCAGTAAATTAACAAAAAAAAAAGGTCTTCACGATATGGAATACAAACAACTTTGGCACGGCAAAAAGCAGTACATTTCAAATACCTAAAAAAAAGTAGATCGTAATGATATGGAACACAAACATGCTACTAATCTTATGTGCTATATGTAATTTTATTTTAAATCAGACCAAAACAAATTAATCAAAACATCCGGCATTTCATGTGACAAAAGTGTTTTTCTGAGTGCGGTTTGTCCTTTTTATGTGCATAGTTTTTATTTCGCCCACCAACATTAGGGTTGTCAGATTTTTGAAACACAAAATCGGTACATTCAGTGCAAAAAATCAGAACAAATCAGTACACAATTTTTTACCTCAATCACAGCTTACATAACATTACATAAAACAAAAAAAAAAAAAATCAAAAATTTTGGGATTCCTAGCAAAATAATATATTTTTCACATTCTGAAAACCTTATTTTAATTAGTGTAGATATAACAAAACAAGGACCATTTTAGAGCCCCCTAGGTATGCTAGATATACGCCTACTGTCCAAGATTCTGAACATAGAAGTAGCCTGAAAGTAATACTAGATTAAATTTGAATAAACACATTTTTCGTGATATTAAGTTTCTTAAATATATGTACATGCATATATGAATAGAGTCGTGCTTTTCAGAAAATTATCTAATTTACGTATGAATGTATCGAATTTTAATATTAAACTAGCATTACCCTGTGCGCATCGCTTCACCTCAACCGTGGTGTATTTTCGATGTGCAGTCTGCGTGATAATTCTATTTAAAAAAATACTTTTTTATGAGGACCATCCTTAGTATGCACCCAAAATAAAATGTTTACAACTTCAGCAGTGCCTCTTAATATAAAAACCACGTGATGTAAATTCCATGAGAATCGATTAAGCGGTCTTCGAGAAAATGATATTTAAAAATATTTTTGTATGAGGGCCACACTAAATAAAAGTTTTGTAGCCTAAGCTATGCCAATTAATATAAAAGCTACGTGGTGTAAGTTCGGTGTGAATCGACTAACCTGTCTTCGTGAAAATGATATTTGAAAATATTTTTGTGTGAGGGTCACCCTAAGTATGCACTCTAAATAAAATTTTTACGACCTTATCTGTGCCTCTTAATATAAAAACCACATGGCGTTAATTCCATGAGATTCGATTTAGCGGTCTTCGAGAAAATGATATTTAAAAATATTTTTGTATGAGGGCCACCCTACATATGCACCCTAAATAAAACTTTTTTAAGTTTGTCTGTGCATTTTAATATAAAAGCCATGTGGAGTAAAGTCCAAAAAAATCGATTAAGCAGTCTTTGAGAAAATGATATTTAAAAAATATTTTTGTGTGAGGGCCACCCTAAATAAAACTTTTGTATCCTTAACTATTCCTCTTAAAAAAAGAGCTACGTGGTGTAAATTCGGTGTGAATCGACTAAAATGTATTTGTGAATATGATATTTAAAAAATATTTTTGTGTGAGGGCCACCCTAAATAAAAGTTTTGTGACCTAAGCTATGCTTCTTAACATAAGAGATACGTAGTGTAAATTCGGTGTGAATCGATTTATTTGTCTTCGTGAAAATAATATTTAAAAATATATTTGTATGAGGGCCACTCTAGTTATGCACTCTAAATAAAATTTTTACCATCCAATCTGTGCCCTTTAACATAAAAGCCATACTGAGTAAATTTCATGAGAATCGATTTGCCTGTCTTTGAGAAATCGCTATTTTTAAAATATTTGTGTATGAGGGCCACCCTAAATATGCACCTTCAATAAAAATTTTATAGCCTATGACACCCGCCTGATCAATACTAACATACCTTAAAAATGTCATCAAGATCGGCTGGATAGTTTTCGCGTCCATAAAAGACATACAGACAGACAGACAAAAAATTAATCTTATATAACAGATGTAAAAATTATTTAGTAATTCAAATAAAACCAAAAATCAGTACAATTCAGTATAAATTGGGTAAAACCAGTAAATTTGCGTACTGATTTCAAAATCTTGAAAAATCAGTATTTTTAAAGAAAATTTTCAAAAATCTGTGCATGTACTGATAGAATCAGTACGTATGGCAACCCTAACCTACATCCACGTTCTTTCCGTTTTGTTTAAACAAAAAAAGTAATACAAAAAGCAGTACAAACAGCTGCAAAGCAGTACAGTACAGTTGGCAGCATTATGTATGACCATTCGTTCTACTTTTTTCGTTGCATCTTATTAAGTTGTGAAAAAATTTAGATCAAGCGAAGACTTCTTCCTCATTTTTTAGTGCACCCTTTCGCATCTCATGTTAGTGCATGCCATATTTCAATCAGTAACATAAAATAATCAAAGTTCCATCATGAATAGTTCACTAGTCCAGCAACGCATTTACTCCGTACTGCAAATGCAGAGTCCACTTCATGCATTCTTCAAGAAGTTGTCACGCAATAAAAGTCATTTGAGCAAATCCCAAGCAATCAGATCAAATTAAAACAGTCAGTTGATGAAGCTTTAAATCATCGGCTTGAATAATCACATGCCAGTGTCAAAATACTTGCGATTCATACAAATCAGACGAAAATACTTTTGAACGAAATCTCGACTTAACCTTCATCACTATCATCAAACGCTTCAGTTGCATCAACGACTGACAGCAACCGATCTTCTTCCGACAGGACAGCGGTTATTCGCTGGAGCAAAACAAAACTCTTCAAATTACATGCAATTTGATAAGCAAATACCTTTTTTGGGCACTTTAATCCGTTTTGAGGTAAAAAGTAAACAAGAAAAACTCAATGCGATGATCGAATAAAGCAATCGCTGACCAAGCGGAACAGACGCATTTTAAATTACTGGCACAAGAAGAAGGAGGTGATCAAGATGAAGATGTAGACGTCCCAAGAGTTCAGCTCGTTTAACTTCGCTTGATCGCAGCGGCACCACATGGCGTGGCAGCACCTCCGACACACAAACGACAGACACTGAGGACAGTGTATTTTTCGCATCCCATTTGGCTACTGCGATCCAGGCCATAAAATATATTTTAAGTGGAGTTTCGCAATCAGAAATCCTTTGCGCTCCCCTCGACGATTTTTATGTGAAAGCGTTTTTGAGGTTTTGGGGAAATTTTCTCCTGTCGATGCAACAGATGTTCGCGATAGTTGCGTTCAACACAAAACAAGCTGCACAGCAAACAAATCGACCAGTGAGTGATTAAGCTCGGAACAGCAGGAGCCACCCAGATTGTAATCTTTCAACGATAATCCACACGGCCATAATAACTCAATTAATTATATTTCGAAGCAGTCTGGTGCCGTTTGTAGAAATGCAATTATGGCAACCGCAAATGTTAAGCAGAACTCGAACAAAAGGCAAAGAAAGTTGGCAAGAAATGCGCATGTTTGCTTACTACAAAAGCAGCAGCTTCCGCAGAGATAACATTTCGTCTCGTCGGTTAATATCTGCGACTGCAACTGTCGCTTGAGTGGCCAAACGATTTCGTTTTCTTTCAGTAATAAAGCAAATTGGGCACTCTGTAATTTAAAGCAATTACGAAACAAATTTAAGCTTTGTTTGTTCTTCTTTAAAATTGCATTAAATTGTTTAATGGACTTGCCCGCGGTCCATGCAAGTTTAGTATTCGCATAAACATTTCGTTGATTTCAATGCACATGTGTCGCATCGAATGTGATCATTTGTCTTTCTGTTACAATGAACGAAATTGGGCAGCGTTTATTTCTGACAGCTATAAACTTACTTAGCTTTTAAAAGAGTAAATTGCTCAGTATAATCTAAAAGGTCGAACGGCAGAAAAAAAAAATTAGTTCAATGTCTCGGAAGGCAAGGCACAAGAAAATAGATTATGACCAATGTTGTAGAGGGTATGATAACACATCGATTTCATGTCCGTATGATAATATTTGACCCACCTTTCATTGTTTTAAAATTAAAAACAACCATCACAATTTTCGAAAAAATTCGTTTTTTTTTTGCAAATACAAATACAATTACAAATACAATACAAATACAATGCAAATACAATTCAAATACAAATACAATTACAAATACAATACAAATATAATGCAAATACAATGCAGATACAATGCAAATACAGTTCAAATAAAAATACAATTACAAATACAATGCAAATACAATTCATATACAAATACAATACAAATACAATGCAAATACAATTCAAATACAAATACAATTACAATTACAAATACAATACAAATACAATACAAATACAATACAAATACAATGCAAATACAATGCAAATACAAAGCAAATACAATACAAATACAATGCAAATACAATTCAAATACAAATACAATTACAAATACAATACAAATACAATGCAAATACAGTGCAAGTACAATTCAAATACAAATACAATTACAAATACAATACAAATACAATGCAAATACAAATCATATACAAATACAATACAAATACAATGCAAATACAATTCAAATACAAATACAATTACAAATACAATGCAAATACAATGCAAATATAATGCAAATACAATGCATATACAATTAAAATACAAATGCAGTTACAAATACAATACTAATACAATGCAAATACAATGCAAATACAATTCAAGTACAATTACAAATACAATGCAAATACAATCAAAATACAATGAAATACAATTCAAATACAAATACAATTACAAATACGATACAAATACAATGCAGATACAATGCAAATACAATGTAAATACTATTCAAATACAAACACAATTACAAATACAATACAAATACAATGCAAATATAATGCAGATACAATGCAAATACAAATACAATTACAAATATAATACAAACACAATGCAATTACAATTTTTGCATTGTATTTGCATTGTATTTGTATTGTATTTGTAATTAAATTTGTATTTGAATAGTATTTGCATTGTATTTGCATTGTACCTGCATTGTATTTGTATCGTATTTTTAATTGTATTATTATTTGAATTGTATTTCATTGTATTTTGATTGTATTTGCATTGTATTTGCATTGTATTTGTAATTGTATTTGAATTGTATTTGCATTGTATTTGTATTGTATTTGTATTGTATTTGTAATTGCATTTGAATTTGAATTGTATTTATATTGTATTTGCATTGTATTTGTATTGTATTTGTAATTGTATTTGTATTTGAATTGTATTTGCATTGTATTTGTATTGTATTTGTATATGAATTGTATTTGCATTGTATTTGTAATTGTATTTACATTTGAATTGTATTTGCACTGTATTTGCATTATATTTGCATTGTATTTGTATTGTATTTGTAATTGTATTTGTATTTGAATTGTATTTGCATTGTATTTGTATAGTATTTGCATTGTATTTGCATTGTATTTGTATTGTATTTGCATTATATTTGCATTGTATTTGTATTGTATTTGCATTGTGTTTGCATTGTATTTTCATTGTATTTGTATTGTATTTGTAATTGTATTTGAATTGTATTTGCATTGAAAATGGAAGCGACTGATATCGTAGCCACCTCCATTAATGAAATCACAAAGTTAAAAAAAAGCATAGCATTGCGTGCATATCATGGCAGCTATGATGTTGAAAGCAGTAATGGAGTTCACCATGCACTTATCAAAATTCTGAAGAAAAGCTATTAAAATTACAAACATGTCACCACTATGCCAGAACAACAGCAGTAAGTTGATATTGTCATTCACATTAAACGTCTTGACCAAAAATCCTCTACATCAGCATCAGCCAGATACTGGAGCCACTTATCTAAGTTAGAAACAACAGGCTGACTTCCGTCCGAAAGGTCGTGCATTGATGAATTATATTATAATAAGTATCCTTTGCAATATGTTGTCTCGTTACATTTAAAATTCAGTGAGTATAGTGCCGTTTTTAATAGCATCGACTGTAATTGCTTCTGGAATACATTAAATGAACGAAATGCAGCCCCAAGATTGCATCCCTTATCAGGGCTGAATAGGACACATACAGGACAACTTTCTGATTCATCTAGGCTGAGTTGTCACAAATGCAAATTTTTCATCATAATTTATAAAGCTTAAAATTATAAAATGGGGTTTGGTATGTGTTGAGTAGTTCTTGGTAAACACAAAGAAATTATTTTTTCAGTGTAGTTGCAAAATCCTAGATTTCAAATTAGTTGATTGTCAGTTGCTTTTTATTCCTTTGATTGTCTTAACAATAGCAACAACAAATTTAAGAAATTCGAAGAGTTAAATAAGCCAAATTCGTAAAATATTTAGTGAACTTAAGCCAAAGATATTTCTGCAGAACAAAGAAATAAAACATCATTCAGCAGTTCGACAAATATGCAAAGCAACAAACTTTGGACCACACACATTATCACGAAAACATTCCAGGCAATATTTCAACATATTTAAAATCAGCATTCATTTTGGCACCCTCCCAACATCCCATCCGGTTGCCCAAAGTCATTAATTTTGCATACATTTAATATCAATTGTTGTAATGCATTTTTAATCCCAGAGGAGTTCAGCACCGATAGCTTTTGCAATTTAACATGTAAGCATTATCCTAGGCTTTTAGCAACCCATACTGGAAACTGAACCCATACAACGTACTGGCAATCCACAAACCACTCCAGAGGTTGAGCTCAGAAACTTTGCCAAGTCAATTTCCGGTATTTGTAAAAAATTCCCACTGGAGCTGGTTGGTGTTCACTCAACCGAGGCACCTGCTGATATAAAAACTAACTAATGGTGATGCGCTGCCTTGCCCCGCACAGCAGCCAAAGCTATTACTTTCAAAAATTATTTCAAAAAATTTCAACAACTCATTTAATAATTCAATAACTAAAAATTCATTATCCTTTTACAGTGCGCTCTCTCCATCTGTGTACAGCATTCAACGCTTAACCCTCGGTGCACACTGCTCTCCGCATGGGCACTAAGTGCAGTCAGGCATAAGAAAAATACTCGCAAAGGGCGTTCAGAGATGTTATACAACAACAAATAAAAAAAATTAAAACGAAAAATGCGAAAAAAAAACTTTCTGTATTTTTCTGTGGTTTTTTTCCATTTGCCAAAAGCAAATCAAAAATTCAACTTGTTATTAAAACAACAACAAAAAAAAAAGAAACAAAACAACAACATTTCATTCCATATTTATGAAAGCTGCAGCAACCATGTTGCTGGTTTGGATGCTGACGCGATGCCACGCCGAAATGTATGCTACGTTAAATTCATCATCATCAAGAGCAGCGGCGTAGCAGCAATTTCAGGATATGCGAAACTTGCATGGCCAACAACTACAGCAGAAACAAAACACATGTTACTCCTGAGGTGAAATTATGTGCGGCAGGACAAGGTATATGGAGAAGGAAAAATAAAATTAAAAATGTCCAACAACAACTAAAGCAGGCACTTACAACGAACTTTATTTGACAGTAATAGCGGAAAACGCGGCAGGAACTGTATAGTGGAGAAAGCAGGAGTTGGGGTGCAGCAAGGAAAAAACTTTAAGACGAGCAACGTTAGTTTTCGGTCTCACCCAACGGAGTGATTGAAATACTTTCTATTTTCATTTCTCGACTCAAGGCAGAATGAAATGAAACTGTAAGACAAATACAATAAATTATTAAACGAAAACACTGTTGGGTATTCAGAATCAAAGGACGAAATAGACTCAGCAGTGGGAACAAAACATGTGTGCTTCTCCCAGCAACTCCTCTCCACATATGCAGCCAATTAGAACGAATTTCCGATTTGATTTCCCATAAAATTTCGATGCTCTCATCCTTATCGACATTTAAAGAAATCAAAATTCTACTGAGAAGACCACAATTTTATGTAACTTTTTAATGTTGTTGTTGACATCTGCTGTTCAAAGTCTAGACAAAAATTTCTCAACAGCTGAATTTGACATTGAAGCAATTCGAGCTAAAGTCACTTAAGGGATGCTAACATCCTAATGCTAAGGCATTAAGATGGCGCAAAAACTTACTTGTTCTCATAAATAGTAGTTTGAGTTAGCAAATAATAAAAGAATATTAATTTTTGAAGGCCGACTCTACTTTTTAGTGAAGATTGGTGTGGAGAAAATCGTACAAAAAATTGCATACTGCTCCTTTTAAAAAATCGACCTCTGGATTGTTAAGCCATTATAAACAGATTTTTTTTATAAAGCACTTTAAGTGAGGCAATATTGGCTTTTATATGATTCACGATGCTTTATTATCTAATGGTCGATTTTAGATTTTTATTTGGACTGAACTGTGTGATTTTTCTTCTTTTACTTTGGGCGATAAAGCCTTCGCTTGTTAGACCTTTTTATCTAATATATACGCAAATAAAATGTTCATCATTTATTTGTTCGACATTTATTTTACAATACACCTCAATGAGCAGGCGTATCTTAACATTAGTAGTTTCGCTCATATGTAGTTAGACGCTGTGGCATTATGGCAAACATTTAAATGCATTACAACCGCTTTCGGCACCGCGCACTACGATGCAGTTCCAAATTGTGTGAGTTTTCATGAGTAGACAACGCCATCTTCATGACTTGACAGCATGGGACTGTGGCTTATTTCGTGCATAATTTAATAAATTCATGAAACTATACTGCGACGACGTGGTCCTTTTTCTCAAGTGCTCAAATAAAATTCCTTGCAATTAGCCGTCATAGTCTGCAAAGTTCTGCATTATTGTGATGTTGTGATTTTTGTGAAAGTTCTTCTTTTTTTTTGTGTGCAAAGTTCTTCAAGTTACTTTGGTTGGTTGGAAAATTTGTTGTTGACTTTGTTGTTTTTGTTTTGCTACGGTGCGGATCCCCCAATTGGCGTCGTTTCAACTTTAAATAAACTTGGCCTAAAGCAAATTGATGATTGTTCGCAGCTCAAAAATTTATTCAACTACAAAATTGAAAAGTTTTGAAAAAAGCCACAACAGAAAAAAGAAAAACACAAAAGTAGAGAAGCCGACTCCTCTGAGGATGGTTAAGGATTTTCCGTAGACACTTGAAAATTGTGAACTTCTTGAAATAATTTAATTTTTTTTTTGCCTAAAAAAAACTTTTAAATTTAAGTTAAAAAAAATTCAAGGGCTTAATTTAATGGAAACTGAACTCAGTTTATATGCGTTGAAACATTTGTTGTTGTTGATTACAATTGCAATCATGGAAGCCTCTCACGTATAAAAATGAAAGGCCTTGGAGCAGTACTATTAGCTCCTTAAAATACACGACCGAGTAAACTCGTTTAAGTTCCGTTTTATGCAGGGGCCGATATTCATAGATAGGCATAATGGGAACAATTGTATAGCACCCAAAGGATCGAAAATCCTTCCATTTTGAAATGATATGTAAGATAGCAAATTATTGATCTCAGTCATTTTGACAAGATGGGTGTAATAAACTTAGTTATGTAAACAGAGAGGATTGCACAAGTTGCTCAAAGTTATAAATCATAAAAATTGTATGGTATGTTTCAATAATTTTCAATAACTTTCAACAGATCATGACAATATAAATAAAAATGTTTTTATTTAGGGTGCGTATACTGCCACCAGCGCTGCCACTTTGCTACTATCGTAGCAAATTTGCTAGCTACACTAAAGCAAAAAATAACACATTTGCGACTTTGCTACCCACTCTCATCAAATGTATCAATTTAGCTACACTTTTTCCATTTCCATGTTTTTGTATTATTCATATAATTTTTCTTACTTTTTCTGCTGCGATTTTTTTAATTAATTTTCCATTTCTTGGCAACTCTATATCAGCACCAGCTGAATTGTCAACTAAAGAAAGTTTTTATGAATTCTAATATCAGTTACTGATTTTCAGAAAAACTGCTTATTTTGCCAAACAGCAGTGCATCAGCAGAGCGAATTTTTTAGACCTAAATTTAATAAAAAATTAAAAAAAAATTAACTCCATCTAAATAGATACCATAGGTTATATAATGTTTGATCTCAAATAAGGACACTGCCTTGAAAATGTAATAATCAGATGAATTATATTATATGCTTATGATCTATTATATGTAGTTATTTGTATTTACGTGAATTGTAATGTGTTAATAACATTTATGTTATGTACTTTTACACCACTCTGAATTTTAATATGATATTTTCGTTTTATAAAAAAAGGGTCTAGCAGTGTTTGCATGGTGAATCAGGCCCCACCAGGAACCTATATTGTTACATATACCAATATGTAGGACATGTGACTGGTAATCTATATATGTATATATTTCTCATCTTTGATGACGCATTCTTCAGATATATAAAAAAAACTGTCCGATACGGACTTTTTTTTGAACTCGTATGTTTTCTTAACTACTAAAGCTAGAAAAGTAAAATTAAATTAAGGTGAAAGGCAACATTCTAGAGTTTATAAAAATATTTATTTGATCATTTTATCCGTTTTATATGAGCATTTAAATTGTCAATGAAAATTTTATTTTAAGTTTTATATGACTTGATTTTGAATTACCACTTCAGAAAAATTACTAAATGTTGCTCTATATATCCTTTAGTAGTGTGCCAAGTTTCATCAAAATCGGATGGGTGCAACATATTAAAAAAAAATTTAATGTATAGTAGGCGTTATGATTACCCATATAGTTTACTATATAGAACAGTGATCGGCAGAGCGCAGATACCAAATATTTTCTTACGCTCAAAAGAGAGGGAAATGACAAAGTTGCAAGCACTGATAAAAATGCTTGTTCGCTTTGCTGTTTAAGCTGCATGTGATTTCTTATTGCATGCGTTGCAATAAAATATATCTGAAGAATGCGTCATCAAAGATGAGAAATATATACATATATAGATTACCAGTCACATGTCCTACATATTGGTATATGTAACAATATAGGTTCCTGGTGGGGCCTGATTCACCATGCAAACACTGCTAGACCCTTTATGTTTAGTTTACTGTTCAATAAAAGATAGTTCAGCCAATTATTGACTTTTGCTACGCTGCACACAGTTTTGCTACGCAATTTTGCTACAAAAATTTTATCCAAAGTGGCAGCACTGACTGCCACTCGTTTTTTGTAGCGCTACACGACAGCTTGTCGCTCCTAAAGTTCAAATACATGCGTGCATATGGAAGAGTTCATAGCGACGCGTATTTACGTAGCGCCACAAAAGCGTCGGCAAACTACGAAGAGCCGTCGCATGCTACCAAAATCTGCAAACAAACATCAAAACATTTTGAACGACGGCGAGTGACGAAATAAAAATAGTAAGTGTAAATCAATATTGGTGGCACTACTCCGATGGCGAAAGGTTGAACATGAATTTAATCGATGAGGAAAGGTTCAAAATGGATTTTTGACATAATTCAGGACCGCCCAGAACCACCGGAGAGACCATTTTTTACCGATTTCCGAAAAAAATTTAGTTTACCAATCGATAAGGAAAGGTCGAAAATTATTTCTTAATATAATTTGGGACAGCCCCGGACCTCAGGAGAGACAGTTTTGAACCTTTTTCCCATTTCTGAGGAAACGGTAAGCGACAAATACTATCAGATAGATGTAGTTGAAGGTCTAAAATAATGTTTCCAAGTTACTAGCTCATACTTACTAAGCTAGCCTTTTTGCTATTGATTCGTCCATTTTTTCTGAATATGTAATAATGATATGTGAATTATAATGAGATGTTGACCGGAGCCGATGATGGAAACTAGAAATTATTTACATATCCTCTTAATATAGAAATGAACAGTGAGGTTTTCTACCCGGTAATTAGGTGGAGCCCACAGGCCCGGACTTAGAAATCTGAGGCCCTGGGGCCAAATTCATGAGCGGATCAAAAAATTTTTCAACTTTTTTGTCAATATTTTAAGTATAATATTGCGGAAATCGGACAAAAAATGTAGAAGTTATTCGAAAAAACAGTAGTAGAAAAGTATAGTCTTTCATTTTTAATTCTAAAAATATGAAAAAGAAAAAATTTCTCATTTAAAATTTAGTGATTTTTAAAAAAGACCAAAAAGTCACTTTTTTGTACTTTGAGCGCTTGTAACTCCATCAAGTCTTATTCGATTCAAGCAAACAGAATACCATTAGAAAGGGAATAAAAATATCTTTGGAGTGCTGAAAAGCGTTTCTGAGTTGAAAAAAAAATTCATCCAGATATAGCCAAGTAAATGAAAAAAGTTCCGAAAAAAGGGTTTTTTGGAAAAATCTCGAAAACGATTCTTAAGAAAAATAAATGGTTTTCATTTTTGCAATATACGCACCAAAATTCATAGAAAAAAGTATATGAGAAACCAGATCTCGATATGAACACCAAATTTGTAAACTAGTGTAATTTATTAAAATTGAAATCATTGAAAGGTGTGTCCGCTCTTAAAAAATGTTAACAACTTTATTGGAAAACATTGCTATAGATTGATTGAAGTGGTTGCACAAGTATGCGTGTCAACACCGGTAGAAATATTTTTTAAGAACCTATTACGGAGTTCTTCAAGGGAATAAGCAGGAGCAAAAACTGAATGGCTGTAAGCAATGGTAAATATTTTGCGCTTGTAAATTTTTTTGTTATTTTTGGAATAAAAGTACTGAACAAGAAGCTCTGTACAAAAATATTGTTATTATTAAATTTTGTTCCAAAAACACAAATAAAAAAATTACCCTCGGTGAGCTCGCCGATATTTTTACATGTAGCACTTGCAACTTCGTTCGGATCGCCAAAAAAGCGGACAACGAAGCGCTCGTCAAGAAATGTGTGATATCAAAGAGATTACAAGCAGTGCTGCCACTTTGGATAAAATTTTTGTAGCAAAATTGCGTAGCAAAACGGCGAGCAGAGTAGCAAAAGTCAATAATTGGCTGAATTATCGTTTATTGAACAGTAAACTAAACATAAACTTTTTTAAAAAACGAAAATATCACATTGAAATTCAGAATGGTGTAAAAGTAGATAACATAAATGTAACTAACACATTCAATTTACATAAATAATAATAAATATAATAATTCATAAACATAAATATAATTCATCTGATTATGAACCATTCAAGGCACCCATACAGTGTCCTTTATATCAAACATTTTGCAGCCATTATATGATCTATGGTATCTATTTTGTAGGAGTTACTTTTTTTTATTTTTTATTAAATTGAGGTCTGAAAAAATTCGCTCTGCAGATGCACTGCTGTGTGACAAAGCAAGCAGTTTTTTTTAAAAAATCAGTAACTGACATTAGAAATCATGAGAACTTTGCTTAGTTGACAATTCAGCTAGTTCTGATACAGAATTTGCCAATAAAGTGGAAAATGTGTTTAATAAAAAAATCGCAGGAGAAAAAGTAAGAAAAATTATATGAATAAGTAATACAAAATTATATGGAAATGGGAAAAGTGTAGCAAAATTGATACATTTGATGAGAGTGGGTAGCAAAGTCGCAAATGTGTTATTTTTTGCTTAAGTGTAGCAAATTTGCTACGATAGTAGCAAAGTGGCAGCGCTGATTACAAGGTCAATTGCATTAAGATGTAGAAGTTTTTGTTTTGTTTACTGCTGTGATTCTTAACAGATCAACGCAAGAAACATTACATAGTAGGCTTGTAGAACTACTATACTTCGGCTAACAAAGCTTACTGATGATATGACGTAGCGGTCATTGAAACTAGTATAAGCAGCTCGTTGCCCATTTTAATGCATTTTGCGCTTGTAATTTTTTTGTTGTTTTTTGCACTAAAAGTACTGAACAAGAAGCTCTGTTCAAAAATAATGGTAAATATATTTGGTATCAATCTCACTTCAAATTATAATTTACTTAATTACATCAAATTTTTGATTTTATGATGTTAAACATCATAGACGAAAAAGGGAATTATTTTAGAGCAAATACTTAAATAAGGGTTTGTGTGTTTTGCATTACCTTAACTGCACTTTTAAAACACAATCTGTGAAACTAATAAAATCATAATTTTTTAATTTGATTTGAGACTAATAATTATTATATGAATAATTTTTGTATTGAACTTTTTAGTCATTTATACAACCAACATGACATGACATGGCCGCTCTAACACTTGAGCTATTGTGTATGTGACCTTGATGTGTACAAAGTGCGTGTTTCTTTGGATTTCGCACGTATTGTTCCAACTGGCCGTCGCAATTCAAAAATGCATACGGTCGGGTGTTCGATTCTCAGTACAACTTAACCAAAACTGGTCTGATGAGGCTATGTATATGCATATAAATATGTATATACGTGGTAATAGCCGAAACATATGTCACCAATTACCAGGTTAAATTGATCCACTTGTTATCTTTGTCATGTTGGTTGTATAAATGACTAAAAAGTTCAATACAAAAATTATTAACATAATTTTTTGCTCCAAGAAAAACTCAATGAGACATTGAAATGTGCAAAACTGAAACTTAAGTTTCAAAAGCAAAAATTGTACATCAAAGAAAGTATCGAGTTATATAAAGAGTTCAAAGAATACCACCATTTTTTTAGTAAATTTCATTAAGGTACGATGTGAAGTCTTAAGTGTTGTCAATTGTGTAGTTTTAATGCTCGCACTGTTAAAAGTAGAACTGGGTTTTCTTATAGTCTAAATATAACAGTTTTCTCCATGCATTCAGCTGCTCTCAATAGCTTGGTTAAGTCCTGTTTTTTTATAAACATACCAACCACTTCCATTTAATTCCCAGACGTTGTCTTCTTATCGCATTTCAAAAAACGTCGTCTTTTCGTATTTACGAAATCCTTGCGTTAATCCTTGTAAATTTTATCATCACAGATTGTTTCATCAACGCTGTCATCACCATCAACGGCAACAACTACAACAATAACACAAACTATGAGATTCGCATCTTCACTCCCGTCAGCACCATCATCATCATCACTGGCATCTCCTCGTCATTGTCAGCAACAAAATCTCACTTAAGTTGTTTTCAAAACGCTACCAGCCAAAGTGCTGCAACCACCATAATTCATTACATTGTCAGATTTTTGGTTGTCATTTCAGTGGGAGTTAAGGTACTGAGGTCGAGGAGAAGTTTCCGCAGAAGAAAGTGTTTTGCTACGCAAGCAGTAGCAATAGTTGGTACCAACAACAACAGCAGCAGTAGCAGCAACTTACGTGTCGAGTCGAGTAATTTTACTTGAATTTAATTTGCTAAAATTTTGTACTTGCAACGTAAACATTAAAGTTTGCTGCAACCTACATTGGTTGCATCCTATTCTCCGATACCCCTTTGGAAATTTGCACTCAGTTTGCTCTTATACTGCCTTAATGTTCATACGTATGTGTGTATGTGTGTACGCTTATGATTTTGTGTAAGACATTGTTGCGTCTTTTGTTGCAACCACAAGGACTTTCTCAGCAAATCTTTCTCGATTCTACCCAAGCGGCATGTCTAACTGACTGACTGTCACTTTTAAGAACTTTATGAATATTCAGCAAGTTGCAGTAGAAACGAAAAAATACAACAGCTTAAGGAACCACCAAAACATTTGTAAACAGTTTTGCAAATGAAAATGTTGTCGACGCAACAAATTTGCTTGAGTGAAACTGGCAATTGGCAATGATCTCATAAAAACTTTGCTGGAACTAAAAAATATTGCAATTTCCGGAAGCAACTTGGAACTTAAAAATCACTAACCTCTGTTCATATATAACGGATCCAAAAGTAGTGAAGAAATTATAGCACCTATCATAGCTGGACATTGGAATAAAAATAATTTTAAATTTACAGAGGTTCTATTAATTTCGCAGGTCGTAAAAAAAACCAAAAAGAAAAAAATTGTTATTGTGTAAAAGTGTTAAAATTGAAAATAGAACACTGCAAAATTCACATTAAACACTTAACAGTCTGTGTTTGATGTCCTCCCAGTAGGCAAGGGCAGGAGCTAACAGTGCTTCTAGAAGGTCTTCCTTGGTAAGTATAATGCCTTCCACCCTCCTTTCAAACGTACTTTCTTTTTTATATGAAATGGCCGCAGAAAACAGGCCTTCCTAAGCAGGTTTTCTAAGACCGCTTACCGTAGAAGGACTCTCAGAAGTACTTGACAAAAATTTAATTTTAATAAATTTAAAGACTCTAAATATTAATTGTTTTTTTTTTTTATCCGCGCCATCTCACTTGCGTTGGATATTTTTTTAATGACTTTACAATTTGACAAAGAATACACAAAACTCTACCTCCTTAACATAACATGAAACAACAGAAGACTAGCCTGCACACCTCTCTTAATTTCTAACCATTTGTATACTTTTCATGCCGTATATGTACAATGCGTATGACAAAAAAGTTATGCCGAATCATAAAACATTGCAATATATGAAATAAAAAAGAAACAGAAAAGCGCTAAAGTAAATGGAGTCCTTCTTCTTTGCCTTCTAATATCAGGCCTGATAGCACGTCTGTTGTGGCAAGGCATATTATGCCTTCTGTCATTGTATTTTTATTTGCATGAAAATCTAGTATTGAGAAATCCTTATATAATCGCAGCAGTGCTAGCAGGCCTTCTCCGAGTAAGGCATTGCTCATTTGCCTGCTGGGCTATTAAGCGCTTTAATATAGAAACCTGCGTGTGAAGACCCTTGTCCTAAAAGTGTTTATTAATTTCGCAGTATGTAAAGTAACTTATTTTTCTATTAATATAAATATTATTAAGATAGAACCCGTAAATAAATATTGCTTTTTCTTTACTGTTGGCTGAAGTAAGTCTATAGTTATTGTTAGGTAGTCTTGTTCTTATGCCTAAAATTAGAAAGAGGCGTAGTGAGTGAATAAAGTATTGAAAGAAAGTTCCTATTTGAAACATCTGTATGTTTTCCTGGTTCTCTGTTGTTTGCACGTTCAGTAGTTCTTATTTTTTTTTTGAGCCTTCTGACTCTAGGGATGCACTTAATGCAAAACTTCCGCTGTTTTCTCAGTATATTGTCGAATTTTATCAGCCTTGTATAGATAATAGATTGAAAATATTTTTAAGTCGGCGAGCAGGCATTATCTTTTAAAATCTCCGCTATATCCTCCATATTGTTCAAATCTTATGGCGGATTTTTTATCATTTGTACTATGTAGTGTCAATAATAAGACCTATTTATGTCCTGAGCTCATTTCGTATCTTGGCTTTTGTGCTAAAAGTTTCTGTTATTTTCTTCATTCTTACTACTGCCACCTTGTCAGAAACTTTAGTCTTAAGCACAAATTCTATGAATCATATCTGAGCATAGATAAATGATTGTTCAAACCTGTAATTTTCTTCAATTTCTTCATTAATAAATCCTTCGGGCTTACTTAACTTCGAAACTGCGTGGAATGCCTAACATTGTGCCCTGAACTTTGAATATATCAGGTGTTTTGGACATTTGCTATTAACTGTTGTAAAAAAAATTAGATTATGGATTAGATTTTGCTTCAACATTTTGCCTTACGTAAAGTTACTACCGGTGGCAAAAATATCATTATACACAAAAAATATGTTCACATAAAATGTCCGTTTAATTTTCCCGCCTTGGAATGCTCGGAAAACACCCGTATCGATAATTAATTTAAAAATAACAAGTCATTTTTCTATTTTTGAGCGTCAATTTTGATTTTGACGAAAGACGCAGGTCTTTTCAAAGCTGACGTTTTACAGATTAAAGAATATACTGCGGTCCGATTGGATCTATGTATATAGAAAGATTTTTTAATATTTACTTCAAATTAAGAAAAGCTGGCTCTATAGAAAATCTGAATACTGGCCAGAAAACTATTTTTAATTTTTATAAATCATTGACATATCGCAGTATATAAAAATAAAATCGTTATATTAGTACCGCATGATTTGACATACGAGTAAAAAATATGATGGATCGTATTTCCAATTCATCTTTAGAATACTGTCCTCAGAAGCAAAAATGGCGTATGTAAAAAAAAAATTTTAATTCGTGCTTATTCTGGCATCGGATAGCTTAAAAAATTACCCGTCTAATAAACTACTCCAAACGCCGGTATCTTAGTTCAAACATATAAAAAATATCACAAGAGAATTTTCCCTGTCTCAATTTACGGGTATTTCAACAAATTGACACAAACAAAACATCCATTATCTCAAAACGCATCTTTTTGCGATACACCCTTTTCGCTTCTGAGGGCAGTATATCGTAACTCTACTTATTTGTTCTGCTTCTACAAATATTTTGTGAAAAATATTTCATTCCAATTTTATATTAGCGGTATTCACGATCTGTAGCATTTGCTCTTGTATTGTGTACTTTTGATAAATTTGATATTTGTAGTAAATTTGATATCTTAACAAAAACAAAACACTTACTGTTTTCAAATACTCTAAATATCAAAAATACAATGACAAAACCCTATTGTAACTTTTGTATGGTATTTGTACATTTGTTGAGTAAAGTTGTCTTAGCAACAAACAAAAAAACATTTCAGAGTGCTCAGAATGTGTAGCAAAAATTGTAAATTTTTACAAAAAATACTAAAAATACCACAGATCGTGAATACCGCTATAATATTTAAATTTAATTTAGTCTGAATTTCTCTTAAAATATGGAAAAAAATCTATGGAACACACTAGCTTAGCAAATTTCGTTAGATTTGCTAAGTTAGTATAATTTTATAAGTCTTTGAACAATCCAATGTTGAAAAACGATTTGTAATAATCTTATAATAATCGAAAAGAAATTTCAGCAATATCGGTGAGAATGAAAATGAGAAAACGTAAATTCACTAATATGAGTTCGCAGTGAATCTCACCGCCAACACAGGAACTAATTTTTTAGTCAATTGTTATGGGTTTTGTCGACACTTTAAGCCAGAGCTAACTTCCCACAAATACTGAAGAGCGCATGGAGCGAAATCGTCGATTTAAAATGGTTCCAATGATTTTTAACATAATATTTTTCAGTGGAGGGCATACTTTGTGACGGTCTTCCGAAACCCTTCACCGGCGACACAAATGTGGCTCTTGTGAGGCTAGGAACAATGAAGATTTTGGATTGACCAAGGACACGATTGCTCATCAAACAATAAATTCTTAGTACTACATAGGAAATTGTTTTAAAAATTTTTTTGGGAGTCAAAAAAAAGGCAAAATTTTGCCAGGCCCTCCTATTTTGTTTACAAAGCGATGTACAAAACAAAATATCATTAATTTAAAATTTACAATATAAAAAACAAACTCTTCTGTTTTTATAGATTAGCAGCTCAGCAACAAGGATCTTGTCAGCCTTAGAAATTTTCAATTGTGGTCGTGTTGTAATACCACAAGAACAAAATGAAAAACAGGAGAAACTTTTAAGTTGAGACTAACAATGGCGCATGAAATGAAAAGAATTTGGTGCGGCAGAAGGTAGGTGGCGACATGATGTATGCTGGCGGCCCAAAACCCCTACCGGCGGTATTAGTAAACTTAATTAAGTTTGCTACAACACAACCACAACATCACATATGCAATGAAAGTTTTCATCAACACACGTTCGCATCCGCACACTGGCACAACAAAGACGATAACCTCAAAATGTTACCGCCGATTTCTTCAACTCCCTTGCACCGGCTCTCCCAATCGTCGATGTCTCGAACACGTTAGAACATGAATGTGTAAAACTATTTTCAAATTCAAGTATCACACATCGTCAGCAATAACAGCAACAGAAGCAGCAACATGATGCCATTGGTGTCGTCAGCAGCATCGGATTTTGGCGAAATTTTAATTCAATTTTCAAGTCTCTGCTTTTAACAACTGAAATCCCAACTCCCTGCATCCAAGCAAACGGGTTGCTTTATCTGGAAACTGCATTTTCTTTGCTGCTTTGCAAATTTATTTATTGCCAGCTTAACCCAATATTTACTGATAATATTTGGATACGAACTGAAAACGCACCTACTTCCCTCGCACCGAAGTCTCTCCAATGCTAAGGACGCTTTTCGTGGCTGTCTCATAGGGATGCAAACGATTTGCCTGTTAATTTGATTGTGGGAGCTGTTTAATCGCAAGCAAATAGTCATAGAGAGCTGTTGTTACATTAGTTCATGAAGCTAATGTTGTTGCTGTTTTTGTTGTTGCAATAATTTGCATAAATTATGCGGCAACAGGCAGTGCTCAGATCCTCCACCCATCCACCTTATTTGTTTTAAGTTTTGCCGAAAAATCCAAGCAAACCTGCCGCAGATTCCTGACTACCTTACCTGCCTGCTAGCCAGCCTGCTGCAGTAAACGTCACCCAAAACACGCGCCAGCATAACTCAGTACAGAGTCAACACAGAAGGACGAAGCAAGGACATTGAAGCGCAGCCCAACTTTATTCAAATACTCGACAGCAACTTAAGCAAAATATCTTTGCAGCGAAGTAATCCTGAACTACACCTCCGCCGATGCTTCTGAAGTGGTCTTCTTTCCGTCCATGCTGGCTCCGGCAGAGCTGTGAAAACTTTCAAGTATGTGCTGATGCAAGTGCGCAACTCAAAACTCGACATTTGATACAGTAGCTTTTAATCGTGCATCCCTGATTGGTCTGGTTTGAGTGCCATTTGCAGGCAACATTGGGCCATATCTTTTCGTTGATAAGTTTTTTCAGCAGTTCCATCGTCATCAGTTCAGATTCCCGTCTCTGCCACGGAAATAAATTTGACAGCTCGCCTGGTTGTATCAGAGCAACGAAAGCAACTCCGCATCTACGTACATCCGGCGAAAAAACAATTTAGCGCTTCGTTGACTCCCCAGCCAACGTCTTTGCACAAATTAAAAGTAAACTTTACAGCAGTTCTTAACTTGATATTGTCTTGGTCTTGGTCAAATTTTATTTTGTATTAATTTAAGTTAAGCAATCGCAATGATGCTCCTGGTTGACAGTCTATGGTGTGTCCTTGCGGCATGCTGCTGTTGTTGCAAATGATTTACCGAATATCGGTTTCGAATATGGCTGGGCCCATTGAATTTCATTTAATGTGCAAAAACTTAAGGTTGAAGAAATAAAAATTTGAATTTTGAATGGTCTAACAAAAAACTCATTTCATATAATTCCGAAACTGATTCGAAAAATCAGGGCGCTTATCATGATTCGCGAATCGAACGCAAAATGGTATTTAGTAGTACGTTCGAACTCGTTCAAACATCTGCACATTTTCCCTGTTTTTATAAGTGAGGGAATTCTACGTTGTTAGGCATTAGTTGCTATAAACGTCAAAGTATGAAGGCAAAGTGACAACACAACAACGAAAAAAGTGTAAACAAAAGTGGAAAGTAAACAATTTTTTAAAAAAAATATGTACAATAATTGTACGAATTGAAATGGATTTTGTCGCACTTTGGTTGGAGAATTCTCCTGTTCAAGATGAACGAATTGTAAGACGGGCTGTGCGCCGATCAACAAAGATTTTCAGCAATTCGAAGCTTGCTTTGAGTCTACAGTTTTTAATTTAAAATACTTATTATACTGAACTGACGTTGTTAGCTCCTTCTTCTTGTCCCTAAATAAAATTTTAAATTGTTATTCAAAAGTTGCAAAATAATTTGTTAATTTACATTTTTGTTTTGTTTCTACACTGATCGATTGCTATTTTGTTGTCGAATGAAACTTACGAAATTCGAACGTATTTGACAGATTAAAACGCAAATCAAAATGTAACGAGCTCTCATATCGAACAGGGCGAAAATGAGATGCGAAACTCGCAACTATCACGTTTGCGTTTCGCAAAACAAAATACTAACTGCTCGAATTCGAAGAGTTTATTTGCTTATCATGATAAGCGCCCAGTTTTTACTAACGACTGGGTAGAATGTTATCCTTGGCCTCGCCAAAAATCAAATACACTCAACACTGCATTAACAGCATGATTGCGCGAAAATGCATCAAATTGTTGGAAAAGGTGCTTTTTTCCGGTTGTTGTGCTTGGAGTCTGCTTTCCTCTATAATTTATTTGAGAATTGAGGCGCACAGTTGCAAAACTGGTCAAGTCCAAAAATATCAAATTTTGAGATATTCTCATATATCAAAATCTAGACCATGCATTATCTTTCTACTATGGTTTTAGATTAAAAAAAAAATTTTTGACAGAAATATTACACTTTTTGATTTATTTTTGATGCATGGATTTCAAAACCGTCCAAGTCCATGAACTTGCTTTCAAAACCAATCCAACGCCTTGGAATTAAAACCCGCCAATCCAATTGTTTTCTCAAAAACATACGCAAATAAAACTTGAAAATTCTGACCTGACGTGGTCTGAGTAAGAAATTTGATAAACTATTATATGGAAATACTTCTTAATTTTTCAATGAGCATAGATGAAGATAAACGTTTTTCGTTGTTTGTCCAAAAGTATGGAAAATAAACTTGGCCGGTTTTGCAACGGGGCGTCAATTATTCTTATTTTAATGGTTCTCCAAATATACATACATAGTCTCAAGCATTGCTTGTAAGTACAAAAAGAGATATTCCAACGATTTGGAACCGCTTTTTCAATGTAACACTTAATTTTATTTTTTATGAAGGAGGTGCCAAGCCCGTTTGTCCAAATTAGCAAACTTTTTTTTCATTCAGTTCATGATAAATTCAACAAACATATCAATACATATCAGTGATGGCTTTTGGGTTTTGTGGAAATGTACTGAATCGAGACTTCAAATGTACTTTTTAGAGGCCGAATGGAATTTTTGTCTTTTTTTGCCAAATTTTAATAACATGTGTAAAAAAAACACTAAAAAAAAAAAAACACTTCTGGGTGAATACTAACTGTGTAATTTCTATATTTTACTAGTAAAAAAAAACTAGGTCATTACTTTTGGGTATGCAAACATGAGCAGTACCTCATTCCTTAACTTAATTATTACACGGTTAGAAATCTTGGAATAAATTTTAATACAAGCGAAGTATAGCAAAGATTTTTAATACAATTTTGATTGCATTTAATACTTTTGAATACATTACAAAATTTTGTAATACATTTTGTATTAAATTCTAATACAGTTCAAACATTAAAACCATATTTTATAACATTTGGAATCAATTTGATGCTATCGCAAGTATTACATTTAGCCAACGTAAATATGATACTACGTTGGCTGATGTCGTTAAAATGTTCATGCAACCCTTGTATTGAAAGGGAACCAGGTTCGAATCCCAGTGGATACGACATATTTTTTTTTAAATTTTAATAAAAACGAGTATTATTTTAATACAAATTTGTATTAAATTTTAATACAAATTTGTAATAAATAGTATTAAATTTAAATACAAATTTGTATTAAATTTTAATACAAATTTGTATTAAAAATGAATTTTAATATCTAGACAATATTGAATTTTAATACAATTCTGGTGTAGTCATATATGTAAGCCCAAAAGTATTAAAATTTATTCCAAAATTTCTAACCGTTTATATAAAAAAAACAGACCTTCTAGTCATTCGTTGCTTATTTAGATATATATAACATAAATATGTTCTGGTTGAACCAAACCAGTATCACAATGAAACTTCACTTTAATTCGGAAATATTCTAATACTTATTTCAAATCACTCCGAAGTGTTGTCAGCTACTATAATGTTGAGGTTTCATTCAATTAACTAAAAAAAAATTAAAAAAATGGTCGTACGACTTTTGATCACAAAAAAAAGGTTATTATTATAAATTATCCAAATGTACCGAAAATGTACTAAAAAGGTACTGAAAATTCTCCAAATGTACTGAAAATGACCCAAATGTACCGAATGTACTGAAAACATGTCGAATGTACTTAAGACGATTTTTCAGGACGCAAATGTACCGAAAAAAGTACAAATGTACCGAAAATGCCATCAGTGATACATACTATGTATACATTGTATTCGAAAATAGATATATAAATAGTTTTTAGTGCTGCGTTTTAAATAACTCTTTCAGCATAGCACTTTTAAGTTGTACTTATAAAAGAGTTGTCATGCTCTCTCGTCGAAATAAGTTATATTTTTCCGAAAAATTCCTAGTGTTTGTTTAAAAGTAGGTTTCATCTTAAATAACGCATTAATTATGGCGTATGGAAGTTTCAAGAGAAACAATACCATGTCATTCGAACAACGTTGAAACAGTTTTTGGAGCTCCGTCTCGGATATTCAAATGTACGGCCTTTCGAGCTGGAAAAGGGCGAAAATATCTAAAGAAAAAGGTCAATGGGAATGAATTTTGTTACATCGTTTAAAAAAAAAGCTACACCTCAACCACTTCATTCGAAGCATTTGTCCACCTCAGGTCCGGTTGAATTGCTATACTCAGAACGTCAAAAGTTGTTTATCACACGATACCTGCACGAGACATTTTTAGAAGAAGAAGTGAGCAATTTATCAGTCTGAGAGACAATAGACAACACGGGGTCTTTCTAGTATTAATATCGACCCGATTACCACGCCATTCATAAAATCGACAAATACAAAGATGAAGTTCCGAGATAAGACACAACTCTGTGGTACACTAGCAATGATGAAATGTTCATTAGAGGAAACAAAAAGAAACAAAAATAAAATCTAAACAAAATACGGGATTATTCACAGATAGTAAAAAATACATATATGAAATCGAGAATAATCGAGAAATCTCGGCGAAAACGGTACAGATCTAAAACTTTTTGAAAAAGAACGAGTACGAAACGATTTGTTTGGCACTGATACCTATGCTTAAGTTTTCAATATTTCTACAAAACGGTCAGTCATATTTTTCCGAACTCGGGCGAATTTTTTGAAGCAACTTGCCTTAACAGACTTAGAAGTTAGATTTTTCAAGCTCGACCTAAGATGATTAACGATTATCAGCGATTTTAAAGTACAAGCCGATAGGTTCTTAGTATTTAGTTTTTCGGTTTTAACGAAAATCAAACTTTCACTAAAACACTAGTTGCTGCTGCTCTTGTTTTAGAAACTTTTCATTGGTTAAATATTTGCCGATGGGATGTTGGAACGAATTGAAGTGGTGTTCCGAACAGGTGCAGTTTCAACATAAATATTCACATGAACATAGAGGACGTAGTTGAAAGACGAGGCAGTAACGGCAGCAGTTCCTTTCGGGCACAACAAATGAAAGTCGGCCGTAAGCTACTTAAAATTAATGCCAAACTGGAGTAGATAAAAGTAATTTTTGATAACTCAGCGCAAATGTTACGCTCAATGTCGTATTAGCAGGAAGGCGGAAGGATGCGACCAACGCAGGAAGTGCACACCTCAAAAGTTTTGTCGGAATTTGCATGAATTGTTTTTAAATAACAACGCAGAAAACGAGAAATTCTTTCCAGAAGTTGCCACTTGTAAGCGGAGTAAGCAGTAGGCAGACTTTTGTAGTTTCAAGTGGAGGAAAAGTTTTTTTAAGGACTTTGCAAATGCCAGTTGCTAGCAAGTACTTTTATCTTTTGTTTGATAATATTTTTGTTGAAATTAAGTTTTTTACTAACAGCACTGTAATTGGCTACGACTACGCAACCAAGCTGCTTGCAACAATGCCAGGCATTTCCATGCTCTAAACTGCGGCCAGAAAATCTGCCTTTTTGGTTGTTTCTGCTGCTGCTCCTTCAGCTTAAGTTGTCGTGTTGCGATGCTGCTGCCGCATATGAGTGATTTATTCATCTTGATGCTGTACCAGGAACAGAAATGGGGAAAATGTGGCAGCCAAGTAGGCAGTACCAAGAAGGGTTTCTACGTGCTACAGTATTCCACCACCATCACGTCTATCTGACACAGATGCTGACGCAAGGGGTGGATGTGTGTCAACACATCATCAAAATTAACATCATATGGTGTGGCATTTGCTGCGTGGCACTGCGCTGTGGCGTGGCAGACAAACGCGTACCGACCACGACGTCTATGCAGATACGGTTAGCGGATATCGGGCGTCGGCCCCTAGCTTCTTGGAAGCATGTGACTTAATCCAACATGACACTTTAAGTGTTTTCTTTATTATTTTGATTAAAGTTTAAATCCTCTTTGAATTTGCTCAATGAAATTTTAATTTTAATTCTCTGTAAATCGCTTTTTTCCTATCGTGGAAAAGTGTTTTATCTTTTTTCTTTTGTCGGGTATCAAGCATCCATTTATGAAATGAAAAATGGTGAACAGTTCTGTATTTTTCGTTGCATTTTATATTCGGTTTGGAAAAGTCTTGGCCTGGATTAAATATTAATTATGCAGACTAATATGCAGCGATGCAGTTTCGTATCGAAAAAGCCATAAATTATGTGGTATTTCACGAAGTATCCGTTGAAAAAACACAATTGAAATTTAAGCTTAAAACCAAAATGTGGGTGAAGTAGCTGAGCCGAAACGGAATTAATATCGCGTCATAAAATATGTTGTAGAATCTTTAATTTTATAGGTGTTTAATATATACTTTTTAGGAAAAGTTTTCATTAAATTTACTGTTTAACATTCTATTAAATGCATTCTGTCATATTTTTTATATCATTATGTTGTTTAGTTTTTTATCAAGTAATTTTTATTTTGTTTACGTTTGATCAATGAGTAGCATTGCAATCAAAAACACACTATTAAATGTTCTGAAGTAGCTTTCTTTATTTAATATTCACAACAATTTAAAAGTCTTAACACAAGTTTAATACACACAAGTCTATTTCCAGTAATGCTTCATTTAAGAACTGTTGTTAAAAGCACAAGTCAAAAACTTAAACTAGCTGTCTCATCATGTTAATGCTGATTGAGTACAACTGCAATTTTTGTGTTTTTGTAATTTTCCAAATTGTAATTTCCCATTTATATGCAAGGAAATTTGGCTCTGCGTGGTTCATAGCTTTCTGGTTTCGAAATTTTTTCAAGAACGAAATTTTTGGATCTTCTTGAACTGAAATTAGAAATGCTATTCCGTTTTACTTCTGTTTGCCCTTCGCTTAATTTGGAGTGACACCCAAAGACAATATTTAATTTTTTTGACGATTCAGCTTAAATTACATGTTTCGGGTTTCTGGATCTCAATTCGGTACCCATTTCACCCTGCTACGCCAGACCTATACTTTCCGAAGAAAAAAACTTTCTGGGTATACCGAAAAAAAAAACTTTAACATTGATCCCATTATTCCTTTCTGGGTATACCGAAAAAAAAGACTTAAACATTGATCCCGTTATTCCTTTTTTTACCCTTCGCTCTTTTTAAAGGCACATTTGTGAAAGACATAACCAATTTATAATAACGTCTTTTTTTGCTGCTACTTTTATTTAAGGACTGAGACATTTATGCTTCCGTTAAATTTTACCACCGCTTTCGAAGAACCCATTTGGCTTCATAAACATATAAGATACGGTTTTCCTTCTTAAACAAGAAATGATTTCTCATTAATCTCGAGTATCAATTGCAAATGTCATCGGTGACATAAATGCACTGTTTGTAAGAAGTCTTCGAAAAAATCATCGATTGGTGGGAACTGGATTTGTTTCTTCTCTATTTTTGTTTCCAAACTATGATATGTGTCCGTTTAGTATGCCGTCGCTTACATTTGTCACATCTCATGTATAAAGGCCAAAGGGTTGGTGCTGCATGAAACGAAGCACAAATTAAAGCTCTTGCTTGGGTTAAGACAGCAAGCAGTGTGGATTTGCTTGTTTAAATGAGTTTAATTCCCGATGCGAGTTGCTGACATTTTTTAAATTTATTTCATTTTTATTGTTCTGCAGTGGCTGCTGTAAAATCGGTGTCTCGCTATCTGTCCATTCGTCTCGCTGTCGCACTGTTCATTTGTCCAGTTGTTCGCAATGGATTTCTGCAGTTTGATGGGAGTCAGCACGGTTGTCGTCACCAGCATCTCTCATTGCGTGTCATCGGTCCATTAGTTTTGCTCATGACTCTAGAATTTTTAACTGACTTCTGAGATATGCGTTACAGAGCTTTGTACTCCAACACGGCAGAAATGGATCCTGTTTACTTCGATCGAGGTGCTGCTGCTGCTTGTAATGTACTCGTAACTATTTTGTTATTGCGGTTGCTTTTCGTGCGTTTTAACTTAATATCCTGTTCATTGATTTTAATTCGATGTTCGACGGCAACACAAAAATTGCGCTTCAGTGGTGCGAAGTAGATCCTTATCAGGTGTGCAAGTCCTCGAAATGCTGCGACGTTCAATTGCCTTAGATCTGTTCTCATTATGCGCTACACGATCGTAGGAAAACAGTTGGCTGGGATAGTGAAAGGTGTTGCACAAACATTTGTTCGCCTCTAGACGTTTGGTTCGAATAATAAGTTGACGCATCCAAGCGAATTGCTCCACTGTGCAACAATGGGTTTTGTGCGACAACTGCTTCTGTTTAATGTTTACTCGACGCTCGATTTGGTTGGTCGTCGGTTGTGATTAGTTTTGTTGTCGCACCGATCTGGCTGACACGACTGGAACACAACTCTTTCGAACATTGTACTTTTGGGGGCCTCGGCCAGCCGTTCTCTTGGGGCTCAACCACAGTGCATTCTTTACTTAAGCTGCTTTTACTTTGCTTGATTTAATTTACTGTAGTTGAGATTGCTATTGCTGATCGTCGCTTAAGCTACACAAATACGAGTAAATCTATGTGAGACTTTTAACCCTAATTAAGTCAACATGTGCCTCAGAGGCACATTTTTGACTTTAAAGAACTGTAAGTTTTTTAAATGAACAAGAATATTAATGAAACTACTTGACTTTGTTTTCTCTCTATTTTTGTACATAAAATACTGCTTTTCATTTTTATAAGTATAAGCTTTGGATTGCATTTTATTTCAAAAAAACTAAAAATGTACCTAATCCACTCAAAATGTGCCTCTCAGGCACATATGAGACTTCGCTTACAAAAATTTTGAAAACTCAAATCTGAATCACTGCATTCTAAAGGAATACTTATCATAAGAGAAGAAATTGAAAGAGTAATCAACGAGAGTGGTGAGGACGAGGAGGATTTTGATGCATTCGAAACAAGTGATGATGGGGAAGGAACTTTGCTTTCGAAGGCGGAGATAATGTCTATGAGTGTGTCAGAGAATATGAGGATTCTGATATCCAAATAGATGAATAATGCTCAGACGTGGTTAATCTTAACGAGTAACAATTAAATGCTATTACTACTTATAATATGTTCGTTGGAAAATATGGAACCATCTGGAACTTATCGCCAAGTGCCGCACCATCTAGACTTCTTCTCCGCAGTCAAAACTTCATTCGCGAAGCGATAAATAAAGTTAATTTACCACCAGGTTAACATATTGATGCTACTGCCAATGAGTTTGGTATTTTCTCTGATGATGATGCTATAAACACTGTTGTTGTAAACACAAACAGAAATACCTCCCAAATAAAAAAAGAGACATGACACTTGCTGGTTATGTTCCAAAAAAACAAAGGCCTTCTATTGCTGTCTTAAATTCACTATGATAGCAATATCTGCCTTTGTTATATAGTTGAGTAAATATCCCGATTGGAACAAAAATAAACGTGGATTACGACGGAAGCTATTTTTGAAAAATTTAGTTCACAACATCGTTGTTCCACATATTACGTCGCAGCAAATTCGGATCAAAAAATTACAGAAGGTAGCACCAGTAAAAAAGGAAATTCTCGGCGAAGATGTTACATGTGTCTTCTAAAGCTGTGCAGAATGTGTGAGCAATTGCCTCATACATATATGAGAAAAAAATACTTGCAACGAGCATGCTTCCAAAATTCTTTATGATCTAGTATATATATTATATATATATTTACGTTCTTATTATTTCCTAAAGCTTATTATATAAAATGAATTTAAAATAAAATTTTTCTTTTGTAAATCTAGCTTAAAATTCATAATTTCCTCATATGTGCTTCTGAGGCACATTTTGATTTGATTCGTTATAGAAGTGTCCTGACTTAATTAGGGTTAATGTCGCATATTGTGACAAAACTACTGTTTCTGTTTTCTGGCCATTTTTTCTTCTCTGCTTTTCCTGGTCTTCCGTCTTTGTGTTACCGTATGTAGTGTTCGCTGCTTGCTTTTTCTTTTTTCAAAATGCTGCTGATCTTTCATTAGTTTTTTTCATCTCTGCGTTTGCAAGCCGGAATCCTTAATTAAAATTAATGCAGAACTCTAAATCATTTATGTAAGTTATTCGCATCTTTGCTATTTTAACGCTTCGCTGGTCCATTTAACCATGGCCATGCCGGTCTTGTCTACGTAAGTTTTGTTTAAGTTGCGTTCATTTTCTTATTTCTTTTTTCTTGAGACTTTTTAAGATCTGCTGTTGGCGTAAATGCGGATTAAGAATTTAATTACTGACTCGCTGGTACACGCTGGATCATATGCAAAAAATATGTGGTTTGTACGTTGCGAAAGTCTACCACTCTCTGTAAAGTTTGAGGCGTGGGAGAACGAACTTTCAGTCTTCACAAAACTCCAACGTAGGCCAAGGTGAGATGGATTTTTTTGGCAATTGCTTGATGATTGAAGAACTCAAAACTTGCATTATACACAAAATGGTACATTTTCATGTTTTGAAGTTATAAGGTTTATTGTATACTTTTTAAAAGATTTTGTATGCCCTTTTACAGGTAATAATATAGAACTTGTATTATTCAAAAGTTTTGTTTCAGTCACATTAAATCTTATATTATAAAATGTATATTAAAAGCAGAATAGCTGGAGAGCATGAACTTTACGTTCTACATTGACGATTTATATTTCCCATTAAAGAAAATTCATAGCATTCGCTATGTACTCTGTGTCTCAGTTTATTTGAGAATTTTTTTCCAATAACTAACAATGCCTACATTTTAATATTCTGAATCTGCACTGCGAAAAAATGTATACACAGAATTTACTGCAGGTTTCAATGGGTTACAAAAGCACTAAAAATTCCAATCTCATGGATTTCTACTTAAAATTCCGCAGCGAAACTCATTAATCGAATTTTTGAACTTTGAGATATTATTTGCGTAGATCTTCTTCTTTCAGTGCGTAGCGATTTCAACCCAACTTGAATTAACTGAAACGACAATAGCAAATTTGTCTCCGTTGCTTATGGGCCGCTGTAAGTTAAGAGATACACTCATTGGATACACGATGTAAAAAATGGCGAATTCTATTTCAGTCGCTTTTAAATTGCAAATTGCATTATTATGCATTAATTCAGGCGTTTTAAAGAGAATCGCGACGTGGTAGTACAGTGCCAAAAAATGCGCACCGCACCAGCGATTCCCCCGGGACTCGTGTTGCACAGCTGCCGCCATTTATGCTGTTTTTTGTTGTATCTTTGCTTTTGTGTCTATCTCTCGATGTTTGTTTCCAAAAATAACGTGTTTTGTTCTGTGCATGAGAGCAATGAAACGGTATTTTGAGGGGCCCTCATGGGAAGGTACATACGTATGTAGGTACGCATCGTACAGTTGCGATTCTTTTCGTGAGATTAAGACATTTAAAATTTTAATGAATGAAATTATTTCGCATTCCGCCCAACACCCGCCACGCCCCGCCCCGCCGAAGCAAATAAAGTTCCTTTTTTTATTTCTTCAATGCTATCTCGGGTGCCCTGCGCCACATTCTGCATGTGTGTCGTCTTATGGAACATCGTGAGCTACCATCAGACGCTTCGCACCGTACTGCATCGCAACGCGTCACTTCCAATTGTAACCAATTTGTACGAAATGGAATGTGATTATTTTGCATTATTTAGGAGCAATAGAAGGAAAGGAAAGTAATGAAGGAATCATCCGTGTGTATGTATATTGAGAGCAAGACGTGAGTACGTACAGGCTGACTTCGTAAAACATTTTGCAGATTTCATTCAAGTAATCACAATTAATTCAGAACTTGAATTTTTGCCTGAACTTTTGAATTTTCTACTGAAACATATATGTACATATATGTTTGTCACACACATTTGCATGTTAATAGTTATGCTGGGCAGAAGATATAAACCTTGGTTAACAAATGAATTTATTAATATCGATTTAAGAAAAAAATCGAAATTTCAAAGACTCTATACATTGATGTTTTCAAATATCGTCACATCCTTATATTGGATGTCGTAATGCTTTAATATTTAAATCCTCGATCCTTTGTAAAGATATACGAAAAAGTCTCAAAGTGGTAAACTCCATTCTATAACTACGATCTGCCTGAAAGATGTAATTATAGACGTTGTAGCAAGACAGCAATAGTGATGATGTCTTTTTTCACTAGAGCTAAAATTAAAACTGATATTCCCCTGGAAACCAGTCATCGAGACACAGAGAATTACTTTTGACAACTTCTCAGATATTTGTAAGAAAAACAGAAAAAGGGAAGCCACATCGCTGTTATCACTAACGGCGATAAATTTCTGCTAATTTAAATTGCTAAATACTTTTAATGTTTACTTATAAGATAAAATATCTTGTAGCATTTAGTGAGTATTGATTTAAATAAATGAAATGAAATGAAATAGTTTCTTATGCATACTTTCTTTTGAATGATTTTTGCAATTTGAATATTTTTTGTAGAAGGCAACATCGAAAATTACTTGCTTGTTGTTGCGGAGCCAAATTTGATTCTTCAAAAAGTCAAAAGCTAATGGAACCAATCAAAAACTAAAAACGAAAAGTTTATTGAAGTAAGAAAACCGCAACATTTCTCTCGATTTTTTTGTTTTCAAACTTTTGTGCCTAATAACTGAAGGGTTGTAATATTCTTGTTGATATTGTGTAGCATCCCTCCTCAAAATGTTTGCTTTAAATTAAAATAAAAGTTGAGTCAACAAACAAATTAGGAATTTTTTAAATGCTGCTCTGTGGAGACCCTTTTACCAATAATTTGTTGCTGTGGTATTTCTTGTTCTGCTACGCATTTTGAAATACTGTCACGAAAGTGTTTTAAGGCAGTGCCGCATTTTTTATCTTTTTTTATTTCATCTCTGAAATTTGTCTACATTTGAATAAAGTCAACAGAGACATCAGCCTTAGACGTGTGTTATCTAAATGTAGAAAAGGTGATGCTTCAGTTCCATTCATATTATTGAGAGCTAAATATCGATACCTTAATCCCATAATATGGTGAATAAATGTGTTCACGTTGAAAAATCACCAACTGAACTCTACCGGAAAGCTTAGCCATGGATCCCTCAGGGTAGCAAAAAACGCGGCTGTCCTAAGTTATCGGAGAAACGTTCGCCAAAGCGGGAGGAATACGTGAATCGGAGTTTTGCTGCAAAAAAATTTAAGGCACTCGCTATAATCGTGCACGTTGGAAGAGCTTTGTGAAGGCCATATGCTCCGTGCGGAAATAAAGAACACTAGAGAAATAAAAGTTTGAAGGATAAAAGCATATTACTTATTATATCAAAATCTTCTATTTTTAAGTGTTTAAAATTTTCTGAGTATCCGACAGATATAGGGTATCTATTTTTTTCGAGTGATGGAACTCTAAATTGAAATCCATAAGTTATTGATAAATTTCCAAATTTCTACGTGGAGACGAATATATTGACGCTTTTACCAAAAGTGTTGATTATTGGACTTTTTGTTTTCTATGAAAATATTTGAAGTTTGGAAATACGGTCACAGGTGGTTTAAAATTGGACTACATAACAAATCATTGTGGGCATACATACATGAATAGTATTTCGGATAAAAATGATATAAAATATTCTTATAGATACAAAAAACAATAAAATAAAATTTAGTTCAAAATTCATTAATAAAATTGAACTTTAGTATCGATGGAAAATCTCATGCCTCTAATGGGGTAACATCCAGAAAACACACACAAACATTCAAGTAAAACACACACACACACATACTTAATTTATGTCATCATTTGACATTTTACGCTTGGGCCTGCTGATGTTAGCATTGCTGTTGTTGTTGTGTCGTTTTTTGTTACCTCTTCCCAACGGGAAAATGCATAAACGATCCAAATTGGAAATCGACAATGATACACAAGATATTCATGGAAAAAGTAAAAATTAACCAGTTCACGATAGCTAATGAAATTCAAAACCTTAATTTTAAATTTTCTCATTAAAGTGATTACATCCTAGCCAAGATTATTTTTGATAAATAGATTGTTGAATCCTTTATCTCCCAGCGATAACTTTAGAATTCTTCAAAAAGATTACATTGAAAAGCAAAACTCTTCTATTGAATATTTTTGAGAATTTCTCAAAATTAACATATTTTAATGCATTGTGATTTTATGTATCACTTTTAGCAACTTTATTTATACAAATAAGACTTCAAATGTAGAAAGATTATTGGAAGCATAGCATGATGCAATGTTGCAAGGCTGGTTCTCGATTTTCATGTTGTTCTGAATTATTCTTCAGAATAGTTAAATTAAGTTTTAAATTAAAACGTCACAAAAAAAAGATATATTAAATATTCACGCAAGATACGAGAATAAGAACCTACTCAATTTACTTGGATTAAATGCAACAATAATTTGCCGAGTGGTTAATCATTCCCCGGCCTGATTCCAGCGAAAAACATCGCTAACATCAGAGTATTCACTCACGCGATCGATATGTGATCCCTCCGAGATTTGTATATGATACTTACTAAGTGATTATAAATTGTTTCCTATTTTTGTAACTAAAACAAAAAACCACTAAAAAATTATTGATGGTATTCCTCTTAACGCAAAGATGCTTCGGAAACATTTTCGAGTCTCGAAAATAATTCGTATGGAGCAAAGTTTACGTAAGCCTCGAAAACTTTCTAGGCAAATTTGATGGCAAAGCAGACTCGAAACGTCGGAAAGTGAATTAATGTTGCTGTTTGTCGAAATAATTTGCTGCCAATTTGAGATTTCCTTAGAAATTTCCACATAAATTTAATATAACGACTTTTAAATATATGAAAAGCGCGCTCCTCAGAATTTACATTTTTGATCCTCAGAAGATGCATTTTCTTTTCATGGCGACAACACTGATTAAATTGTCAAATTGCCATTTCTCGTTCACACGTATGCATTGATAAGGGTATTCCGGTAAGCAACTATGACTTTTAAGCCTTACATACTTTTCGAGTTATCGCCATTAGAGGAATACCCTTATTGTTCTTAATGCTGGTAATACTGCTGAATAGAAAACTAAGTCCTTTGTTTTGAAGGCCAAAGTCTTACTCTCTGTGATCCATTCCAATGATATGCATCGAGGCAATTTTCATGGAGTGGAATGGTCCCTTAATTCGAAAGTAGCCATTTAGGTTTAATCATAAAGCGCTTTTTTTCCCCGTTGGGTTATTCGTTTCTCTGGCGTTTTCTTTTCTACCCCTTTCACTACCACTGTAGCAAGTTGTCATCATCGTCTCCATTTTCTTGTTATTTTGTATTTGTGTTCTAAATGAGGCAAATTTTAATTGAATAAATTATGCACGAGAAGCACCCGCATCAGCACAAGTACCAGCACCGAACACCGAACGGCAGGGTTTCAAGGATTCCCTCCATGTGAGAGTTGAAGAGTTTTGTAAATTTTAACCAAAATTCATTTCAAGACTTAGCCAAGCTTACTGAACGGTATATCATTTGTTCTTATTGTCGTTTAAAGGGTGCTAAAACCGACTAACATACACATTGACAAAAACACGAACGATGTTGGGGGAGTAGTCAAATTAATTCATTAAGCAACGCAGGGGAGCTCCTTCTCGCTACTGCAATTAATGAGGAATAAGAAAAAACTTTTATCCCAATTAATTGTTAAAAAGGTGAGAAGGGTCCTAGTTGCCTTTGTTGTAATTTTTGTTGTAATCTTAAATAGATTTTCCAATCATTTGTGGCATTAATGAATTGTCATCATTGAAAATGTGTTCAAATGCCTCCAGCTACTGTTACCTACGTGATGCCCACCATGCGGCTTTCGGGTGCTGTTAAAGTTTTTTTTATTTTCGGCTGAGTTAAGGCTTCATAAGTGCCTTCATTCTTACAAATATTTCGTGTTAGGTTTATCGAAAAAATTAAATCGTCGAGTCCTTATTGTTTCGAAGCAAATCCAGATTTTCCCTCTAATCTGCTGTGTTCACTTAAAAACAACACCTAAAATTATAGAAACTTTCAAGGTAAATGATCGCATTGTATTGATATCATGACTCCGAAGCCAGCTGCTTAAAAAATTATTCAAAAAAGTCTTTACTCGCATAAAATTCTGTCATGATACGTTTCCACGCAAGATCGTCTTTTACAGACCACATCAAAGCATTGAAGGCGCCACGCTCTCTTATCGAAATTCGTCTTCTTACGAGGATAAGGATCACTTCAAATCTTAATATGCCGTGTGCATTCTCAACACCTTTCAGGGAAATGTTGAAATATAGTATGTGCTGGCAATTGAAGCATAAAAATTAAATTAGCTTGGATAAATGAGTGACAATAATATTATAAATACAAATCGAAAATGCTAAAAAAAATATGCAGACGTAGAGTTGCAATAGTTCCCTTCATCTAAATTTAGCTAAGTACGAGCGATACATGTCCATTTGATGTCAGTCTTTCAATCGTCTTTCAAGAGGGCATCACTGCCAATCTCAGATGAAACTGTTGATAGCAAAAAATTGCATTTACGACTTAACTTGGACCTATTTTTGTTCAGTTGCCTGGAGTTGAGTTAATAAATTGATAATTAATAAAACAAGTATTGTACAACACTTGGCCAAGCAAACGCGACACGCATAACAAGCGAGTGCGTTGCTGTCGCGAATGTGCGCATGCGCGCTGGCGATGATAAATTGTGCGCCCAAGACAGAAGATGCGAGAAGCCTGAGAAACACCGATGGTGGCAACGAATGTCATTGTGTCACTGTCCATTTAAACAGTGGTAATGAGCAACGGCAGCAACAGCAACATGTCCTGTTTACCAACGACACCGCAGCAACAACAAATCCACCATAGTCATATTTCATTGCGTTGTGGCAATTCATCTTCAACTTGATTTAAGGCATGGTTTTTGTGCCCGTATCACATTTTGTTGTTGTTGTTGTGTTGTTGCTGTTGTTTTTGTTGTTGTTGTTATTGTTGGGTACTGTAGTCATTACGAGAATTTAATTTTTATGAATTCGTAAATTCATCATTCCTGTAGCATTTTTCACTTTTTTCCCCGACTGATAAATTTGTTGGTTTGTTTTTTTTTTTTTTTTTCATTTAATTAATTTTTGATTTCGTGTTAAATTCAGAAAAAGGTGTCGAGTGAAATTTGTAAAATCAGGCCCTTAAGGAAAACACTGAATGGCATGTGTTGCAGATCCAATGTGCTGGTGGTCCTGCGTTCAAGTGACGGGTTATTCATGAACTTGAAGTACGCCAGACAGAATGCATCGCAATATGAAATGATTTTGCAGCAAAATTGAGTTGAGGTGGAATTCTAAAAATTTTTTCAGACATTAGAGGTGATGAACATATTAATGCAAAAATGTGGTTTAGAACGTGCTTACTCTTATGGCCAGATCTAAAAGTGGCTTGTTTATAATGTGCAATTTTTGTTTCTATCACTTGGTTATGACCAATAGACATATGGAATGAAGTAATTTAAGAGAGCTAAAATTTGCTATTTAAATAGAAAAAAGGACGAGTACAGGTTTTGTAATGTAACAAAATTTTAACAAAAATGTATAGGTATACGTGATCTTGTTATTGCGTCGTTAATCGACGAATAAAAACACTTTTCGATATTTTAGCAACATCTGCGATAGTGTTATTTTCCAAATGCCACATACAACAAATGCAATCAGGTTGGTTGGTGCTCATGTGAACCAAATTAGGATTAAGCTGGGTTTTAAGTTTCCAAAAGGTCGTATAGGGGCGTGACACAGCCCTAAATTTCATCATCATATCTTGTAATCCGTTCAAGATATTGCGATGAAATTTGTTAAACGGAATATCAAGTATATCTTGAATTGAGATAAAAGTGGGCGGAATTGAAAAAATGGGCGTGGCACTTTTCAACTGTTAAAAATTTTGATTCCGTATAACTCAAAATTAGCACAAACGATTTTCATATAATTTTGTAGATAATGCCGCTGAAAGCAGTCAGCTCAACCACTCTATGAAAAAACTCGTTGAAGGGCGTGGCACCGCCCACAATGTTTATAAACGTTATATTATGAGAAGTACCAACGTAATCGCTGTGAAATTTAGTGAGGTAGATATGCTTGCTATAAGGTCTCTTATAAAAAAAATTTGGTCTAATAGTACCTGTGGGCGAGGCACCTCCCATACAAGCAAAAAACGTTTATTGTTATAGATAGTGTGCTATGAGAGTAATCTTCATAAAATTTGGTGTATTGATGTCAGTTACTATAAGCTTTAAAAATAAATGAATTTTGACGAGATTGCATCAGTGGGCGTGGCACCTCCCATATTAACATAAATTTGTAAGCGCTGTTTTAAGTGAACATAGCATATTCATAGCAGGGATTGCTATGAAATTTAATGTAAGTGGTTCAGTTGCTGTAAAGTATAACTGAATCAAAAGTGGCTAAAATAGCACCAGTGGGTGTGGCACTTCCCATACAAATAAAATACGGTAAGAGGCATATTTATCGAAATATGTAAGCAATTATACTAAAATTTGGTGCTAGGGGTTAACTTATGAAAAGCTATTTCTGGATCAAAACCGGGCTGGATTGTACCAGTGGGTGTGTCACCGGCCTAAATTTTAAATTTAACTGCGGCATATATCGCAAACTATACAAGCTATTGTGCTAAAATTTAATATGAGGATGTCGAATTGGAGAAGTGGGCGTGGAGTTTTTCAAATTTTTTACTTTTATTCGATTTTTTCAACATTGTCTTTCGACACATATTATTCTTTCGACTTTTTCAACCCTTTAACTTATTCCAATATATCCTATATGTATTTGTTCGACATTTTCAACCTCTTTCAGTTTTCTTCATAAGTTTTTTTATTTTTTCGACTTTTTCATCAATTTTGAATAGTTTCAAATTTTTTCAACCTTTTACTTTTTTTAGAGTTTTTCAACCTCTCTCAACTTTTTTCAACATTTTGCATATACTTACAACTTTTACAACCTCTGTCAACCTTTCTAACATTTCACATTTTTTTCGACTTATTCAACCTTTTCAACGTCTTTTAAAATTTATTGAAAAGGTATTTTCAGTACAGTGTAGGGTATGCGAGTTTCGGCCTGGCCGAAGATAACACCTTAAATTGTTTTTTTGGTTAATATTGTCTCTGAATATTACCTCAATATTCACTATTAACTTCTTTTTTACGTGTAGTTCGTGTTTTAAGGAGGGGGGGTTTGGGTCTGAAAAAAATGTTTTCCATTTTTTTTTATTTGTTAGTACAACACTTCAAGAGTATCCTGTTAAAATTTGAGATCGATTGAACCAAAACTGACAGAAACACTTTATGGCCCCGGAATCGATGATTCTGTGTAAGTACATAAAAAACAGGGTTAAAACTGTAAATGCGTTTTTTCAAATATAAATGTTCAAATTCGGTAGACACTGTAACTCAAAAGCTACTTTACCGATTCTCTTGAAATTTGGCACACTCTTTTAATATATAGGGTGTTTTTTTTAGAGGTATAGAGCTTCGAATTGAAATAAAACACAAGAAAATCGTTTTAATGTCCATCAATTTGGCTTTATTGGAAGGATAATTTTATGCCATTAATGTTTAAATATGATTTTGGGCATGTGGCCGCCGCGGCTGGCTCGAATAAAGCCAATTCTACAGGTCCAATTTTGAACCACTTTTTCGAGCATATGGGGCCGTATGTCGGCAATAACGCCACGAATGTTGGCTTCCAAGTCCCCTAACGTTTCTGGTTTGTTGGCGTAGACGAGCGACTTCACATATCCCCAAAGAAAATAATCCAATGGTGTCAAATCACACGATCTTGGTGGCCAATTGACAGGTCCATTCCGCGAAAATATGCGCTCATCGAATGTTTCCTTCAATAAATTGATTGTGACGTGCGCTGTGTGGCATGTAGCGCCGTCTTGTTGGAACCACAACTCATCCACATTCATGCCATCCAATTCGGGAACAAAATAGTCGGTTATCATGGCTCTATACCGGTCTCCATTAACGGTAACTGACTCTCCAGCATTATTTCGGAAGAAGTATGGCCCAATGACTCCACCAGCCCATAGAGCACACCAAACAGTCAGTTTTTGTGGATGTAATGGCGTCTCAAGGGTCTCATGTGGATTCTCTTCACTCCAAATGCGGCAATTTTGCTTGTTGACGTAGCCATTCAACCAAAAATGAGCCTCATCACTGAACAAAACTTAAACGTAAACTTCGCGAACTGAACCAATATTTTCGAAATAAATTTGCACGATTTGCAAGCGTTGTTCTTTTGTCAACCTGTTCATGATGAAATGGCAAACCAAACTGAACATAAATGACATTAGAGTTGCCAGATTTGACCATAAAATGCCAGTTTTATCTCTATTCGAAAAACAAACCTCTAAAAAAAACACCCTGTATAAAAGAGAGATTTTTTTTCATTATAATTAGTTTTAAAATAACAAATATATAGATTTTTGTATTATTTTTTTAAAAAAATTCATTTTTTTGGCTTCAAAGTTATGCCAAAATCTTAAAAATCGTCAAATAAAAAATAAACTGAACGTCACTTCCTCGAAACGCTTATAAGCCAATAAATTTTTTTTTTTGATATTTTGATTTGAGATGATCCAATGATGAGTTAAGAATCCTATCACCAGAATCCGCAAACCACATTTCTTTGAGGCGTCCGCAGAAATTTGCTGTCAATGGCTTATTTTGCAATATTTTTTGATACATTTTTCCCAAAATACTCTTTAAACATTATACTTTTATATGTTTCTTTAAAAAAATTAAATTATTATTACCATATCACTAAAAAGCATTCTTAAACTTATGCTTAAAATGAAGCAGTCAGACCCTACCCCCTCCTTAAATGAATTTAAAATTGAGGCTCGGTTTGTCGACCTCACGATCTTGAATACTCGTACTGGTCACGCCTACGCTTTTCACTTTATAGAGCATTATTTTGAGACTTAGGTCCTCAAATTCTGTATATTCATTTGAATATAAATAAATGAAAGAAACGGCAATGTTTCACTGTTAAAAGTTTATTCAAAAGCTAAAAAATTCTAAGTTTTGGATGAGTTTTTCTTAATGCTTTTTATTTATTATCCAAATACATAATCTTGTATAGCAGCGTTTAAAACAATTACAGTGGCTCAGAAGACCATTTATGAAATAACGTATAAAATGCTACAAATAGATTTTGTCATAGTCGTTGTTTTTTTAAGCTTCTTTTATAAATTAAATTTTTAAATTGGAAAAATTTTCTAGGAACTAAAGGCCGAAGCGAGATCTTAATAGCACGCAGTCCATAATTTTTGAAGCATCTCATAAGTGTTTTTGACAAGTTCCCGATCTTTTGTGCGATTTATACGATCGATATAGACAGAAAAACAAAACTAAAAAGAAAAAAAAAGTAAACACAACAAGAAAATAAATTAAACGGCCGACCAGCAGTTAAAGGCCAAGAGCCAAATCGCGCTGTCTTATGGTTTCAGCGATGCGATGCGTTGACTGCCTTCGGCATTTAAGGCATTTTTTCTTCAAAATCATGTCCTATATAATGGTTTTCGTTGGAGGTTTCCTTTATAAAAGTAGATGAGCTTCAAAAGAAACGTCAACCGTATTAAAACAAAAGCGAAAACAGTAACAAACACAAAAACAACAACAACGCCAGCGGTATCAGTAAATTTTGATAGATGACCGTTTATTTTAATTATGCGCTTGAAGAAGAGGAAATTGGATTAGTTGGAAGCGACATCAAAATAAAACCGAAAAATCGTTGCGGCAACTGTTAGTGAAGATCAAGAAATGACCGACTGAAGTATTGGAGGCATTGGCGAAATTTGTGCCCCCTCTTCAGAGCATAAAAAATCAAAGAACATAGCACTGAATGACAGTGACTCACACATTACGAGAGATGACATTAAGAAGTCCTTAAATATGCAATTAAAGCTCTACTTTTCAGACTCTAAACGACTTTTACACTTTTAATGACATCAGTCTTTTAACGAGCTAGTGTTGCGAATGAAAGAAGATCTCATTTCAGATTTCAGAATATTTTTGGATTTTTTATGTTACTTCTGGCTAAAACACAACAAGGTATGCATATTCCACAGCAACAGTTTCGTATCATTAATGACTCGCTATGTTACGGAATTCTGAAGTATTAAAATTTTCTTAAGCCTGTAAACTTATATGATAGCAGGCGAATTTATGATGGGTCATAAATTAAAGTCAGTCCATCAAACCATCAGAGATTAAGAAACATCCTTCAAAATGTTCTTCCACAAAATCAACGTACGATTAGCTTTATGATGCAAAGCACACAACTATAAAATGAGCGAACCCATTCCATCACAGTTAAAGCGACAAAACCCCAAACTGAACAAGTTATTAATTTATTCTTTTCATTTTAATTGAAATCTTCATTGTTTCAGTTCATCCATCGTTGGTTCTGAACGATTTTCAATTTAAAGCATCGATGACTTTTCAATTACATTGCTAATATCACCAGCACCAGGAGCTATAAGGAAAAACACACCCTCTTCTTCCGTCTGTTTTCCAAGACGCACACTTTCCTCATTAAATGCGACGAAATCTTGGTGAATACTGCGTTCGGTCTCATTTAATCCAAATGCCGTACAGTGGTTCGAATTCATAAACAATAATTTAGATGTTCATAGAAGAAAATGTTTTATTGTTGTTTTGCTGTGAACAGAAATGAGTCTTTGGGTTTTAACCCTTTCGCGACCGCTCCAAGGCCACCTGCCAGAAACAATTTTTCTCTTAATTTCCAGGCTTATTAAGTCTATATATGGTATTTTGGAAATTTTTAGCATTCTAGACTAATCTGGTCACTAGATAATTAGAAGTTGCTTAAAAGCAAAAAAAAAAAAAAACAATTATAGAAGTAATAACGCAATAATTCTCAAATGCTATAAATTGTATATTAAATTCCACCTTTTTTACGTGAAACTACGTACTTTGATTACTGAAAAATATATTATAAGTATTTTTATTTTATTTTTATATTTTGCACTGAAATTACTGCACATAAATGCATCGTAATTTTGTTGATCACAATATAATGGTTGCTTTTTTTAAGTTTTTTTATTCTGAGAATTGCAATCAATCAATAAGGTGTGTAATTTACAAAATTTATTGCGGTTGTGTCACTTAAACAAGGCTTAGTATTGAAGTTGCTTATAAGCAACTCTGGACGCGAAAGGTTTAAGAAACAAAACGAAAAACAACACAACAAACGTAAGCCTGACTTTGCAATTTTTTACTACTATGGCATAAACGTTCCAGAGCCTTAATGGCGAAATGACTCAGAGAAACTTGACACACTCTTTCTTTCTATTTAATTTTTCAACCACTATAATACCAGTTAACACCGGATTCTAGATGTCAAACTTTGACCCTTTCACATACTAATAAAATAACGGAGTTTTACTGTCGAAGTTTGTTTTTTTAGGATTCAGAACTACCTAAAGTACTTGAGACAAAGTTACATAGAAAGGATATTTTTTATGAAACATTTAATGGGATCCAGAAAGCCACTTTTCTCTTCAAAACACATTTTGGATTGTATAGATACAAGTATAAATTTTTTTTCCGTAATATCGTACGGTCTGCATACAAATCATAGGTTCCAGTAAGGCGAATAGCTGAAAAATTTGTAAAAAATTTCAATTCACGATATTTCGGAGAGAAAAAAAGATATCGATACAATTTAAGGTGAGTTTTTGGAACCCAATAATGGTTGTATAAAAAAAATTACCTTTCGATGTATAACCATAAATATTTCGAAAAACCATTATTTGGCACTTTTAGGTTAGAATATCTCGAAAAACAAAACTATCAAATGTGTTTTTGGATCAAAATTTTATAATAATTTGTTTTTGTACAGAGCTTTTATGTTCAGTACTTCTATTGCAAAAAAAAACCACAAAAAATTACAAGCGCAAAATGCATTGAAATGGGCAACGAGCTGCTTATACTTACTAGTTTCAATGACCGCTACGTCATATCATCAGTAAGCTTTGTTAGCCGAAGTTTAGTAGTCTGCAAGCCTACTATGTTCTATTTCTTGCGTTGATCAGTTAAGAATCACAGCAGTAAACAGAACAAAACTTCTACATTTTAATGCAATTGCTTTTGTAATCTCTTTGATATCACACATTTCTTAACGAGCGCTCCGTTGAAAGCTTTTTTGCTTTTTTGCGCTTGTAATTTATTGCGGTTTTTTTGCACTAGAAGTACTGAACATAAAAGCTCTGTACAAAAACACAAAACTATCAAAAACATTCTGACTTCGGACTCGAACTCACGGTGTCAAAATCCTTTCAGTATATCTTGAGATATAAAAAAATCAAAAATATAAAAAAACTTTAAAACTTAAGGAAACTATGAGCTATTTAGCAAGGATAAAGTTAATACTTAAAATATTTATTTTCTTACTCTGCGGGACTTTTTTGCGAGATTTTATTCGACTTATTTTTTTACTTTATTTTGAGTTGGGAAATGAATTTTGTCCAAGAATACTTGATTCGGCCCGACTGTTTACCCCTATTACGTGAACTGAGTGGCATACTGCCAGCATTGTGTTCGACTATCATGAACTGACTGAACATATTGAAAACGCGCGCAAATGGTATATGGTTTGTGATAATATTTCCAGGACTATAATGCCGTGAAAGCCTGAAACGCGTTTGGCGATGAAAAACCACTGCCGCACAGTGGAATTTTGTGGCCATAAATACGAAGAATTTGAAAGTGCTAGAAATTGAAAATTTTTGTAGTACAATCGTCAGATAATACATAGGAAATGAAAAAAAAAAACTATAAAAGTTTTAAATTTGTTTTGGATTTAGCGACACAGTGGGCTCAAAGTTGAACTTTGTACTCCGAAAATTGTCTATGAATTTTTTTATGTATGCAACTGTTAGATAGGGTGCTCTATTTAACTTGCTTGAAACAAAACGCAATAATGTAGCTTATTGGCGGTAAGTACATTGTTTTCACTTTATAAAAATTAATTTAGTTTTCTTTTATCAGCCTTATATGAATTTTGCGGAACTTTCAGAAAAAAACTAAAAAGTGTATCCCCGGATTTAAAAAAGTTTTTTATATATTATGTGCAAAGGTATGGTTAGCAAAAAAAAAAAAAAGCTGCTCATATTCATAACTTTTTTTTTATCGGGTTTTTCCTAATGTAGTTTGTAGTAACAAAATATATCGAATTTTATTAAATGCTTTCACTAATTCGTTTGTATCGAAATTTACCAAAATCGCATATTGGTAAAAAATTCATAAATATTACTGTTTAAAAATTGTTTGCTTGGCTTATATTCTATGTGTGAATTATGCTTATTTTTTTTAAAATTTGGGCTGAAAAAGTCATAATTAAGAAATTTCGCAATCATAACAGTAAAAAAAAAAAAAAAGTATATCCCCGGATTTAAAAAATTTTTTTATATATTATGTGCCAAGGTATAGTTAGCAAAAAAAAAAAAAAAAAATTTTTATAACTTTTTTTTAATGAATTTTTTTCTATTGCAATATTCCAAATATTTATGTATCTTCACATTTTGCAATGCTTTACAACAATTTTATAAATTGTAAAAGCTTACATTGTGAAATAAGTTCCTTGAATTTAGATAGGAGTTCCCTCAAATGGAGGGGAAATGTTTAAAGTTGTTTTTTTTCTTTTTTCATCCCTCTTTGCTTTCGCTTTTTTAGAACTAAACATAGCGTAGTGCAGATATGGATTTTACATACTTATTTCCCTAATTATGATAGTTATCATTCTATGCTTTTATATTTTCAAATAAATTTACTTTATGTTTTTAATGTCTTTAATATATGTTCAGAAAAAATTGTGTTTTCATTAGAAAGTCATTCCGACCAAATATATCTTTTGCTATTAATATTTTACAGTTATTTTATCAAAAAAAAATACAGTAGAACCCAGTTAAGACGATTCTGCATTTAACAACCATGCGGTAAGATCGTCGTAGTTTTACTTTAAGTTTGGCGCACTTGTAACCCTACTTCTTAATATTCGCCTATGAAGAGATTCGGCTATAACGTCATCAGCTCATAGCGGCGAAATATCTGTTTCTGTGGGACTTCGTTATATCAAGTCTCTCTTGATAAAAGGACTACAATTGGTACAACATGCCTCCTTCCGTGCACAAAGTTCTAATGCATGGAAGTGAAATTATGCAAGAACTAGATGTTCCAATTGGACGTCTTTCTGAAGAAGCTCAGGAAGCATCAATTAAAGTTTAAAAAAACGCGAGTTTGCACAACAGCAGGTGTTGCTCTAGAGTAGCAAACAACGAAGATGTTTTGCATTACTTGCTGATTTCTTCTGATCCTCTTATCAGCCAAATTCGAATAAAGCGAGATAAAAGAGTTATCACCAGAGGCACAAGAAATGCTTCAAGTCTATGAAGAAATTTGAAAAAAAAAACATTGTTTTATATCTACTTTATCTATTTTTCAAATCAGGTTTTTAAGTGGAATTTTCAGTTTTTCTCTAATAACTTGAAAACTATAAAAGATATCGCACGATTTGTAACATTTTTGAAATCAGCATTGCCAAATTATTGGAAATCGATACCCATTTTGAAGAACAAGTCTCAATCACATCCCACCTTTGTATGGGCGGTAGGAGTGTACGTGGACCGATGTTTTTCATATTCATAAGTTTTTGTTGATTCAACTTAAAAAACGTCTGTGCCAAATTTCAAGACTCTGGCGCTATTCTTACTGTTTATGGCTACCGTTTTTTGGTTTTTCTCTAATAACTTTAAAACTGTAAGAGATATTGAAAAACTTATAACATTTTTGAAATCAGCGTTGCCAAATTAATGAAAATTGATACCAATTTTAAAAAAACAGTCACAGCCACATCCCACCTTTGTATGGGAACCAATTTTGGTTCCATTTACCTAAAAAAACATCTGTACTAAATTTCAAGAGTCTAGCGCAATTATTACTATTTATGGCCGCCATTTCATACAAATCCATCCGCTGTGTGCCGTCGTGAAAAGCATGGTCAGAAGTTTCTGTTTTACAGGCATTTTAATTTTCTTACAGTAAAACCCCTTTAAATAGGTTCTTTATTTATTAAAGAAAAGCTTGAATTTTCTGCAAGCACAACAAGAAGAACAATAAACACAACATCCGGTGACATTTCTACGCTCGTTTGCAACTGAACACATAAAAATTAGACGATGACAAAGCGAAAAAAAACAATAAAAAATTGCAAATGTAAAAGAAAGATTGACAGACGGACAGACTGACGCTGCGTAGAGTGAATCAAAGAATAAACACAAATCAAATAAAATAAACATAAACAAACAAACAAACAAACAACAATCGCATCAATGCAAACAATGAAAGAACAGAGCGGCAGCAACAACTGCTACAACAACAATAGCGAGAAGGAAAATAACTACAGCAACAATAACAAAAACAAAAGATACGCAATATTGCATTTCTGCTGCTTTTCTTGCGTCAGCGAATTTTGACATTTGCGCCGGGGGAAAGTTGAGCGGACCGGAATTAACCACCTTACTCACCCTGCCATCGAATACCAAAAGATCCGATCCAAATCAACTCATGCCGTGAATCGTCAAGCGTCATCCCTCTCATTGCAATGCACGCAATAAGCAACAGCAGTTGTTTTATTTGTTGTTGTTGTTGCTGATGATATTGTTGCAGCATCAACGCCATATGTAGTACATAGAAAGGTACGTCCTGTCTTTCACAAGAGTTTTCCTTTTTTTCTGTTTTGTCATTGTAGATATTACAAGTTTTCGTAATATTGAGTTCGTTCAATTATTTGTGTTGCGAATTCCATCCCAACGGGAAATTGCAGGAGCGACCCAAATTGGAGTTACAATGGAGCACCTGATCACTTGCATATGCTTATTTTTATCCAGCACCCACATAGGAGCACTTAAGCTCAACAAGTAAGACCATATCTTCTAAATGAAAGGTGCTACGTTCGAGCACCTTGTCCGAACATTTTTCGTAGTTCCAACATTTTTTTAAAGGTGAATTTCACGTTATTTTTTAGGTTTCTAAAAAAAACTACAAGAAAACATGACTAGACTCACGTTGTTCTTGCTTTATTCTTGGAATTGACTTTTGGCTTATTGCTGACTTTTTTATTGCTATCGAGATCAAAGCTATGGTTGGATTTTTCTGTTGTGTGATTGTTGCATTTGTTGTAAGTTGCTCCTGCTTCCAGAATTTTGCCCATCTATGGTCTAACCTACTAATTGCAATGCTTTAGCTTTAGCGAAATTTTAATATAAAAAGATCAAAAGCTGTGATTCTTTCCAATTACATTCTATGCACAAAATTTGTTTGAAGGTGGACCACATATGGAGCGATCCGCTGATCTGAAAGTTATCGAGTTATTGAGGACTAGCAGATGTACGCGTAGCCTATTTTTCTGCGAAGGAAAACAATTTAATTTTTTTTAAATAGAACTACAGTCAATTTTGATTCTTCTTCACATATGTAGAGTTGTTGTTGTTTTCTCTTCCATAAATATTCGATTGCATTGCCATGTGAAAGACAAAATCCAAAGCAAACACACTAACTAACACATTCAATTAACCAAGTTCACATTATCACACATGCTGTCCAACATGGCTTGACAACATCAATGTTCGATAAAGTCAACTCTAGGAACGACCGCTTGACACACATGTTGGATGGATTTCAAAAATTGTTGATTTTTCTGCTAGCAGTGACCAACCACACAACCTGTGTGAACTGACTTTCAAGCCTAGTGAACATTTTTCATTTTAAATAGGATTTCATGCAGTTTACTTCAATGTGGACGCTCATAAATTGTTCTGCAATTGATGTTTGATGGCATGCTCGATAATGTGAACTTAACCCATTCCAGACTGCTAGCAGAAGGGCCCGTACAATTTTGATAAAATTTGGTGTGGGAGGTCAGGGGATCAATAAAAGTTGCTGATGAACAAAATTAAATTTTTCCATATCGACACACCGGAGATATGGCATGGGTACATTTTTACCCAATATGAGCCAAAAAAAAAAACAAAAAAAAAAATTTACCGTCCAACTTTTCATTCAATCAAATCTGATTTATTATAGCATCCCACATAGAATCTTTGAATTTGTTTCGATTGTTTTTCTTTATGTCTTCAAATTTGCCTGAATCGATTTTCCACCAAAAATTTTGGAAATTTTATGTTTCCTAAATTCTACCTCACAAAAATACAGGTTAATCAAAGAAGTTCGGAAAAATAAAAATTTTTATTTCAGACCAATCCTTCCTCTACCCAAAAAAGATTTAAAAACCACAGCACCTCTTACCTGTCGCTTGGTAGGATTTTTTAAAATTCACTCTTCTTTTGGGTATTTAAATACCCAATAGTCTGGAATGAGTTAAAACAATATTGACAGTCACACATGTTGTCAAGCCATGTAGGACAGCATGTGTGTTTTCTATGTGTGAACCTACTATAATTTTTTTTCATTCTTCATTGTTCACAAATTCCGCGTTGTTGTGTTGACAAATTGAGAATGAGAGCGAGAGTAGAATTCCGTTTTTTGTCTTCCATTGCTTTGCCATATAAAAATAAAACGCACACACCCTTACTAACCCACAAACTTGCTATTAAACGATTTGTTATGCTTACATGCTTCTTTCTATGTGGAAAATTAATTTTTTTTTAGCAATTTTAAGACTTTAATATTTTGATATTTAAGAGGAATATCGTGATAACTTTGATTCTATGTTAAGACCAAGCGCCTAAGAAAGATAACTAAAAAAATTTGATCGAAATTGATTCAGTAGATTTTGCGTGAATCCCGTTCATCGAAAACGGCTATTATTTTATTTATATAGATAATGGAGTGATCCATTTCCTATTGGGATGTTGCAGCTTTATTGCGTAGAATAAGAAGAAATAACAGGGAATACCCCTAGCAGGCTTTGTTTGTTGATAGCAACGGCACATTTTTTTCAGCAAATAAGTACCATGGAGCGGACCCGAAAGCAGAAGAAAACGATGCTACTGCCGCTTCGCAGTAAAAAAGAGTAATGTGTTAGATGAAGCAGTAGTGAACTCTAAGCTAAATATCGATAGTAAATATACTGCATAAGAGTTCCTTGTTTTGTTTGGGGAGTTCATCGACATCAGTGAGTTTGAAATACCTCAGAACATATTCAACGCAATTTTTTTTTTTTTGTTAAAATAGATGCTCCTTTTTTTGATTTTTTTATAGTTCTTTTATTTGATGTCCGATCGTCAAGTTTAGTATATCGTTGTAAAACTCTCGACGAGCTCTAGGTACGAAATGCAGAGCTTCATTTCTCACAAGTTTAACTCTCCTAAGAGGGTCTAACTTAAAGATAAGATTTTGTTTCAGAATTTTGTGCCTTTGAATTGGTTCCACCATGGTCTCACCAGAAGCGTCACTAGGGCTAAGACAGACGATGCAAATATTTTTGAACACTAATTTCTTGTATGTTTACCTTTTATGAAATGTTATCAGCCGAATTAATATAAAACGATTTATCACTCGTTAAGCGACAGATAAGCTGATATATACTGATTAAAAAGTTAGGCATCGATTAATCAATACATATGCCAAGTCTCTGTTGTATTTTTTTTCTTAATTTTAGAAAAATTAATCAAATTATCAAACAATTGTTAGTGTGTTAAGCTGGATTGAATTTTCGACAGAACATTTTACATAACACTGCTAAACAGCCTACAGCAGTGATAGCATAATGGTTTTGCTGAAATGTACTGGATCGAGACTTAAAATGTACTTTTTAGAGGGCGAATGTACTTTCTTGTCATAGACACCGAAATTTACTAACAAGAAAAAGATCATTCGATTTTTTTACGCATATTTCAGCAATAAAAGGTCATTAAATTTGTTATTTTTTATGCGTATTTCACCAAAATTTACTAATCATGTTTACAAAAATTTACTAAAAAAATATAAAAGAACGGTTATTATTATAGACTGAGAGCCGGCTGTAGAAAAGTCGAGTGTATAAGATTACAGGAAGAGATGTATGACAAATGATAGAGCTCAATGAGCCTAAATATAATATCTAGGGTTGCCTTGCCAAAGCCTGTCCCGATGGCCGAAAATGCCCGAATTTTAGCCAATTTTGTTGTTCTAATTAAAACTGTAGTACATAACAGCTTGAAATGTATGCCAAATGATAGAACTCGAAGAGGCCTAAATATAGTACCTGGGATTGTATTGTTAAATCCTGTCCCAAACATGGGTTTTCACCGGTTTTTTGGGTCAATTTTCATTAATGAAGATAGCAGCTTAAAATTCGTGCCAAATGATAGATATCGAAGAGTCTAAATAGAATATATAGGGTTGCCTTGTCGAATCATGTCCTAAACATTATTTGACACCCGTTTTTGGGGTCAACTTTTCTTAAATGAGTGGCAACTCATGTTTGGGACAGGATTCTACAAGGCAACCCTATATATTCTATTAAAGCTCTTCGATATCTATCATTTGGCACAAATTTCAAGCTGTTATCTTCATTAATGAAAATTGACCTAAAAAACCGGTGAAAACCCATGTTTGGGACAGGATTCAACAATGCAATTCCAGGTATTATAATTAGGCCTCTTCGAGTTCTATCATTTGGCATTCATTTCGAGCTGTTATGTACTACAGTTTTAATTAGAACAATAAAATTGGCTAAAATTCGGGCATTTTCGGCCATCGGGACAGGCTTTGGCAAGGCAACCCTAGATATTCTATTTAGGCTCGTCGAGCTCTATCATTTGGCATGCATCCCATCCTGTAATCTTATACACTCGACTTTTCTACAGCCGGCTCTTGGACTATTAGAAATATTCCAATTGTACCGGAAATATACTGAAAATCATCCAAATGTACTGAAAATTAATTTTTTGTACTGAATGTACTAAAAATATGTCGAATGAACAGATGCATATTATTGACAACCCAAATGTACTGTAAAAAGTACAATTGTACCGAAAAATATTTGGACACTCGATAAATGCTGGTTAGTGCTTATTAATCAAGATTCTACTCAGTCAGTCAGTCGTTAATCAGAGTTAGGCGCTTGCTTATCATTGTTTATTAGAACGGCCGTAAATATTTTGATACATTGACAATTTAATTTTTATTCTAGATTTCATTTGAATTTTGACTTGTTTCTATTAAAAAATATTATAGGCATTTCGCATGAAAAAAACTTCAACTATTCGACTTCGAAGATATCTTTGAGGGGGATTTCTTTTTTTTTTCTGATAAAAAACTACAATGCGAAAACTGCTTACCCACTTCCACTTAGGGCTGTTCTGTAGCTTACCATGACAGTTTCGTGTCGTTTTAACAAGTTAGTTGAGCTACCTTCATAGAGGCATGTCAGGCAGAGGCATACCGACTGTCTTGTGATTAGCTTCAGTTGCTAGTATTTGCAAAAAGGATTCCATTCCATTAAATAAACCTTTCGGCATTTTTTCCTTTACGTGTGCTACCTGTCTTGTTGTTGTTATATTTGTATGTTGTTGCTGTTTTGATTTCGATTTCTTTTTCGTGAATGTGTCACAAAAGAGTCCTGACAAGTTTACATAAGCAGCTCAGTGAAGAGGAATAAGGTACCCTTATGTTGTGCTCCAATTATATTCTACACGTCGTTCTGTTTAGAATAGGATTCTCTTAAATAACAGTTGTGAAATATGAGATTTTTTTTTTTCAAATTTTTTGTGTATGTTTTTATTATTTTGCCATCTCAATGCGCAATTTCGATTCAAATCAGAAATCGTAGAAAAAAAGAACAACAAGAAAATCCTCGTTATTCTTAAAAAATGGAAATTTCTAATTTACAAAACAAGGAGACAAGAAATAAGGACACAAACCTCTTCCGAGGTAAAGAAAAGATTCTGTATTAAATTAAAGATTATAATCAGTTGGATATTCTTTGCAACAATACTCTGCAAGGTGAAGTCGGTGTAAAAAATGAAATTTTTTTTTAGCATAAGTAAACCGTTCCAATATAAGCTAACTAAACAGTTTTCTGTAGCCTGTTGGATAATGATCAGATACTATTTTAAGCTCGCGTTCCTGAAACTTATCGCGTTTTCGGAAATTAAGTAGTAGGAGACGGTTCTATACCAATAAAATGTATTTGAAAAAAATGTGATTGGTCTTGGAAACAGTGTTATATTTGGATGCGCTATTCTTTTCCTTCAGTAAAATATCCCAAACACGAATATGACCAGAAGAAAGAATTTCCTAACCTGCTGAAAAGTGTGCTGCGTTTTATGCACTTTGGTATGTATCAATCATAAAAATTGAATCGTTTCAGTAGCAGCGGTTTTGAGTCCATGACTACCAAAATTTACTGTAAGAGATCAACTATTTTATCCGTCTGTCTACTTGTTGTGTACTTTTCTTCGAATGCAAAAATCGTACAATATCACGTGTGGATTTTTAAGTGTTTTACTGACCAAAACTAATAACAGCAAAAGTAGCAAAACTTTTTTCAATGGAAATTTTGTTTCATAAATAAATAAGTTTATAATAGCACACTAAAATAAAATTCTAATCATTACCTTAACTCATTTTTTAACGAGTTAAGAACTCGAATTTTCAGGTTCATAAGTCATCAGAGATCGCATAAAATTAATGGAAGGGTAAAGTGTAACTTATTATAAGAAATTAAAAAGTTTTTCGCACTTAAAGTACTGAGGAAGCTCAGCACGAGAACATAGAAATATTAAAACCAAGTATGAAGTTCACATGCTAATTCTAAAATGTTTGAGAAATAAGGGAAGTCATCGCTGTCTTCCACTTTTTTCGCATCAACGTCATTTTTTCGTCAGCTGCTTCATACTCAAATGATCCATCTGCTGGTGCTGCTGGCATTATGCAACCTGTCGTATTTATAAATTTTATTTCAATATTCCACTGCATCTTCATACAAAAACCCAATTGGAAGATCAGTATTCTTTATAATTTCTTTGGAATAGACAATTATTTTCATCACGATAGCTGTCATTGATGGCAGTGGATATTTTTCTGGGTGTTGCTGAATGAATTGGGCAGGTTTGATTTGTATTAGTAACTGCTAGACTGTGCTTTCCTCAACAGCCAAAAACGATAAACACTTGATGTCTGTCTTCTGATTGCTTACCAGATGCCGTCAAGACCCAATTTCCATTCAAATCAAATGAAAATGGATTGGGCACATGTAGCAAAAGTTTTCAATTGAAGTCTACCGACAAGCAGAGTGAAACCCTCAGATTTCCCTCATCGTGGAAACTTTTTTTAGATAGGAAATACGTTAATCGGGAAAATGTTGTAGAAAATCGAAAAAACTCGCTAAAAGTTGTGTACGTCGGAAGAGTTTTGTGGAGGCCCAATGCTCCGTGAGGTGATAAAGACACAAGAAGACTGTCTTCTCCAATTTGTACCTCGGAGTATATAAAGCTTCGATTACACTTTCAATGGCCTACTTATTTAGATTTAGATTGGCTGTGGTGCATGATTGTTCGATAGAATTTGCCTTAGAGATGATATCAATGTATGGTTATTATCTATGTTGCAGAGAGAGTGAAATCCGCATCTTAAGTGGTTTCGAAAATTTTTGCTTATAGTTTGAATGAGCTGTACTGCTGTCGCAGCCATAAAAAAGTTTTAATTGAGCACTTAAATTTTTATCGTCATTCAAAATTCTTGCCGTATTTATGACATTTCTCCAAGAGCATTGATAATTTTTCAGCAACAATAATGCCATCTGGCTTACATTTCAGTTTATTTCAATTATTTCCTAATATATGTAGAACGCAGTTTCGTTGCTTAGTTTTCTCTCGTATATTAAGATATTATTTTTCAAATTGTTATCTATCAGGGATGATAATGCCTCATTAGCGTCAAATGAAATAGGATTTATGTCCGACTTGAAGAAATTCTTCCGCATTTGCCTCTTTTCCAGCCGATGCATCTGCAGCTAAAATCTTTACATTTATTTCATTATATTTTACTTCTGCAAGTGTTAAATTTACAGAGGTAAATTTTAAATTTCAAAAAAATTAATTATTTCCAACAAATTTGCTTAAAATTCTTACAGTGAATATATCGTGCCGTCAGAATAAGAGGGCCACATCTCAAAATTTTAAATTTCAAGAAAATTAAGATTAAAGAAATCTGAAATTTTACACTGAATTTGAAGACAGCCATATTTATAGCTATGACAGTCTTGAACTGAAACACTACAAACTTATCTCACAAATCTATAGAGTAACATCGACTTATTTGGGAATGTGGCAGTGCTGCAATTACCTTGAATGAAAATATTATTGGCTTATCAGAAATATACTGCCTTGTTTTGATTTGCTATTGTAAAAACTTAAGGGGGGTGGGGGGTAGGGTTTTACCAAATTTTGTTTTTCCGTTTCCTTTTTTAATTTTTGATAGTATAACTCTTGAAATTTGAGGTCGATTGGAGTAAAACTGACACAGAAACAGTGTCTTGAGTCTCCCTCCGTCTGTGTAAGTATTAGCGGTGGCAATCCCGGGATCCCGGGATTTGCTCGAAACATAGGCTTAAGTAATCCTGGGATTACAAAGAGACGATCCCGGGATTTTCGGGATTAGAAAAAATTTTATATTATATAATAAATATTCTTTTATATGACATATTTAAGTACAAAATCTGCAAAATAATTGTTTTCAATACATTTGATGTGCATGAAACATTATTGCATCAACCTGCAAAATACACTTCAATATCAATATCAGTATCTGAACCTTAAATTGAGTAAAAATATTTTTTTTATTGTAGCAATTTTTTGCTTAAGATTTTCTTAAAAAAAATGTCACATAGAAAAAAAAATATTTTTTTTAATACTTTGACTAATTTTAAGAATTTTTTACTAAGTGCGATTTGTATTGAAAATTGATAGTTCATAAGAAAAATGATAAAATGTGAAATTTAGACTAAAATTATTTTTACCACTAACGGAAATACTAAAAATGCAATAGAAAAACAACATAAGCAAAACATATCTATTTCTTATAATAAAATACAAATCTGCAACAAAAAATATAGGTTTGTCTTCAAAAAAAAAAAAAAAAACCACAGCCGACCTTGATTTGACATTGAAATTTTGACCCATACCTAGACCTACCAAAACTTAAGTTCTAAGATATAATTTAACTTTTTTCTGAAGCTTTTTTCTGAAATCAGCTTCTAAAGATTTTGACAACTTAAATGAAGCACACTTATGGGTGCGTCTACTGAGAGCGAGCCATTCGGTGCCACTAAATGCCATCACTGTCACATTTGAAGAAGGTGATAAAGTATTAATCAAGTACAAAGTGTGGTACACGAATTTTTAAATGTAAAAATAAAATTGAATAATAAAATTGATAGTTTGGTTATAAATGCTTGATTATCCTCAATCATCTCCTTTTGATAGTGACTATCTTTGACTAGTCAAACTTAGTAAATACGATTTAAATGTATTAACACTCGAAGTGTTCTAAGTCAATTTTTAAGCTAGTATTTTTTCTATTATTTTGCATTCTTATTCTTCATTGTTACGCAGTGAAATAAAGCAATTTTAATTTTATATATACAATAGTACAAACTTCTCGTTTTTTTTTTTTTGTAGTTTTGCATTTACTAGAACTATCAATCCCGGGATTGAAAACTTCGATCCCGAAACTCAAAAAAGCTCCGGGATTGCCACCCCTAGTAAGTATATATAAAAACAAACAGTGTTAAAACTTTAAACGTGTTTTTCTCGAAACTAACTTTTCAAAGTCGGTGGACACTTTAACTCAAAAACTGCTGGACCGATTCTCTTGAAATTTGACACCCTCTTTTAATACATATAAAACTAGGTAATGACGAAGGAGTTTTTTTCTTTTTTGCATTACAACTAGTTTTACAATAAAAATTCGTTTTTTGGCTTAAAAATTATGCCAAAGTCTTAAAAATCGTCAAAGAAAAAAACCCTTCGTCAATACCTTAAAAAATTCATAAGATAGCCAAATTTTTTTGATTTCAGATGATAAAGTGGTGAGTTATGTTGTCCACCGCAAACTGCCTTTTTTTATGCGTCCGCGGAAATTTGCTGCCAATGGCTTATTTTTCAATATTTTTTAATGAAATTTTCCCAGAATACTCTTTCAATATTGTACATTTATATGTTTTTTAAATAAATAAATTTACTTTACAAAACCCTACCCCCTTCTTAAAAGGAAAATATTTTAAAATATCTTTTTCGATTTAGGGCTTTGTTGTTTTAATTGTTTTTTCTTTATTTTAACAGCAAAATATTATTATTTTGAAATGAGTCGGTGTTGTTTTGTTAAGAAAAAATACAAAAAAATAATCCCTTATCTAAAAATGTATTTTAGAAGTTATTAATTGAGCTAGAAATATGGTGGCAAGACTAAAATTAAGAACACTTAATCAGCTATATAGTGGTATACATAACGCGAAAACTCGTTATTTTGATTTGCGGCCCTTTTGTTTTGACGGTGCGATATGTATGTATATGAAAACAGAAATCAGAATGTTTCATTGAAATTATTATTGATTTAAAAAATATAAATATTGTTTTTAATGCATTAGTTTTTATAAAACTACTTACATTTATCAAAGTTTAGTTAATTTCAAAACTTAAACTAAAAACTAGAAAGAAGACACACAATTTCATTTACAGGTGACAGTTTAAGTTTAAAAATTCAGTTGTTGAAATTTGATTGATTTTGATTTCAAATCATCACATGCTAGATCATTGATTAACGGAAAAGCTTTTTCTGGAACTTCTTTCAAATAATGCAGCTCTATCCCATAGAAAATCACAATCTATAAATATTCTAACTGCACTGCTATTTAATTTTTTGGTCTCCCTCTTCTGGAGAATATTCGGGTTGGTTGGTCAAGCTCCAGTTGACTGATTCGCCACGCTTTAATTTTTAATCGAGTTTGTCAAAACGCATTTGCAGAGCTTGGACCGCATTGACGAAAGCGTCGCATTATGGGAGAGCTAGCTGTACTACAACTTATGCGTAAGTGTGAAATAAAAATGTCATCACTTCAGAGAAATTATGATTTCATCATAAACGTAGGGGCCTTGGAGCACAGTTCTTTTTGATTAAGTCTTGCTATTTATTGAAATTATTGCAATAGTGCGTTGAACTCATTCTTCTTTGTTGCAATTAATTTATTTATTCCAAAACATAATTAGGTAGCATAGCTCTTTTCAGTCACTTTTAGCGCTGATAAACGAGTGCTTGACTGAGTTTTTTCTATTCACCAAATTCTAATACGCATAATTAAAACTTTCCCAGAATTTCAGCTCCAACTATTTAATTTAAATTGCCAAGTTTATTTTCTGTTGATTGATTTATTATGTAAAATTAAGCGTCATAACAGCAACAAAGACAGAGAAGACATTATCGTTAATAAAGCGATTTAAAATTGAGATTTAAAAGTCATGGGACGATGAAAAAAAGTTTTTGGTGTCCAACAGAAATGACAACAACAACGAATGAAAATAACTCCAACAGATGGTAAACTATCAACATTAGAATAAAAAAACAATAAACAAAAAATATATCTCACGCGGATATCACGAGTATAACGAACGAACAGATCAACCTGTGCGGGTATCTTTAACTATCATCTGGTTGGTATCTTGTTAGTGTTGCCAATAAAAACCAAAAGAGAGAAAAACCAAATCCAAAGGAAAACTTAAAAACAAAACGAATAAAAAGAGGCAATAAATCTTTAAATACTAAATAACAGTAAATATATTCAAAACTAATCAGTGTGCATTTTGTATCTGCGAGTTGCCTACAAAATGTGGTGCAACCTGCAGCCGTGTTGGCAGCTTCGGTTTGTTAGATACAAAAAACTGATTTCGATTAATTTATTAAGATACAAAAAGAGGAAATTCCTAACTTAAACTGATTACATTTAAAATTCATAACGTAACCAAACCGAGGGTACAACAACAAAACAAGCACAAAAAGTAAAGTTACTCAACTGAATTTTTTAAATTTTTTTAAAGGGATTGATTCTTAGTTTCACCTTTCCGAAAAACCGATTTTATTACAATTTGATTGTGAGACTAAATCTTTATGATTTAACATAACTTTCCACATGGTTCTGCGGTTTTGACTTTACATTACATTTAAAATTTAAGATTGAGTTTAATTAGAAAATATACTAGAAAAGAAACTTAATCTAAGTAAGAATGAAATAATTAGTCAAAAAAAAAAAAAGCAAACGAGCTACCGAGTTGAAAATTATCAAGAGGCATAGAATATCACTTAAGTCGTTAAAAGTGAAAAAGCATTAAATTTTATCGAAAAACATCGATGAAATTCAGAAAAATCAGAAAACCCAATAAGATTTTAAATATATCGTGAAACATTGAAAAGTCAATATATGTATACCGAATGGTTTTGTTAAGTTTTTGTTCAACCAAAAAATCAATTGCGCATTGTGAGAAAAATATCAGTCGTCCAAAAAAAAAAGGCGCACTTTGAACTCTTGCAAATTATGCAATTTAAAACCAGTCCTTGACACAAAAAATATATACCTAATTTTAAGCAGTTACCAAATGACCGGGATCGACCCAGCCTGCCCATGAAGTTCATGTCAAAGCCGGGGGCTTGGTTGGTATTCAAAAATTTTCTGAGAGAGCCGGCAATTTGACGGTTTTTGTGATATATACTTAAAGTATTTGGTTAACGACACAAAAAAAAAAAAAAAACATGCACCAATTTTTCTTCTATAGAAATTCTAAATCTTTTAACTTAGAAAACCCCCAAAGCCCAATGATCGAAAACAATTATTGTTTTTGTCTGTGTTTCCAAAATATTACACATTGAAATTTCAATTACTGAAAAAAGCTGTGTTATTTAAGGTAGTAGTAAATAGTTATACATATATATTTTGTAATTCAAAGGTTTTTTTTTAAACAAAATACTTTCCGCCAGTGATTTTGATTAAATAACATATCGTATCAGATTTCTATAATTCAAGTAATCAGAGATTTTTTCCCATAAGGATACATTTTTCAGAAAAATGCATTCGATTTTCATGCATTTTTTTTTAAATAATACAGAAATCTTTAGCTACAATCAAGTACGGAAGTTTTGAAGAAACTTGATAAAATTGCTTCAAAAATTAAGTAAGATATCTTGGGATTTGGGTTTCATTTCCAGTCAAATATTAAAACTACCAAATTTATTACTGTACATTTTTAAAAAATATTAGTTTGTGCTCGATGAAGATGGAAAGTTTACAAGACTTTTTTAACATCAATTAGTTGTTGCAATAAATAAAACAGAATTGCAGTTTTCACAAAAATAAATAGCCCGATCTAGAAAGTTTATAAATGAAAAGTCCATTTAACATTAAATTTTAATGCATTTTGCGCTTGTAATTTTTTTGTTGTTTTTTGCACTAAAAGTACTGAACAAGAAGCTCTGTACAAAAATATTGTTATTATTAAATTTTGTTCCAAAAACACAAATAAGAAAAGTCCATTTTTTCGGACTGTGAAATTATTCTCAGAGCTGACGACATGGAGGGGGGGGGGGGGGGGGGGGTTGGTTAACGGGACGATTCCCCTGGGCCCGCAGTTCTTCGAAGGGGCCCGTAAGTTCTTAAAATACAGATTTGCTCTCGGGTGTCTTGGTTATGCTACATATAATAAAGTAGAGCAGTGACCGGCAGCCCATCTGGCCGCGGCCAAGCGAAGAGCATAAGCATTCGCTCTTGCTTGACGAATTCAACACTTCAGTTTCAATTGAAACGTTGAATGAGTAAGTTCGCGCTGCGCATTTTATTATTGCACTGCGAAAAATGTTTAACGTGGAATGGCAAAAACCTTATTTTTTTCGCAGAAAATTTTTTTGGTCAATCGTAATGTTTAATTTGTATGCGCGTTTTAGGGGAAATACATAAAGGGAAAATAGAAAGACATTTATTGCCTCATAATGAATTAAAAAAAAAAAATATCATAAGTTTTCATAAAAACTGCAGTTTTTCATAACTTCACTTTAAAATTTTGAATGAATTTTCTTTAAATAATTTGTTCCTATCCACTCGGTAATAAATAGATTCAAAGAGCTAAAAACAAAGAACTGCGAACGCAATATGAAAATTGTAAGAATATATGGAAACAAATTAAAACACACAAGAATTTCTCTCAGTGGTGAGAGCGTTTTTGATTTCCCTCTTTTTTGAGCGCAAGGAAAAATTTGAGTTTCGCTCTTTGCCGATTACTGAAGTATAGAGGGAAACTAAGCAAGTATTTGGATAGTTAATTTTTCAGTTTCGGTTGGTGTTCCAGAACGATTAATTATGTTTTAAAACATTAATTGTTTACAAAATAGAAACTTTTCGTTTTAATTGACATTTTTGAAAATGTTTCATTTCGATGTGATACAGCGGATCGTTTTGTGAAAAAAACTTTTCATTAATTTTGATGAATGTACTACGAAAATAATTAATTTTGATGTCTTTATGCAGAAGAAGTTGAAGTATTTAACAACTAATTTTTTTTAAGAAACGTCGCTTTTTTTGGAGATTTAAAATTGTCGCCAATATAGAACAATGCGAAACAATATAGAAAGTTGAAAAATTTTGATTTGATTGTCCGAAAGTCGATCTGCAATCATAAGTCAAAAGAACTTATGTATACTGATTCACTTTGTCAATTCATGTCGACTTTAGCGTCACGACATTTTCTTCATTAAGAGTTGCAATTACATTCACTTTTATTAAGTAAGTGTTTTTTTATATTTGGCCAATAACATTCATTATAAAATTGATTTTTAACTACAAAAATGTAATTAATCGATCAGTACAAATAGATGTATGCAACAACTCCTGAATCGATTACTTCTTATACCATTCGTATTTTAAAATAATGCGTTATTTAACTGGTTACTTCATCGATTACAACATGGAAGCAAAGTTTTTTCAGTGTATCTGTAATTCCTCCGGTGAAATATATAAAAAATATCACAAGAAAATATAAAGATTGCAAAACAAAGGCAATAAGACATCTACCATTGAAATAAGTACTGAAGAGAGCGCCAACAAGACAAAAGAACGGATTGCGGTGGAATACGAAAAAGTTAAGAAACAATTGATTAAAACAACAAAACAAATAATAAAGAGAATCGCTGCCGGTTTCATGATCGCTGATCAGACGAAGATGCTCGTGAATTCTGAGCTTCAACCTCGTATCTCTGGTATATAACAATTGCATCCTACTAGTTGGACAAGTGGACAGTTGAGTTGCATGTGCTGCGAGCGCTCACATTCGAACACGGTGATGCTTAAAACTACAACCACTGCATGATACGACTCGCAACTCCAACAAGTCCAATTCGAATGTAGGGGAAATTCATGTATGATTTCTCCAACGCATCCAACCAGTTCGAGATGGAAGCACGCTTGCGCTGTGCTATTATTTTACGCAGACTAAGTCTGCATGGAAGATATAGAGAATGTGAGAGAGTAGGAGAGAGTCAATCTCATTTATTGTTTTCATTTTTTGTATCTATCGTATGTCGTATTGACACTGGCAACACAATCAGCGCCACACATAACCTCAACGAAGGTTATTCCAAGTTTCTGCAAAGCCTCTGCAAATTGGACATTATTTTTGTTATCCCGCCATTCCAGCTCGTTCCCAGCTCCACAACCACCATAATCCAATTAGGCTGCGCTGCGGCTGGGTTTACACTCGAATGTTGTTTCAGCATGCAGCCCGGGATGACAAACGAATTTATGGAAGCCGTCTGCAAAACACAGTTCAGTGTAGACTTTCCGAGGTTTCGGTTGTATTCAGTGCGTGTATCCGAACGCCGTCGGTTTTTTTAATCTCAATTTTGTGTACAAAAAAAAATACAATTTGTAAAGAAAAAATCTTAGCCAGTATTAGAATGTGAAAGAGAGGGAAATATAAAAAGATCGGTGTGTGAAAAAGCGCGCAACAACAACAAATGATTTGCGTATGAAAGTACTAGTGCGTTTTAGGTGATTTCGATACCCTTCAACACGCTTCGATTGAGCAGATGACGTCTTTTTGAGATCCTGCCATATTTAAAATTAAAGAATGTATACTATGTCAGATGGCACTGAATGACGTGCAGTCGAAAACATATAGAGATCATTAAACCACATCCAAAGAAAATATAAAGTTAATATTTCGAAAATCGGTTTGTGTTTGTTTAACCTCTTGACCTGCGATATGCGAAAATCCGTTGTAGAGTATTTGACGTCCGCTTCACAACCCAACACCAAACGCAACACCCTGCAATCCCGGTTCTTCCCCTCACTAACAGTTATATTGAATTCTAATATGCAACCCCAAATGGCGATTTTATTAACCCTTCTTGTTGCCGGACTGTGTGCTAATTCGGCCCACAGCAGTCCAACCCAGTCAAACAGAGGCACTACGTCTTCATCATCGTCAATACGCACGCAGCAATGCCGTGAGGGATGCTTCGAGAAGGTAACTACATACATATGTACATACATTTATATTCATACACATAAGCATTCAAAAACAATAATTTTCGAAAACTAAGCATTTTCTATTGCCAACAACGCAGCATAGTTTTAGTTATAATTTTGCAGATTAGAAGGTTATTGAACCGTACATTAGTGCTCTTGGATGTAAAGCCATTTGGGGAATTTTTCAAAAGAAGAGGCATAATTTGCTTAATACTCAGACGGTTTTGCAAAATTATCCATTGGGCTTACAACATAAATAAATTCGCAGTATATAAGTACAGTACAGAAGTGGAAATTTGAATGTGTCTCTTCCACATGTAGGTCCATAGTGAAGTGACTACGTAGCTACTACTCCTTCTGCTAAAAGAAAGTGTTGTTTACATGAACTGAGTTGATTGATAGGTCTTCATAAGTAGCTCTTCCGTACTCGATTCCAAATGAATGGAAAAAAGGTGGGCCTGCCGCGTCCGCTTTCAAATGAAGAGGAAAAATAGGCCCGTTTTGATGATCTTCAAAGAAAATCAGAAAAATAAGATGTTTTCATTTAAATGAAGATGTTTTCAAAATCACATTCTAAATCGAATGAAGAATATAGTGAATACCCAGGCGTTTTTGAGTGCCGAAAAATTCCTACGAGCTTACTCAAGACTGCAAGGCTGCTGTAGGGCTGCAACTTCTATTTTAGGCTCTGCTAGTAGGCCAGATATTGGAAGATAACAATAGTGTTAACCGTGCTAATATGCCCGCTGGAGGAAGGCATACCTTAAGTAGTGAGTAGTAGTGATATCTGGCCGTCTCCAGAAGAGTCTTTGCTTAGTTGCCAACTGGGCATCTACTTACGGATTTATACACCAATAAGCACATAGCATTACAAACTTAAATGTTGCAAAGACCATTTGCTATTGCGTTATAAAATTATTCAGCAAAAAAAAATAAATGTGTACCTTCGAATGAAATTATGTTGTTCCATCAGCAGTCATCTATGTTAACTTCAAACTATGTATATCAACAAATTATTAGTCAGCAGAAATAATAATAAAATTATTAAAGAGATTTGAAAATAGCCGCTTGTTATATATGTATGTAGTTTGAAAAAATGTTTAGTGTGAATTGAAATCTTTTGTAAATGCATTTGCAGTTAATGACAATGCGACTGGATACGGTGTCAAAGACAACGGATTTAACTGTTGCCAACCGCATTGTATTGTAACAATATTTTCTTTTGTAAGCGCAAAATCTCAAATGCACTTATACCAGGGACGCACACAAAGTCTTCACTTCACTTCTTCTCTTCAGATACTGCATAAATTCTTCTTGTTTTTTTGTTGGGGATGTTCCGCTATACTTTCCAGCTATTATTCATGGCTCTATTAAAAATTAACAACTTTTATACCTAGATCATCATAATCCAAGAACTTAACCCAGTATTTGCCGCTATATAAAACAACACTGATAATGTTACTTAAAAAAACCTTACATAGGTGCTATCTTTGGACAGGTCAAAAAAAGAATATCATGCGCTTATTAACATAATTTTTATTTTACTTGCAACGCAAACACTTGACTTAAAAGAACGAAGCTGAGCTCTTGTTCACATTCGCTCAAATTGTTAACAATATAAACAGAGCTAGTTTGAAACTAATTTTTGAGACACAAAATTGCTCTTTAACTCCAACTTCAGGAAAGTGGAACTCGGAATCGATTTTTCGATTCCATTAGAATTCATTCATGTTTTAGTTTCAGCCCTGAAATAAATGTTTGAAATTGCCATTAGCTTAAACGCATTTCAAGCAATTGTAATTTGAAAAATATAAAGTTACACTTTTAACTCAACGGATAAAGGAACTGATTCATCTGTCGATTCTGTTTCAGCCCTGGAATAAATGTTTAAAATTGACATTAGCTTAAACGCATTTCAAGCAATTGTAATTTGAAAAATATAAAGTTACACTTTTAACTCAACGGATAAAGGAACTGATTCATCTGTCGATTCTGTTTCATGATTAAATATCTTTAAGCTAATAACATTACTCTACAAATTTAAAAAAATTTACATCTCAACGAATGCGATAACAATTTCTATAGTGAAATTTTCCATAGAATCCGAATATCGCATTGTTTTTTTTTCGATTGGCCCCAATTTTCCATATAAATGGCAAAACTCAAAAAAATGCACTGTTGAGACCACATAAATGCTTGTAAGAGATAAATCAGTGTCAGCCAATCAATTTTAAACTTTTCTATAGTGTACAGGAGAGTCTTAAAAACATTTAAAGATACAAAATCTGCCAATAGTATTAATATTATGTTTGTTATGATTGAAAATAGGTAAAAAAAATCCTTTTTTTTTTCGTTTTTTTTTTTAACAAATTCCAACTTTGAAGCTCTCTATCCGGAATTAATTATATGGGTTACATAAAGTTAGCCCTATTGTCTTATAGAAAATTTCATTACAAAAATTTTAAGTATGCATATCGTTACCTTAATATAGAAAGGCCCTAACTAACATTTTTTTCAAAATCCAGATTTTTATAGATTTCGGTAGGTCACCCACCAATAAATACACAATTGACAAAAAAAACGTGTGTGCTACGATTAAAAATAACTCAATTACAAGCAAATAAAAAAAGCCATTACTCACGAAAACTTTAATTTTTATTAAGTGTTTTCGTTCTCCTGTAAAATAATAAAAATGTAAGATAGGGCCTTTCTATATTAAGGTAACGATATGTTCATAGAAAAGACATAACTAGAGTTTTTTGTTAACATCAATGCAAACAAAATTTTTTCTTTTAAATGCACATTATTTTTCAAATCGACTAAGACGGACCACATCAATGTCATCAATTTGCTTAAAACTTACAGGTATCATTCTATCCTCAATTTTAAGAGACCCATATTTTTTTATTTTGCTGAAAAGCCACATTTTTCTAAGTTATCGTCCTTTGAACTTTGTATGTTAAAATGAATCATGAATTAATTTTTCCAAAACCTTACTACATTTCCGTGGAACCAATTCCTATATGAAATCGAAAATGCATTGCCATGGAATTGAACGCACTGATCTGGACTGATAGCATTTTTAACATCCAAGGAGTCTCTTTAAAGAAACACTCGCACAAGCTTTTACCCCTGAAGCTCTGGGTTTAAAGAAAAACAACTTTAAGAGCTATAATTATTTTTTTAGATTTACATATGTTACTTCCAATGCGAGGAAGCCGAGTACCCATGAAATATTTTGTGCAACATAAATCAAATTATGTACGGTTTTAAGTTCTTTGAGATCCCCTTTTTTGTGGTAAACGATTTTCTTAAAGTTGTTCCAAAAGTTTTAAGCTGCTTCCATCAAGCTTCGAATTAGTGCTTATAATTGTTACGACTTGAGAAAAGTCTGAAATTTTTTTTTATAAAACGACAAGTTAGGACTTAGTCATACAGGGCTGAATTATTATTTAGTTTGTCCCCTAAAATTCGTCGTCAGACATTAAAATAATTGAAATGAGGGGTCAGCTTATAAATTAAAAAAGTTCCTTACCCCTTTTTAGTCGCCTGGAAACCCAGACGTGCAGGAGTATAACAAAAATCAACCTTGCCTTAACCACATTTGCGACGGACGACGGAAAATTCTTTTGCTGCCGTGGAATCCGTTCATATAAATAGAATTGACAGACATTTTCTGATTACAAGAAAATTATTTTTTTTTTTAACGAAATATTTTTTTTTATACTTACAATCGTTTTCTTTAATTCGTTGTAATTCATTTCATTCATGTTGTAATATATGGATATGTACGTACAATAAATATACATCTTATCAATTCGAATTGACACTTCAAATTTATATTAATAAATTGGCAGGCTGAACCGAAATGCAAGAATGTTCCGTCGCTGCTCAGAAGAAAAAGTAGAAATAAATCTATTTGGATGTATCCAAGGATGATATTTTAGGTACAGCTGTACCTTTTTCGGTACAACACTATCCCATAAGGTACTGAGGTACAATTTAACAATTTTAAGTACAATATTAGATTGTTTGAGGAAAGTTTTTAATACACAGTAAGCAGCACAAGAAATAAGTTCCCATTCACGTCATTAAACAACGAAAACATGGCAACGCCATGACGAATGAGCCTGCCAAGATCGTAAATTTACCATTTCTATCATATCGACATCTGTTTTTGTTTTCGCGCGTTTTCCACTAAAGAAAAAAGCGAGTTTTCTTTTATTTTGACTGAAGTATTTGAAGTATTATCATGGATAATAAGTAAGATTTTGCAATAAAATTGAAAGACTTAATTAAATCTTAGTCATGCTTTGATCATAAAGTTTCTAATTTGGGACGTTATGATTTACCGTTTAATGATCCGGAAAAAAATGAGCTGCTTGAATAATAATTCTCTATATATTTTCTTTAATTTTCTATGTATTTCTTTGATTCTTTATGTATTTTCTTTAATATTGTTAAAGTAAAAAAATACTTTTATAGCCGCCGAAATGTACAAAAAATGCTTGTTAGAATTAATAAAATAAAGCTAATTTAAACATTTTCTTACATTTTTGTTATATGATTTCGTTAAAAGTACAATTTTTTCCAAAAAGGTAAAATTTTTTTCGAATTTAGGTATAGTTCTAAAAATCGGAATATCATCCCTGATGAGTACCCGTCGGTGGGTTGCCCGTAGTCGGTCGCAGTTATGTGCTATTTCAAATTATTTTATGTCGCCCAATGTAAAAACTACTATCAAATATTCGTCACTTAAGTTACTAAAGAAAATCAAAACAATTCTATATGGCTTAAATTTTCTTAAAAGTCTTCACAATAGTTTTTAAATGCATTTTACCAATACATCCTAGTTCCTTAGGTATTCTCCTCAATTTAGTTTTTTGTCGATTAAAGCATTGGAAGCTTTATACGCCGTTTCGAGTCCTTCTAGGTCCATTACTTGAAAAGATCCAAGACGTTCTGTGGTATTAGCTTTTTGGGTGTATTTCTAACGAGACTCTAACTGCGGATATTGAGACTAGAGTAACTTCGGATATTGTGATATGGGTATTTTTGTATTTTAAATTACTCGTAACTTTTATAGCATAGTTTCTACTTCTTTATGTTTTATGGTTTGTTTATGCATTGTGCAGTATATTACGACTTTGGAGCTCTATACCGTAAACCAGTCTGAAGCTATTTCAATGAAATGGAAAAAAGCCAAGTGACACCCCTTAATGAAATTGGCGGGTAATGTAATACATAGCGTTTGGATAATGTGATACACCATCATGAAAAGTATATTATGTATAAAACAGTTGGAACTAAAAATACAATAACATTACATGTTTCAATAGAATTTCTATAAAAAAGGAAAATAGATTTGAGCTGAATCAATTAGCGAAAAGCAGAACATATTAAAGTCCGATAGATGACTCACATACAAAAATTACTTGCCGTCTCGGAAGGCAATCATTGTGAGCCCAAAGTAAATTGCATTGCTGGCATTGAACTCAGGCGTTAATCTTTGTATCTCTGTGGAAGGATTTGTTGCAAAAAGCACAGGTAATTGAAAAAAATTTTTGTCGAGAGTTGTTTATCTAAGGAAATATGATGGCATATCACAATAACCCAAGTTACTCTACTTTCTCTCTATCACTGTGTTTTTCATTAAACTAGTCCTGAAAACAAACAAAAAATTCTACCGATCGGCATTTTCATGCGTATGGCTAAATAAAGTACGGTGCTTGTACTCTGGCCGACAGATGTTGAAGTGTTTTTCTTTATTTGGGACTTTGATGTGGCGCATGCTTTATTTCATGCGTCTTTCACCAAAGTGGCATTTCAATGGCAACCGCACATCGGCGAACGCAAGCATCCATTTAGCGCCAAAGCTGTCAGACCACTTCGCAAAGAGCGAAATATAACTTGTAATTTCTGTGTTAACGCGATCCAACAATTCTCAAGACCCTGGTCAATTCCAATACTAATGCCACATATATTAATTACAGAATGCAATGCCTGCATCTGCGGGTATGCACCCTGCATTACTTGGTACGTGTGCAAAGCAATAGTCTCTACAGAAAGACCTGAACACATTCATGGATAGTCACTGTAGTGGTTTTTATGCAACACATTGGATTTTTAATCCCAGTAAAGAGGATGGCGACGGCAACAACGCAGAAGTAGCTGCAAAGGGCAAAACACTCATGGAAGGAGAATCGTTAGTTGGATGGCAGACATTGAGACAACGATACAGCGAGACAGATAGATGGAAACATAGACTGACAGACAGCCGACGGACGGACTAGTGAAATGACATGAACGCAGTTGCTAGCGTACGTGAGACAGACGTGCATAGAAAGATATCTGTTGGGCAACGGCTATGGCATCAACATCGAAATCAGTCGCAGTCTCAGAATCAAAGTCATGTTGTGCCGCTGTGTTTTTCTATTAAATATGTCTTTGATTTTGTGTTTTTGTTACTGTGCGTTTTATTTCCTCAAAGATGTCCATCATCATTATGTTGTAAAGTATGTAATAACAACAACAAAAACAACTAAATTGTCAACAGGAACATACACCACGGAGTAGTGACCAACAATCGCTGACGGGCACTCACTTGGTAAGCGCCTTAATTGGCGACAGAAAATTGTTGAGGTTTTTTTCTTTTCTTTATCTTTCGATATTTCATAAGAGCTTTCAATACTTTTACAATGAACGTGCAATCGGATCCAAATTGCCTAAATTTATTGTAGTGGGGAGTACACATGATTTGTAACGAAAAGTTTTCTCAATTTTCGTCGTTCGGCTTTAGAATTAAAGTGTAGATATCCCTCAATATCTAAAAGCTAGGCCAATGTCTATTAGGAATTTTTTGAAAAGTCTTACGATAGTATAACTATCTGAGACATATTTTGCTGCACGTTTGTGTGTGTGTGTTAAGGCTTAAAAATTTGATTTCGTAGATCTAAAGAAAAAGTTCCGCACAGAAGCGTTGCGAGGAGATAGTCCACTTTGGAAGACGGGTTCTGGCTCTATTACATGAAATTTTTTGAATCGTTTTGAGATTGTAGTAACCATGGAACGTTATTAGTTTACAGAAGTTACACGTTTCCCCTTAGATATTGATTGGCCCTTCTCAGTCACTCCATTTAAAAGTAAGGATAAAAAAGAAAGTTCTCATCATAAGGCCGTAGTGATCTAGAAACATTTTTTGCGGATCTGAACTTTTATTTGCTGTAAGAATCTGTTTCATTTTCCTAGGGGCTAGATGCATGGGGCCTTGAGCATTTCGTTCCACTTGTCCCATTCCAGATTGATTGGCAGCACCTTTGTACAAAAAAAACATTTCAAAATGCTATTTATTATTCCCAGAGATGGTTACACACGGGGTGAACGGTGCCAAGGATTAAGGGTATAAATAGCAAAACAGTCTTGAATATTATCATATTTGTCCTTTCGTAATCCAAACACTTGCTTTACCATAATGTTCTTTTTGACTATCTTTGCACTAAACTTATTCACGTGTTCCATTTCTTTGCCTTTCGCTTGGAATATCGATTTTAACACTGCCGGCTAAAGTTTCTCACTTCACCCTCGTTCCATTCTGAATCATGCGCGAGTGCAGGGTTCTGCACCAATTTCACTCGTTCGTGCCCAACGTATTCGTCGTCGTTGTTCACTGTCAGCTTTGGTCGCCGTTGGGTGCACCCCCGAAATCAGTTGCTACACTTGAATTCGCAAAACTTTTTCAATGTTACAACCCCGACTCTATCCTGTGTCTCTGCTCTTTCATTCGTCCGTCCGTCTGTCGGTCTGTTTATTTGTTCAAGTGAAGTGTGCTCGAAATTTAAATAGAAAACAATTTTTCCCAAAAATAAAATCAAAATTTCCCAAAAAAAAAAAAACAAAACAAAAAAAGAACTCATCTCTCGAATGAATGAATAAATTGAACTTTGGCTCTAAAAAGTGTGGCTCTTGATGACTGAAAGGCTGTCTGGCAGCTTCCGTCTGAGTTTCGAGTGCTCTACGCTTTTTATTATAAATTTGGTGAATTTTTAATATCGTAATTCGTAGTATATTTAAGTAAGTTTATGAAAGGAAACAACAACAAATTCTATGTATATATTCAAACTCATTGTCGAAAATTGCACTTAATTTATTTAATCAAAGCGTTCTGCATCAAAAGTCAGCAGTTTTTTTTTTTTTTTTTTTATTTTTTTGCTTAAAGTAGAATTTAACAAAAAAAAATATAAGTGCTAAGGATAAAAAGGTAAAGAGAAAGAGTGAATGGTGAATGTAAATGAAAGAACGAACTTTAATGATAAAAGAACGTACTTTAATGATTAAGTCCCTTATCTAAACGTATCAGTAAGGGGAATTGTATGAAAAATGGAATTCATTTTGTTTTTAATTTTTATAGGTATTAAAAAATTCATAGTTTTGGGAAAATGTTATAATTAAGAATAATCACGATTTGAAATATATATATTTTCACCTTGAAATCTGGTGAATAATCTGACTTTGGCTGACAAGTAAAAATATACATAAACCATAGAGGCATCTGACATTCTAATCGTGATAACGTTGCAGGGGTTTCTCGACGTCTTACCGCCAAAAAGATTTGTCTGACATCAAAAAAAAATGAGACTTAAGAGTAACAAAATTAAATTTTTCCATAAATTTGCCATAAATCTTAAGAGATAGGTGAAAAATAAAGACAGAATGCTAATCCATTCCAGCCAGTCAAATAAAAAAGTTTAAATAAAGTTCAATATACTGACTTATCCGCTCACTTCTTCTCTTGAGGAGTCCTGTCCATACTTTTTTTTCGTTTGCTTATGCATTTAATAAAAATTCTGCACAAGACTTTATTAACAGGGTATGTCATAACCATGAGAAACCTTCCCCTGTATACGGGGATTTCTGCGAAAACATTTTTATTTTTAGCGTTCAGAATAGGGCTTAGCATTATTGAAATCCTATCATTGGTAGGAACTTTTTCGTAAGATTTGCTTCACGGCTGAAAATATCAGTATAAAATGAATAGCTTTTAATTATTCATACAAATCCATAAGAAAATCGTATAGATATTATAAGTTCCGAAGTTATAAAACTTTATATGAATGCCAGATTTTTTTTCTATATTGAAAAGTATACAATAGGTTGAGATATTAATTCTGTTTTATAACAAGAGTTTATATTTAATTTTAACGATAATGAAAAATGATTTGAACACAACTTCAACGGACAGAGATTTTAGCCTGCTTCATTTCTAGAATAGTTTGAATAAACTTTAGCAAACTCGGCCACAGAATGTTGATGTTTTATAAGACAAAATTAAGCATAAATAACTGGTAGTATAGTTGGTTTTTATATGTTGAAAAGTTATTAAATTATACCTAAATTTATATAAAACGACCCTTAAGCTGATTTGCGTTTAAAAATTTATAACTACTTATTTTTTCAACCGTGTTGAATTGATGTGCAGGGTTTCTATATTTTTCTATCACGCCTAGTTTTTGAGATAACATTTTTGTCGCTCATAGTTTAAAAAGCTCAAAAAATATATTTTGCTGAAATAATTGATTCAATTTATTAAAAACAAAAATTCAGCATCCAAAATTAATTAGAGGAAAATATCAATCCTTTCAAGCAGTAAAACCTAATTTTCGAGCGTCTTAATAATACTTTCTTTCTTCCTGTTCGAATGATGAAAACAAGTTGACCATCGGTAGCCTGCATTGAAATCTTACGGAAGTATCTCGAAGTCTGCATAATTTCTTGTTCATTGCGAATGCGCTCTTTCTAAAATCGAATTTAACTATCTGGCCGAAAATCATTTGTCATAAATCATAATTTACCTCTTCCTTATGGAAATCGGCACCAAAGTAGGGTCAAAACGAAGCAATCGCAGTCACGCTGAGTCAAGACTTTACGATATCTAGGACTTTCTTCAGCGTTGAATGCCTCTACATATTGCGAAGAGCACAAACAATTTAATTCAACGAAAATTCGCTGCTTGACAAAAACGTTTGCCAACTTGGTCTGCTAGTACTTGGAAGCGCAATGCGTTGTCAACACGATGCGCGACTGGCGCTCGTGGCAGCAGTTTGAACTCGTAGTGTAGAGGTGCAAAGGTTTATCAGCGGTTCTGGCTGGGATGCTTCATGGTCAAAACTGATATGTCTGAGAGGTGCGGGCAACAATGAGCGTTTACTTGTTCGAATTATGACGATTGCGACATTGTTTATGTTGTTGATATGTACTGCAGCTGTTGTTGTTGTTGTCGATGTTATGTTGCCGTTTGCCGTTGCTATTGTTGTTGCATTTACATGAGCACGAACACAGCGATCCTCTTGTCGCACATCGAATCGCTTGTTGATTTAGTGTTGTTTATGAGATTCCCCACATTTGGGAGCCCACCGCGCAGCAGCCCTTTCCAAACCGTTATAGCGACTGATGTCGGTACCCCACCACCATAGGTGATACCGATGCAAAATATGAGTGCACGATGTCGTCGTTCGCTTTGTTTCGCATTGTTTCTACGAATGTTTTTTGGCGCTTTCGCTATGTTGTGTCTTTTGTTCCGTTCCTTTTGGATCGGGTCGAACAATGTTTTGTCAGTGTTGGTGTAGTTGTTTTTATTGTTGTTGTTGCTGTTGTTTGCTTTATGTTCTCATTGTTCCTAAATGCGATACCGGTGCCTAGTCGTATTTTAGGCGCGTGTTCTACCAAAACATTCTTTGAAAAGCAACTCACTCTATATTCGAATTATAGTTGAGTTCAGTCTTCTGCTACACAATGTTGCAGTTATGAAGATGAGGACAAGGATGGCAAAAGCCATAAATCATAAAATCGAGAATTCGCTCGTTGAGGCTTTTTTTTTTTGGGTCAGTTGAAATGTAACTGGGTATTTCTTTTTAGATTTTTATTGGCTTGTGTGATTGCTCCCAATGAAAATGGAGTATGCGGAAGTAGATGGTACATTATTTTGTTGTACGTGTGTGCAAGTCTCAAATATTTCGAACACTTGAAATTTGAAGTAAACGTAAGGGGAATATTTATTTTTTTGAGAATTTGGCAAAAGATAAAAAATACACGCAAAATTTCTCAAAAATCTTTATATTTAAATAAATTAAATTGGCTGTAGAATACTAATTAACAGCTAGTAAGCACAATATTAAAGACATATGCATTAATACAGTGTGCTCCATCTTTTATGTCGGTATGTAAACGCTGAATAACTTTCACATTTACCAACCGATTGATTGCATCAGATATGTTTTGGAAACGTCAATTCAGTACAATTTTTGCCATGGATCGCTTCACACCGTAACAACGCGCTGAAATAGTGACACTTTACATCGAAAACAGTCGTTCCATTGTGTTAACTCAACGTGCATATCGGAAAAAATATCGCGGCAAAAAGGTACGATTTCAGAGATCACCTGATTTAACCCCTCCGGACTTCTTTTTGTGGGGTTATCTGAAAAGCAAGGTTTACGCCAATCAGCCTCAAACTATTGACGAGCTCAAGGCAAACATTCGTGCTAAAATCGACGCTATAACACCCGAGATGCTCGGAAAGGTAATGGCAAACGCAGAAAAAAGGAGTCATTTTGTAATTGCTAATAAAGGTGGCCACTTAATTGATATTGTTTTCAAAAACTAGTCCAAAAAACTGAATAAAAATACATCACTTATAGAAATCGGTTGTTTTTTCTCAAAGTTATTCAATGTTTACATACCGACATAAAAGATGGAGCACCCTGTACTTCAGCTTCTTTGCTGACAATTCAACAAACACCTATCGCTTCATCAGTAAAGAACCTTTAAGCTGCTGCTGCAATTGTGCTATTTGTCAGGTCATTGTTTTATCATTAATCAATTAAAATGACAAAAAAGATACCCTCGATTACTGACAGAAATAAATTTATTAAGTGTTACGAAAATATATTGAGATGGGTAAAAACACCTGCTTTCAGCTATGTCTGTTACACAGGATTAATTGATTGTTGTCTCAAGAGCGACTCTATTTCTTGTGTACAGAAAAATGTCTGTAAAATTTAATGACCGGCAATTTGTAGACTAAGCTTTATGAACTATAAAAATATTTTTACATAGCCTGTTATTCAAGTCTTTTTCTCGAGTTTTTCATTAATTTTAACTGGGTGCCCCACTGTTCCAAGCGATATTTCCCATGCGCAACGTCCAGTCAACTGGTGCAATCGAATCCAGCAAGGCTTATTTAATGCACTCAACATGCATGCCGCATCTTAATAATAATCAACATAATGCTGATGCTGCACGGCTATTATCATTGTAGCAATAAATGCAAATCAAAAACCAATAAAGCTGCAGTGTTGTCGATGCTGGTTGCAGCAGTTGGACCAACATGATCGTTGATCGCAATGAAGAGACGCATGCAACATATATTACGACTATGACGCAAAAGTTACTAATGCGACGGATCGGATAAAATGAAACGCTGATAACCTGTGCGGAAAATGAAAAATAAAAGACGAAAACAACACAAGGCTGCCAACGGTGGCTCACTGCGGCTCACCATCACTCCACCTCAGCACAACTTTATTCATCAACTTAGATCTGCAGACAGATCACGAAGCAGATGAGGCTGATGATTGCATTTGTAGTTTTTTTGTACACCAATGAGCGCGTAACTTTAATTTCGTTTATGACTTTCGCGTTTCCATGGTATTCAGAGCTTCTATCGGAGATCGCTCATGAAGTTCAAGCACACGTACTTGCAAATCGACTCATGGCTTGAACTTATGATACGCCTGCTGATTTAATTCCTAGAATTTGTTTTACCGCCATCTGACATCAGTCTTCGTCGCGCAGTAGCAAAAAATACTGTGGAAATGTGACTTACAACTTTTTTTCACCATTGCAGCACCAGCAAAAACAACAACAGCAAAAAATTAATGCGGTGGTTGGAATTGGTACTACACCACCAGAAGCAGTTGAGCAGAAAATTAAAATCACAAAAAAAGACCACAGTAAAATCGAAAAAAGTCGGATACGTAAAACAAAAACCTAACATGGAAAATCTAATTAAAGTTGTTTGCTTATGGTCCTACAATATATAGTCTGTTCAGTAAGTAGGATCTAAATGTTACATATGTATGTAATACATACTATGTATGTGTGTATGTGTATGCATATCAACAACATCATCATTATCGTTTGCTGTTGACGTTGAGATGACTAACATCAGCATCATAATCATTACAGATTTGAGCGCAGATTAGATCACGTCTTAAGACTAAAAATTGAAACACACGGTTCAACTGATTACTTGGTACATTTTGAGAAATTACGATCACGAGTGAATCAAAGTAATACTGGTCGTTTTATTGAGATATCGAGCTACTGTCAAAATTGCTATGGTTTTTAATCTTACTTTCGGTCATTTTGAGTAGTTAAAAAGTGTTAAGGTCATACAGGTTTTACAGATAAAAAAAAAACTGAAATGAAGAACATTTTTCTATTTATGATCTCAAGGCAAGGTTATTGACAGTACAAGCTTTTATGATCAGGAACCAGGAAATCAATGAGAAATCCTTAGTTAATTCTTTCAATTACTACACTTCAAAGAGAACTAAAAGGACATCTTACATTATGAGTGTGCATATATATATTAAGGTAATGAATCAATTTTGGAAACTGGATTGTGATGCATCAAACAACACACTTTTTAATGTTTTTGATATTGTTCACAGGTCTTGTTGAAATTGTTAACAATTAAAATTCATCACTTTTTATACGCGATGTTAATTTCACATTGAACATAATATCTGATTGTAAAACTGCAATATGCACATACAACAATCAAGGTACGCTTCATGGGATGGAAAATGAGAAATTTTCGACTGGAAAAAGTAGATTTCTATAGTCTTTTTCTCAAGAAAAATGTACAGTTTCCTAGGGTTTTTCTGGGTTCTTTTCAAGACAAAATGTTTAATTTTCGGATCTGATCCTTTCTTTTTAGTCTGCCACTGATTTTAGTTTTGTGCTTTTTTGGGTGAATTGAACAATTTAATTTAATTTCAGCATATTACGACGCCAAATCTTACGCATTCGTTCCCTACGTATTCAGAAAAATAGTATATTTAAACTGGAATATAAAAATAAACTAAATTACTTAACTTTTTAGTGCATCATCGGAATTAGCCCTTTTGCGAATTGAATGTGCATACAGATAAAAAAGAGAAGTCCTTATTTTTTTTGAAAAATTTCGCGTACTAGAAATACTTTTCATAAAAATAAGAAGTACCACGTGCAAGACACATGTGATGCAATCTACGCAAATGAACCTCATCTTGACAAAGGCAAACTTTTTACGAGAGCAAAAAAGGTCGTTCAGTGTCGAAATAAAAGATTTTGAGACTTTCATGAAATATAAAACTTATGAAAATTTTAAATTTCTAGCTAAAGTTTAGTTTCTAGTGACCAGAATTATAACTTGACTTAAAATATTGAAATATCATTGAAGTAAGCTCTGATACACTTTCCATGAATTAATAAATTAACGATAGTTTAATTTAACACAACTGTAGAAAATTTTTATTAATTTGGAAAAAGCCGGAGTTCATAACTCTCGAACGATTAATCGAGTGTTTTATTTTCAAAATGGCATTTATTACAACATTTGAGGAGTGAGCAATCGAAACGGAATATGTCCACCTACCACATTTTTTTTTGGAGAACGTAAAAACCAAATACGTACTTTTTTATGTAAAAAATTTTCAAAATTGCTTGTTAAAACGAATCGAAAGTATTTATTCACCAAAATTTATTTTATCGCCTTCAAATTGGGCTCGATCCAGGCTTTAATTTTTAGTTCTTCATTTGATCCGGATCCATTTGGTCCGGTAGGACCAAATAATAAGGCTAGGAGCCCACACACACCTACACACACCTGAGCCTACAGCTACTTCAGCGAATTTACTTTAATGCCATCACCCGATTAAAAGTGCCTTGGAGTGAGAACAGGAAAAGGTCAAAACGGTCAATTTTAGGTGAAAGCGGTGCTTATTCGACGATATTCGTGGCCGTTCATGATGGCTATTTTGAGGAAACAGGATTTTTGATTTAACTGAGGAGCGACAAACGTTATGTGTAAAGAGAGCGCTTTGAAACTTCTCTAATATTGTGAAACTCTTGCCTGATTTTTGACCTGCGAGTTAAAGGAGGACCCATGTCGCAACAAACATAAACGAAAAGCAAATCTGAACTTGGAGTTTGACAAGAATTTGGCCGAACATCAGAATAGGGATGTTAAAACCTATAGGTTGTTATAGCAACATACATATGTGAAAATTGACCATGATCTTATGCAAGGAAAAAATCTCTATTTACTAGACTTGTGTACGCACTTTTTTGTAAATCAGAAGCAGTGGGTTTATTTCACAAAAAATAAAATCAGCTCAATTTTTTTGGAATTAATGCTCCGCAGTATCGCGTGCTTCATGCGCTGCTCAATGTTTTTCTCGCAGTTGTTGAAACGCAATCCAACAGAAACTGCGCATGAGCTCAACTCCATCTTCATCTTGTGTTACGTCTTTCAGTTCGCTCGTTAAATTTTAACTTCATCATTAAAAACACAACATCAATTTAAATCTCTCGACTTTATCTGCAGGTCCCCTTCCATCTACGTCCAGTCTTCTGTACAAGTCCGTTCAGAGAACAGCTGAATATGTTGTTGAGTCGTTGAATGCGCACTTGTTGCATGCCGCAAAATTTGAACTGTTCGCAGAGCTTACAATTAGTAAAAAAACCGTGATGCTCCCTCTCTTTCTACTGTTCGATGGACTTTTCTTTTGTTGCTGTTATGATGGTTTAGGACGGGACCCAATTTGAAATTTTTATGTTGTTTTTATTTCGCTGCTTCATCCCGAGATTGTTGTTTCTCATCGTAGTTTTGTTATTTTTTACCTTAACGTCATTTCGAGATTATTTACATTTCCTACAGCTAAAGACTTCGACCAATTGACTAACTGACTGACGAGTTGGTCAACCGGCCAACAAACTAACAGTCTGACTACCTGTTCTGGTTGAACGTATTGTTATGCTGCGGCTCTGCATTGCTGACTGATCGCCTGTCCGTTGGTCTGTCCTCGCTGCGTTAATGCCAACAATCGAAACAGCATTTAAGTATGGGTCTGGGGTCCGTTTAATGATGGCATCGCTTAGGTTGAGTTTTAAATTCTTATTTGGAATTAAAGTTGAAGTATCGTTTGTTAAGCAGCCGTGTCTGCTCTATATTGAATTTAAGACTTGCCTCACGATGCGGGATATCGCTAGACTGCACACAGGGATAGATTGTTTTGGTTTTTATTGTTGTTTTTAGAAGGTAACAAATAACAAATGTTGAAAGAATAATGCTTTATATTGTAGGAGTTGCTAAGTAATAAATGCAAGTGCTCAGTTTTAATAACTGACTTAAGTCAATTTTAGAAGTGATTATGATTTTGTGCCAAGCTTATGTCACATCGTTATTTGCAATTCTTATGTATACTGTGAATTAAAAACAATCCACCGTATTCCAAAGATTTGAACATATTTTCCTTTATAATTTTTATCGAAAATTATTATAACAAGTCATATCCGGCCAGTCCGGAACTCACATACCCTACACTGCACTGAAAGAACCTTTTAAATAATTGTTAAAAGGACGTTGAAGAGATTGAATAAGTCGATAAAAATGTGATATTAATTTATTTATTAGGTTGACAGAGGTTGAAAAAGTCGAAAATATATGCAAAATGTTGAAAAAAGTTGAAAGAGGTTGAAAAACTCTAAAAAAATTTGAAAGAGGTTGAAAAATGTTGAAACAATTCAAAATTGCTAAAAAAATCGAAAAAATAAAGGAACTTATGAAGAAAGTTGAAAGAGGTTGAAAATTTCGAACAAATACATATAGACTATATTGGAAAAAGTTAAAAGGTTGAAAAAACCGTAAGAAAATAGCAAATGTTGTAAAAAATCGAGTGAAAATGAAAAAGTTGAAATATGCCACGCCCACTTCTCCAATTCCGCCTACTATGGTTCAATAAATTTTATTCGCGATCGACATCCATATACCAAATTTTAGCACAATAGCTTGTATAGTTTGCGATATGTGCCGTAGTTAGCCTTAAAATTTAGGGCGGTGACACATCCACTGGCACAATGCAGTCTGATTTTTATCCAGAAATAGCTTTCTATGAATCAACCTCTTACACCAAGTTATAGAATGATTGCTCACATATTTCGATAAGTATGCCACTGAGCGTATTTTATTTGTATGGCAGGTGCCACGCCCACTGGTGCAATCACGTCTGAATTCATTTAATTTTAAAGCTTATAGTTACTGACTTCTATACCCCAAATTCAGTCAAGATTACTTTTATAGCACACTATCTATAACAATAAACGTTTTTTGCTTATATGCGAGGTACCACGCCCACAAGTATTATTGGTCCAAATTTTTGTAAGAAGAAACCATATAGCAAGTACATCTAACGATTACATTGCTAGTTCTCTTAATATAAAGTTTATAATTATTGTGGGCTGTGCCACGCCTCTCAACGACATTTTACAGTAAAGTGGCTAAGCTTGTATTAATGACTGCTTTTAGTGACATTATCTCAAAAATTTTTATGAAAATCGTTTTTGCCAATTTTGAGATATATGGTATGGATTCAAAACTTTGAACTGTTGAAAAGTGCCACGCCTAATTTTCAATTCCCCCCACTTTTGGCACAATTTAAGATACATATGATTTGTATCTGTTACCAAATTTCATCACAATATCTTGCACGGCTTACGAGATAAGGCGGCATAGTTAAAGGCCAAAATTTAGAGCTGTGCTACGCCCTTGCAAGAAGCGTTGAAAACTTGAAACCTAGCCTAATCCTAATCTTGTTCACATCAACATCAACTTTTTTCAAAATGGACCTGGGTAATTATACATAGAGTATGGGCGGTAGGCGTGTCCGTAATCCGATTTCGCCCATTTTCAATAGCAAGATGCATGCAAGAAGATGTGATCTGAGTGTGCTTTCATTCATTTAGCTTTCTTGGTTTTCACGTAAACCTGATTTCAACAGACGGACAGACAGACAGACAGACGGACATTGCTAAATAAACTCAGGTGGTGACGCTGATCAATAATATATACACTTTTCCATACCTAACACGCCCTCTTCTATGTGTTACAAAGGGAATGACAAAGTGAATATACCCACAGTGTAGGGTATAAAAAAGGTTCTAAGTTTCTGCGAAGTCAAGAATATTTCGATACCTGAAATGAGATTTCAGAAAACCTAAAAAAATAACAGTGCAAAGTTTCATCACCGTCATCTGCATAGTTTTCATGTGGAACTTGGCAGCTAGAACTAACGCTCTGCTACCCCACATAAATACTTCGTTGAGTGGACTAAGAGTTTGCTCTATCGAGCACTAGCTGACATTCCATCATCATTTAAGTTTACAGTGATATGGCGCACTTACCATTTTCATCACAGCTTGGATTTCAAACATTTTTCCAACTCATTGTTGTCAAAGCTGCATATAACAAAGTCAATAACGACATCAACACCAAAGCCAACGATTTCTTCAATTTACATCATAACAGTTGGATGGCATATGAAAGTTAGTACATTTAAGGTTACAGTAGTAGCTGAGGCATTTAAAGCTTGTTGCAATCTGAAAAAAAAAAAAAACAAAAAAATCTTTAAAATTTCCTGGCTGGCATTATAACATATTATGATTTTGGTTCAATTACTTTTTTTTAAGTTTTTAATTTAAGGTTTGTATTAATGTAAGCAATGCGAAAACAAACAAACAATTAGTGTCTTAGAAACTCTAACCAAAATCAGATTTGCAAAGATTTTATGTTTTCAGTGGCTTCACTAGGTTGCTTGCCATCTGGGTCGAATGCAGGAGTTTCCTTTAAAAACAAAACATCCTACGTCACTCCTAATGACGACATTGCAATCAGGTTATTTTGTGGTAACTAATACTGTTAAATCAAAAAAATTTCTAACTTTGAAATAAGTATTTTCATTTCAAAACACTTTGTTTGGCTCCTTGCCAAAAAGTTTGTATAAAAAATATGTGACATTTAGCTGGGCTTATTAAACGTCTGTAGAGATAAAGATTTATGCTGAAGCAATAACAAGTTCATGAAAAGAAAAGATGCTGTTGATCCAATTATGTGTTGGCTTGCTTAATTTAATAGGCGCATGCACCTTAAATCAAAAATTTGTGCTTTAATAAAATGTAAAAATGCTTGACGTACATACGTTTTAAAGGGCATTAACTTATCATTTTTTGCCAAAAGATCTCCGAGAGATAAGATTTGACGGAGCATCAGAAATCAGACACGAGAAGGATTAAGTAAAGCACTTTTCGAAAACCTCAATCCTTTTGGCCCAGTTTGAGCATCTCTTTTTAGTAAAATGGGGATCACTTACGATTCTTCTCATTTTGGTGAAATGCCATCTACTCTTTTTATGTGCTTTTTTGCCAAATCTTATAACTGTTTATTTTCCATAATATATTTGTTTTTGTATTTTGATTCAATCGACCCATGCCAAGTGGAAATATTGAATAAAGAATATCTTCATTGTTGTTGTTGGTTTTGTCGCCTGCCTCGTTTTCATTTCATTTCTTCTGTCTGTTCCTAATTTGATTATTCAAAAAGGCAACACTAAGCAATTTATTTTCCCCCAAATGTAATAAAGCCCAAAAACAGTGACACCACGGCCACACGGTACCACAAACAGACAAGTAAGCACCGAAATCCTACTTAAATTGTTATTGAAAATCAAAAATCCAATTCAATCAAAGTCAATGTGCGGCAACCATAGTCGAATAATAAAAAACAAAATCAATCAATAAAATAAATCCAAATAATATCAGGCGCTTGAGAAGACGTAGGCAAGAGAGGAGGGCGATATGTCGGTGTTGTTGGGAACACACAATAAACATTCAAAAAGTATTCGCTGGCGGTCGCACTGTAAAGGTGACGAAATTCAATTCATGTGGCCGACACTCTATCCGATGTCAATGAAGTCGACCGGGAGGGAGGTTGATAAATAAAAAAAAAAACATTGAAAACCAACAAAAGAGCAACTGAAGCTGTTGCTGGGAATGAATTTTGTTGCTTAAGCTGACGGACCCCAACTAGCAACGCCGCATGAACCCAAATGCCTCGTTCTTTTTGCATGAAAATTGTTCGGTAGTAAAGTTTCGAACGGACTTTTGTATCGTTGGCATGTCCTGACAAATCCTCGCAGCGTCAAAGCTGCAAAGTTTTTAATATCTCGAATTGCTGTCGGGAGATGATTCCATTTCTTGTTCAGCTTAGCGCAAAGCTTAAAGTTGTTCAGTTTTTTTTTTTTTTCATTTATGACTGCAGTACAATACGAGTGTCTTGTCGTGATAAGAACGAATAAATCATTTTCCTGGATTGGTATAAAAATGTAAACTTAAATAGAGAAAGATGTCGCGAAAAAAATGTATGTAAGTACTTTGCAGTATGAAGTGTTGCAGCAATTTTATATAATAAGCTCAGATCTGGGCTCTGCGGGACCAACAAAAATGCATTTTTTTTCGTTAAAATTTTGATTCGTTAGACATACATATGTGACCCATAACTTATAAGACGGTTAGTGTCTGAAAATAGTTTTTTTTTCATCTTATAGGAAATTTCGTGCTCTTAGAGTGGTCTCAAGTTGATCCCAAGCTTTCTTTTTGAGTTATAGGCGTTTTAAGCCTATGAAGTGAAAGAAAAAAACATGCAACGAAAACTTTAAACGCGTTTTTCTCAAAAACTGGTTTTAGACACTAACCGTCTTTCTTGGGTACAGGTCACATATGCATTTTTGCATTTTCTTCCAATTCAAATTTTTTTTAACATAACCTTTTATTTCCGACGCTGAATTCGAATCTGATATTCATCTTGCGAACGATATGATATAGACATTAATAAACAAAAATAACTCACCAAACTTAGGTCCCTCAGGTTTCTGCAATACAAAAATATCGAGAACTTGCCGCCCCCCTGTTAACAAAAATTCATTTAATTTTTATTTCGTTTTTACAATCGAGAAGAGAATTCAGAACTTAATTTTTCCGCAATCGAAAGAATACGTGGCCTTGGAGCAAGTGCTAAAAATGACAAAAGTTCTTGATTTTGACTTATCAAAATCATAAGGGTAAAAAAAAACTGCCATCACATTCGATATTAACGTCGAAAATAACATAATAAATGTTGAAAAAATTATAAAATGAGTTTTAAAAATCTTTACGCAAATAACATGTTGAACTTTTAATTTTTCATTCAAATTGATAATACAAGAATGGCATCAATTCTTGCAGTAGAAATGAATTTCAAGCAACACAGGGCACAGCAAATAGTACTCAGACATAGTTGAGTTATAGGCATAAGCATTCTTTATTTTTGCTTATCGCAGTGCAGTCTCTATTTTTTTAAGTCCATTTTCCTTACGACTGCATATTTCGTTGTTGTTTTCTCAGGTCAGCGGCATTTTGCACTAAAGCGTTTCGAGTATTGTCAGAATATACAAAGGGGCGGTGGACGGGCTTATGTGCACAGTATCAACCAGATTGATTGTGTACTGCCGTATTCAGCGTCATCAGGAAGGACCTGTTCACTATAAATCAATCAATCACACAATTAAGAGAGTTCCTCTGACACATTTAGTGTCCAATTTGAATACTTTTTGCTCTTTTTTTCGTTTTAAAGACTCTTCGTCGTCGTTGTCAACGCTGGTGAAGAGGCTTGAAACATAAAAAATGCAATGAAAACATAAAAAGGCTAAGGCTGTTACCAGTACCTGAGACACGGCGAACGATGCAAAACATAAAACGACTCTGAAATGCAAAAGGATGACAATTGCAATTCAACGACACACACATGTCAGATTGTGTATCAGCACCTTTCTCTCTGTTTCTGTCTCTGCTTCAGCCCACATTGCTGGTAATCGTTGGACAGTCAGTCGGTTTGTCGTTAATTTTGTTGGTTTGTTGGTGGTTTGAACGCAAATGAGCATCTTTTATTTGACGAAGGCAATAAAACGTGCCGCCAATGGATTCGATTAGATTCTTTTTAGTTGTCATTTAGCGCAGTCTAAGGTTTGGGTAATCTTCTTTAAAGATGTTCGTACACATTAAAATGCTAATGAAGGGTGTCCCGGTCTTAGCTTTTTAACAGTATTTTATTTCATTGTACAAATAATTCGACAAATACCGCATTCTCTGAAAGTTTTTGCTCAATATCTTCACGGAGATTCTCGACTTTCATAGTGAAAATTGTTTCCCTCGTGTATTGCAACATTAGCAGACATTATGACTGAAATTTTGAGTCTACTTTATAGAAAAACTAGCATTACCCTGGGCGCATCGCTTCACCTCAACCGTGGTGTAGATTCGATGTGCGATCTGCATGAAAATTCTATTTAAAAATACTTTTGTATGAGGACAACCTTAGTATGCACCTAAATTAAAATTTTTACAACCTAAGCAGTGCCTCTTAATATAAAAACCACGTGGTGTAAAATCCATGAGAATCAATAAAATGATATTTAAAAATATTTTTGTGTGAGGACCACCCTAAATAAAAGTTTTGTAGCCTTAGCTATGTCTATTAACATAAGAGCTACGTGGTATAAGTTTGGTGTGAATCTATTTTTGTATGAGGGTCACCCTAAGTATGCACCCTAAATAAAACTTTTACAATCTAATCTGTGTCCCTGTATGCACCTTAAATACTTACAATTTCTACGACCTTATCTGTGCCTCTTAATATAAAAGCCATGTGGCGTAAGTTCAATGAGAATCGATTTAGCGGCCTTCGAGAAAATGATATTTAAAAATATTATTGTGTGAGGGCCACCCTACATATGCACCCTAAATAAAAGTTTTGTAGTCCAAGCTATGCTTCTTAATATAAGAGCTACGTGGTGCAAGTTCGGAGTGAATCGACTAACCAGTCTTCTTGAAAATGATACTTAAAAATATTTTTGTATGAGGGTCATCCTAAGTATGCACCCTAAATAAAACTTTTACAATCTAATCTGTGTCCCTTCACATGAAAGCCATGTGTTGTAAATTACATGAGAATCGATTTAGCGGACTTCGAGAAAATGATAGTATTGTAAAAATATTTTTGTGTGAGGGCCACCCTAAATAAAAGTTTTGTGGCCTAAGCTATGCTTCTTAACATAAGAGATACGTAGTGTAAATTCGGTATGAATCGATTTTTTTGTCTTCGCAAAAACATATTTAAAAATATATTTGTATGAGGATCACCCTAAGTATGCTCCCTAAATAAAATGTTTACCATCCAATCTGTGCCCCTTAACAGAAAAACCATACGGTGTAAATTTCATGAGAATCGATTTGCCTAAATAAAAGTTTTATAGCCTATGACACCCGCCTGATCGATATTAACATACTGTAAAAATTTCATCAAAATCGGCTGGATAGTTTCCGCGTGCATAAGAGACAGACAGAGAGATAGACAGACAAAAAATGAATTTTATATAATCGACAGATATTGGCGCTAAGTTCTGATTTGAAGCCTTTATTCGGGCCCACTTTACTATGAAATAAAAATGCCCCAGATTACATTTATAATTAGTGGAATGTTTGTTGAATATTATTTTTGGCTTGAAAATGTGACATTAAAAGTCAAAACCCAGAAAACTCTGAGTGATAATTGCTTTTCTTTGCGTTTCCTCAAGTTGTATGAATTTTTGAGAATTTTTTTTGGTTATTGAAATTTAAAAAATGTGGCTTGATATCGAAATAAAAGTCAAGGTGGGTCTGCTTAACCCTCCGTTAGAGTATTAGTCACCCGGGTGACTTTTTCAGTTGTTTTGCAATATTTATTCATGTTCAAATTTACCTAGGATGGAAGGCGTTTCTGACTTTACTACGATTTTAGTTAAGATCATTTTAAGATATATTTCGCATTTTTAGCTCTTACATATGGGCGTATTTTTCTGAAAGTTCAAGTCTGATTTCTTGTTGTAGTATTAGTCACTCCGGTGACTACGTATATAATGCACGCAACATGTATTGCAAAAACCATAATATGATAGAAAGATGTTAAATTTTATTGAATGAAAGACAAGTGAAGAAATAATAAATAGGAAAATAGAAAAATACAAGAAAAAATTAGCCTAGCACGCGTGGCAGGTTATTTCCTTTTTAGTTTGTTGAGCCCATACTGGGTTTTTGCATAGTCTGCAGCACTTGAGCGAATTTCTTTGTACCTTATCATTCGAAATGCCTTGGTGACACTTGCCCTGAATTTTATCGCAACCACTAGCATCCAATTATGGCGTCTCAGAATCATATTGTGTTTTCAGAGGCAATTCATAACTAAGCATGTCGCATATTGCTGACCTAAGATGAAGTTTCCCTATAACATGCAGATTTTGCAATCGTCGGAGAATGTTGCACAGTTCGAATTACAACTGGACAAGCTAGTTGTTCTCAGGGTATATGATGTTAGTGGCAATGGTAGCGATGTTGACCAAATTATAAAACAGAGACATGGGCCAGCGTCTGGTTCCACGTTTACATGAATAGTTTGGGGTCATTTGGTCCATCGTATCGACGCTTTCAAAATATAGAATAAAACAATAATAAGAGTCAATGAATGCATTACTGACGCTAGTGAAAATAAACTATACAAGCCTCCTTTTGTCTTGTTATAATCCAAGATAATTATCGGTTTGCGGGCTTCGGAGTTTATGACTACAGCCTTAGTGATGTGCATGGTTGAAAGCAAGGCTACCGATTCATTTCTCCTAGTCTCATATGATACCAATGTTACGTTCTCTCGAATAAATGTACTATTTCCAACCGGAACTTTCCGCTTGCACATTAGCTCTGCAGTGATACATCTTTTATTCCGGCGCATTGTACCGATCATGCTCAATTTCTTCCTCACAAGCTCTTCTGCTAGCGCCAATGTGGTAAAAAAATTATCTATCCGTTGCGTTATTTTGTTCGGAATATTTGCAATATTTAACCTATCACAAAACAACTATCTCACCAAGTCCTTTGCCTCGGGCTTCATCCGGTAGCTTCCCTCAACAGAATTCTCTTTGGAGCGTATAATGAGTCCTCGAGTCAGCAGACCAATTTATTTTTATACCGTATTTGTTTGGCTTAGAAGGAATGTACTGCCGAAAAGGACAATGGCCGATAAATGTTTTGCAAATTCAAATTCACTTTCAAATTTTAATTTTGACACTGTTATAACGAACTCAATTTCACTCAACATTCGTTATAATATAACAAATATACAAAAATAACAAGAAATCAACTAGATTTTTGGAAATAGCGAACTAGGTTGTCAGCAATATCTAACGTTTATTTTGCCTATCAATCTTATGTCTATTAACTTTTGGGTTATACACATTATGGGACATCGATAAATTACGTGAGTCAAAAAAGGAGGGGAGGAGTCTCACCAAGAAGGACGGGGGTCAATAAAAATCTCACGTGAACTTTTTACTTTTTATTGCAGAGACTATACATTATAATAGCAGATTACATTTAAAAATTATAAGGCAAGTGTCATGTAAGGGGGGGGGGGGGGAGGGGGGGGGCTCCTCCCGTCAGAACTCACTAAATCTCACCAAAGGAAGAGAGAGGTTCGAATTTTCAAAAAAAAATACCTCACGTAATTAATGGACAACCCCTTACGTCCATTTTTTGATTAGTCACCCGGGTGACTAATACTCTAACGACCGATTAAAAATTCTTCAATAAACGAAGGGTTAATAACTCAAAAATAATTGACAAGAAGATAAATATTAACACTAATGTCAAATCTTGTCGTATGAAGATTTTTCGGGCATGGAATGGATGTGCTTTCATCTCAACCACAACATTGGTCAGAATATATTTTTCTGCTGCTTGAAAGAAATAATTTAAAATAGGAATTAAACGGGATGAAATGATTATGTCATTTGCAACGCTGCCTCTCGGATCATAAAATTTTAATACAAAACGACCTGAAAATAAATGGCAATCGGAAACGCTGAAGTTACCAATTACCCAGACTGCATTTAAAAGTTTGCCTCTATAAAAGCAAATTTTCTCAGGGTTCTATTGATATTTTATATTATTTATATATTAAAAATTTTCTGTTTTTTTTTTTTTTTTTGCTAGCAGTGATTAAGGAAATTATTCAGCATATGAAAAGCTTTCATTTGTAATTTTGGATCAATGTTAGTCTTTAAAAATAAATAAAAAAATTTCAAGAACATTTCAATAATTCCCTTTCCTCAGAAATAGCGAATATGCGCAGAACATGCGCTGCGCGCAATGTTTAAATCTGAAACTCAGTCAGAAATACTTTCAGGTGGGGTAGAGTTTGGTGCAATTTCGAAAATCACACAGACATAAGATCGAAAAGTAATAAAAACTATCTAATGCACATATATTATGAGTGTGTGTTGAAATAATAAATGGAAAAAATTTCAATAGAGCAAATAAGTACACAATCTGCTAAGCAAACAGCGAAAAGAATCCGCTGCTAACAAACTAAAAGACGAAGGGGAACTGCTCGAAAAACAAAAGAATAAACAACACAATCGATGATATCAAAATATTTGTTAGCGATTTATTTTTAGTTCTAATTAACATAAATTTGTGTGGCAGAAAAAAGGTCTTTGTTCGCAAGAAAGAATGTGAAAATACGACTCTGTCAGATACTAATGGTATTCTCTCTTTTTGGTTTCTTTACAGTTCGCTACCAAAGAAATTTTGTGTCAGCAGAGTGCTGAATGTTTGACGGTAAGTTTCTACCACATTCAACCGAAAGGATATTTTTCCCCATTTTTTTGTTTCTTTATGTAGCCCTCTGAAAGGCTTAAGTTTTGTTTTAATAAGCCTGAAATTTGAATGGTCTAATGCAGGGAAGGGCACTTAGTGCCTCAATTTCCTCACATTGCTCTAACCGTTATTCGACGCACAACCAAGCGAAAAAAAATTCCCAGAACTTCAACGCTATCGAAGCACAAAATTCGCAGAATTTCAACGCTATCGAGGCACAGCGTTGACTTGAATTCAAATGAAAACAAAAACAAAACACAAAGGCATAAATGACGGCGCCGCATTGTGTCTTGACGAATGTAGTAATTGTTTTTGTTTGTAGTGTAATTTGTTTTTTTTTGTGCTAATGGCAATTTTGGAAATGAAAGTAAAAAAAACTTTAAAATTTCGTTTGTTGTTGCTTGATGTTGTTGTTTTCCTCTTTCGTTATATTTTTGTGCCCACCGCTGGTCTAATGCATAGGCTCTGTATGACACCATCGAAAGACAAGTGTAAACACTTTGTGGCATTTGAGTTAAAAGAAACTGACGCAAATCCTTGAAATGGTGCAAACAACAAGAGAACTTCTTATTTTAGCATTTTTAAAGCAACATTTGTTTCGAGTGTGAATCTGCATATTAATGACAGTGAACTCATTAAAGTCACTCAAGAATCTACATAAATACTTCTACAAAATATAACGAAAAGAATTGAAATCGGATAATTTTGCATTCATAATTACGGTATTCGGCCAAACCTCTGTTGCTAAGTATTTAATGTTAATATATTATACGTGTAAGAAAAACGTTTGTGGTTCTGTGTGATCGGGCATTTTAAATCAAAGTCACGTACAATACGTTGCGTCTAGCTTTTGCTTGACTGTACTCGACGTATGAATGATGGGACCAGCAACGACGTGAGAAAAAATTTCAATGTGGCAACAAAGTCACACGCGCACTCGCAAAAAAGAAAAATTCCAATTGAACTCTACTTTGTTGAATCATCCAATTCCGCCCGCCTTAGCGCGACTTACTTAACTTAAAAGTCACAAATTTCTACTTGGGTGATCACTACCCCATTCATCCCCTTCCCTCCAACCTTTCTGATTTTCTTATAACCAGTTGCATCGTAACATTTTTGATATCACGCCCACCGTTTTTATTCCAATTTCTGAATGCATGTCGTAACTAATATCTGACCGACAAGCTCGATTACTTCCGAAATTGGATAAAAATATACACAAAGATGTGTACAGGTTTGCTTGTATGACCACAAATATTAACGATACACAAAACTATTCCACTGTAAACAACACTTGAAAAACGTTTAAATTCGCTTTAAGTTAAAAACTTCAAACGTGGTCAACCACAATCAACAAATGTGTAAATATAGGCAAGCGCATACACATATATACACACTCACGCATATACACACACTTACCGCAGAAAAACAAACCCAATCCATGGCAATCCACTAAAATCAATAGTGAATTTTTCGAACTCTTTTCCTCTGCTTTTCAACGTTTGTCGGGTGTGTGAAAAAAAAAAACAAATCATTGACATTGCAGCATAAATTGTTACATAATACAGTTACATGCCACGCCCACTTACTCCCACAACTACATTGCGCACCGGTGAAATACTTCACCATACACACGAAAATTTAATTCGTCGCGTTTCAGTTGCAGTGCAGATAAAAGGAAAGCGATCATACGACGAGCATTCGAAGGTTTTTGCTGCTGCATTCTGCAGGATTTATTAAAAAGGAATGAAATGAAGCACATGTACGGAAACACAGATCCATACTTGTGTATGTACCAAAAGTGCCGCGCTTTGAAGCACCTTCATCGTTCGTCGACGCTCATCGTATTCTGAATTCCCTTTGAACGCTCGTTTGTTGCGCGTCTCAACAGTGAAGTGCGCAACGAATCAATTAAAGCCAACATTCAAAGTCACCCAGCGTTTCAGACTCCCTATGGTCGCAACGCAAAAAATATACTCTCATTTTGTGCTGCATTCGCTGCAAATAAAAGTTAACGAAATCACATGCCAACAGATTTCAAGCTCAAAACCTGTCGTCGTCGTGTCGTCCTCCTCGTCAGTCTACAAGGACATTGGACACAATTCTGGGGAACGGTCAAAAGCAGCAGCAGTAAAAATGTAGTGTAATGTAGAGTGCCACAGAAAAGAAACACAAAAAACATTGGGAATTACTGACGACCGAATCGAAGCGTTTGTAACATACTCGGACATGAGGATTCAGGCACTTCAACAGAAGGGAAAAACACCGCAAATGAACAGTGGTAGCGAATAAGGGGATCAATTCATCTTCCCTTGGGCTACAATTCTTACGGACTAACACCGTTAAGGTTATGTTTTTTTAAATTCATGATCATCAGCACTGATTCCATTTGTTCGAAGCAAAGACGTTAGAAAATGTATTTGTTTTATCTGTAAGGGTTTGAAGTTTATTATATGATGGGACTTTTGGAAATTTTTAAGACCTCTCTTACAACTGAAGACATGAGTGGTTGAAGTTACGTATCTTTAAATATTTTTCGCAATCTACGTTTAGTGCCACGAATGTATACGTAATGCTTATGAGCGCTTGAATAAATGTTCTGACCATGAAGTTTTATCTTAAAAATAGGGCTTAAAAATTTTATGTTCCATAGTAAATGCATGAAGATGAAATTTATAAGCTCATCTCTGCAAATTTGTGTTATAGCTACTTCATCTGTATATGTCTTCAATTTGTTTTACAGAAAAAGTCAATTAAATAAATTTCTGCTTTATTTAAAATTAAAGTTAAAACGAAATATAGATATTTGCTAATCAACTAAATTAACCAAACTTCATTAGAACTGTTAATAAAAATCGGGATGCTACTTATATTGATATTCCAAGCCTACCTATTTTTCGTTTTGAAGGCTCTAATAGCACCTAATGTCTGTGTTCATTACATTGCCTTAGAAAACTGTTTTGATGTGGACACTTCAGTAGTTTGCTTCTTCCAGACTATGCTTGTTTGCTATGAATTTTATAACACTCTTTTGGAAAGCTTCGTTGCTGTAAGCGGTTCACCTGGACGATATAACGTATTTTATGCGAAATTTCACATTTGATAGTTGTGTAGAGTCGTGCCTCATTAGGCCTTGATTTTCCAGTATTTTCTAATTAAATGGTGGATGAATCCGAAAGGAGCATTTATTATGTCCAGAATCCATAATTTGGTCTGCAACTTGATTCTCATTTAAGATTTATATGTAGAGTTTTTAAGTATTGTAACTTTTTTAGGAATTAATTCTAATCAACTCATTACAACTTCAAAATATCATCATAAAAGGAATAACATTTAGATCTTGTGAAAATTGAAATAATAAAACGGTAGAGTGAGGGAACAAAGTAGGGAGATACGGAACAAAGTTGGGAGATACCTTGGGCTGAGTCTTTAGGTATTATGTAATGAAGGAACTAAGCGCATTTGTGTATATGACCGTTTGTACCAAATAATCATAGTTAACCTAGAGACAACAAAATATCACCATGCAAGAGTATCCTTACCTAGTGAAGATAGAAATTCATTTGGATCACAATTTTATTTGAATTATGTTTTCATATATTAATAGTCTATTTGAAAATTTCTTGGCACTTCTGATCGCAACCAAAGTGACGCCTCTGTTCGGAGCTCCAAAGCTGCTACAATATAAAAGAGAATGTTAACGCAATCGATTCACGTACTGAACATTTTTGCGTTTTTGATATTTTTTTTAATCGATTGCTTTTTATTTTAATCGCACATTGGGTTTGAAATTTTAATCCTTTTGACACTTTGTTGTTGTCCTCATTCTTACTGTTGTAACTGTGTTTGTATACAAAATTGAATTTACGCAGATTACAAATTGATTACATTTGAACCAATTGGAAAAATTCAGCACTTTGTAACAACAAAAGCAACAGCACCAACTGACCAAAAATTCATGTAAAACCGTAACATTTAAAGCGTTTTTCATACCTGGCGTCCTCTTTCAAACAGTGACAGCACAACACGACATCGATTTGAAAGTGTCATCATCCATCATCATTGAAGCCGGCAACACTTTGGCCTGTTGCTGTTTCTGTTGGCGTGTATCGCATTTTGTGGTTGGTATTTTATGAATTTTTAATAAAAATTTCCAGCATCGCAAATATGTTCACATTTTAATTTCATAATTAGTTGCACGGCACATTGAAGCTGTTGATTTTGTTGTTGTTGTTGTAGTAGGTTTAAGTTTATAGAGCACTTTCACGTATCACTCATATGAAGTGCAACCGATCAGCAACAACAACAACCTAATTTACGTGGTTGGTGGGCAGTCGCCTGAAGGGACAAAAAGAAAACTGTTGACTGCTGACGACAAAGAAAGGCTTGATGTTTCGAGTTAATGGAAATAATTCGATGGCATAGTGGACGAGCGAAATTTTAAAAATTCAGTCGATTGAGCACCCACTAGTATCCATTGGCGAAGCACAACTCTATTTGCTTTTTGTGTACACTAAGAAATTTTAAATGAAAACTATTATGAAAAGTTTAAGACATAGAATTAAGATTTCACCTCGTGGCTTAGCTTAAGAACACACCGAATACGTAGTTCTTGGGGAGTTTAAAGTGTATTCTCTTTTGCAGCGTCCCTTAATTTTTTGAAAGAAACTAAAAATTGTAAAGCAATATTTCTTTTCCTAGAGAGTTTTTTCAGTTGGCATTTACAAGAGCCTTGTAAAGGGTTTTTTGAGCAACCTTTTTATCATTACTTTGTTTAATCTGCTTTAATATACGGGGCTTATAACTTTGAAGTGTTCCGTAATATACCTTTGTGTTAAGCAATATTGTATTTCTTGAGCTTAACAAATAGTTAGTCGACGTTTACACGAGAAAAGTCTGAGAGACAAATTCTTGTCTATTCTCTTTATCGATTTTCGTTTTGCGTTTTCGAGATATGAAAAATTTTTTACCTCGTCCCTTTTGTTTTTCCCTTCTTGCCTACAAACAAGGAAACTTTGCGGAAAAAGTTTCATTAGTTAAGATACCACTTCCCTCGCAAAATAGAATAATATGGGTTTAATCATATATGTATTTGGTAATACTTAGCAAACTATATGTATATGAACAATCCTAATATCTCCAACACATATTTTGTTTTAAGTACCAAATCGGCTTGTGGTTGAAACAAATATGTGTTTGTCACATGTTAATAAAAACCAAATAATGTTTCAGTAAAATAAATATATAATAAATAACAAACGTTTATCAATATCGCTTTAGATTTAGCAAATGCGACATTTAAATTAAAGGCTACAAAAAATAAATCGACCCAACCATATTTCTTCCAATCCACTCACACACATCTTCTGCTAAAGCTTGTGTATTAATAAATACATATATTTAAAATCAGTCAACCAAATAAATTTTTTAGAATAAAAAAAAAAAATGTCAAAAATTCAATTTGGTGACATTGAACCGTAATAACAAATTTATCATGTACAATATGTAAAAAGATGAACGACAAAATTACAACGAAGATTTTCATCCTAGATTTGATAATTTCTGAATATAGTATATTTCCTTAAAAAGCCCCGTCATACATATGCATGTGAATCATTTTATTGAATTTCATAAGGATTTAATTTTAAGTTCCAAGAAAACTTAAAAAAATATAAAAAATAAAAGTACTTTGCATTGACTTGCGACAAATGCAATTTACAAGGAAAATAAAATTTATTTTTGTAAAGTAATAATTGCAACGTTTTTCCCTCCATCGCTTATATACTCCAGGTTGTGCTTCTTCTATGATGCATTCATTTACCACACTTGGACGCCTTTCTTTAGAATGTTGTTGCTGTTGTTGTTGATATACTTCACCTTGTAACAGATTTGAAGCCCTGCATTTGCAAAATCCACCTTCACACCTACTTGTCCTCTCACCTTCGAGTGTTGATGTTGCTGCTGCTGTTTTGCATCAATGTGGCAATTATGCACTTTATCCTCTTTTCCTTCACCTGCTTTTCACCCATTCACTTTTTCCACTTTTCCGTGCAGCTTCCTGAAGTATGAATGCGTTTTATGTTGCACGCAGCGTCGTGTTTTTCTTGTTAATATGCGTCAAGTTTGCTGAACTTGGCTTCGTTTTTTCTTATTCAGTGATTCTTCATTTTACTGCTGGTGCTGCTGTCGCTGTTGTTGATGGTGCTGCTGTTGGTCCTTGGGTGTTGCATGTGCAAGCATAAATTTCTCATAGCCTCCGCTGCTACGCACCGTGGCAGCAAATAGGAAGCAGGATGGAGACGTGGAGTGGCAGATTTTGCATTTGCAATTTTTCCTTGCGCACTGCAGGAGCAGAAGAAGAAGCTGTAAATGAAAAATTATGATTTTTATTTTATTTATTATGTCTTAGAAGGCAACAAGTTGCATCATGAATAGATTCAGCTGGTGACAAATTACTCCAGGGAGATGGCAGCGAAAACTTTTCCACTTCCTAGATTACGTTTATCTTGGCTTTGTATCTTCTTGATTTTTGTGTAGATGACAACGAGAAGAGTTCTTGGTTTTCTATTTTCCTTCATGTAGAAATTGGTAAATTTAATTTTCTTAAATTTAAGAACGCCTTCCTACCAGTGAAAGAATTTTCAATTCAATTGTACTCGTTTCAGTACATTCGCGCTACGAAAAGCACTAACCTTGCACTGATTCTAGTGAATTCTGAGAACTTTCAGCACATTTCCAATAATGTACTTTGGTGATACAATTATTTAATATTGACTAATATGTCGGATATATGTAATCGCAATGTTAGGTAGAGTACATTCTGATTTTAAATTTAGCACACTCGCGAAAAGTTGAATTGCCAAAATTTTGTTTTTGAACCTATGAACATAGCTTCCCACTGAGCACTTGCAGCTTTTTTATTCCTCGCAGACGGTAATTTGGCTAACAATGTACAGTCTTACATAAATGCAATAGATATCTCCCCCGAATTCGGAGCCTGTCTTCCGACTCATATCAGTATATCTATCTCTTATCCTTAATTTTAATATCTTTCAAAGCCTATATCGCTCTATTACAATCGCTTGAAAAACTTTCTTAAAATCAACATTTGAGGAAACCCAAACTCTCATGTCCAAGCCTAAGGTTTTTTTTTTGTTTTGTGAACGATAAAGTAAGTACAACCACGCCTTTGATCTTAAATATCATAAAAATATTGACTGTCTTTGTGAAATATAGCGATTTTTGACATTTCAAAGGGCACAACCCGTGATTACTGTCTATTTGGGCAAACTTATACATATGTATATTAGGGTGATTCAAATTTTTTTTTTTTGGTTTTTTTTAAGGTGCTGTTGCTTAAAAAGTAAGTTTATGATATGAAGAAAAAGTTCACGAAATTTCAGCTCTGTAACTCAATTTGATAAGGTGGCGCCGGAGCCTGTTAGTTTTACATGTAAATTGTATGGAAAAATTATTTTTTACAAAAAAGGTATCTAAATGAATAGGTGATTAGTGTTGTTGAGCTGAAAAGGGTCGTTTTTCGACGTAATTTTTTACGCTGAATCCGAATCTGGCCTCTGAATTGACCCATCATGTCGGAATCCTGAAATATTTGAGGTTAATTACCTGAAACATGATGTTTTTTGTCTACTTTCGAGGTCATGTATAGGATTCAAAGAAAGTTGATCAGCTTATTTTTAACAAAAGCATCATTTCGTACCATCCTTGCCCTTTAAAATGAGCTTTCAAGTGGTGATCTGTGATGTTTCCTTGCAAAGTTATAGCCATTTTAAAGTGACATGAATTAGATCCCCTACAAAGGGTTGCAACCCAACAATATTAACCAACGGGTTTCAAATTCATGTCACCTTGAAATGGCTGCAACTTTGCAAGGAAGCATCACAGATCACCACTTGATAGCTCATTTTAAAGGGCAAGGATGGTACTAAATGATGCTTTTGTTAAAAATAAGCTGATCAACTTTCTTTGAATCCTATACATGGCCTCGAAAGTAGACAAAAAACATCATGTTTCAGGTAATTAACCTCAAATATTTCAGGATTCCTACATGATGGGTCAGTTCTGAGGCCAGATTCGGATTCAGCGTAAAAAATTACGTCGAAAAACGACCCTTTTCAGCTCAACAACACTAATCACCTATTCATTTAGATACCTTTTTTGTAAAAAATAATTTTTCCATACAATTTACATGTAAAACTAACAGGCTCCGGCGCCACCTTATAAAATTAAGTTACAGAGCTGAAATTTCGTGAACTTTTTCTTCATATCATAAACTTACTTTTTAAGCAACAGCACCTTAAAAAAAACTAAAAAAAAAAAATTTGAATCACCCTAATGTATATATTTCATATTCTAGAAGTTATAAACATCCTTCAAGATTAAAATCATTTGGCTAAAACAGTCTATAATTTTGTATTAACTTTAGCTAAAACCTTTTCTTTTCAAAGCAAGGACTTAAATTTCTCAACCATAGTACACCAGTAACTTAGACAAGCAATAATTACCATTTGTAACGATTAAGTTGCGCACCACTTCATATAATGTTTACTTGTCAACCTATACGTTCTGATATTTTTGAAAATGAACTGCATGTACTATAAAACATCTACATTATTAACATCAACAACAACAAAGAATGGTGAGGTAAAGTGGAGTTGAAAGACTTCATCAGTCTTCATTTATGTTGTTCTACATTAAGTTGAAAAATTAAAATGAAGACTCATCTGCGACGAAGCAGCAAACGAAGATGCAGCAAAATATGAAAGCCAAGTGTAAGATATCGTCTGCCTTCTAATAGAGAAGCAAACAAATTGACATACTTGGGGCTCTACGTGGACTGCTGGTGCTGGTTTCAATGAGCGGACCCTTTTTGCCACTGATATGCGTAAATATTTGTGCAACCACTTTTTATGTCCCATTCACCATGTTAGGAGCGCACGAAAGTAGGCAACAAATAAAAAGGAAAAAGTAAATTAAAGAAGCAGCGCTGCTCGATAGTTGTAAGGCGGCGCACAGAAAAAATGTTGACACAACTAATGAGCAAAAACAATGTGCATGACGTCTTGGACGAGTAAAAGACGTCGAAAAAGTGAGTGAAATAGAACTCAACCTAAACAAAACTGCTGAACAGGCGTCCATTAAATTGTACAAATTTTTTAAATTTAAGCACAAAAATGACAACATATTGCTCTTGTTTTTGTTGCAATAAAGACATATCAATTTCATCAACTCGAACTGGCGAAGATACAAAAAAGGACTGCGAAACTGGAAATTATTATCTTGTCTCACATGAATTTACGCGATTTGTGAAAAAAATCAGGAATTACTGAAATTAATAAAATGCTTTCCGTGAAGTAGCATGGTCCCTGGCGGCATACGATTTATAACCTCGAAAGTGCGCTGTCAGCACAAAAATTTGCTGAATGCTCAAAAAAATGACATCGTCTGTCAAAAATTTCAACATTTTGAACAAAACAGAGAAAACGTTTTGGGACCTAACTAACAAGCATTGACAACAGCAGCAAGGAAGAAAGGAAGTATAAGCACAAGCAGCAGCGAAGACCAAGACGATGCTGCTGCCGTCAAAAAAACTCTTGAAAAATGGCGGAAAACAATTTTGCACAATTATGATGCCGAATGATGGACCAACGAAACAGCATAGATATTTTTTTAGTCATTTTCAAACCGACCGACAGTATTCCCACTGATGGTGCTAGTTCGTGGGCTAGTCTCCGATTTGTGGGAGTCTTAGAAGGAAAAAAAAAAATCGAAATATATTTTTGATGAATTTCGGTTGGGTTAAACTTCTGATTTATTTGGCATAAGCGATAACGAAACTGACTTATGTAAGTTGTTATTCTTTGTGGGTAAAAATTAAATAAATTGCGATACCATTAGTATTAATCAAATACCTGGCATCACTGCACCCCATGCAAAATGTGTCACTTGAAATGAATTCGAGTAGCTCCAATGCTGTGCTCTTAAAGATATCGAATAAAGCACAAATGAGAGAATACGCTGTGACATTCACTATCAACTGCTCCTCAACATCCCCTTCCTATTTTCTAGTGCGACTGTCACTGCAATGTTTTTCGCCAGGTTTCTTTAACTGGAGTCGCAATCAAAAACAACTGGGATTTTATTAGTCCATGCCAGACGAGACCAACCAACGACTAAAAAACAAACGAACTGTGAGGTTCAGTGCAAAAACAACGTACAATTCTACTGTTGCTGCTTCTTTCGTCGAAGATCAACTTCATGTTTTAGCAACGCTTGGCTGTCGGACAGAGTTTGATGGGTATAAATTTCAATTTGTGGACATGCGAATAAAAGGAAAGCATGACAATAAAAAAGAAGCAAAAATCCCAAAAGAAGGAATAACAAACTGTGGAGTGGCCATGAAGTGGTTTGTGGGAGAATTCGCTATGGACTGAAAAATTGAAATGAAGGCAAAATAAATTATTAACAGCAGATCTCTAAGGGAACGTTTTTCTGCATAAATAAATTGGTAAATTGATACAAAAACAGAAATTGTGTTTTAAGTCTTCGCTATATATTCTTAAACTAATATTGATTAACGCCTTTAAAGTTTCTCTTTTAGAAAAAACAAGTCGCTTAAATTGTCAGCAGTGCACTCGGACGAAGTGATATACCGGAGGGTCCCTCACAGCTCTGTCGTCGTCAGAATAAAAAAATTTTGCTTCTTGGACATGTGGATCCACAGCTTATCGATGAGCTAGACACTATATATGTATATTCCAAATGTCAGCTCCTTTCAACAGTGTTTTATGTCTCATTGACAATGTCATCAACATAATTTGCTAATAGTAAACATAATTTATTTATAAACAAACAAATCTTTCATAATTTGCCTAGATCATTTTGCGCCCTATTAGCGTCAATCATTCCATGCCACACTGAATCTTCTTCTAATTACTACAAAAATAAACAAATAAAGAAAATGTGAAAATTTCCTTAATTCTGACAAAACTCAAATTTACACCTTCCAACCCGCGCCCTTCCTTTTAGCATTTTCGTAATGCTTCTATGCCTACGCCAAAGATAAGTGTGACAAAAGTTTATTTATCGACTCTTTGCGCTACTCAGACAGTGATTAATTGATGCGAGGCCCAGCTACCTTCAGCCTGTAAGCCACCCACTTTATCGTTCTTTGTTTTCGTTGGGTTTTTTTCCGCCATCTGGAACGCAAAAGGCGTTAATAGTTATTCAAAAGAACTCTTATGTATAAGTACGTCTTGTGCAAAACACCCCTGGGGGTCGCACTATGAATTACCAACTAGACAGTAGAAGGCAGACTCATGAAGCTGAGTCGAAATGTATTGTACTACTAAGACGAAACAAAAAAGTTTGGATTTTAATTTCAGTTTGGTGTTCTCTACACATGAGGGCAAAAAACAAAGGAAGGGCGTGGCTCAACTATTAATAAACGTAACTTACTCCACTACAGTGAGGTAGCAACGTTTCGTGAGCCCAAATTAAACTCAGCACTGTTCAACTGCTAAGTGGCTCATCGACCAGACAGAGATGATTAATTGGCTTCCACACGTCGCGAAGTTCGCAAACGAAGAGTCTTCTTCGTGCAACACATTACCAACATGGGGCTTGACAAGACTGCATGTCTGCCCAGCGTTGCTACTCCTAGAATGTTATGTAGTCGCAACATTAACATCAAGCATTCCTACAACTGTTTTGTGTCCTCATTTAAACACGTGAAACTTTTGCAACACGTGGTAAAAGCAAAGGATTACAAACTGCGAACATGAATTCAGTTGGAATTCAATGGAAGGAGAGTAGGGGGTATGGGATTGTGTAGACAAATTTTAGCGCTATGACACGCACAAGATGTAGCTTTTGTAGTACTTTGCTCAAGCAAAAGCAGGGCCTGTTATTGTTTGATGTGTATGCGACATGTGAGCAACATTGAAATCGATTTTTGTCTGGGTTATCGATGAAGACTTACTACATTTCAAAAACTAAGTATATGTACCGAAGTTAGAGATGTAGGGTTAAGAATAAAACAAATCATGGTCAGCTCTATTTTTAACTAAGTAAAAAAATGCTTTCAAGATCACACTGACTTCGTCGACTTATTAAATTTAGGGGGTATACACATTAGAAATGTTCAAAATTAGTCCATGTTCAAGAATTCTTCGGAAACGCTTAAAATTTATATTTGATGATATTTGAAATTTTCACAAGTTTTGATTGTTCTCTAAGAAAAATTTAAATACTTATTCGTTTTGATACTTAAAGAGTTTGCTGTTGGTATTCTGTTATTCTTCATACCGACCATTAAAAGTTTTCCTGAATTTGCGACTTACTTTAAAGCTTTCAGCAGGAAAAGTTTATCTAGCAATTTTTCAGAGTGTCCTAATTTTCTTAAAATCGTGTCAACGGAAACATAACAGGGAAAGAATATGGGGAGAGGGGCGACGAGTGTACAACGTGTTTCATTCAGTGAACATTTCAATTTAATAATCTTTAAAGTTTTCTTTTTTTCTTTCAAAACTTGTCAAAAATAAAAGTTTTGTCTGACAAAGTTCCAAGCATTCCCCATCACTGCTATCTCACCGCGCTCACTCGTAAAAGTTTGTGTAGCACCTTTAATTGAGCGCCAAGTAAAGTTTGTTACTGCCGTTCGTATTACTTCATTATTCCTTTTATTATTTGCAACATTTTTTATATAAATTTTATTTTAATTTTATTGGCTTTTTGGTGGGTTAACTTTTTTTGTAATGCGGCTACAGTTGTTTGATTTGATTGCGCTGCGCTGCACTTTAAAAACGTTGTGAACTTCCTAAATAAACTCAAATCGCCCGCAAAATTATCGATTTCGCCAACTTTGCAAATAAAAAGACAAACAGGGAACAGGGAAAATCTTGAGAAAACCCTGGAAAACAACAACAAAAAATTAAAAAGAACAAAATTCCGCATCATAAAATAAATGAGCAGTCATTAATTACGGCGCGTATAAAAAAGGACCCTAACGAACACAGAAGGCTGGAGCGAATTAGCAGACTTTGGTCCGTTTATCCTGTACAGGATGTTGTAATTACATTACATTAAATATCCCCTCTTTCCTTGACCCAACATTACGATCTCATTAGAATGGCGTTGCAGGGACAAAGCAACAACAACTTCTTGTTGCTAGAACAATTCCAATAAATTTCATAATAAATGACCACAATGTGAAAATAGTTTCACTTGCTAATGGCTGATAGCCCCGCCCACTGACACCGTTAACAGCAACAGTAAGAAATGTACTTAAACGGGATTGAAGAGAGTGAGAAAGAGTGGAAAGAGGGGGCGGTTGCAAAAAGTAGAATAATAGCAAACCAAACAAAGTGAGTGAACATGAAAATAAAAAAAATATAAAGTCGGTAGCAAAAAATCCTCAATTCATTCGCTATTCATTTGAGAAATTAAGCTCATTGAAAAAAGGAAGAAAACCTCTAATAACGGTACACCGCTACGAATACCTAGGTCCTTTCCCATACCCGTCCTATACAGCCAGGCCTCCCACTGCGCTGGCATTTAAGTGCCGCATTTACATTTCCATACAAATATCCTTGATATCCTGAAGAGGATCACCAATGCCGTAAGCTGTACTGTACTGCGAGGGGGAGACACAGGCGGAAGGAAAATAATGATGATGCCAGGATATTAGCACCAACTGCGTGTGAACTGCTTGCGCCATTTTCTTGCTTTTGATGATGCTTTTTTTCTTCTTCCTTCTTCCTGCAGCTGTTTTGCATAAAAGCGAAATAAAAGAAAATGGTAACAAAAAACTGCAGCCATTAGCCTTATGGTGATGATGATTGTGTTGGTGTAGATGTCGATGTCGTTGTAAGTTTCTTGTGATTGCGTTGATTTAAACGGCAATCAAGTGATTGCCAAGGTTGACAAACGCAGACGAATGTGAATAAGCGACTGAAAGACGTGTTGGCCAAAGGTTACGCGTAAGATACGCGTAAAGTGAAAAAAAAACAGGAGAGAATAATGGAGTAATGAGTGGATTTTGTCGCAAAAGAACTACAGTAATTTGAAAAGAACTCCAGAAACTTAACCAAATGTATTATTTCTTTTGCATATTGCCTCTGAGGTCTTTCTGTATTCGTGGAGCGAATTCGTTTGACCATTTTATTAAAATAGATTTTAAGCTTAGTTGCTTAGTTTCTATATGTTCTAAGTATTCGTCCCGTTACGAATACATTTGAGTGAAACTTTTTGGTTTTTTTAATCGTTTCTTCTGACAACACTAAGTGTGATTTCATATTACTTATGAAAACGAAAAATTAATGTTTGTCAATACGATATTTATTTTTAATTTTTTCACAGCTTTTTTCCACTATCACAATATAATCATATCTCATATCATTGGTATATTAACGTTTAAGTTTAGAAAACCATAAAAATATTTCAGTCTTATCCCAGTGAAGAACGTTCGTTTAAAAATTACTTTTTAGCTTGACAAAGAGCTGCTAAAAATATTATGAGCTATTTTGTTCATATCATGGTTTTTTTTTTGGAGTTCTAAGAATAATTTTGATAGTCACAGGTTTGTTTTTGATATTCCAATAATAAAAAAAAAATGTTTGTCATGAACCGGTCAAAAATTAATGAACTGTAAACCGGTTTACAAACAAATCTAAATAGAAAATTAGGTCTTTGATCTTGAGCTTCCAAGATCCAGAGGTAGCCAAAAGTATGCATGAACGAGTTCTTCATAGGTGGCTCAGGCAGGAATAAACAAATCACTTTTTCGGTAAATAGACAAAATTTAATTTAAAAAAACATTTCAACTGCATAGTTTTTAAAAAATAAAACAATTTAGTTTGAAAATTTCGGTTTTCGTTCGTTACACATAATTTGTATTTGGTCCAATTTTTTTTTTTGAAGTGAAACTTCTTTAGCAAGAGAGTGATTTGAAATTAGGTGTGTATACTGAAAAAAAAAAAGCGACACTATCCTTTTAATGCGTTCTTTCACTTAGATTAGTTTTTTCCTCAAGCTTAGTTGACGAGATCTAGAATAGCTACAGAAATAAATGATATATCAAATTAAAGCACTTATCAAGCAGAGTACCTGAAAATTATCAGCTTTGAGATCGGTAGACCAAATATAAGCGTAGAAAGTTCTCCTATTTTTTTTTTTTTTAATATAATCAAGCATTACGCTGATCAACTGCGAAAGCCTTGTCATAGCGAGGAAAACAACTACATACTACTCTCTCTCTCTAATTGTTATTGCTTCCCAATTAAACGTTACTGTTATTAAAATACCAAAAGAAATCTCAAAAAAATGTGTGCTTCAGCCATGGTGTTATATCGAAGGTGAAGTAATTAGAGAGAGCCATGCATGTTAAAATTGAAGCCATCTTGAAAACGTGAGAGTAAATCGATTTTCAATCACCTGTCATCTGCTTTGCTGTAACTTTGACATTCATAACATTTCAATTGCCCATTCAGCAAAGTTAAGCGCTTTGATGAATTGCAGCGCTTAAGCATAAAGATCTTGAAAATTTACGGAACGATATGCTGCAAACTACATTTGATCTGAAAAATTTAGTCGCTGTTGTTGTTATTGCAATAACAAAAAAGACTTAGTTATTGCTGTCAGATTGAAGCCTGATGCACTATTTAGCGTAATTATTAGCGTATAATAAATACTGAAGTTTCTAAGCGGGCCAAATAATCAAAACACCAAAGTGTAAAAAAAAAAATAATACGAAACAAGTCAAAATCAAAATGATGAAAAATTTCAATGTGGATGAAGGATGCGATACACACGCTTTTGTGAAAAATATTTTTAATTACCCCACCTTTGTTATTAAACCATGAGCGGAGCTGATATTTGATGAGAAAGAATTCTTGTAGTCTGCAAACTTTTATTTTGTGGTGCATTTTTTTCTTTTATCTTTATCATTTTAATAAAACATTTTCATCTCATTCTATCGGAGATTAGTTTTCTAAAGGTTCACTTCCACCACGTGCAAACTGCACACATTATTTTTTTTCTACGAAGCTATTCTAATTTTTTATAAGCGAATAATCGTTTTAAAATTTAGAAGATATATTGCTTTATTTTGCTAGAAAACAAAAATATCGTCACGTCTTGAAAATATACATATATATCGTAAATAGTTTAGTACTTAAAGCTACTCAAAAAGTCCAGAGTCTCTTAATGAAAAGGGACGGAGCTACTAATTATTAACAACAATGGCCAACATAAAAAAGGCAATGACGTTTATTAGCCGACCGCAAACTAACCTTGCAGCCACAACGCTGCTACCGTCGCCACTGTCAACTGAATGAATATTAAGAGGCCTTGACAGTAATACAACCTTGATACACTTAAATTGTGGTATACGTAATCGAGCAGGGTGGCTTTCTTGTAACGATTGCATCGCTTCCTCCCTCTACGCTGGTGCTGTTAATATTTTTAATTGACTTTCATTATTATGACGAAAACATGACCAGACATTCAAGACCAACGGTGCAGCAACCGGCCAGTGTTTCAGCGCGCTCCGACAAAAGGGATATACACTCAGTACTCGCGTCAGAATGCTATTGTTGAAGTGAGACGCGCTTATTTTTGCCCTTATTTCTGCAGGGTGACACAGTTGAGTATAGGTAGTTAATAGCAGTTCGTTAAAAAATTAACGTTGCATGTTAATTAAATTAATAAAATAAAATTATGAATGCAAGTTGTATGCTTTAACGAACTAAAGACAAATTACAATTTTATGTGTCTAATTTGTTTTCATTGCAGTACACTGGGGAAATTCAATATTTTGCTATCTACCCTGCTTAGGGTAGGTAGCAAAATTCTATTTATTCAAATTTCTATTTATTCTGTTTATTAGGTTTTTTGTTTTTTTTTTCTTTTTTGTGCGAAAAACCCTTCAAGCATTTTAATTAATCGCTAAGTTTTCAGCCTCTCTGCTTTTTATAATTAGTTTATTTTCATTGTGCGCTTAATTTTTTTTTTTTTCGTAGCCCCAAGCACAGATTCGCTTTCTCCTTCATTTTCCTTTTCTTTTTCTTTCGTTTATGCTCCGTTATTCAAATAAATTAGGAAGACTTCAAAAGCTACACAAAAATCAATAATCCCCACAACGGAGCCGAACATCTTGTAGAACAAGCCAAATGAGAAAAACGCAGATTTACAAAAGACAAGCACATCCTTGCTGTAGTTTTTATCCTTGGCTGTTACGATTTTCGCCCACATTTTGTATCCTTTTCCTTTGACCTGGCTTCTTTTTCTGTTTTGCTTTTTCACAGCAGTCTGTCAAAGTTAATGCTCACATATTGACTTGACAGCTGCCTGGACGGACAGACATTGAGTTGGGCCAAAGGACAGCGACACTGAGTTTCGAAGTAATTTTCACAGCAGAGGGCGTTTTAACAAAAGAAAATTTTAAGCGAATCTTATGGTACATAATTGGCGACTTTTAGTGGGGAGTTAATTTTTCAAACAAAGAGTTCATGTGGAATTGGAAAAATAAGCAATGCACATTTCGACTGAACGGCAGGTGTGATATGCTGGGAAATTTTAAGTACAATGCGTCTATTTTCTAAGTCAACTGAATAAAATTTTAACTCTGTTCCACTGTTCATCTTTTGCACACCCACTCTGCTCTTTTTAAAGCAGCTGTTGTATCAAGAATTGGTCGTAAAATAAAATGAAAGTAATGCAAAAACTTATTTTAAAAGCAGAAAAGAAGAAATCTAACAAAAAGTCTCCAGCGGCAGGATATGTCTTAATGTGGGTGTTATTTGCTTAGTGAAACAGGCGCAGCTCCTATGTTATTCAACCTCAACCATAAATCTGTCGAAAAAGTAAAAAGTTTCGCGTTGATTTTTCTAGAGTCGTCTGTGGTCCTTTTTGTCAGTTTTCTTTTATTCTTCCTTTCATCGGATGCTTCTCGACTTCTTCTGTTACTGCCAGCAGGCTTTGTTGTGCTCTTTTATTTTTACTGTTTTCGTTAAATTTTTGCGTTGTTATCTTGTACTACATGTGTTTTTTTTTTTATTTCCGCCAGTGCTAAAGTTTCTGCCAAGAGATGTAAATCTTTATTCTCATGCCAGATACGTTAAGAAGTTAGAATTCTCATCGTGGTAGTGTTTTGATCTTCAATGGAATCAATGTCCAGCATAGTACAGACACGCCATAAATTAAATACTTCAATCCGGGTTGTCTTTGATGTTGTTCTAATCGGACTGATGAATGGCGCTATTGACTTTTACTTCAAAACAAATCCATTGACTTATCGATATGAAGAGCAGTTGGGCTCAGATAAGCAGGAGGACAGTTTCAAGAAGTAATTGAGTAATTATTACCTGGAAGTGCAAGTACGAGTAAACGTCATTTGGCCGGTTTAACTCTTGGCAATAATGTCTTCTTACCACCTTCATGCAGCAAACAAAATGATTTCATGTGTGACCTTTACCGTTTCCACGAATTTCAATAGATAATTTAGCTTTCGAACAAAGAAAAAGAACAACATTATAAATAGTAAAAACTAAAAAAACATCTTAAAATGAATTTAAAGTGTATGCGCGCATCTCGAAAACAAAACCCGCAACATCTTCATACGTAATATACATACATAGTGATCGCTATAAAGCGCTCAGATAAGAATCGCTGACTAAACGACAGATTTCGTCTTCAACGGCGTGCGCTGCAAAGACCCAACAGTTTGTTAGCTAGAGTGTGGCTCCGCTGCTGAGTCGTTTGTGCTGCACAAAAATGTTCGCCTCGCCGAGATTGACGCTGTCACATGGTAATAAAATTTAAATTGAGGTAATGCGATACTCAAGTAACATATGAAGTGGAATCAAGTGGAGTGGAATGCATGGGTTCAAGTTTAGCTCCGCTGTGATGGATGGCAGCACTGGTGTGGGGAGCGGAATGAATTGGAGTAATTCTGCGAACTACAGCGAGTTCACCAAACCAAATCGAGCCCAATCCAAGCAATTGGATTGCGTTGAATAAATCTAAATTTTTGTCTACTTTTTTTCTCCAATGTTGTTGTTATTGTTGTGGCATTTGTTTGTTGCAGGTATACTTGTATTTTGAGTGATTGAATTATTGGATTGGAATGAAAAACATAGTCGCTAGTAGTGACATTTGATACTTTAGCCGTTGATGTTTCGTAAACAAGAGCGATGACGACGCTTGTAGCAAGTGCTTTTTATTTTGTTTTGTTTTTGTATTGTTGACATTTGGGATGGGTTGTACGCTTTACACCGAATTATGGTGTACATTTCAAACGATGACAACCTCTCAAATTGAATACAATAAAAAAGCTTCAATGGAATGTTTCCGCAAGCGACGTTTCAATTTATTCGCTTGTTGGGTGAAAGTATTTGCCATATTAAATTGCATTTCAATGCGATAAAATGAAGAATTCATTGGTTTTGCTTATTGCGTACTTATTACATGATCCTACATTTCGCAAAGTGTAGCCTGACTAAGTGCGGGATATAATGCAACACTTTGGAAAATTTTAAATATCGCCTTTTGATATAATGTGCCTAAGATGAAATTAATTTCAATTTTGACTAGCAAAAGTTGGCTTCAGCCTTTCAGCGCCTGTCCATAAGCCAAGTGCTTGCCTTCCCAATAGTAAGAGGTCAATAAAAAAAATAAAACGTTAATAGATGGAGTGGTTCCAAGCTCGTGCTTCGAAGTATTTTGTTTGACCAACGTCAATGCTAACGAAAACGATCATAAATTTGTGCTGTACGTAAAAGAGCTTTATTCGGCTGTTAAAATGAAACTTAACAAGTTAAGGTGTTATTTTCGGAGAGGCCGAAACTCACATACCCTACACTGCACTGAAAGTACCTTTTCATCAAATGTTAAGAAGACGTTGAAGAGGTTGAATAAGTCGAAAAAAATGTGAAATGTTAGAAAGGTTGACAGAGGTTGAAAAATGTTAAAAAATCGAAAATATATGCAAAATGTTGAAAAAAGTTGAGAGAGGTTGAAAAACTCTAAAAAAAATGAAAGAGGTTGAAAAAATTTGAAACTATTCAAAATTGATGAAAAAGTCGAAAAAATAAATAACTTATGAAGAAAGTTGAAAGAGGTTGGAAAAGTCGAACAAATACATATAGAATATATTGGAAAAAGTTAAAGGGTTGAAAAAGTCGAAAGAATATGGAAAATGTTCAAAAAATCGAATAAAAATGAAAAATTTGAAATATGCCACGCCCACTTCTCCAATTCCGCCCACTTTTGGTTCAACAAATTATATTTGTGATCGACATCCTCATATTAACTTTCAGCACAATAGCTTGTATAGTTTGCGATATATGCTGCAGTTTAATTTAAAATTTAGGGCGGTGACACACCCACTGGTACAATCCAGCCCGGTTTTGATCCAGAAATAGCTTTTCATAAGCAAACCCCCTAACACCAAATTTTAGTATGATTGCTCACTTATTTCGATAAATATGCCACTTACCGTATTTTATTTGTATGGGAGGTGCCACGCCCACTGGTGCTATTTCAGCCACTTTTGATTTAGATATACTCTATAGCAACTGAACCACTTTCATTAAATTTCATAGCAATTGCTGCAATAGTTTACTTAAAACAGCGCTTTCAAATTTATGTTAATATGGGAGATGCCACGCCCACTGATGTAATTCTGTCAAAACTAATTTATTTTTAAAGCCTATAGTAACTGACATCTAAACACCAAATTTTATGAAGATTACTCTCTTAGTACACTATTTATAACAATAAACAGTTTTTGCTTATATGGGAGGTGCCACGCCCCCAGGTACTATTGTACCAAATTTTTGTAATAAAAGACCTTACAGCAAGTATTACTACCTCACTAAATTTCATCGCGATTACGTTGTTTGTTCTCTTAATATAACGTTTATAAATATTGTGGGCGGTGCCACGCCCTTCAACGAGTTTTTTCAATAAAGAGGCTGAGCTTGTATTGATGACAGCTTTCAGCGGCATCATTTCCAGTCATTTTTATGAAAATCGTTTGTGCCAGTTTTGAGATATATGGAATCGAAATTTTTAGCAGTTGAAAAGTGCCACGCCCACTTTTTCAATTCTGCCCACTTTCATCTCAACTCAAGATATATTTGATATGTATCCGTTTACCAAATTTCATAACAATCTCTTGAACGGCTTACGAGATATGGTGGTATAAAGGTTAAAATTTAGGGCTGTGCCACGCCCCTGTAGGAAGCTTTGAAAACTTGAAACCTAACTATATCCTAATCTTGTTCACATGTGCATCAATTCACCAATTTTCATCAAAATCGCTGCAACTTTTTTCAAAATTGACCTGGGTATATATACATAGGGTATGGGCGGTAGGCGTGTCAGTTAACCGATTTCGCCCATTTTCAATAGCAAGATGCCTGCAAGAAGATGTGACCTGTGTGTGAAAGTTTCAATAGCAAGATGCCTGCAAGAAGATGTGACCTGTGTGTTAAAGTTTCATTCAATTAGCTCTCTTGGTTTTTCCGTAAACCTGATTTCAACAGACAGACAGACAAACGGACAGACAGACAGACAGACAGACGGACATCGCTAAATCAACTCAGGTGGTGACGCTGATCAAGAATATATATACTTTTCCATACCTGCCCCGCCTCCTTCTATGTGTTACAAACGGATGGACAAAGTGAATATACCCTCGGTGTAGGGTATAAAAATATACCAGCAAGCACGAACAAAAACAGGACAGAATTTCTGTTCTTGTCTTCAGCAAGGAAGAACTGGCTAAAAATATGGCATCGTGCGATTGTCCTTGAATTGAAGTCGAAACAACTACAAAGTTTGAGGACAGCTTAGCTATGAAAATAATCGCTCAAAACCAAAATTGAACATTGGCCAAAAACTGGCAAATTTTTTTTGAGCTTCTTTTCACTTTTGGCTTGAGCGTTTTGGGTAATTATGGACTTGAGCGGTGTTTACAATAAATAATCATTCAAAATTTGTGTAGTTTTTTGAGCGAACCTACACTTTGCTTAAATTGGGCGTATGTTGAAATGAACAATCGGTCAAATGTGCTTTGTATTGCAATCTAAAGCACTGAATTCAATGTCGTAAAATAAATGCTTTATAAGTTGTTAACAATGGTTCCAAAATCTGCTTTTTACCTTTTTACATACTTTTAACTCACTATTTTTAGATTAAGACGTTTGATCGTATTTGGGGTTTATTTCGTTAATGTTTGTATATATATCACTTGGCTACCTATGTGAACACTTTGGCGTAGTCCAGTTCTATGATCTTATTGGTCATTACCTTTATTGGCTCTCGTTACTACTCACTCCATTATCCATTCGTCATCAAAGTGACCATAACTTACACATTTTTCTTTTTGCTTTTAAAGTCCACACTTTCTCTACACACGTTGTTTTTATTACTTGTATCTCTACGTGAATTCTGTAGTAATTTTCTGTGTTTTCTTTATGTATCTTTCTTTTTCTAGTTTATGGATTTGAACCAAAAACGTTCAGAAAAATTGTATTTTTCGACAAGGATTGACTAAAAAGTTCTTAGAACCTCTTTTCTTCAAAAGTTGATAGGCAAAATAAAAAAAAAAATATCAGATACCAGTATCTAAATCGAAGAAAAAAACTTGAAATTTCATGTAAAATGTAGCCGAAATATTTTGGGAAAGTAGCACAAAATTATAATAACAAAAAAAAAATGCTCCGCAAATATTGGAACAATCGTAAAAAAATTTTTGGAAAACGCGTTATATGTTTGGAAAATATCGTCCAGATTCCAATCAAAATTTGATAATTCTTTTCAAGAACCAAAATGGAAAAATTTCCCATAAATGTAAATTGGCGTTGCAAAATTTTATAGCATCATTTTGGACAAATATTTGCATTACGCGCTTTTAGTGACAATTGTTGGCTATTTGTAGCTGAAAGTGAAACACAAAATTGTCATTGCAACAATCACAATTGCAACAATTGGTTGAATAAAAATAAAAGCTTTCGGCAAAAGAAATCATTTGAAGTAACGAACTGCATTATATCTTTCGTTAAAAGAGTCAATTCTGAATTATTTATGTATTCAAATAAGCGCTCTTTAAAACGAAACTCCGATATTCATAATTCTTTAGGTTCAAAATTAAGATACTAAAAATATAACAGATAATTCAGAGTGAATTATGATTATCTGAAAAATATTACCGAACCGAGGTTACAACAGTGTTCAATAGCCGTGAATATACAACACATGTTATTGTACCCTTCGCGCATATCCACCAGTTATCCTTTGAATTAATAATAAGTGAAGCGACTATTTTAAGTTATTATTTATAAAGCTTTAATTTTTGAAAGATGTTTTGCAATTTCCTTTGTCTATATTATTTGAAGTATACTCATGTGCGATTTATGCAAAAAACGTTCATTAATAAATTCAAATGTAAAACTTGAGGCTTCTGTTTGGGTATTCTGAGTTTTTCCATTATGTAGATTTAAAAAAAGTATGAATGAAAATTCTTTTTTAACTTTTCCAATGTTGTTTTTTGTGTCTCTTGTTTGAGGCGAAATTCGGAATTAATTTAAAAATCCTGCTGCTCCCGTACGCGTCCTGAAATCCGGCACTGCCTGCCGTTCTGTGTTGTACTGTGCGCACCTCAATTCGTTTGCTTTTAGGCGATCACATTTAATTTCGTAAAATGTTTTCCTTCACAACAGACTCGACATTCAGCAAACATGTTTCCATTTGGTCATGTAGGCGGCGGGTGTGGAGAGTCAGTGGGTGCCAGCTGATATGGCGTTGGAAAATTGTTTCAAGAGGGCCGCCTAATGTGTTGGTGGCGGGCGGTGTGCAAGTGCGGTGGGCAATGGAAAGAAAACTCATTTTGTTTCCGAAGCAACCACTTAAGGCACTGCACCCGCGCTCCCACATGGACCCAAATAGCTATTCCATTTTTATGTAGTTTCATGCTATAGGCAGGCGGCAGGGCTCGTGTAATGATGGTGATTCCGATGCAAAACGCTGTCCCTATGCCATTATTAGAAAGGCTTTCGTAGCCAACAGATGTTAGTCCATGTTTATGCATGGCAGTCAATATGCGAGAGTGAGCATGTACATACATGTGTAGCCATGTACATATGTATGTGAAATGTGTTCTGCCAGGGGAGATACATTTTGCTTTTTCTTTCGTTCCATTGTTGCTGCTCTTGTAAATATTTTGTGATTCTGGTTCAACGTGTGTTGGTCCATGTGTTGGTGTTACTATCTGTGTACAGTTGTTTGTTTGCTAAAGAAAGGACATCATTGGAACGTAACAAAAAGGGATTTCATTTGGCACATAAAAGGTACCAAGCCGGCAAGCTGGCACATATCGTACATGACTGTAGTTTCATTATAAATGCAACGCCTGGCTGAATCTTCGATGGGTTCGCTGCACCCCTGTTGTCTCTGCTTCTGCTCAGCACAGTTTACTCCTTTCGGTCTCTTCTCCTCAGTAGATTTTGATTTGTTTTTAGCTTGCTTTGTCCTTTATTTGCTTTTTTTTTTGCTACAGTTTAGACCGCTCACATTTCTATGGGGATCCCTTGCGTTTTTGGGTTTGCATCATGCGACGCACAGTGGAATTTTGTGGCCATAAATAGGAAGAATTTGAAAGTAGTTGGAATTGAAAATTTTTTTAATACAATCGTCAGATAATACTTAGGGGATGAAAAAAAAACTATAAAAGTTTTAAATTTGTTTTTGATTTAGCGACACAGTGGGCTCAAAGTTGAACTTTGTACTCCAAAACTTTTCTATGTTTTCACTGTTAGATATGGTGCTCTAGTTATCTTGTTTGAAACAAAATACAATAATGTAGCATATTGGCGGAAAGTACATTGTTTCGGCTTTATAAAAATTAATTTAGTTTTCTTTTATCGGCCTTATATGAATTCTACGGAATTTTCAAAAATTAGAATGAAAAATGGTAAAAGTGAAAAATTTTAAAACTTCAACAGAAAAAAACAAAAAACTATATCCCCGGATTTAAAATTTTTTTTTATATATTATGTGCGAAGGTATGGTTAACAAAATTAAAACAAAAAGCTGCGCATATTCATAACTTTTTTTTATCAGGTTTTTCCTAATGTAGTTTTAGATGATGGAACAAAATATATCGACTTTTATTAAATTCTTTCACTAATTTGTTTGTATCGAAATTTACCAAAATTGCATACTGACAGAAAGTTCATAGATTGTACTATTTAAAAATTGTTTGCTTGAAGTTATATATTCTATGTGTGAATTATGCTGATTTTTTAAAAAGTAAGGCTGAAAAAGTCATTATTCAGAAATTTCGCAATATTTAACAGTAAAAAAAAAAAACTATATCTCTGGATGCTCTTTATTTTCTTATATGTTATGTGCGAAGGTTTGGTTAACAAAATAAAAAAATAAAAAGCTGCGCATATTCATAACTTTTTTTTTAATGAATTTTTTTCTATTGCAATATTTGAAGGAAAAAATATTTGTGTATCTTTGCATTTCGCAATGCTTTACAACAATTTTATAAATTGTAAAAGCTTACATTGTGAAGGAATTTGTTTGAATTTGGATGGGAGTTACCTCAAATGGAGGGGAACTGGTTAAGGCTGTTTTTTCTTATCCCTATTTGCTTTCGCTTTCTTAGAACTAAACATAGCATAGTGCAGATATAAACATTTTTGTTATTATAATTATCGAAATATATTTCCAAAAAAATGATTTTAAATTCTTATGTCCTTAATTATGAGTTTTATAATTCTATATTTTTATATTTTCCAATAAATTTATTATATGTTTTTAATGTCTTTAATATATGTTCAGAAAAAACTTATGTTTTCATTACAAACTAAACGTACCGTACAGTGTTTCAAAAGTCATTGCGACCTAATATTGCTGTTGCTATTAATATTTTAATGTTATTTTATCAAAACAAATATAGTAGAATATTTTACAAGTTCTGGCTTCGAGAAGTTATAAATCTCGAAAGCTCTGACAAATATACCCAAAAAACTGTGGAACTTTATAAAAAGGACTACAATTGGTACAACATGCCTCCTTCCGTGCACAAAGTTCTAATGCATGGAAGTCAAATTATGCAAGAACTAGAAGTTCGAATTGGACGTCTTTGTTCTTTGAAAAAGCTCAGGAAGCATCAAATAAAGTTTTTAAAAACGCGAGGTTGCACAACAGCAGGTGTTGCTCTAGAGTAGCAAACAACGAAGATGTTTTGCATCATTTGCTGATTTCTTCTGATCCTCTTATCAGCCAAATTTGAATAAAGCGAGATCAAAAATATAAAGAGTTATCACCAGAGGCACAAGAAATGCTTGAAGCCTATGAAGAAGACGATTAAAATAAATTTAAAAAAAAACATTTCTGTATATCTACTTTTTTATTGAATTTTCAGTTTTTCTTTAATAACTTGAAAACTATAAAAGATATCGCACAATTTGTAATATATTTGAAATCAGCATTGCCAAATTAATGAAAATTGATACCAATTTTGAAAAAAAGTCTCAATCACATCCCACCTTTGTATGAGCGGTAGGCGTGTACGTGGACCGGTTTTTTTTATATATTCATAAATTTTTATTGATTTAACCTAAAAAACGTCTGTGCCAAATTTCAAGACTCTGGGGCTATTCTTACTGTTTATGGCCACCGTTTTTTGTTTTTCTGTAATAACTTTAAAACTATAAGAGATATTAAAACATTAATAACATTTTTGAAATCAGCATTGCCAAATTAATGAAAATTGATACCAATTTTGAAAAAAAGTCACAACTTCATTCCACCTTTGAATGGGAGGTAGGCGTGTCCTTGAACCGATTTTTTTAAATCACCAATTTTTGTTCTCTTTACCTTGAAAACATCTGTTCCAAATTTCAAGAGTCTAGCGCAAGTATTACTATTTATGGCCGCCGTTCCATACAAATCCATCCACTGTGCGACGTAGTGGGTTGGAGCTAGCCGTGGCACACATGGTGGAACAGCAACAACTGGTTCAGCAGACCGCACACTGACGCAAAACCAAACAAACCAAACCAAACTCATTTTGTTTGTTAAATAGAAGAAATCCACTCTAAACAATCGACCATTAGTCGTTCTTTTTGTAAATTAACGCATCGCTGGGTGTTGGAATCCATTCCTCATTTATTTTTACTGCATATTTTTTGCCGTGTATTACGTGATGTAGGGGTCTGCTCATTTACCCAAACGTGCGTTTTACGGTGTAAAATAGGTAAAGTGAAATATAAGAATCCAATAAATTAACTTTAAATGGTTTAAAAATGAGAAATCTTATATCTCCCATAGATATAATTTACCCAGAAGACGAATATGAAGTTGGATATTTTGCGATTAAGCTATTTTACTTATTTTATATGCAACAGTTTGTTGCATAGATGGTCAAAAAATATTTAGCTAGCAGCCAAAAAGGAAAAACAGGACGGTTAGAGGGAGAAGGGGTACATTGATATAAGGGGCACATAGATACGGTGGCCGTTAAATCAAAACCTGACGCGGTCAGATATCATTTAAACGTATATAAGTAGGCGTCGACAGAACCTATCATATATTTGAATTTCAATTGCCTTCAGGTACAGCTTCGCGTTCGAGAAGTATAAACCTGTTTTGTACGCTCATAAGTAAAATAGTTGCGCCCTGTTCGGGTGTGCATTTGTTTGGAAAGTTTTGTGTTGTCGTAATTTTTATAATTACTTAACACTTAAACGTAAAATTATTATTTAAAACAAAAAAGTCACTTGGGGCCCATTGATACAAGCTTCTACGGGGCACTTTGATATGTAGGAATTTGTTCCGTCTGGTAAATGACTTAATCGTTTTATTTCTTAACAGAAGGGAACATGGTGCGAACGTAAAAACGAGAAATTGATAGAGGTAACATCGGTGATACCGCTATGGCTTCTGCAATCTTTGATATACTGGAATGCAAGGTATCAATAAGGAATGCGGTCAATAAGTACAATTTAAAAATAACGCAATTGATACTGATCCACATATGTCAAAAGACGTTAAGGAAGGGTATTTTATATAATAAAGGGGTGTTTTAAACTATGAATTAAAGTACCACAAACGTATATCAATGTACCCCGTGTTTGAGGCAGTTTGATACGTAATTCTGTTTTTAAAAAATACTTCATAACATTTTTTCCAAATAAATCTGAGTTGAAATTTGCTTGAAATAAGTTAGATAAACACTGAAAACATTCAGATACTTTTTTTAAATTATTTTTGCCCATATGCCTCTTTTTTTTCGTTTGTAAAGGAATCGTATCAATGTGCCCCACCTATATGAAAAATTGTACAAAAAAGAGCAGGTTTTGTATTAAATCTGGTGAAGTACAAAACTGATTGAAAACAAACAGTAACTAGTGTCGCGAAAAAATTCAGAACCAATAAACAAAATTTCCGATTTGTGTGTACCAGCCTAAAACCGAAAAATACCCAAACAACAATTATAAAGTGTGTGCTTGAAGCCAAAAAAACAACTATATTTAAATTCTTTTTATGGAAGTCAAGTTTGACTCAATTTACTAGATATTACCTACCGCTGCTTAAATTAAATAGGATTTCATATACATTGTGGGCAAAATTAACAAAAAGAATGTCCGCTAAAATCATTTGCTAAACAGAAGGCGTAAGAGAAAACGCTCGAGTTGTCATCTCCAAAAACAATAAAATATCAGATTTTACATCACATAAATATTGACAAAACTCTTTTTGGGTCAATTTCCCATTCCAGCAATATTTCCCAAGTAAACTGCCGAAGACTGGTTTGTACTATGAACTGGTTTTGTGAAAACAAAACGCTGCTCATAGCGTATTTGCGGCATTTGCCACAAACACAAACTGAATGTTACGGGTATTTAAACAATTTCATAAAAATTGTATTCCATGTCGTTTTTCTGCACTACTATGAATATTTCTGCGGACAAACTTCACAATATCTCATGCAAACAGAGGATTCCTGGATATCAACACAAAACATGGCTTTGCAAACCCTTAAACGTGTGTGCCTGTCTTCACAACAAACATGAACACAAAAACTTTTCATGCTTTGCGCGATGCTTCAATAATGCAACCCCTTCGCCAGAAAAAGTGGTGGGGGTGAAGAGGGCGAGTGTCAGCTTAGTTACCCCTGACTCACCAAATATTACAAAAATACAAAAAACGTATTGCCTGGCAGGTTTTGCACCTGTCCGTACACCCGTTGATCGATGTAGCACTTGGGCTCTGGGAAAACGGATACTGAGGAAGGAAGGGGCATTGGAAAACCAGCAAAAAGGTTTCGAATTTGATGACAAAAAAGTTTTGCCAAACATTAAAAGTTACAGTGTAAAGCTACAAAAAGTTGAGCAAAAACTTTGCTGGCTTAGCTTAAAAGCCTAACGACGAAGTCACGATGCACAGTGCGCCGAAAACCCGAATTGGTGGAATACACACAACCGACTCCACACATGCGATTTCATTGACATCAGTACCACTGTGCACAGCAACAACAAAAATTTGTTAACTTTCGAAAAAGACAGCCACGGGGAACAGTGCAGTGCAGACGCCTTAAAGTTTAAGGCACTTTAGGGTTTTTCACGTTTGTAGATTTCATTCTTTTTTATTTACATTTTTGTGTTTCGAGCTAGAAATGGGGCTGGCATGTCAAGGTAGTCCCCATAGAGAGGTAGCTCACATGCAACAAACCCACACCCTAACAAACCAACGAACATGAACTTTTCAATAAAACATGCAAAAAATAAACATAAATTGAAAAACACGTTAGCAAAAGCAACAACAATGGCAAGTTGCCAGGTTGTGTACTGTAGGTCGCAAGGGTTGCCACACTGTCAAAGTAGAGGAGGACATCGCACAATGAAACGTTAAATTAATTTTGTACCGAGAAGCGCAATATGGCAGCAAAGTCTATTTGCGAGTTGCTCTCCCTGCCCCTTCCATCCACCCGAAACACACAACATGCGTGATGAGGGTGTCGGTTCCTAAACTTTAAAGTGTGGGGTTGTCGATGGTGGTGAGTAAGCATTTAAAATGCGAATACTAATACCAACAAACAAAAACCCATGTGGAATTATGCTCGCACCCAGTCTACCAATCTACATACTTATGTAAATATAGTTCCTGCACTAGATATGCGCAAATGCCAGCACACTGGAATTTCGTTAACTCTTTCGCGTACAGAGTTTCTTATAAGCAACCTCAATACTAAAGGGCCAACTAAACCATGCACGCTTTGACTGCAGTCAACTCATGCAAGTGTGCGAATACACACAAATCGTATATCAAAGCTACAACGTACTTAGCAAAAAGTTTCGTTCAATTTCCACAAATGTCATTTCATTAAGGAAAGAGCGAAACTGAACACACTTTCTGTACGGAATCAGCTGTTTATGCATTGTATACATAAGAAAAAATTTTTGTAATGGAACTTGAAGTGGAAAATACTTTTGTTTTGAAATTAATAGAAAATGTGAAAAAGAAGATAATTAAACAGTAAAATAGAGACGCATTTTATTGAAATCGAAATGTAAAGGAAAGGGCTTGGAGTGAAGTTGCAGAAATATGCATTTTAATGTACACACACAATACATACAACAATTTGATTGACAATTCAGTGATGCCACGCGCTGCATTTGCCAATACTTTTCCCCACAATCTACACGCATAGTACAAAATGAGCAATTTTGTTTTATTTTTTTCTTAAAATTAGTAAAAACAATATCTGGATTACATAAAGTATTTAAATAAATGTCATTGACTAACATTTTGTGAATGAATTCAATTTATTTAGGAAATATAAGAAATAAAATTTATGCAATTGTGGGAATATTTCACACGCTTGCAACTATGGCTACATGGCATTTTAAGTTCAACGAAGTACAACATAGCCACTAAAATGTCTTCTCTGAGTTTCTTAAGCACTTGACAGGCTTTTCGTTCAAATTTGACAGTAGGTTACGCTAGGCGATGCATGGTTTAGTTGAGCCTTAAGCCTTGTTTAAGTGACACAATCGCAATAAATTTTGTAAATTACACTCCTTATTGATTGATTGCAATTCTCAGAAAAAAAAAACTTCAAAAAAGCAACCGTTATGTTGTGATCAAAAAAATAACGACGTATTTATTAAGATGAAGTCAAAAAAGTCACATGTGCAGTAATTTCAGTGCAAAATAAAAAAAATTATATAAAAATACTTATAATATATTTTTCAAAAATCAAAGTACGCTGTTTCACGTAAAAGGGGTGGAATTAAATATACAACTTAAAACATTTGAGAATTATTGCGTTATTCCACTTCTATAATTTTGTTTTGCTTTTAAGCAACTTCTAATTATCTAGTGAACAGATTAGTCTAGAAAGCTAAAAATTTCCAAAATACATTATATAGACTTAATAAGCCTGGAAATTAAGAGAAAAATTGTTTCTGGCAGCTGGCCTTGGAGCGGACGCGAAAGGGTTAAAGATTCTATCGAACTACACTCAGACGGAAATTTCTAACCTGAGACAAGTAACACATTGTTCTATGAAATTATATTTAATTTACAAAAAAAAAAAAACATTTTTTTCTTGCATCCAGTGGGGTTGGAACCTAGGCATTCCGTGTTGTTACATGAACAGTAGTAATATACTTTTAGCTTAACGCAATATAATAATAAGAGTATCTCAGTTAGTTTAGATGTGCGAATCTCTGAACAGTGACATAACGTAGAAAACTAGGTTCGAATCTCGTCGGTGACATATAAAGAATTTTAGTTCGCTTTAAAGTTGCAACATAAATAAATTAAGTACGAATTAATAGGCAGTAATAAGGGGGGAAAATATGATACAAACCCAAAAATTAAAAATTCGCCTTCGTTTTTTGAGAGAATTCCGTAGCTTACCTGATTTTCAGGTTAGTTAGACTTAACAACATGGGCCATCAGGTAAGAAAATTTTAACCTGAGATCTGGTAAAAATTTGATTACATTAACCAAATTTATTTTCTGAGTTTATTAGAATTCAAAATGTTGCATCAAATGCTGATAGGAATTCTTTTTATGTGACGTTTAATTAAACGAAGTAAAACCATTTCTGATAATTATTCGTAAATTTTAAGCTCAAAGTAATTTACTGTGAATGTTTGAAATGAAATGAAAATTAAGGGAAACGTGAACGTGTCCCTCACACACGTTGAATGTGAAATTCTATTCTGGTAACGCTTAACTACTTGTTCTTCTAGACTGTCAGAAGGCACTTATGACTAGCGTTTCAGTGCGAAAATTCGTACATAAGCCAAAATGGTAAAATCATCTCATTAAACTGTTATTGATAAGGTTTAGACATAGTTACTTAGATAAAAGTAAAAATCGTCAGAAACATTACAAATCTGGGCTTAAATTTGTTTAGAAAGGAGCCTAATGTCTTACGCATTATTGTAATTTTTTCTATTTTGTTAAAAGATTCAATCATAAGAAGTTTTTTCATTTTAATTTAACTAGTCCCAGTTTTTCAGTGATTTTTATTTTTCGCCCCACTTTATTTTGTTTCTTTTCCTTCTTTTTTGCACAAATTCTCACATATCGGAATTATTTTTGACTTTCAAAGTATGTATGAAAAGAAGATTTAAGCCTTAGTAAGTCCGGGAAACCACAGGTATAATGTCAAATATCATTTCTATTACATTCTTGGCCACAAACCAAGTTGAACCCCATTTAACTATAAACCTTAACTTCGGATAACTCAGATATGTGAAGAGTTACGAATTAAGAAACACTAATTTAGACAAACATGAGATAATACATGGGATTTTTTGAAGTTGACTTCTAAACCAGTAGCTAGAATTGATAAAAATTAATGTAGAATTTTTCAAATTTTTTTTTTTGTTTGTTTGTTTGTTTCGATCAACATAACTTGATTAAAGTTTAACGTGTAGAAAATTTTTTAGCCTAGAATTAATGTATTTTCTCCTCATCTTTAACTGTGCTGTAACATATATTTGATGTGAAGTGGACATTATGGCTTAAACTCTGCTTTTGGGGTCAGTTTTGATACGGCGAATCTACTTCTTATCTTTTCCTCTACAATCTCATGGCAACTCATTTTTTTGATTTGAGATTACTTTTTTTAGCAGTGACAAAAAAAAAACTCCCATCAGATACAGAAGTAATCGAAGTGTCGAAAAATTTCAAGGCCACATGTATAGTTTTTGGTGTATGACTTTGTAAACGTCCAATTACAAGTTCGTCAGACGCTTGATGTAAAAAAAAGCTGCTCTCTCTCACATAGCTCAACATTTTTTTTTTTTTTTGGCCGGTTGTAGACGTTCCATAAAGTACAAAGCTGAGGAAAAATACAAACTTTATATTGCTGTGCAGTTCCATATTTTAATTGCTCAGCTGTATTCGGGCTTTTATTACTCATACCAAATGGAGGGATTTCCAACAAAGAAATTCTTATGTACAAGGTCATCCATTTCGAATTTCCAGCTAGGTCAATATGGCAGACGTAGGTAAACGACTGACAGCTACGGATGCAAACGTAGTGGCGTCGCGCTGCAGACAGACAGCAAGCCAGCTTGTAAACTGGAAACTTTGCTGTTGTGGTGGTTGCTGTAGCTGTTGCGTTCTGCAGAATTGTGTAGAATTGCGAGAATTGTGTTGAATTGTGTTGAACATAATTATTAATTAGGTTGACAAATATTTGCACACGATATTAATAAAAAAGGAAGTAAACGAACGACCGAACAAGCAAAGCAGCACACAAAGCAGTGGTTGTATTGCGATGCAAGGACATATGCGTTAGTCTTGGTGGTGGTAGAAGAAAGTAAAAGGCAGGCTAAGGTTGGGCTTTTAGTGCGCTGAAAGCAGGCGCTTACTGCATTTTGAGGTCATTTCTGAAATTCAATAAAAACAGGAGGAATCGTTGAACTGCTTCAGGTTTTGATTTAAGTCCTGCAGAATATCGAATTTTTAAAGGCGTTTGTATTTCAAATTGTCGCTAGCTAGTTAGCACTAAATATGTAAATTACTGTTTAAAAAAGTTTTTGATTTTTGTTTTTAGTTTTTGTCAATTTCAATCGGCTTAAAGACACCACTTTACGTCATATGAGAACTTTGCACATAAAGGGTCTGTAAACTTTCATAAAACAAATGTGGACATGAAAAAACTTCTGCCGAAATTCTGAATGCTAAAAAGTACCAGAATTAAAAGAGAAAAAACAGCCGTTGCTTAATTAAAAGATAAATTTTCACATGCAGGCGACATTAAAAATTCAAGCTTCTGAACTCGCTGCAATAGCCCAAAGTTTGCAACAAAAGCAGCAGTAGTATTCTCTGGAAAGTGTAGCAATGAGACAAAGCGCTGATTTAGACGAAAGAAATGGTTAAGAATACGGAGGAAAATGAAGTAACGCAAAATTAAATTATAACAATTCCCTTGGCGAAATAATAAAGTTTTTAGCTTTTATGTGCGCAGATGTAAGAAACGATAAGATTTGCTCCGCTTTGCCGCACCATCCAGCCGGTCGCCCCTCAGGCCCTTCAGCCACACGAAACTAAACAGAATCAGAAAAATAATGGGAAAAAATGTCTTTATAGTTAGTTTTCGTCTGAAGGTTGCAGAATTCAACAAAACCGGAAGAAGTTACGGAAACAGTAAACGGAAGTCAAAATGAGTCAAAGACAAAAGCAGCACCAGCAACGAAGCCTGCTGACAAGGATTGTGAGGAGAGGCAAGTAGGGGCGCGTTTCTTCAGATGAGCATACACACATTCACGCTGTAGGGAGGAAGTAACTTTTTCCGTTGATTTACTTTTAATGTTTTCCAAGAGAATTTTCATTGTTTCGATTATCTGGTTTTGTTTAACTTAAAATTTTGGACCTGAAGAAAATATCTTCACCTAAGTTTCACAATATTTTTCAATTTAAGGCATATTTTTTGAGTAAATGACCATAAAATCAACGACTACTTTCAACGTTCACTAGTTAAAGGAACGTCACTTATGAAGTCATAAACCTGACTTGTTCCTTCCTTCTCTTTCAAAAATCAACGACCAACACCCAAGAACTCTTTATTAAACCGAAAAATAATTGATTTTTTATTTTTGGATGAACCAGTCTCTAGATATTTTGCTCATCGTAGTTATATATCGAAAATGAACTTATGAGGTAGGTATGAAAATCAACTGAAGTACAGGCTCTGATGTCGCAGTGGCTTCATAAGTTCCCATAAAGAGGGTTTACTGTAAACAGTAATTGCATTTCAACTTTTCGCAAATGCACTGAATTCAGAGCTTAAATTAACTTTTTGGAGGGCTAGCAAACATTTTTTTAATTTCTTCCGAAAATTACTACTAGGAAAAAAACGGCTTCTTTCTTTCTTTTTATATTAGAAACTTTAGTTATATATAAATAAGCAAATTTGAAAAAACAACATTTCAGAACAACAGAATATTGAGAAATTGTCTGAATGTAGCAAAAATCAGTGCACTGCATTTTTCGCAATTTCCAAAGCGAAAATGTACATAAAAATTACAAATTTACGAAAAGTGACATCACATCACTGACATTATACAAATACTTACTTACTTACTTGGGTGGCCATAACAACCCGTTACCGGGTTACGGCCGACCTCAAAATCTCTCTCCAGGCGCCTCTGCTTTGCGCACGCCTTCTCCAATCATTCACACCAAGCGTGGATAGGGTTTCCTCGGCTTAGTCTTTCCATCGGAGGCATGGTCTTCCTCTTCGTCGTCGCCCAGCGGCTTCCGCATCAAACACCTTTTTCGCCGGAGCTTCTTCGTCCATACGCACAACATGTCCCAGCCAGCGCAGACGTTGAATAGTGATGAGCTTGACTATGTCAATGTCAGCGTAGAGCTCGTACAGTTCGTTGTTCATTCGAATACGGTAGTCGTCGCCGACGTGAACAGGACCGAAGATTTTGCGAAGAATTTTTCTCTCAAACACCCCAAGCGTGGCTGCATCAGTCTGCGACACAACCCATGCTTCTGCGCCGTAAAGTAGCACGGGTAAGATGAGCGTCTTGTAGAGTGTCAGTTTTGTCGGGCGAGAGAGGTCTCTACTACTCAATTGCTTACTGAGACCATAGTAACACCTATTAGCAAGAGTTAGTCTTCGCTTTATCTCCAGGCTGACATCGTTTTGAGTGTTCACATTGAGTGTGACATTATACAAATAGTAATCTAAAAGTTATCTTTTTTTTTGTATATTCGTACTTGAAAATCATGAGAAATATAACTGAATAATCTTAAGTACTTTCCGCACATTTCCAAGTTTAGTGAAGTAAAGAACTTTGATTATTTTTAATTAAATTTAGGAAAGCAACATTGTACCTTTTGATTTTGATATATTCCGGGATAATTGAGAATAAGTACGCCTAATCCATAAAAATTATTATTATACAGACATTCCGACTTTGCATTCAGTACACTCGCAAAAAGTTCAAACGCCATCAAGGGGTGCGATATACAAGTCCATATTTCTTTTTGGCGGTAATATCTCGTAGTTATATCCGTTTACTTGGCTTGTTGTAGCAAATGACAACCCTTGATTTCTAAGGACCATATTCTTCACAACTACCCAGCAAACATTTTTAATCACGGAGTCATAAGTCAATCAATCGCCCAACCGATGGCTTGGATTTGACTACGCGCACTTATTAACATTCTGATTTCAGTGCAGTGATAGCTTTGAAAGAAACTTTTCCGAGGAAGTAACTCAATGTAGCGATTAATCATATATCATATGGAGAAACAGACATATGTATGTCGTTTGAGACGTTTTAATTTATAGCTGAAAAATTTGCGTCACTACACTAAAAATAACGTGAAAACAGAAAACTAGACTGACGTTATCTATATTTTGAAATTTGATGTTGTATCTGTACAAAGCAAGTAACAAAGAAGAAATTTCAAATCATAATGTGCTGAAATATATCAAGTTTTACTACTGCCAATTTATTTCTTCTTCACCGCTTGGAAGATGGGAGACTCAACAAATCCCAAATGTTGGCTGGGTGTCGACGTATTCTCAACAACAAACACCAAAGCTTTGTCAGCTGACTGGCTTTTTTGTACGCGTGTGTTGCAGCAAAAACAAATAAAAAAAAACAGAATCAAGAGCGCCCCTCTCATTTGTCGTCGTACATTGCAAATTGTTCATCAGATTAATTTTGTCAGATACGAACAAAAATGCGATTAGAAGTAGTACGGGTAGGATCCGCAAGCCGAAAGCGAGAGAAACAATATGTCGCATGTCGGTGTTGCCACATCTGTTGGCAGTACGAGCAGTTGCCCAGACAGGCGAAGGGAGAGAGGCTTACTGCTGCGTGCTTGTTTTGCAGCATCGGAAGCTGTTAGGCCGTCTGTGCTGACGAAGTAAATTGCGGGAAGGGTAGTTAACGGATGTCATTTGTCGAAATTGTCACAAAAAGATTTTCGCTAACTAAAGCATATCGGTGATGGAGTCTTTTGTTTTGTGCAATTTCATCTAAACTCATAGATTTCTTGCAACAAAAGACATCTGCATTTCATTCAGTTTGAGTAAAAGGGATTTCCTGGTGTGAAAAAATGTTTCACTGAATCGCAGTCAACTTTTTTGGGTATTATTTTTAGACAGAAAAGACGGCTGCTGTTTTTAAGAAAAAACAATCCAAGCATTTATGATGTCTGCTTTTGTCAATAACTTGCAGATATGTCTGGGCTTGTTAACAGCTTTCCGCCTTATGTACTATTAAAATCGAATAAGAGATCTGATTCTGTTTCATCACGTCAGTGTGCCACAAATACTACTTAAAATTTTTAGTTTATATATGTAGATGTATCAAACCTCCCAATATATTGATTTTTCCACTCGCAAACTTTAGACCGAATATCTGGTAATTTTGAAATGATCAGAAACTCTTCGACCAGATTTGAATAAGACATTGAGAACCATAAAAAATAATTCCGTTCATTTAGATTGTCAGAGAGCTAAAGACTTGGAAGCCATGGATGGAAATGAAATTTTCGGCACTTATGAGTCAAATGTCTCAGAAAATAGACGTGATGAAAAAATTCTATTTTTGGACTCGTTTTACCTGCTTGGATTTTACAATAAAAATGTCCAGTTTTATAAATAACTGCATCTTTGCCTGCTTTGGGCCCACATATTGATGTTATTAATATATATATTAGAGTGTTATTTGAAAAATTTTGTAATTGAATTTTTTTATTGCCTATATTTGAGTTTGAGGTTTAAAAATAATTGTCCCTATATTTGAGCTTCCTAGAAGCCAGAGTTTATGTCCGATTTCGTTGATATTTTACGAAAAAACCGAATTACTTAAAACAAGAAAAAGTCTGCTTTAGCTGCGAAGATATAACGCTTTAGGTATTTAAGTTGTATGAAAGATGCCAGGCACTGTTGTACCCAAATGGGTCTTTTTTTGTGTTTTAAAAATTTGTGGTGCAATCAGTTTGTTTCCTATTATAATTCAGCAACGACTTTTTACTTTTTACGACCGCCAAAAAAATCCGCACCATTTGGGTGTATTTTATATGAATTTTCAGCCACAAGAAAAATGTGGGCATCGATCGTTTGACAACAGTGGGTGGCATCTCCCACACAAGCTGAAATATAAGCAAAAATAAAATAAAATATATATGTATATACGATACCAACCTCCTCAAATTGTTTGTGACAATTTATTTAAATGTTACCTCACTCTTTCAGAATTTTATTTATGACAATGGATCTAAGTTGATTCAAAACATCTAAATTATAGGATCGTTTTAGTCTTAGCTGTTTTTTGAATTTTTTTTCTTTCTATATTTTATTGAGAGTTTTTTCTTTCCAGAACCATCATTCAATCATTCAGGAAATTACGTTTATTAAGAGCGTAGAATATTCTTATCTTGCTTGTTGTATTTGCAAGTCTTCTTGTACATCAAAAGGGAAAACGAACTAATTATGCAATGGTTTCTTACTATGTCATAAGTTAAGAGCACCAAAAAGCCGTTGTCATCGTGTGTTTCTCCACAAATTGGACATACTCTGCTGTGGTCAAATCAAATCTTCAAGCTTCTTTTCCCATTCTAAAGGCCATAACCCGTCACTCCTCTATTTTTCTTATTTTCCAAAAAGAAGAGACTATTTCGGCTAAGTGTAATCAAAACTTTGCTGAACAGTATGAAAAAGTTCCGTATTTCGATTTTCGCATAACCCTAACTTCACTGCTGTTATGTCATACGCCAATTTTCTATAAACGTGATAATTTTGCTTGACCTCTGCCCCCATGCTAAGCAAATTCTCAACGTACCAATTTATTACGAAATAATGAAACTGCTAACAAGGCCTAAAAGTTGTTGTACCAGTCCATTTTTATTTTGTTCGCTGCAACAATAGGTTGCCACTTGCAGCAAATTGAAATAACCAGAAAAAACCGGCCAGTGCTTCCAAAAGCGTAAATAATTGAATTAAATGCGTTAAAATGCAAATTATTGTCATTTTTGTGCAAAACCGTTTATGGAAATTTAACAATTTTTTTTTTTTTTTTTGCTTGGTGACACCAAAAACAAAAATTTCATTGAGGTGCGAATAATGCTGTTGCAACGCGCCGTTCACTTGTGTTCGTATGGCAGTGCCAGATAAAGCATATAAGCACACACACTGATAATTTAGTGTGGCAAGCGATCGTGGCATAATTTAACGTCGTTTAAGCCAAAAAAAGCGAAGGTGTTGATAAAGTGTTTTGCGACTACAGAGCCACCGCACTGCCGCAGCGACAATGCGGCAACATTCGAGCAGCAGCAATAAAAAACAGCAAAAAACAGCAAAAACCAGAAAACTCCTGCTGCAACGGCCAGCGCTTTTGCATCTAATACATTTTGCATTGCCTCATGTTGCAGTTGGCTTAGTCGTTTTTGTCGCTGTCGTATTGAAAATAAAATGAAATTGTTAATCAAATTTCATTTCATGTCACTGCTGCTGTTTTCCCTGCCTTAGCCTTTGCGCTACTGAAACGCTGAGAAAAAATATGTTACAACAACACAAAATAAAAAATTGTTCAATTTGAACTTTCAGTAAGGCAGAACTGCCCTCAGAAGCGAAACGGGCGTATGTCATAAAAATGTCTTTCGAGATAATTGATGTTTTATTTAGGTATATTTGTTTGGAATAGTTCATTAGACGTGCAATTTTCTAAGTTATCCGACGATGCCATAAAAATCAAGAATATGGATTTTTTTGAGATACGCCTTTTTCGCTACTGAAGAAAGAGTAGTCCATGTTAGTTTTTATTCTATGACTAGGGTGTTTAAAATCATTTCCCTTCGATATCACCGACATTTAGTACACTTCGTCGTTCCTTTGTCATTTCCTAATATGCCAATTAGAAAATCACTTACTGTTGTTGAGAAATGTTTTAGAAATCCACTCTCGAAGTTACTCGCTGTAGTGTCGGATATCTGCGGAGGTAGCAGTGGAATGTCTTTTCTCCTCATTGCATTCACTTTTGTAGAAATCTTCCAGTGCAAACTGCCATTCATATAACAAGGAAGTTTCTAAGTACCTAGTGTAATTTATTAATGTGTTAAACTTCAAAATTATCTGTTTTCTCTTCTGGTTTTGTAGATGACTTGTGTATGCACTGTACAAGGAACAGCTGTTTTCAAAGTTCATTCAACACACACTTTAAATCACTAAAATTGAGCAAACATTTTGGATTGACTTATGGTATCTTATATGGAAACCATTAAAATATGTCTCCTAATCATAAGCATGAAGTGGTGCGATCTGGGACCGTGTTTCTGAGACGCGACTTCGAAAACATTTTTTTAAGTATCTCCTATGAAGAGATTTTCACGTCAAAATTATCCATAATCTTCTTTGTTACAAAATTGCAGAGCAATGAAACTCATGACGAGTACCGTGGTCCAGAAGTTGGCATGATTTGTTGTCCCTTCAGTCTGAATTAGAATTATCATACTTATTTAAAGAATTTTCAATGCCTTATCTAAATGCGTTAGAAGAACTTCTAGGGCTTAACAAACTCTGTTGCAAGAATAAAATTTTTCTGCAGTTTTGAGTAGAATATCATAAAATCTTAAGTGTAACAACAATCCTGTGACCAATTTAAAAAGTTGCATTTAATTTTCAACAAATCAAATTATACTGAATTTTGTCGTACGAAGCTCCATTTAGGAGATACTTTAAAGAAAACACATTTCTATTGGCTTCGCAAGTGGGAAAAAATGTTTTCGAGAAAATCAGTGGCAGCTCTGGAAATTTATGTAAGCTAATACAGCTCAAATACGCACTGAAATTGGTTCGCAAACTTATCTGATTTGATAATAATTTCTTAATACAATTTTTGACAGCTGAAGTACGAGCAAATAAACTTATTTGCCTTACATAGTATACGAGTTAAAATTAAGGCCCTAATTATATATTAGTGTTTCAGGAATGCTGACAAATTCTATCTATAAAATTTGTGAATGTCAATTCTGCCATACGAAGCGAAAAAGGCGTAGGTATCTCACAAAAAAAAAAAAATATCCGACATTCTTATTGCATCGGATAGCTTAAGAAATTACGCGTCTTTTGAAATACTCCAAATGCAGGTATCTCAGTTCAATCATATAAAATATCTAATAAGAAAATTTTCTCTATCTCAATTTTAAAGGTATTTTAACAAATTGACAAACAAATTATCAATTATTCAAAAAAAAAAAAAAATTCATTCACCTCAAAAAAAAAAAAATATATTTTTTTTTAAGTTTTTTAATTTTAATTTGCAAATCTTATTATTTTATTTTATTTAATTTATCTTATTATTATTATCTATCCTTAAAATTAGATTTTTCGGAAAAATTGTTTTGAAAACAAAACAAGATTTTTGTTCCAGTCTAATGCCTAGTTTAAAAACTGCTTAAGATACTTCTAAGCGTTTTTCACACCATATCGCGAGAATGCTATAAGCGCAGACCAAAAGTCATGGCACTGTCCGCATTGCTGTTATTGTCGATTTGAATTTGTTGCAGTCAACTAGACGCTGTATCTCCTCTTAAATCTGCGGCTACTGCAATTCCACAATTTAATGGAGTTGTTACGAAGTACAGAAATAAATAAAAAACGAAATTCCAATCTGAAGTTATTCAGAGCTTAGCAGCGAACCAATTAAGGAAAGAACTATGAATAACTACAACAATCGAGCCATTTAAGTCACGATTATATCAATTTGAGTCAACTTGATGACTGCTGTCGATTTGGTACTTAATTGATGAAAGGGTCAGTTGCAACGGTAACCCAGTGATGTTGATTTATAAACTCTAGTCAAATAAAGAGCCGCTCTTTGAACTGCTCTAACTTAGCTTTGCATAATGTTTGGTAATTTGATTGCTTTAGGTCCATTTGATTATATGTTCTAAATGATTTTTGCCTTGGGCTAATTCGCTTACTTTTCGTTACTAAATTTCAAACCTTAAATAAAGCGTTCTCACATTAATTAAGTACCAGATGTTTTCATTCATACTACACAAAATTTAAAAACCAAACTTTAATTCTTTTTTGATAATTTTTGGCATTTAAGTAGAAAAAGATGTTGTCTGGCTGATGTGCGTTGTTTGAGGACTCTCAATTTATTTATCAACTTGTTGTCTGACCGCTTTTGTGCCACTCAATCTGCTGCATGTCTGGTGGTAGTCTGTTCGTCTACCTTAGTATAATGCCGTTCTAAGCGAAAAAGACGTATCTCAAAAAAAAAATATCCGAGATTCTTATGGCATCGGATAGCTTAAGAAATTACGCGTCTAATGAAATACTCCAAATGTCGGCATTTTAGTTCAATCATATAAAAAATCTACTAAGAAAATTTCCTCTATCTCAATTATACAGGTATTTCAACAAATTGACATAAACAAAACATCCAATATCTCGAAATGAATTTTTTTGAGATACGTCTTTTTCTCTTAGTACGGCAGTATAGTCCTCTTTGTTTGTGTGTATATAAAGTGACAGCAGTGGCTGTTAATTTTCGTTGTTGTTGCTGTAGCTATCATCCTTACGAAAAATGCTGCTCTCATCCATTGTCGCGTACAAAAGACGACATCAACGGAAATCGAATTACATTTCGAAGACTTTGGAAGAAGAGAACTTCCATTGTATACAGATAAATCTATGGAGCAATGGAGCCAGCACCGCAGTCCTTCAAGAAAGCGTGCAATGAAGCAAAGGATTACACAGCAGCACAAAGGTACAAGACTACAGGTGCAGGGAATGACAATACGACATTGGCAGTCAGTTTGTGGTGCCATGCGATTTGTATTGAATTGAATTGAATTGTGTGGAATTGTGTTGGATTGATCTTGAAATGTTAACAGCACAGCCAAGCGGAAGAGGCAGAAATCTGATAGCTCTTTTGTCACCCAAAGTCAGAAGCGAAGCGGGCCCTGATATCCACCCAACTTAAGCCACAAAAAGACAAACGGTCAAATGAACTGTCTGACTGTCAAACCCTTTAATTAAAGAGCGTGAAAAGTTCAAGCTTTTGGACTTAAATTTCTCCTATTTTTTATGTTTTTAACTTAAAATTATTCACATTGCTGCACTTAAATGTGCGCATATAAATTTACAAAACCAACAATTGCAACATGACTTTTCAGTTCATTTATGCATGTACACAAATGCATGCATTCAACAGTAACAGAAAAGGCTACAAAAACGACAACAATAAATGGAGGAAATGCAACAATGTTGCGGTGACTAGGTACTGTGCTGATAGGAAATTCGATCCGTATTCCCTGCAAAATTTTGGTTCCTTTTCATCCAGACTGTAATTTTAAGAATTGTCTGACCGCACATTTCGCAAATACCATTGACAGTCAAATCAGTGCGTTATATTTTTGGTTACTTCGTCATTGTAATCCTAAATATACAAAGTATGTTCTGAAGCTGCGTTCGGCGATATTGGGTACACTTTTCGCAAATTAAATAAACTTTTACAGTGAAATTAGCCCAGAATTTTTTTATTTTAAAAAATTAGCTTGTACTACCAACTAAAATCTTTTCTATCTCTGAATTTTCTTTTCTGCCTAGCATTTCTTATTGAGTTAAACAAAAATTACTTTAATGTGAGCGAAATGTGCTTCATCAAACCAAAGGTTTTTGCGGACTTACTTGTTGAAAAATCAAAAACTTGATTGGCTAACTCTAATAACAATATATTACACTCAAAATAAACTCGGATAGCAAAAAAAAAAAGATTAAAGATATGAGAAAAGCGATCCGAAGACAACTGATCTTAAAATCAGTGATGCAATTTTCGCTACAACTGTACTTTTTTCAGCACATTAGGCACTTAAAAAAATACAAAAAATACTAAGGAACGATTTTGAGTACACTCAGTGGTGAAAGTTTTCTGATAAAGTTTATTAATTTTGACTTATATTCCTAATTACCACAAATAATTCTATTATTTTATTTAGATTGATGAAAATGAAATATTGAGATAAAAGTACGTGCTCAACCTCAAAAAAGTACATTCTCATATTAATTTTTGGTAAAAAATATCCGTCAGAGCTCATATCGCTCTTTGAACAAAATATTTCACTAAATATTTCGTTTATTTTCTATTCAGCCCAGAATCTATTTCTCTGACGACTACAGGAGTGAAGAAACCTTTAGCTCAAAAACTTGTTATGAAACATTTAAAATAAGTTTTAGAAATCCAGTCAGTTGCAAAACCTATCATATTTTTTTAATTTTCTATACAATTTTTCAATTAGAGTGCAAAATCTGCATCTTTATATATAAAACCAAAATATTTAAGTTGCGAAACTCCTAGGCTTGAAACTTTTTTTTTGGAATAAGGAATCCAAAGTCATGAGGATGTCATGTTGAGGAGCTGCAAAAACAATTTTGTAATTTATCTCAGATTCTGATCTAAGCCCATAACAGCTTATTAATACTTTAAAGTAAAAATTAAAACTTTCTCACTTTCTATATAACTTAATCCTTGTATCAGAATTTGATTTTCTTTATACGAGGTGTGAGAAATTTTGGAAATTTGTAAGGTATCTTCATTTATTTATTATAGTAATTTTCTCATCAAACTGATACAGTATTCTTCAAATATGGTAAATGTGATAATTTTTAATAAAGTTCTTATCATAATAGGAAAAAGTTTCTTTCATTTTTTTAAGAGATATACTGTTTTTTTTTTTTTTTTTTTTATCAGAGTATGTCGAGCCGGATTTATTATATACACCTTTTCTTATCTTCACAAACTTCACAACAAGAATTTTTTCCCCTCCTTCCATCTTTCAGTTTCACAAAAGCATATTTAGTAATTTCTAACATAGAAAATCAAGTTATTGAGCGTTGCATTAACCCTTAGCGGCACCACTTCAGCTTTGCAACAATCCGGCACATGTATAAAAAAATGAATTTTCAATTCCTGGCTTCAGAGCTGTGAACGAGTGTTGAGATGAAATTAAATTTTTTCAATGCCGCAATGTATTTCAACAAATGTGCATCACAATTAAAATTAGGAAAATCGCTTAATTTTCGTTCAGAAATATTTTTCTACCTTATCCAGTTGATACGAAATGGGTTTGTTTTTCCTTGATTTCGTTAAAATATTAAACTCTTATGCAGGACGAATGTCTTCAACCCATTTCATCGGTATGTATTCCCCATGGCGACTTATCGACGCTGTGCTACACGTGTCTTCACGCGCCGCTCCTGCTTCGAAATTGTCAGCTTATCGCACATCGCAGCCAGTTAAAACTTTGACAAGCTTGCTGTGTTAAATTATTTGATTTCCTTTGACTCAGCCATCATCAGCAGGAGGACAACGGTGTCGTTCCTGTCTTATACTCGCACTCCCGTCTAATGGCCAAGTCCTCCACTAAAAGCAAACAACAAACAAAAACCAACATCCTCAGTCTGCTCAGTTCTTTGCCAACTGTGTCCGCCGCATTCTATTCAATTAGTTGTTATCTGTTGACTCGCTTTAGTGCAACGTACTTGATCTGCCCCAGCCCCAGGCTTTGCTCATTCATCTTCTCTTACTTATTTTTCCATCTCAGTGCGCCAAGTTGTGACCAACATCGGTTGTTGCTTGTTGGTCGTTTGTCCAGCCTTGGTCCTGCCTATGTTTGCTTTCAGCATTCGTCATCTTTGCTCGTGATCGCATCATTATCGCCATCGTCTCCCATCGCATCGCAGCACAAGCAGCGGGAAAAACTCGTTTAATTAAAATTACAAGCGTTTTTCTTTGAGTTGATGTTCCTCTGCCCCAATTTATGGTATCTTACCCCGCTATTGAACAGAAAAAAATTTTTTTCTTTTTAATTACAAATTAATCGGAAATTCGTGATTTCATAAGTGAGTCCACTTTTTTCGTTTATAGGAAAGGTGGTGCGCAAATTTTAAATAAATTTGGTAAAGATAAGAGGCCTAATATCAGAGTTCTGAAATGGTTGCTATAGACAAACATTCTTTAAATAAAATAAAAACAATACTCCCTAGTTATGATCATTGAATGTACACTTGAAGGTTTTTCAATCTTTTATTAATGCCCAGTAGCCGAAATCAGTATTGGAAACTTATTTCCATGAAAGCTGAGAAGAGTCAAGAAACTATAAATTTTAATCAAAAATTTTAATAGTTGTGCCTAACTACTGTCGAAACTGAATTAAATGAGATTGTAAAAATGAGAGAAACAAACAGCTGATCACTCTCTCAACGAAATAGAGTTAACAAAAATTTCCATATTTCAAAAACAGCTGATCAAAACAAATCAGATTTGAATTAAAGAAAATAAACAAGAGATTAAGTAAAAAGAAAAATGGAAATCATTTACGGATTTTCAGATCGAGTCAAACAATATGGATATCAGTTGATAGGTAGTTTTTATATAGTAACTAGCTGTCCCGGCAGACGTTGTTCTGCCCTTTCCGGTAGGTGGCGCGAAGCTGTATGAACTCATGCTATGGAATGTTAAAGCGAATCAGCCCATTTTTAAAGTGAAATCAACTTCTGTCCCTACTCTTTTACATATAGTATAGTATAGCAGACTTGGCAGACGTTGTTCTGGCCTTACTGCTAAGTGGTGCGATGAGTTTAATTTATTATAGCTATTATTTGTGTTTTACAGAATTACCAAGTCTCAATTATCTGCACCAAATAATTGCTGATATATACAAAATGTTGTTTTATTGCCATATGGAAGGTGTGCACCACCCATTTTCTCATTGAAACTTCTTTTTGCCCGCACTTTTTATATATGTACATTAGGATGATTCAAATTTTTTTTTTTGTTTTTGTTAAGGTGCTGTTGCTTAAAAAGTAAGTTTATGATATGAAGAAAAAGTTCACGAAAATTCAGCTCTGTAACTCAATTTTATAAGGTGGTGCCGGAGCCTGTTAGTTTTACATGTAAATTGTATGGAAAAATTATTTTTTACAAAAAAGGTATCTAAATAAATAGGTGATTAGTGTTGTTGAGCTGAAAAGGGTCGTTTTTCGACGTAATTTTTTACGCTGAATCCGAATCTGGTCTCAGAATTGACCCATCATATGGGAATCCTGAAATATTTGAGGCTAAGTACCTAAAACATGATGTTTTTTGTCTACTTTCGAGGCCATGTATAGGATTCAAAGAAAGTTGATCAGCTTATTTTTAACAAAAGCATCATTTAGTACCATCGTTGCCCTTTACAATGAGCTTTCAAGTGGTGATCTGTGATGCTTCCTTGCAAAGTTGCAGCCATTTCAAGGTGTAAACTCTACGTCAAACGATGGACTAGTCTTTGTGAAAATGCTATTTTAAAAATATTTTTGAATAATGGCCAACCTAAGTATGCACCCGAAATAAAAGATTTATAAACTTAGCTATGTTTGTCTTCTCTTAATATAAAGTAACATGTGAATCGCTGGAGTGGCCTTCGAGAAAATGCTATTTTAAAAATATTCTTTTATAACGGCCACCCTAAATAAAAGTTTTGTAGGCTTAACTATGCCTCTTAATATAAAAGCTATGTGGTGTAAATTTCATGTGAATCCATGCAGTGGTCTTTGGGAAAATGCTATTTTAAAAATATTCTTTTATGACGGCCACCCTAAATATGCAGCCTAAATAAAAGTCTTACAGTTAACCACCTATTCTCAGACCTACCAAATATACACAAAAAATTTCTTAGGAACCGGTCAAGCAGTTTAGGAGGAGTTCGGTAACAAACACTGTGACACAAGAATTTTATATATTAAAACAAATAAAATTTAAGTTATCAAGAAAAGCAATAACCAAGCAGCGATCGGAAATATAAAGAAAATCCTAATAAATTAGGAATTCTTAAAACGATTCAATAATATTTAAGCATCAGTCGACTAATAATTTCATATACTATGTAATTTTTACACAGGAAATCCAAAATGGCTCATATATTTACAAAAGCAAAAGGTTCAAAGGTATGTTTTTTTTTTTGACATGGTCGACATATTGTGTGGACGAATTGGTGATTCTTTTTTGGGTAACCTTGCAAACATAGACACATCGTTTTCAATAGCTTTAGTTAATTGATCGTAAAGATTGTAGTTCCCCCAGTAGTGCGAACTGATCGTTATGATCCCCGACATCTCCTTTACAAATATGTGTACAACCATTATGAGAATTGTCTTTCATATAATCTTTTGGTATCGGCGAATTATCGATGCCTCCGAATGAAATTCACTATAATTATTAGATAACCCCTGTTACCAAACGTTATCGGCGATAAATGCCAAAGTACCAATGCTTCCAAATTTTAGTGGGAGCTGCTACGCCTTACACATCAGATTAATAGATTTGCCTCCACGATAGCAGCGCTAAGTTCTTAAGTTGCATTATTCTTTTAAAAAGACAAGTCTTTATTTCTACTTCATAAGTTGAAATTTTTAAATTTCATAAGCCTGCAAGAGAAATCATAACAGTCTTCAGCAATATTTCAAAACTAATTTGATTAATTCTCGCTGGTACTCATAAGACACTAAAGCTGTCTTTTATGCTATTGTCCTCTGGTGCGCGGAAGACCGGCAGCAATTTGTCTCGTCATATTTGGACAAAACGCAGAAGCAACAATAAACACAATGACAACAACTGCAGGAACACATATGAATCTGCAGCAATCATTCTGCTTCTCAATATCACTAATCTCCAAATGTCCCTGTAGAAAAATCTACATCTTTATTACCTTCGCTTAGTGCACTGACGTAACTAGGTAAGGACTAAGCCACCAGTAATTCCCATGGTTCTCACCAGTAGAATAAGTCAGCTTTGCGTGCTCAATACTTATTAAATTCTCTTACGCCTTGGCTATAAAATAAAAAATTTAAACCTTTAATGAAAAAATCGTGATTTTATTTTTAAAGCCATAAAAATTTAAATTTTTCTAAAAAATCACAAATTTCGCTTGCGGAGCATAGTTTACGTTATTTACTTTCTTCTTAAAATCGTATAACTTTGTTTGCCAACCGCATGTGAAAGCGGAACTGATGCTCCATAGAAAACGGTCAAAGCCGCTGTATCAGTACCATTTCACCTCAGACATGAAGGTCAAAGCATCTAAAAGATAATGAATAGTGCATATAAGTTGTTTGGTCGGTGTTAATTGTCAGATGTTAATTTCTTAATTCTGAACCGAGATTTGGAAAAAAAGTAGTTTATAAAACATATTTAAGAACCACTGTCAAAGCGGATGCTACGGATCAGCAGCAACAGGTGTGAATACTTTGATGCCGTGAGTTTTGTGTTTAGGTAACAACTTCCCGGAGCTCAACAAAAGCTATCTTTCACACTAATTGTAGGAGGAAAGAACATTTTGCGTTATAAGGAAAATAATATAGCGATCTCATCTTTTCATTCAAATAAAATCAGAAAACACCAAACCCTACAAAACCATTAAAAGTCTGGAAAATATATATTTTATATTTCTTTATAGTTTTTTTTTTTTTTTTTTTTTGAAAAAATTTTTAATGTCATACCAGAATCAGTGTAGATCGCTTTTATAGTATAGATTGTACTTGAATATTCTTAAACAACTTATTTAAATTTTTTTATAGATCTTTGTGTTCTTGCTGTTTTGTCTCATTGTGTCACTAGTTTATCTGCCATTCTTTACAGTTTATTGATGTCTTCAGGCTAACCGATCAGCCTGATTTTAAAAATCGATTGTTTATTTTCTTATTTGCTTACTCGAATCTGGCCATTACATATTTTAAGTCGCTCACGTTAGTTATTTATTCTTGGTTTAAGGAGGGTATATGTTAAGTACCCAGGATAAAAAGGCATTTCGATTTAAAAAAAAAAAGCTAGTCGAGAGCCGAAATAACCCGATTTCTTTGGTGATATAACATTCAAAAGCTATTCGGTATCACACCATTTACTTGGCGACTGTGTGAGGCCTTTTCTTTACTTGCCGCCACTGTATCCTTTTGAGTTTCCTAGCTAGATCTGAATTAGATCTGTGTTTTTGTTTAACACGAGGGCTCAAACTGAAACATTTTATTATGGTACCACCTTAAAAAATACTCAGAAATAAAAGTTAAACCAAAAAGACAACCAAGCCAAAATTCTTTAAGTACTGAAGGCATAAGTTCTATTTCACGATTCATAATGCTCATAGTAAGTCATGCACTGCTTAGTTTCCTGCCGGGCTCTTTTAATTTGCTGTCCCCTCAAAAGCGATGTTGGCTCTTTTGAGACGCATTATTTAAATTTAAATGGCTTTCAATGAATGCATAAAAAATCAATTACTAACTGTCAACCAAATGTGTTTGTGTGTGGCGAACTCTTTCTTTCACTTGCCAGACTTTGCATCTTTCAGCTTTCAACAGCTTTCATCTGTGGGATTTGTCAGCTAAATGGTTATTTAAGATAATAATCGTCAACTGCAGCTGCTGGGAGGGCCTAACACCGGGCTCAACTGACACAAAATTTACGACCAACGCATTTGTTAGAAATTTTAAGATCTCTGTATTGAGATTTTGGTATAAAAATAAAACGAAAGATACAAATGTATCCGCTATTGCCAAGTAGATACTTGTCGCGATGGCTTTTGTTGTCTTAAGCCTTTTCCTTTACTTCGGTTCAAAATGCTGGTGAAAACATATCGTTAGATTTGCATCTAATTAAAAATATTTAACCATTTCTTTGAAACTAAAGGAGAAGCAGGAGGGTAATTTGAAAAGTCGCGCATAACAATCGCATGGAACAAGTTGATTGAATGGTGGTGGTGGGTGGTCGATCAGCTACTTCCATTCGCCATCGACACCATGAACACTCAATTTTTATGGATTTTTAATGCGCTACAGAGCTCAATGTACCTCATTAATTGTTAGTCAGCACTATAAAATTCTCCATTTGTAATCAGTGGTGTCTGTCCATTCGTTTGTTTGTTCATCTGTCAGTTGAACGTCTGTGCGACGGTTTGTATTCACGCCGTGGAGCCAAGTTAATAAATCAACCTCTTGCATCACATGTTTTTGTAATGCAAATCGATTTGTATCTCGGGGTTCGTCATTTTATCTTGTTTGCATTTCTCGCACTCTTATTTTTGCATTTTCATCATTTTCGTATTTATTGTATTTATTTAAACGAGCCGTGGTTTATTTTATAAATTTGTCACTTATTGGCACTTTACGCAAGCATTTTAAGTACCAATAAAATCGACCTGATTACAAGCACAATGGAATACTGAAAAAAGAGCACGAATAAATGACTTAAATATGTGGTAATTATGTTGTTACAGATATACATATGTACTAATAGTATAGTAATTAAAGTGATCGAACAGCCTGACAGTTGTCATAAGCAGCGTCCTTCAATTTATCTGTTACTAATGTAGGACGCTCTTGAGAACTTATTACTTAAAATGTTTATTTAGTTCAAACAACCAAATGTCTCTAATATTTTTATGTCTAATAGTTACGTAATTGTGAAAGTTTTTTCATCAGAAAAGACAATGTGCAGAGTCATCGCTACGACAATCCAAACGATTTAACTCTAGCCATACAGTCATCTGTGCCTTAGTGGGCAGTTTTTATATCATGCCAGGCTCAAGTTGAAATTCGTTCTTCAGTATTGGGTTCTTCACTTTCAAATCGATTTCCCTGATGGAATGAGTTTTTGTGTTTTTTTGTGTTTTATTCTATATGAATGAAAATTGAGTTTTCATTAAACTTCTGGAATTTTTTTGAAATAAGCTACTGGAAAACTGTTTTTTTGTTGTTTTTTTTTCACGAGAGGATATAACTCGTAACGTATAGCCATTCGCAACCTCTCATATCTTGTGAACTTAAACGTTCAAAGTGTCTTGACAGAATAAAACGCATCCTATTAGGTAAATACCTAGTAAATTAAAATGTAGTGTTTGGGCGATCGGCCAATCCACCTAAATTTTTTTCATTTTAGAATTAGAGTTAATGGCACAGTTTCATAGTCCTTCTTAAATGCTGGCTATAGTTAGGAAAATACTATATAGAACATTTTTTTCTTCAGAACATTTCTTTGAAGTAAGAAAAAAACGTTAGCATTACTGCCTTGAATCAGATAAAGATTGCGGTCTCATAGCCATTTAAATAAGCTCACGTCGCTAATGTCAAAATCTCTTTTTTAATTCTTCAACGGACTGAAAATTTGCAAAGAATTTAGCACATTTTTCTTCAATTTAACCAATTTCTAACTGGTTCAGCACAGTGATGGCATTTTCGGTATGCGAAAAGTCGTCGTCAGTATATTCAACAAGTTTTTAGTACATTCGGTGCATTTGGCCCATTTTTAGTGCATTCGTTTCAATTTCAGTACATTTCGACTCTTTCCAAAAATTATCAATTTTTTAGTGAGTTTACAGTGAAATATTCCTAGAGTAAGCTTTGCTGATTTGTTTTTTTAGTAAAGAAATCAAATTTTACTGATTTTAGTAATTTTAAGTAACTTTTTCATGTTCATGTCGTAAAGTTCATTCGGCATTTAAAAACAACATTTCAAGTTTCCATCATCTGGCTCAATAATAGCTTTTGCCAATTTTCAGGTTAATATATCCCTTAAGCGTTGTAGCATGCTTCAATTCGACTATGAATAACTCAGAGTGTACTTTATTTTGTCGATGACCAAGCGACAATAGCTGTAAATTTCACAATACTGACCGACAATTGAATGCTAAAAAACTTGAAGTTTTTTCTTTTTATATTCCTATGAGTTATGTGAAGTTTTTCTATTTATTCTATTCTACTTAACCATTTGGAAAAAACTTTTTCAGCGAAAATAAAAAATTCGGTGGTGTTTTGTATTTTGGCCACTTTTAGAATCAGCAAACAAAAACATAGCAAAGAGGACTTTAAACTCTGCAACTTTTCTGGAGAGGTTTCATTCACAATCTGATGTCTGGTGGCATAATAAAAAATAATTTCATGTAATTAAGTGCCGGTATCGCTATAATTGCTTCATTTCAAACAATACCGCTACCTTTACAGAATTAACGAAATCTTAATATCACTGAGAATAGATTCTTCTAACTACCACAGAGAATTCGAGTTAATCATTTTAAATGCTCAACAGTTCAGTTCCGTAGAAGCAGCAACATTTTATAATTAAACTGCCTTAGGCATTATGGTTGTGGCACCCATTTTTTCTATTTTGCTCCTGCTCTCGCTGCAGCAAAGCTATGCAATGCAACAGCAGAACCTAATCAGAACAGCACATCACGTACAAGACCAGAAGTGCACAATACACTGGCAGTCTTCTAACTTGGCTAACAACTCTAACTCACAGTCAGATGTGTAGTCGTCATCGGCAGTGCTGTAGTTGTTGACTTCTTTGACGCAGTTTTTGTTATTGTTGTTGTTACCCGTCACTGAATCGACAACAGTTGATGGTAGTCTTAATATTTGTGCTGCGCAACAACATTTCTGCTGCTACTAGAGTTTTGAGTCAAACAAATTAAGTAGTCATTTCGTTGCTGTTGCTGTTGTTGTTTTGTTTCTACTTTGTTTGCTGTTATTAATATTGTTGCTGTTGTTGTTGTACGTGACCATAACTGCTGACGAACCTTGACAGCGTTTAATCTGAAACTAAAAACTCATCACCATCATCGCCAACATCAGCTACAAAATGTTGTTGACTTTAATATGTTATTGTCTTTGTCGTTGTTGTTGTAGTTGTTGCTCATTATTTTCTGATGTTGAATTTTTTTATCGCTGCTTTGCGCTTTGCTTTTTTTTTATAACAAAAACATGGAAATTTACAACGACAACCCATAATAGAAATGCAAACAACTTCCTTATTTTAAAAATCTCATGGTCACTTCGAAAAGCTGCAGCTGCTTGTAACTGTTTTGCTTGGTGAGGTGTCAAAATCAACAACGACCATCCAGCATCAACAATAACAACTTTTGTTGTCTCATTAGGTGACAACTCTTGCAACACACAACAGCCTCAGAGTCTGCTGCTGCTGCTGCTTTTGCTGCAGTAGAATTAATATTCCGTGCGTCCGTGTGGCATGTTGCTGCACATGCGTAACGACTGCACTTGTTGCCGCGCATGTTTTGCGTTATGATTCGTTGGCATTTCGCAGAATCGGAAATCAATTTTCGTCGTCTGGACTGTGTTCAAATGCAGTTTTCCATTGAAATGGAAGTTTATGCTGCCCTCGATTTTCTCAAAGCTGCCTCCCTCTTGCCTGTAGCTCTACAACTTCATCTAAAGCAGGTACCAGCGTGCAACGATGCACGTAACAAATTCCCAGAATTTGTTGCCGCGTTGCTAATGCCGCTAATTTAAATGCTGATTTGAATTTTCATTTCATTTTTAACGATGTAATGACTTTACGCTAATGAATTATGAAGCTGCGTCATGCGCGTGCTCCGTCGCGCTCATCACGTGTTAACCTGGTCGTTGTAATGCGGGTTTAATGAAGTTGTTGAGTAGCCCAGGCTCTGAATATTAAAAACTCTACCAACTGCCAACAATGAATTTAAAGTTGCAATTTATATGTAATTCTTCCGCAAGAATGGAAAAAGTTAATTGTTAAAAACGTACAGGGTGTTATCAACGCTTTTGTATAAGAAGTACTGAATAGAGCGCACAATGGAAAGTCTGCACTGAAGTGGTGCGCTACTCTATGCTTTACCTCAACTGTAAGTTTTGAATTTATTGCTTTAGGAAAATTATAGTGAGGCTTAAAAAATCGTTAAAAAATCGCTAAGATTACGAAGTCTAAGAAAAATCATTTAAGATCCAAGACCGTCTATAATATTTATTATAACTGGCGGTTTTGGCACTCATTAAGTGGCAAGAGCAAAGGCAAAGTTGTAAGAATAAATGACGTATTTCAAAGCAAATCTGAAATGATCCCTTGAGAGAAGATTCGTTGCAGTTTGTTTGATTTCGGACCATTGGGAAGGCTTTCCTAGCATTGTTTACCATTTATTACTCGAAGAATTTATGACAAAAGAAAATGTTATGAAAATGTATTTACTAATTTAATCTTAAGAGTAAGAGGAATCATATTGCCATTAATTGCTTAAAATGTTTCTGGGAAAAGACTATAAACTATAAATATGGAATTTGATGCATTACGAATAAAAATGGTTTTGAATGTAAACATAATGAAATCTCTTCCAGAGGGAACAAAATGATTTTTTTTTGCAATTAAGGATAATTGCTCGCCTATAACCAAAGCAATAACTTGCCATTTGCTGTAATAAGTACTCCACTCTTACGTCTTTTTTTTTAAAAATAACTTTTCAGTGAGCAAACGCTACCGACGAGGAGAAAGAAAAGTGGGAATGAGGCCAAAACATAAATTAGGCCTTCGTTAAGTTACTTGAATTGAATTTTAAATGGTATTTATCGCTTCCATTGGGTAATTTTATCAAGTGTAGTTGGAAATCATTAAAATTGAAGTCACTTGTAGAAAAAAGGGTGTACTGTTTTCAAAAAGTTTCAATTATTGTGTCGCATTAGTCAGATAATGGTAATGATCTTCTGTTTTGTTCCAGTGTATGCTATCAAATCATAGTTGAAAAAGAAAATAGTCATAAAAAATTGAAAGTTTAAGATAACAGCTGAATCGGAAATTGCAAGTCCGAAGCAATAGTTCGATTTGCAAGCTTCTTATTTGCAACTACTTGAGTTTTCTTTGCACTGTTTCCGACCCTTTTTTTAGTTTTTTGGGCTGTAACAATTGAATTTGTCGAATGTGCGCAGCTGTAAAATAATTAATGTCTTACGAAGTATTCAAATCTTTTTCTTCATTTTCGCTTCAGCAGTCCTGCACTCAGTCAATCAATTCATCAATAAAATGGCAATTAAAGTAAAATTTTCAATACGCGAAGTAAAAGGAAACAGCAACGTTTTGCTTCATGGCGATTGTTGCGGGCAAAAATCAATTAAAAACTTCATTAAAATTTTAACTCTTTTGACGGGTTGCCACATTTTATCTTGTTGCCGTTGTTGACTTCTGGCTTCCCTCACTCCGAAACTGCAGCGAGAAGGTTTTTTTGTTTTCTTCCATTTTCATTTTCATCTATTTTCAATTATATTTTCACTTAATTCTCATTTATTGTTAATGGCTTCTGTTGCTACCACTCGTGTTGTTTTTCCACTTGTTGTTATTGTTGCCATTAAACTTTGAATATCGCTGCGGATAAGGCAAATAGAAAGAAACAGCTTTTCCACAGTCAAGTTGTGAACGAGAAATGCGCAATGAAGCAGCTGCCCGCAGGAAGCAACAGCAACAACAAAAAAGTAGCTAGCACTTGCGAATGAAATTTGATTTTCTTTCCATTCGACTGCAGTAAAAAGAGAGAAAAACAAACAATAAAAATTAAGTTTTATTGAGCTGAATTTGCGTTTTTCGTTTCGTTTCGTTTGTGTCTTCGTCTCGGGTGGACTTGTAATTAAATTTAAGTTTTATTTAAGGTAATTGCATAAATTCCACAACCAACAGCTAACAGCCAACAGCAACAAATACAACAACTACAACATTCGCACTCAAATTTTAAATCAATAAATTAATGTGGCTAAAATGGCGTCCACATCCGGTGCGTTGAGTTGCGTGTTCATTTTGCCGTATCGCACTTCAGCGATTTCGATTCGATTGCCGGTGCCGCAGCCGCAGCCGCAAATTGATCCAAAAGCAGCAAAAGTCTTTGGTTTGCTTTTAATTTGATTTCAAACTTCATTCAAATTCAAATTGAATTCGATTTCACTGCAATTTTGCGTAAATGGCGGAAACCACTTAGCCTAGTTTTTCAGTTATTACGCTGTTGTTTTGAGTTTTATGTATCAAGGGCATAGTAGAGATACAAACGGGAGTCTCAAAACAAATGGATGAAAATTATTTACAGAGTGGCATGTGTGAAATGCATTTATAGCAGCACGAAGTACAATCAATTTTTTTTTTTTTTTTTAACTTATTCTTATAAAAGGGAACTTAAAATCAACTGTTTCACTAAATGTTTTAACAAAAAAAAATGATATGATTTGCTCTATCGAAATTTCTAGACGTATTATTGAAATATCTCATGAAATTTATCACGAGAGTGTGGTGGTAAAACCAACCGAATATAGCTAGGTCAAAGACCTGAATATTAATTTAATTTTAAAATATATAACATACTAAATGCATATTTCAAAATCGAATCTACATTAGCTTGGGATATATATGAATTAAAAGACGTACATGAATGGTACCTGACCTTTGCTTAACCCATTCCAGACTATTGGGCATTTAAATACCCAAAAGAAGAGTGTATATTAAAAAATCCTACCAAGTAACAGGTAAGAGGTGTTGTGGTTTTTAAATCTTTTTTGGGTAGAGGAAGGATTGGTCTGAAATGCATATATTTTTGTTTTTCCGAACTTCTTTGATTAACCTGTATTTTTGTGAGGCAGAATTTAGGTAACATAAAATTTCCAAAATTTTAGTGGAAAATCGATGCAGGCAAACTTGAAGACCTAAAGAAAAAGGCTCGTAACAAATTCGAAGAATAAAACAGATTTGATTGAATGAAAAGTTGGACGATAATTTTTTTTTATGTTTTTTGTCTCATAGAGGGCTATTGGGTAAAAATTTACCCATGCCATATCTCCGGTGTGCCGATAGGGAAAAATTTAATTTTTTCATCAGCAACTTATATTGATCCCCTGACCTCCCACACCAAATTTTATCAAAATTGTACGGGCCCTTCTGGTACCAGTCTGGAATGGGTTAATTACTTGAATTAATTTGTCTCCTTAACTAATTCCAATTTGAAACTTTGAGAATATTATCTCTATACTTAAAGCTAAGTGCGTGATGATGGACAATGGACATTTCATATCCTTTATCCAAAGGAAATCAATTAATGTCACTCATACGACAATCTGTGTTTTATACGAAAAACTTGAGAAGCAATTTTAAATTACTTATCTTTTGTAGAAATTGTTCAAATATATAATTTAAGCACTGTGTTACTGATAAAGGTTGAAAACTCCAAAAAAATAATAATTCTAAAAAGTAGAACTTCAAATAAGAATTCATGTAAAGTTTTTTGACTTTCAATTTTTGCGTCAATCTTTATTCATATAGCCTGGCTTTATGGCATTACCATTCAAGAAAATGGCCTATATCAATGCAATAGATTGTAATGAGGCCAATGTGACTTAAATTTTCTGCCCGATTGTAGAAGGGCTTAGCACAAAATTGACCATATAATGTCATTTAAGTGTCCATTTCTAGTTGATGTTAATCACCTGGCCACACAGTGATTGACGTGTTTATCATAAACAGTTTAAAGCCCCAAGAGATGGAGAGGAGAACTTCATTGGCTGACCTTTGACACGATAAGCTTTGTTGACATAATCTTAATGTAATTACGAATGCGGGCATCGACCGCAATTCGCATAGCGACCAAAGAACGCTACAAAGACACGCACTTTCGTAATCAACAAAAAGAATAGCAAGAGCGACAAAAATAACAAAATGGTAACCCGAAAAAAATACTCTTAATTTTGCTATGACATATTTAGTTTTTTGTTTTATTTCTGGGCGTCAAAACACCTTTTTATAGCACATATCCCAGTGAAAATCATAGTTCAACACTTGATAGTCAAAATTTGTAGGGGAGAGTGTTCAACAGCGGCGATTTTCTAACAGTGACTTATTTTGATTTTTTTGACGAGTTCTTCAATACTTAAATATAAGTGTGTATTTTTCGACGCTCCTTTATTTACATAAAAGTTAAGTTTCCGTTCACATTTGCTTAACGCATTTGTGATAAGATTTTCAAAACAGATTTTTAACTGTCCCAGATTTAATTTCTCACTTCAAAACTGAACTCTCATTTTTTGATTGCAATAAAAAGCTGAAAAGATATATTTTTTTTTCTAAAATTGTGCTTGTGTCAAACATTAGCGCGCGTATCCGATTGTTCAATGTTGGCTCACCTTATAAGAATTTAAATTTTTTAGAAAAACAAATTTCGTGGCTTGAGCTTTGAAAATTGAAAGCATGAGTTAGACATAATGCTCTAGAGAAGTGCACTGGACCAAAAGCTATTTTAGCTTCTCCATAAACTTAATTTTTTTATAAGACGAAAAAATATTTTAGCAGAGGATTCTTTTAAACAAAGATTAAATAGCAAAAAAAAAGAAAAATAGGAGTAAAAGACTGTTTAAAAGATAAAGATCTCATCCTGCGTTATGAAGTCGGTCAGTGGTTCAAGATCCCGCACAAACTTTTTGCAAAAAAAAAAACACAGTTCTACATAACCTCTCAAATATGTCAAAAAACAGTGTTTTTGCATTTTTAGGTTAGAATATCTCATAAACTTTACGTGATAGGATATTTTGACTATTCTTCCAGTAATCAGCACACAAAAATCCAGTAGAAACACTATTCGTACTTTAATAAGGGATTTTGTTGTAGGACTGTGTAATTAAAGCAAGAGTGATTTGGACCTTATACTTAGAAGAATAACTAGAATACTATGCTATAAATTAGAAAAGATTGCCTTTAGGCCAAATGCAATGGGTAAAAATTATTGCTCTGAACAACATTATCTGCCTATAAGTTTTAAGGAAAATTATTTGTAATAAAAAACAAATTGATCAATGCTTTTTTTTTATTATTCAACAAACACTCCAAAAAAAACAATTGGATGAATTTAGCGTGATAATTGAAGACATATTGCTCACTTACTTCAAGTCTGGCATAACTCAAAAAACGTGATTTTTGAGTTAATGGTTTTGTGTGAAAAAATCAGAAAAGTGTCTTATAAACTTGTCTTGTGAGAAAAGTTTATGTAGACATACTTTTCATCATTTTCATATAAAAAGTAAGTTATTGAAATCTTTAAATGCGTTTTTCTCCCACTTTATGTTTTTTGAGTTATGCAGGTCTTGAAGTAGGTGAGCGATATGTTCCGGCTATTATCAAATATAAACATTTTCATATTCATAGCCTCAGCCAGTTTTGATTAAATTTGCACTTGGATTTGAACCCATATTATTTATTATTGAATACATATTATTTTGCTCTAACACTTGAGCTATTGGGGATGTGAACTTGAGGTATACAAAGTGCGCTAATCTTTTTCATTCCGCACATAATGTTAAATTTTTGTTGTCTATGAACGAGTACTTGTCACTATCTGACGCACTTCATTCTGTTTTCAAAGCACTCTGTGGCTGTTTCGAAATCTTTCACTCATTTAAAAATAAAGGATTTTGTTCTTTTTTCTTAACTGGGAAAGTACTTGCCGCCAATTCACACGCAATAATACGCACACAAACACTTGCATTACATATATACGCATGTATGTGTATATAACACACTCGTTCTTATTCTAATTAAGGTGATTAGTGAGCGTGTTAATTGTTATTGTAGTTGTTTGGCTCATTATGCTCATTAAATTGTTGGCCAAATGACTACAGTTATTGTTGCTGCTACCGCTCAAACTGCGCGATTTTACGTTTTCAATTAAATTGTTAGCCAAACATACAATTTTGTTGGTTTTCTTTTATTTTCTAGCGTTCACCTGCCTCTTTGCTGGCTTATTTTCTTTGTTGGCTCTATTTTTGTTTTGTTTTGTTTTTTCCTTTGCTATTCTGTTAGGATTTCAAACATTTTAATGTGGTGCTAAAAAGGTGTTGCCAACTGCTACTCGTTTTCGACCTCCGCCTACTTATCGCAGCACCGGCACAGCTCAAATTAAATGCAAATGGCACAAATTCTACGGCCAAACGAAATTATTTTATTTGTTGTTGTTGCCACTTCAATGCTTCCTCTTTGCATTTGTTAGAAGTCGCGTGTTCAGCTCGCGTTTGTGTTGCTGCGCAGCGCTGAACAGGCAACAGGAATTCGTTTGTGCGAATTGTTCTGTTGTTGTACTTTCGCATTTTTTTTCAATTTGTGTTGTTGTTTTTGTAGTTGTTTTATTTGGCTTTTGAAATTTTTTTTTGGTCGGAAAAATAATGTTGCTGAGCGATTAGGCAAATGTGACAAGCGGAACACTTGATGCCGCTAGGTGGGAGAAGAACGGGAAGGAAGAACTTAAGAAAATCGTTTTTATGACCTATTAGAAAAGCGCACATTTACTCATTTCTTTTTTTGCTTTTATTTGCTGTTTTTGATAGTTGACTTGTTCAACTTGAAAATACTAAAGCAAACCGAACTCAAATTTTACAACATGTAACTTAATTTAATTTTCGTGGGTTGGAAATCTTTCTGTACTTGTGGAAAAAACATAAAATATTCTTGGTAAAAGTAATAACTTAGGTATATCTGTGGTTTTCCGGACTACTGACGGAAGCTCATTTTACTCACTTTCAAGAAAAATCGGAGCTAAAAAATATTTTGTGTGGACTCATGCTAGCGTTCAGCTTAAAATTTATTTAACAACCAAATAATTTGAAAAAAAAAAACAAAAATCCCGCAACAAATGTGATGGTTTAAGGGCAGCCATACATTTGCAGTAAATCTAATTATATTTTTTCTGGTCAGGGGAGACCCCTACACTGTTCGTTCGATGCTAAAGTTCTACTAATTTCGGATTATTTTGTACTTCCATGTTATAAAACTGCATACTTTGAATTTAAATAATGTATGAGAGTATGTAGTTATTTCAATAATGCATATGACTTAACATTTTTTTTTAATATTGGTCGAAGTGGTTCATATAAAATTATACAATGGTCTGGCCAGACCCAAGTGAGGCCAATGTAACAAACAAAGTTTAAGTTCAACGATTATATCTTGCAACTTAACCGCTAATTAAATGGCAAAAATTTAATTTTTTACCAAGAACTTGTTAAATCTCTCTCAGCCTTCACTTTGCAAATTTATTCAACACTTATTAGTGGAACGGGTCGTATGATGAACATTCAATCAAATTAATTTTCTTTAATCACTCATACGTCCTATATCTTAAATGAGAAAACTGCAGCTCATTTTGTTGAAGTTTTTTCCTTAGTTTTAATTAATAGCCTTAAATTTTGCTCACACACTGTGAATTGTCCCAGTTAATGAGCTACACTAACCCTTTTTTGGTTTATTACAAAAAAAAAAAACACAAACGATTTAAACTCAGTTCAATTAGTTAATTAAAAATGCAAATCAATTGGAAAACGCCATTAATAATCCACAGTCGAACATAAAACAAACAAACAGACATACAGTCGGACGGACATGCAAAGAGACAACAAATAAACTGGCAGCAACAACATTTAAGTAAGCAAATAAACAACAACAAAAACCAACAATAATCAATCAATAATGGAAGACACTGAAAACCCTCATTTAACTAAATTGTTGTGAATTAAATCATTGGATTCACTGCTGCCGCCTCTTATTGTAACGCCCCTTGGGGCCGATGTTGCCATTTGTAAATTGAAAATAAATCGACTATTAGTAGTAAAAAAGCAAAAACAATAGCAAACCCAACAGCTACAAATACCAAGAAACGAGTACAACGAAATCCCATAATAAATTATTAACGTGGCCAATTACAATAATTTATTACATCAATAATGCGCAATGAACAAATTTCCAAATTCAAAGCAATTCCATGGACGTTGTTGTTTCCATTTTTAGCTGTAGTTTCATTTGTTTATTTGTTGGTATACCGTTGTTGTTGTTGTATAGTATTTTTGTAAATATTTATTTTAATTTTGTTGTTGCTGCTGCACTATCGCATTTGGCTAAAATTGTTTTGACACAAATCTTCATTAACGTCAGCAAAAAATGTTGTTCATTCACATAACGCTTAGCCTTGCCGGATTTTTCACGATGGAATCATATTTCTATTGAATTTCATTTTTGATGTGTGAATCAAGCTCGAGCTTTTCAAGGTTGATAATTTTGTATTTATTTTGACCCTTTGTCTTAAACACTTGGCTCAAGAAATGTTTGGGCTTTATATACAATTGGAAGTGTCATATATTTATACCGATGCATTAAAGCTTTAAAAAAAAAAAAAATAACTGAAATCGAGAAAAATAATTGCCACACATTCGAGAAAACTTAAATCGTATTGTGTTCTCAGTTGAAATGTCCATTGCAAAGAATACCTCGCAAACCAGCTTAGGGAGAAACAACTGCATAGTTTCCATGTTTACTCGTATCTACTAAGCTCAACTTTTGCTCAATACTTTGTAGGTCCCTCATAAAAACTAACACCCAACATTATTACCAGAATAGCGCTCTTCTGAAATCACTGACATGCAATACCGAAGTGCATTTTGATGTTGTTGCATCAAGCAGTGGAAAATATGCAATTCAAAACAAACAAAAAAAGAACTCACAAGTCTCGGAATTATTTCAAAATTTATTTCTATAAGTTGCAGCAAATAAGACCTGCAACAGCTAAAACTGGAGCACATCAGAATCATCAAAAAAGCATAAAGAAAAACGACAACAAAGCAAAGCACGAATTCGTTATTATAAAATGCTTGGATTTTAATGGATTCCTTAAAAGCTTCGACGCCGGAAGGCTGTAAAAAGGATTGCAGCACAAAATCCTCACTGCACTTGTTGCGAAACTCATTAAGTTTGCAGCTGACGAAAAACATAAAACGAGTACACAAAAAGAACAAAAAATCAATTAATATTGCGCGCGTTGAATGCGCGCATTTTAAGAGTTTTAACAAATAAAAATTCATCACAATTAAATAAATGAAAAAAAAAACGATGAATTGCATAACAAGTGATTTGCATTTCTATTATTTCGGCCTCTTAACAATAAATTGCATTTTTTTATACGCTAACAGCAGCTACTACAGCGGCAACAAATATAACAAATATTTGTGGAACGCAAACTTTTTGTGCAAATTTCAATTTTTGCTTAAAAGGATATCCAAGTAGATGAGCAAATATTTCCCAACTAAATACAAAACGGCTACATGAAAACGAGAGAATCCTTGTAGGAATTCGAATTGTTCCATGTGACAGGGCAATTTTCCTCGAAATACAAAATATTTTTTTGTCTCAAATTCTTTATTCTGCATACTATACAACATAAAATAAAACGACTGCAAACCGAAAATGTCAATTTTATACTTTTCGCCCTCCTGAAAAATGTTGTCCAATAAGCTATGGCAGACACGGCATCAAGTAAACTGTACCTCCATACAAAAAAATATTTACAAAACTTGCATAAATTCACTGAGCAGTCACAAAACCTTAGCTATATCAAGTATACCAAAGATGGGCATACAAACGTAACCCGAGAGCTAACCCGCGAGTCAATCAATCCAGTAAAAAGAAAATGCGAAAGTTCGTGTCAACGATATGGGAATGATAGGACAAACTGCTCGCAAATTTTTTAATTATCGATGTTCATTGCACACTGATTGATAAAAACTAATTGTGTTAGAAAAAATAGTGCAAACAGAAAGAAATTCATTCGATCATGTGGTGCACTTTAAAATTCCTCAGATTGTGGATATCAGATTAGAAAAGAAAATGGTTTTATCCGACAGCATTAGCATCTCAAGACAAAATTAGTAGAAGCGCACTAAAACAAAATAAAATTTTTATAAAGAATTGGGGACTATTTGTTGTCTCATATTCACCATTTGGATTGAATGTGGCAGCCTGTAGCGAGGTTTTCATTTTAAAGTAGTGTACTTGACATAAACCCTTTTGGGTTTTTTTAATCTAGATCTTGTTCTGATTTGACAAAAGGCTTTTGCATTTATAAAATTAGAGTTATGAGCTTTTTTACATAGATTAAGTTCAAAGTATCAAAAACATAAAAGAAAAAACTTTTCAAAGAAAAGGTGCGATAATCATCTACTTTTTCTGAGAGAAGCTAAAAAAGTCTTGCCTTATGAGAGCACCGCGAAATCAAGAAATTCTCTTAACGACAGACAACTTATAACGAACAGAGCAGATTGTAAAGTAAAAGCGACCAAATAACCTAGAACAGAGCTACCTTACTCTAGAATAAAACCTAACCTGACTCATAACTCTAATTTTTTGTAAAATTTTTTGCAGCTACAAAAATTACCTTGCCCACTATTTTTTCTGAAATTTACTTCTTACTGGAAATTGACAGAAACCCAATTCTTAGACATTTTTTTCAAATTTGTTTGATGAGTATCATTCAATAGGCTATTAATGAGATGCAATGGAACCGAATATAGCTTTTTGATGTTAATCATCAGTATTTCAGGATTGAACAATCGACCCACTTAACTTATGTTCGCAGAATATTCTGAACATCACCATTAATTTTTTCGTACTGGGGAAAAAGCTGCGTAAGTGAGCCAGTGTATTTGTGATAGTCGACCGTACACAATTTATTTATTTATCTCTCATTGTCAGTGTTTCAAACCAAACGCAATTAAAAAAGTTTCAAATAAAAAATTCTTTTTGTTCGCTACATTAAATTGATATTAAATTTGAAATTGCACAGCTTACACATTTGAGCAGAAGCCACGCCCCGGGTTAACCACATTGAGCAGATAACGTGATGCTCAACCACAAACATTTCAAACATGAATTTCTCACAAATCGCAATAATTTACGAGTCAATGCAGCATTTGACATGCAGCACCAGCAAGTGCGGCAGCAACACATTAAACTGCATTTTATGCAAGGCAACGTCTGCTCTTTCAGTAGCAATTTAATTGCTATTTTTATTGATTTAGTTATTGTTGTTGTTAGTGTTACCATCGTTATTGTGTTTTATAACAAAGAAACTGTGTCACCGTGACATCGCTGCGAGTGACCACACCCCTCTACATTACAACCGCTGAAAGAAATAGAGTTTATGATTTTAATAAGCCATCAAATACAACTCAATTCATAAAATTCTTTAGACAATTATTTAAATTAACGCAATTAATTACAAGCTTGTGTTGAGTAGAAGCCTTTTCGGACTTGGCCACCAAGTTGCGATTTAATTTACTCAGTGTAAAATCGTCAGTAGTTTGATTTGACTTCATAACGACGCTAAAAGCCCTCGCCTTTGCTGTGGGGATGGGCCGCGGAGCTGTTCATGTTGCGGCACAGCGTCGCTTGAAATTCTTGGCACGTTCCAATGTGGCACGAAACAACAGCAGCCAACTGCGGCCACCAATATTTGCATTGCAATGCACGAATTATGCAAATTTCGATGTCAATCAATGCGGTTCATTGATGTGATGCGCAAATAAACGGGAGTTGGGAAAGTCGCAGGTGGAGCAAAAAATACTCGGATGCAGTTTCTTTTGCATATTGTGTCTATCTGGAAAGTAATTGAAGCTTTAAAACTTTTCCGCCCGTACCATAATAATTAATGTAAGCCCAGACTTAATGTTTCAATAAAAATCAAAGTCTGATATGACTGCGTAGTTGGAAAAGTCTTTGTAACTGAAAAATCTAGGTAGCGAAACTTCTGGCCCTGTCTTGATACGTTTACGATCTTTTTGTAGTAAATGAAAATGAAGTATTATTTTAAAACCTTTAATTCTAGTTTGTTATATGTAACAAGCATTCTTTTGTGCTTAAAATATTTTATGGCATACACGCCTATCTTAAAGATAATTGTCTGTACCTCAGTGCATAAGGAGTGGGAGTATTTTTTCTTAACTTCTACTTATGTAAATTCCTTTTGCTTGCTTTCATTTTAAATTTATTTTCTTTTGTTACTTTGGCCATAATATTTGCAAGCATTAAAACCAACATTAGAACATCACGTAACTGCCATAAAAATGGCGCATTTAATGGCGAGACAGACGCACAAAGCTTTTACGCGCCGTCAGCACAACAACTTCCGGTTTGTTTCTTTCAGCCTTGCGAACTCAAGAGGGGAAAAGAAGGAACAACAGCGCAAAATGGGGATGAAAAAGGATGAAAAACTTTCGTTTTCATTTACGGCCAAGATTCGCAATGTCAGTCGTAGTTGAATTTGTAGCTGAAGCAGCAACGAAAACATCATCATCGGGTTATCCGAAGGACGCAGCACAGACACAGTAAGGAATATTAAAAATCCTGCCATCTCCGCTGCCGTGTTTTCGTGCTGTGCAATAGAAAAATTGTTTGCTCTTGGCTGCGTACAAAAGCCACGTTAGTAAATAAGTCAACCACAACTGCACGATGGCCTAAAGTAATGTTTGCATGAAGATGAAGACAGCGCTTTTAAAGTCCACAAGAAAGAAGAATACTTGAGATTTGTTACGAAAAGAAATAAAAATAAAATCTCGAGTGGAGAATATTTTACTCATCTGATTCAGAAAAAGCAGAGGAAGAAGAAATGAAGTTTCCAATGAAATGCACTTTTTCATTAAAGTTCATTCAAAAATTGCAAGTTAGAAGTATGAATGCATTACTACTTAAAATTTGACGACAGAAGAAAGAAAATACATTAATTTATAATTCAAATGAAATATTCACATTTAATAAATTAGAAAAACTATATTTTCATGATTTGCAGAAAAGTTAAGCTAATGTAAACTCCTTGATATTTTTTTTAATATAGAGGGTCGTCCAACAAAAGTTGTCGTTAAAATTTTGCTCCAGATTTGATATGTAACATGTCGAAACGTCTGATATTTCGAAATGAAGACTTCAATTGGACACTGAGATCATGTGATTCAACACCATTTGATTTTTTCATTTGAGGTAAGGTAAATAATAAAGTCCACGTCAAAGCTTCTCTAATGGTTCAAGCACTAATTGATAATATCAAAGCTGCAATTCTGACGAAAAGTCTCATCAATAGAATGACCATTTGAAGGCAAATGTCATGTACCATTGCTAATCTCAGAGCTTGTACTTTAGATTAGAATAATAGTATTACCACTTTTCACAAAAATGTTGCGGTTTTGTATTGATTTAAAATGGCACCTCTCGGATCAAGTTAAAAAATCCCCAAAATGACAAAAACTGGTTTACGAAATGGTTCTTTTTTAATCCTGAAACCTTGCCTTCGCCACTGCACCAGATTGGCTAAGGCTTCTGCAGCTCTTTTTTCTTCACAACTCTGACTGTCACTTTCGTGACAAAAAATATATCGAGAATCGAAAAATATCGACGTTGAGAGAAAAAAATATCTCTTTGTTAATTCTACAAGCGGCATATACATTGAAGACAATTTGAGGCGCTCTGATGAGAACGTTTTCTTATTAGTATAGGGTCTTTCATTTAGGTCGCACCATTTTGATTTAAAGGGATGAGCCTTACAATTTATAAAAGTACCATTCCAAAATTTTATTATGAAATATGAAATCTTTAAGGTGTCTCTCACGGAAGTGGTTGTACGAGCGTATGCGATAAGTCTAAAATTATTATAATTGTTCCAAACAATTTCGCATAATCCCATGACTAACGTCTCAGTAGATAGCCGTGCTGCTTCAGGTCTTAGATTGAAATTATCTTGTAGGCCTGTTGGCCCAAGTTTTTGGAAATAATTTAACGAAATTAGGTTTGGAAGTTTGACTTTGGAAATAAGTAAGAGCACATGAAGTTACAGCAACCTTATGTGAACTTTGATACAAAACTCGGGACAAGGAATCAAACAGAAAGTACCCATTAAAGGTGTCGAATACTTGTTCGTACAAAACTGGAAGTACTCGATAATTGGTATCGAATCAAGATATTTATAAATCTTTCAGTTTTCTTCTTCAACAACTCTGTTAAAGTGGAAAATATAATGTGTAATAAATACGTTCAGTTGAGTGCATAAAGATGGTACTCTCTAATCCAACGATAACAACAAACGTACTTTAATGTTAACTTTAATAAATCTATAATTCAACCACAAGCTTCACTCATCAAAGTTTTTAAATTATATTTGAAAGCTTGGACAGAATCGGAAAGCAGCTTATGAACTGCACCTTTTCTATTTTATATAGGCTTTGCCTGTGGTTGTAATAAAGCCGACCAGTCTGAACAAAACAAAAGTTCCAAAGGTTCATTTTTTGGAAATGAAAGAAACATGATGAAAACAACAATTTTAGCCAAGAATAATTACCTCATTATCTAGGAAAGTAGCTTGATAATTTTTCTTTAATTTGGTGAAAAAATTTTATCTGTAAGTAAAGATTTTAACAAATTTTAACTCTAGTATCAAAAACCATTCATCTTTTATAAAAAAAAAATAAAAATTCCAGAGAATCTATAACAGTGATGGCTTTTGGATTTTGTGGAAATGTACTGAATCGAGACTTGAAATGTACTTTTTAGAGGCCGAATGTAATTTTTGTCTTTTTTTGCCAAATTTTAATGACATGTGTAAAAATGTTTCACTAAAAAAAAAAAAAAACCAGTTCTGGGTGGATACTGAACTGTGTAATTTCTATATTTTACTAGTAAAAAAAAACTAAGTCATTAATATTGGGTTTGCAAACATGAGCAGTACCTTATTCCTTAACTTAATTATTATATAAAAAAAACAGACCAGTCATTCGTTGCTTATTTAGATATCTAATCTAATATATAAAATTCTTGTGTCACAGTGTTTGTTACCGTACTCCTCCCAAACGGCTTGACCGATTCTTATGAAATTTTTTGTGTATATTTGGTAGGTCTGAGAATAGGGGGTACACTAAAAAAATTCTATTTAGGGTGCATATTTAGGGTGGCCCTCATACAAATTTTTTTTATAATAGCATTTTCACAAATACCACTCCATCGATTCAAATGGAATTTACACCACGTGTCTTTTATGTTAAGAGACATAGTTAAGTCTATAACACTATTATTTAGGCTCCATATTTGGTGGCAGTCATAAAAGAATATTTTTAAAATAGCATTTTCCCAAAGACCACTGCATCGATTCACATGGAATTTACACCACGTAGCTTTTATATTAAGAGGCATAGTTAAGCCTACAAAACTTTTATTTAGGGCGCATATTTAGGGTGGCCGTTATAAAAGAATATTTTTAAAATAGCATTTTCTCGAAGACCTCCATCGATCCACATGGAATTTACACCACGTGTTATTTTATATTAAGAGAAGCCAAACATAGCTAAGTTTATAAATCTATTATCGGGTACATACTTATTCAAAAATATTTTTAAAATAACATTTTTACAAAGACCTCTGCATCGATTCACATGGAATTTACACCACGTATATGTTACATTAAGAGGCACAGATATGACCGCGCAGTACCACGTCTTCCATATAAGAAATGACAAAAATTTGTGATGCAGATGAATGAGACTAGATACATATGTATGTATGTATGTACAGCTGCGGTAAATGAAATAGCACCGCGGTGTCATTTATGAATTGAAAGAAAATATTTCGCACAAATGACGTTTTTTTCTTCTAATATTTTACAGTATAGTTACTTGATAAGTACACAAGATAAGCACATGAAATTTTTTTCCAAAAAAATAACGGTACTTTCTAGAATTGCTATTATATAGAGTAATTTGTAATTTCCAGCGGTAAAAATAATAGCACTGTTCACCTCCTTTACTTCTCAATATTAGGTATTTACTCTTATTAAAAAAATTTTATCGTAACAAGTTCCATTATTTTTGTATAATACTCTAATGATTTTTTCGAGTTTTTGCACTTTAGTGGGCCGTGGAAAGCATTCTACGAGAGAGCAAAGTAAAATTATTGAAATTTCCATTTCGCAAGGTAATATTTTTCAGGAAATTTAAAATTTTATCGTATGTTCTGCGAAAATGGTTTCGAATACGATAAAATACACAAATAAATGAAAAACACGAGACCGAATGCCTTCCATGTCCCCCCGGGACGTGAATTGTTCGATACGGCTTTCGATACATAATCCGTTTTTGTTTGCTACGGAAAGAAAGAAAGTGCTTAGTATAGCAGCGAGTGTATAAACTGTTAAAATAAGACCGCGGTGCTATTTCATTTACCGGCACTGTATGTAAGTATGTAGGTATTACTAGATACATATGTTTATGAAAAGTACGGGCAAAAAGAAGTTTTAATGAGAAAATGGGTGATGCCACACCTTCCATATGCGAATAAAACACAAAAGCTATAATAAATTAAACTCATCGCACCACCTAGCAGTAAGGCCAGAACAACGTCTGCCAAGTCTGCTATACTATACTATATGTAAAAGAGTGGGGACAGAAGTTGATTTCACTTTAAAAATGGGCTGATTTGCCTTAACATTCCATAGCATGAGTTCATACAGCTTCGCGCCACCTACCGGAAAGGGCAGAACAACGTCTGCCGGGACAGCTAGTATATAACATAAATATGTGCTGGTTCAATCGAACCAGTATCGCAATGAAACTTTACTTTAATTCCGAAATATTCTAATACTTATTTCAAATCATTCCGAAGTGTTGTCAGCTACTGTAATGTTGAGGTTTTATTCAATTGACTAAAAAAAAACAAAAAAATGGTCGTACGACTTTTGATCGCGAAAAAAGGTAATTATTATAAATTATCCAAATGTACCGAAAATGTACTAAAAAGGTATTGGAAACTCTCCAAATGTACTGAAAATGACCCAAATGTACCGAATGTACTAAAAACATGTCGAATGTACTTAAGACGATTTTTCAGGACGCAAATGTACCGAAAAAAGTACAAATGTACCGAAAATGCCATCAATGATCTATAATTTACATATGCCCACGAAAACGAGATTCTTGAAGCTGAAAGATGAAGTACCATACCGTATTGTTTTTTGTATGCATAAATTGAGTCTGGGGTTAAAATTGTGACATCACGTTAGGTGCAATGCAAAGCGGCATGTTTTTTAAGGATATCTCGAAAATCTGACGTCACCCTACTTAGTTGAATTGAAAATTATTATTTAAATGTTCCTTATTAAATTCAAGCAAAATTGCATTAACTTGGTAAAGTAGACACACAAGGAATTGTTACACATAAAGGGGTTAGCTCTAGGGAAGTGAGCGTCGCATGTGTTTACACGAAATTTATCAAACTTTGTGCTGGAAAATTTGGTGATATAAATACTGGTAAAAAGTGTGAGGGCTTGAACGGAAAGACGTAACACTTTCCATAATAACAAGGACTTTGAAACGCTTAGCACAAAAGCTTTTAGCAAATTATATCAAACTTTGTGCCGTGACATTTGGTGACGCAAGTGCTTGAAAAAAATTCTTAACTAGTAGGTGTGGCCATTCAAGCAAATGCCTCAAACTGTTTTACGTAAATACTACTAACCTCAGCACGGTAATTTTAAATGATACAAGCTTTATCGGACAAAAAAGGAACGGAGTTGAACCAGTGTACGTCGTCGCTACTTTTCAGCAAAAACTTTAAAATGCAATGGTACGGAAATTATTTATGGTAATTTAACCAAAATCAGTATAAGAACATTTGGTTTCACAAACAAACATTAGACTGAATTGAAGAAATAGGCGTGACACCCCCCACACAAGCTGAAATTTACTGAAGCTGAAGCCACATTTGTTTTTACTTAGCTATTACCACGCGAGTGAATGCAATGCTTAATGGAACGAACAAGTACAGTATACTTTGCAGATAGTAAAATAGAGTAGCACCTCCTCCTCCTCCTAATAAAACTGGAAAAAATACCGAAATAAAATTTAAAGATATTCAAGACCTCTCTACTGTTAATTCATTGTAGGGTGTTTTAATTTTTGGCCAGGCCGAAGACAACACGTATAATATTTTTGATTTCATTTGTCTCTCATCTCATTGTCTGCAATGATTTCGAGACCATTTCGCTTTAATTCAACTCAATTAATCATCGCAAATAAGCACCAACAGCAGCGGCACAAACTCTTGCTGGCGACGTGGGGACTCCCGCGCCTATGCGCTGTCGTGGTGCACCCTTCTCCGCCTATGGGACTTAGTCAGCTTAATCAGGCTTTAATATATTTGACTGCACCACAATTCGTTGCTTCTTCTTCATATTTTCGTTTTCTTCAATTGTCGGTTGTTCATACATTTTGTTGATTTCTGTTCGCGCTTTTGACTTGTTCATGCATACTGGCATACAGTATGCTCTCCCGCGCCTTCCCCGTTAGCCCTCGTGCTAAATTTAAAGAGACTCTATTAATTTTGCTCGCCCATGTATGTAGAAATTGTTTGCACAGCCAGCTACCAACAGCAAGACAAACTGGCAGATGGACCCCCTGAAGGCGCAGTCTTATAGCGGCTCACAACAGACGCAGAATTCGAACTTAAAGATTGAGTTTGTTTTCGGATTTTTTTTACCAATTCTTTTTTTAATTCTGTGTTTTGCTTAATAAGCAGAAAGAACAACAACATACGTTGTGTCATGTTAGCCAGTTGGCCTGATAAAGTGCTGTTCGCTCTGTAGGAATATTCGTTCATGATGTTGCTTTTGTGAACATTTTTACTGAGGGGAATTCGCAGTTGCGGATCAACGGGGCTTTTAAGGGAGAATTTATTATTCTGTTTGAGAAATCTTGCATCGGCCACTGGATAGGAAGAAGATTATTAGCCTGACCGTTTCATATGGATTGAGAAACAACATAGGGGGCATTTCAGGCGTAGCGGGCAATGAAAATAAAGTGAGGTCGTGAAATTTGTTTATATTCCGATAAGTTATACATCTAGTAGACATAAATGTGTACACATAATTTTTTTTTTCGTATGAGGCTTAATTGCTGAGTTACGGGCTTCTGAAGAATTGGCGAAGTATAAGTACCGTCATTTTTGAACGCTGTTATTGGAATCTAGGAATTTATAATAAAATATAAACAATAGTAAAAAGAATGCTCTTTTTAATCTTTTAGTTAAATTCGAATTTTAAGTTTTTTTATGTATGGAAAACCGAAAGTAAAAATTTTAAATCAAATTTTCAGTAACTTTGACATAATATTTTCTAAATATTTTTATTTTATTATTTATATTTTTTTATATTTAAAAAAAGCCTTGTATATAGATGTTTCACAAAAAAAAATTTAACGTGATATTTATAAGTTAAGGAGGTATATAAATTAAAGTACTTAAGAAAGTGCCACGCCCTATACAAAGTGCGGCACGTATGCACTTCAATTCATATATCTCGTACAGTAATGAAGATCACGTTAAAAAATTTTTAGCATATTACCGGTATATTTTATGCTTTATTTTAAAGTTAAAATAAAAAAAATAAAATATGTCGAATGTATTTCAATTCTGAGATGAAATGTTCACTTCCGGTTTTCCACAAAAAAAAAAAATCAAATTTCCTATCTGATTTCATAATTGAAAAGAGTAGTAAATTTCCTATAGAAACCACAATGTTTCATATTATACTAAAATTTTGTTAAGTTCGAAAAACCGCTTCCGAAAAATCCATTATTCATATTACGTCAATTTTTGGAAGTCCACAACTTGAAAACTAAGCCTTATATAAAAAAAAAAATCAAGTGTTTACACCTTCTAGAAGTACATGCGAAATTTTTCGAGAGTCTTGACACGATAACTATGGCGAACTATACGACAATTGGGCTTTGTGTTGGACTTATGTAGTGACTTAGCAAGGCATTGTAGGAATATAGAAGGAGTTCTTGAAATATTACCACACTGATCTATATCCATAATGAGATAGTATTGAGATACCGAAGGCAGAATTTTTAAAAATATCATTATCTATATTTTGAAAATATGAAATGGAGTGAGTGCAAATCGGAATTCTTTTGCAAATAATTTTTAAGAATGTGAATAAAATATATTTGAAAATGTAGTTACGAACAAACAAATATCAATGTATGTATTCACTGACGACACATTGTCATTAGAATAAAAAATCATTAACTTTTTTCCCAAAAAAAATCCATTAAAAATCAGGTATGCCTGGAACCCTTCATAAAGTTAAATATAAGTTTTTGCATTAAAAAAAGTTACAGACATTTCCTTGCAGATAGTAGGTAAATTTTTCACAACAAATTTAGAACTCTTTGCTATATTTTGGAATACAGTGATCGTATCGTAGCCCGAATGGTCCTATGTCCTATATGAATCTTTTAACAATCACATCTTCTTGTCTCAAGGTCTTTAAGGACTTTTCTCCTAATACTTAAGCAATCTATCAAAGAGAAATATAGTATGTCAAACTAGTGCGAGATTGTTTTGTTTCATATTTTTCTAAAATTAACGGGTTGTTTCTTTGCCACACCAGCTCAGCAATCGTCCCGAGCACTGCATGCATTTGTAATACCAAAAAGTACACACGCAATTTAGTCATTTCAGCTGAATCTCATCTTTATCTCTTTACGTTTTTTGCATCGACTATGATCACATAGCTTAGTCAATATTATCTGCTTGGCCTGAACCGTTTATCCCACTAAGTCAGTGAGGGAAAATGTTATTATCGTGCCAGATGTGAAAATTGAGATCTAGCCGGGAGCAATGACTCAACCATTTACCTCTAAAAGTAAAATACAAATTAATTTCAGTTATAAACAAAAGAAATCTAAATCAAAAGGTGCTTGCATATATCGATCAAGGTCACATCATCAGTGATCAAATTCTGCAACACACCGAAATTGCATTTTTTTTTGTCAAGAATTTGGATTCTAGAATGCGGTTTCCATCGGGGTATGTTTCCCCGGCACTTGTAATTTTTTATTTCTAACTCACATCGGTTTATTTTTTCTTCTCCATAAAACGAACATTTTTCAGCTGCAAATTCTTAATTATTCGCTGCGCCGCTGCAGGGGGGACAATTCAAATTATCAATTTTGTCCACTGCGCGTGCAGAGCTTAAACGCCATTGCAAGCGTGAATTGTGAAATGACTCGGCCTTGTTTTACAGCCACGCATTCGAATAATTTCCAAATAGGCTGCCATGACATGAAAAATGGTTTAATATCACAGTTGCATTTAGAGAACGAATCAAAGGAGTTGGAGTGTGCGGAAAGTGGCCACGCGCAGGATGGGTATAGGAAGTCATTTGTCTACGTATTCCCATCAAACTAAACAAATCGTGCGGTGAGGACCTCAAAGGGGATCGGATGGAATGAAATTATACTCAGTGCAACTACAAAAATAACAACAACTACAAATATGTTCGGATGAGGAAAACAAATAAAATAAATCGAATGTGGAGAATCAAGAGCAAACAAACAGAGAAAAGGAAGATACATAACAGCAAGACAACAACAACAACAGCAACCACAAATCATATAAATTATTGCAAAAAACAAACATAATCGTAATAAAGACGATTTACGAGCACAACTTTAGGCTAAAAACATACGCACACACTCAAACGAATCACAAATGTATAGATAGTGTCACACATTCACATAAAAGACCCAATAGGAAAGATAATTCCTCCGTAAATCAAAGGAAAATAAATAAAAAAAATTAGAGCAATAAAGTAAAGCTGAGTTGATTGCGTAAACTTTTGAGAAAATCAAGCACACTTATTGTGAAGACTTGGCCGTGTTTTAGTGAAAAAGAAAAATTTGGTGTGCATTGCAATTATAAGCGCATTTACACTGTGCCAATGCAATGAAATTCAATGAAATGAAAAGAGTCCGTGTTATTTTTTATTTATTTTGGAAGTTAATTAAACTTTTCGTTACTTTTAAAATCTCCTTTTTTAAAGTGTTAGCCTGGTTAAGAAAATCGTTTTAATTTTGCCTCAGTGTATTAGATGATGATTACCCTTTATTCATTCAAATATTCTGTCTGCTCTTACTAATATACATTGACATATAAGTATATTCTTAGATTAAGTTTTCAGAAAAATAACCCCCAAAAGTCATATGAACCAAAAGGTGTTTCATCTTATCTGAACACTGCGACAAGTGTATCAAGAACTGAAAACTATAGCCACAATGACTCTTCTTGGATGCATTTTTTCTTTTGGGGGATGACACATACACTCATACAAAAGATTCATGTGATAGTTCGCAAGTTCGCATCTCTAGTATTTGTTCTTGGAAACCATGTTCACGATATACGATGAGGTTTATCATAAAAATCCACGTATTCACAACGAGAAAGACCCAGAAATCAGTCAGATATACAGCATAGAAGAACAGCACGAAGTGTGCGGAAGAGAGTGGTATACAAGGAGCGCAGGCAAAGCTCTGATTGCTTTGCTTGCCTAGGGCCATTAGTCATTAACGAAAACAAATTTAGGATTAGCAATAAAACAAATACGTGCATAACGTCGTTGTTCCCCTCACTTCCAGCTCCAGGCAATAGAGTTGCCAATCGTTGATTAAATTATGAAAAAACGTACCTGTAATTGAAAAATTGTAGTGATACTGGTAAATGTTGAATCTTTCATCTGTAAAAGTTTTTACTTTTTGACGAAAGAATTTTTCAGATATTCGATTTTAAAGAATTTTTACAAAGTAAAAACCTTACTGTAGCGTTGTTTTACATATTATTCCATTTGTCAGAAATTCTTTCAACTCCTTTATTAATTAGTTTTTTGTTCTTGTGTAAAATAAGATCTTAACCTATTCTATAACCTTGTTGAAAAATGTTGTGTAATCATAGCTTTAATTTATTTACTGCAACTGGAGAGATATTGAGGATAAGCAAGATGCCACAAAATAAAGTATATGCAGTAGATGTTTTCATGCCAAAAAAAAGTAAAAATTTAAATGAGAACATTTCGACAATACGATGACGGCATAAAAAGTTACATCGGCAAGCTAATCAAGACAGAAAACAACAACAACGGCAATATCAGCAACAACAACAAAAGCCATATACTTACTAACAACAATGAAAAGAAAAACTCAACACAAAATTTAATTTCGCTCATCAGCGCAGCAGCACAGCAGCGAAACTCAAAAAGATACAATATTTCATATCGCAGACAGATACAATCATGTTAGCAACAGAACAACAACAAAAAAACAAGAACAACAACAGCACAATTTCAACAACAAGAGCAAACTTCTATTATTACTTTGAGTACTAGTGACTTCAGCTTTGGCCGAGGGGACTAGAAAGGGGTTCACATAATGAAAGCATCAGCAAGAAATGAAGCTACAAATCAGTGAAAAAAAAATAAAAATGCCGACGGAAAAAAAAACAAAAACAACATCCATTTCAACTCATTATTGTCAGAACGTGATTAATTGCTTCTGAATAGCAAACGAAGCATCCATGCAGGCGTAGAAGCACAAAGTAGAGCAGAAGCGAAATTGGGGCCGATAACCGGCAGAGTCACAAGAAAAAAATTAGGAAACAAAAAATTGTGAAAAATCATCAAAGTTGTCAACAATTAAAGAATAGGGGAAATATCATTGAAGTGGTCAACTTACCTAAAAATTTTCTAGAAAATAACAACCTTTTAAAATAAAAAATGTAATGTCCAAAAATACATAAGATCTAGTAGCTATCCTCCCTAGCTATTGAGCAATCATGGTGAGCTTTGTTTTGAAACTACTTATGAGCAGGGCCGTCTGGAAACTGGAAAGGGACTCAATCTAATAAATTTACAAATTCGAGAACCCAAAAAACAAAGGGTTTCAAGAATCAAAACATTTTTTAACCTCTACAGTAAATTAAGCTCGGGGCTCCAGCACAGTACCTAAAGACGACACTGCCTATAAGGTCATGAAAATATTCACTATCGCGAAAAATAAAGTTTTGTTAGTATTGTTTTACTTAGCTATTAAGTGATTTGGCTGCTGTAGTTGCCAATCTCAGAAAGTTGATTAATTTCAAAAAACAAAATCTCCGAACGAAAGTCCCTTAGAGATGAATTCCTATCGAGTTTGTTATTATACATTTTATGTTTGGAAAAACTACTCAATTGATAGTAAAATTACAAATCAATGAAAACTACATATTTGCCACAAGTGGAACAAATCGCTAATTTTACATCGAAAGACACAATTTTTAATGTTTTGAAAATATTTCTTTATTTCACTACTCAAATTAATTCACAAGGCATTAAAAAATTGCTCGAACTATTTAAATTACACAGTTAAATTTGTATTCAAGAGACGACGTTTAACCGCAATTTGGAAACTTAAATTGAATCCGATTATCTGACTAACATTTAATTCGTTCATTTGTCATTATTGTGCTGTATTTTCATTGTGGTGGCCTTAAGAACTATTTTCTCGAATTTTGCAAAAATAATGATGCTCCCGTAAATTTTTAAATGAAAGAATTTCATCAACCTTAAGCGAAATGAAAATGTATGTATATAAATTTGAGAATTTCGAGAGGTGACTTCCATATATGTATTAAAGTTGTAACGGAGCTTCGCATCCGCATTCGCAAGTGCGGAAGTGCATCCGCCCCCGCAAATTTTAATTCGGTAAAACGGAGGTATAACGTATCAACTTGACAGCTTACAAGGTGGAAAATTCGGTGTATAGGTTAATTTACATATTATTTTTTTCTAGTGCTGGTAAGTGGCTTAAATCATATTAGCTCGACCATAGCTAGAAACTTAGTTATTTTCTTTTTATTTAGTTAGTTTCCTAGTACGATTTTACGGATTTCGAAAGTAGACATAACGATTTAAGCCCTTTAGGATCTCCGGTTCAATAAAAAAATTTAAACGCGTATCCCTCGAATTTACTTTTTTCATACGGTGGAAGTAATTTCTCCAAAATTACTGGCTGATCCTTATAAAATTTTATCCACATATTTGTCACATGTATGGGTATCGCATAAACCAAAATAAAGTCAAAATATTGATGTTTTCAATTTTTTTAAGCCGAAAAATTACTCAAAACATCCTCATTTTTCGAACACTTTTGCTTAGACAGTCGCCATTTGGTCATTTTTGCATAAAATATAATAATCCTGGTTCAGCCACTGTCATACTGAATCTAAACTTATTTGGCTTTACTGGCTCCGTTGACCCCAATTGTTTTTGTATAGTAATGCAGATAGCGCTAATTTTGCTATATGTATGTACAGTGGCGAGCATAAGCGAGCAAATGATTGCCTTTGCTGCATGTCTGAATTTGTAAAAATTGTATTACTTAACTAAATTAAACGAATTTTTCAGAAATTATTTATTATTATTTACCAAAGCAAAAGCAAAGTATGACATTTCAAAACATATTTTTGTTGTTTAATTAACAAGTAAGTGTAAGAATTCCCATATTTGCTCAGTTTTGCACGTTTCGCGAATCGCATTAAAAGATGTAATTGCTCAGTATTTGATCCATAATCCTCTATTTTTTATGACGCTATAAATGCGTTTAGACATACTTTTTACAACCTTTTCAATAATTTCGCTAAAAAAATTTTTTCATTCAGCTTGGACGCGACGCCATAGCTTGTTTGAGTTTCTGCTATCTCGTGTTTCCCCAATCGTGTTTTGATTATTGCCCACAAATCCTCAATTGGATTAAGATCAGGACCTTACACAGGCCGGTCTATTACCCTAAATTTTTGCAAAGACAACCATTTTTTAACAATTTTAGCGATGTGCTTCGGGTCACCGTCTTGCTGAAATACTACTTCTTCTTCAGGGTAAGCATTTTTGTCTACAAAATCGGGCCTAATGAGCCTAATGATACCGGAAATGCAAAAGAAGATAAAAAAGCTTCTCCGAAGAAGACTGCTAAGCCATTTGGTAAGGCCGTCAGCGAATAAATCGCGTGCAGAAACTTAAACACAATTGGTATCGAGTCAGCAATCAAAATAAAAGACGGTCTTGTCCGATAACGATATAAAGGCACGATTCAAATTTTGTAGAAGTTTCGAAAATTGGACCGTTGATGACTGGAAGTGTGAAATTTGGTCAGACGAGGTGAAAATTAATCGTTTCCAGACCATTGGTAAAGTTATTACTGTCGGCGACCCCAAGAAGTGACGCAAAAGCAGCACGTAATAAAAACTGTTAAGCATGGTGGAAGCAGTTTGATGATGTGGGGTTGCTTCACACGGTGGCACATTGGACCACTCCATAGACCACTCTTAATTGTACATATTGCAGACCAAATTGCACGATTTTGTAGACAAAAGTGCTTACCCGGAAGAAGAATTAGTATTTCAGAAAGACGGTGACCCAAAGCATATCGCTAAAATAGTTAAAAAATAATTGGCTTTGCAAAAATTTAGGGTAATAGACTGGCCTGTGTAAAGTCCTGATCTTAATCCAATTGAGAATTTGTGGGCAATAATCAAAACACGATTGGGGAAACATGAGATAGCACCTGAAACTTAAGCAAGCTATAGCGTCGCGTCCAAGCTGAATAAAAAATAATTTTTAGCGAAATTATTGAAAAGGTTGTAAAAAGTATGTCTAAACGCATTAATAGCGTCATAAAAAATAGAGGATTATGGAGCAAATACTGAGCAATTACATCTTTAAATGCGATTCGCGAAACGTGCAAATATGGGTATTCTTACACTTACTTGTTTAATTAAAAAACAAAAATTTGTTTTGAAATGTCATACTTTGCTTTTGCTTTGGTAAATAATCTATACTATTATATAAAGAGGTAAGGTTTGTTTGTTTGTTTGTTTGTTTGTTTGTTTGTTTGTTTGTATGTTCCGGGTAATCTCTGGAACTACAGAACCGATTCCAAAAATTCTTCTACTAATAGAAAGCTACACTATTCCTGAGTAACATGGGCTATATTTTACTTTCATAAAAGCAAGGGGCGTGGCACTTTACGTGCAATTAAAACCTTTAACTCGCTATATCTTGGTTCATATGATAGCAAGAGTCTTAAAATTCGGTGCCAGGATGCACATAGCCTATGTTAAGCACTTCACAAAATATGAACGGGATTAGACACCAGAGGCGTGGTGGCTATAGGACTTTAATTTAGGGTGGCCCTCATTCGCAAATATTTTTAAAATAGCATTTTTACAAAGACCACTTAATCGATTCACATGGAATTTACACCACATGTTTCTTACATTAAGACGCATAGCTAAGATGATGAAACTTTTATTTAGGGTGGCCCTCATACACAAATATTTTAAAAATAGCGATTTCTCAAAGACTGGTAAATCGATTCTCATGAAACTTACACAGAATGACTTTTATATTAAGAGGCACAGATTAGATTGTAAAAATTTTCTTTAGAAAGCATACTTAGGGTGGCCCTCATACAAATATATTTTTAAATATCATTTTCACGAAGACAGGTGAATCGATTCACACTGATTCACACTTCTTATGTTAAGAAACATAGCTTAGGCTACAAAACTTCAATTTAGGGTGGCCCTCACACCAAAATATTTTTTAAATATCATCTTCTCGAAGACCGCTAAATCGATATTTATGTAATTTACACCACACGACTTTTATATTAAAAAGCACAGATAAGATAGTAAAAATTTTATTTACGGTTCATACTTAGGGTGGTCCTGATACAAAAATATTTATAAATATCATTTTCTCGAAGACCGCTCAATCGATTCTCATGGAATTTACTCCACATGGCTTTTATATTAAAAGGCACAGATAAGGGTGCATACTTAGGGTGACCCTCATACAAAAATATTTTTAAAAATAATTTTCACGAAGACAGGTTAGACGATTCACACCAAACTTACGCCACGTATCTCTTATGTTAAGAAGCATAGCTTAGGCTACACATCTTTTATTTAGCGTGGCCCTCATACACAAATATTTCTTAAATATCATTTTCTCAAAGACCGTTTAATCGATTCTCATGGTCTTAACACCACATGACTTTTATATGAAGGGGCACAGATTAGATAGTAAAAATTTTACTTAGGGTTCACACTTTGGGTGGTCCTCACACAAAAATATTTTTAAATATCTTTTTCACGAAGACAGGTTAATCGATTCATACCGAATTTACACCAAGTAACTTTTATATTAAGAGGCGTAGCTAAGGCTTCAATACTTTTATTTAGGGAGCATATTTAGGGTGGCCTTCATACAAATATATTTTTTGAACATCATTTTCTCGAAGATCGCTTAATCGGTTCTCATGGAATTCACACCACGAGGCTTTTATATAAACAGGCACAGCTTAGAATAGAATGGATGATGCCACGCCCCCTTATCTAAAAGAAAATAAGATTCATCATATCTATCAACTATTTGATGCAGATAAATGAAACTTGGTACATATATAAAGAGTAGAGAAAGAAGTAAGATTCCATGCAAAAATGGGCGGTACCACGCTTCCTATGAGGAAAAATCAACTTTTTATGTATCAACAACTATTTGACGCAGATGGATAAGATTTGGTACACATGTTTCTTATTGTTCTTATTGTTTGTAAAAGTTTCTTAACATATTTTGGTTTAGAAAAAATGAGCCAAAAAGAAAGAAAGTAAGATTCAATGAAAAAATGGGTAGTGCCATGCCTCCAAAATAAGAAAAAACTATGACTATGAGACTCGGTACATATATAGAAGACAAGGACTGTAACCAAATTAAACGCATTCAAAGGTGCTGATTCTACGTATTCCAATCATTCCGGCCAATTCAATTGTTCATTTATGAGCCAAATAGAAAAACCAACAACGTTGTTTATCCACTCGCAATAAGATAAATATCAATAAAAATAGTTTTTACTTATTTAATCCAACTAAAATAAAAACACATTATGTTTTATTTGTTGAGGCGTAGCAATGCGCGCCGGGTTTTGCTAGTAATAAATAATTTCTGAAAAACTCGATTAATTTAGTTAAGTAATACAATTTTTAAAAAATCAGACATGCAGCAAAGACAATCATTTGCTTCGTTTTGCTCGCCACTGTATATATAATTTTAAATTATATAAAAAAATTGTTAATGCATTTCAACAGTGTATTTATTTATATTGAAAAGATTCATAAATTCTGAAAAATAGCTTCTTCGTCAGACTGGTTGCCTTCTAGTGTTTATTTAAAACTAAAATTTTTATAAAATCTGCCTCCCTCCGTTAAAACTCCGCAATCGCGTAGTCAATTTCTGAAACTCTGCATCCGCATCCGCCTCCGCTTAGATGACCTCCGTTACAACCCTAATATGTACATACGAGTATTTACTAACAAATTATTATGTGAATACAAAAAAAAAAAAAACTATATACCAAATAAAAACACTGTATGCATGAAGTGGGTTGCCTTCGTTTGTTTTCTTTTACTCCAAGCGATTTTTGTATTGGCACATAAATTAAAAATCCTCTATGTGAAAAGCTTTAAATATATATGCATTATATCTAGATATTATTTTTTAAACTATGCCGTAGCTGTTAGCTTTAGCTTTTACATTTTTTTATCTTAAAATAATCATAGGTATATCACCAATCTTCATTTCTTTTTCAACTTGCTGATTTATAAATTCTGATTTTTTCTTTTTAGTGCTGGGACGAATGTGCCAAGCCGCCACCACCAAAGATCAACAAATCAATACGTGAGACATGGTCCCTGCACACTGTCTCCATGCTGCAACAGGACTCACTGGTATTGGTTGATGTCGCTTGGGCGCCGCTCAGCACACCAAATCAATGCCTTGTCACCTGGGAGGTGTCTGGGGGCGGACTAATGGGGAATCTGCTTACGGAGTCTTTCAATGTGCAGCTTTCACTATGGCCTGACACTAAATACCGTGTACAGGTTACTTGTAAAAATAAGGTGAGATAAAGCCTAATAAAATGACGAGTATTGAAAGCATTAATCAGAGTCCTTGAAATTTTACCATTTCCGTCACTTACTTATCAAAAGAAATTATCAAATTCATCATAAATGACTTTTTATGTGCAAATTGACCTTATCATTTCAGCTCACTGGCACAATGTCACGCTCCTTGCCATTAACCATTGACACCACGGAGGCAGCTAACGCTCAAGAGCGCTCGCAGAGCCAGAAGCCGGCTCAGAAACAGACATCAACCACTCTGTTGCCAAGTTCCGACACCAAACTGAGCTCCGATTTGAACCAATTTGACCTGATAGGCAATAGCATCATTGATTCATCAGCTGCCGACTTATCCGTTGAGCAGGACACAGCTGCAGCACCCTCTGTTGTCGCCAGTGGCAGCAGTCTGCCCTATGACGATCAGTCGGCCGAAACAATCAACCAGCACACAAACTTCATCTTTAATTGGCATACGAAAAATAGTGACATAAGCGCAATCGAACCGCTGCATAAGCCTCAACTCGATATTCTCACAATTGCAGCGCTGAGCGAACTGCAGAAACCGCTCATGTTTGGCGTTATAGCTGGTACGCTGTTGCTGGTCTTTATTCTGCTGCTCTATTTCTGCATGGCGCGCCAGCCACGACTTCCCAGTGACAAAGCGGCGTTGATTGTTGACGACGTGCACTCAGTGGTTGTTTCCTTCCCACCAGCACAGATGGCACCTTCGGTAGCGCACGCTGGAGGTGTGAGTGTGGTACCGGAGGAGGTATGTAGGAATCCGGCGACCTGTTCCAGAAATGCGCTTAAAGTTTAAAATGGGAAAAGCGCTAGTGCAATCAGAAGGGGTTATTCCTAGAAAATACAACTTTAGAAAGTCGGGTGCAGTAGGACTGCAACTGCTGGTGCTTGTTTCCAGCAGAGTAACTAAATACACCATTTAAAGGATACAAAAAATTCATATGATAGAAATTGTGTAGGCTTAGTTACAATTTAACAGAAACAAAAAAAAAACTATTTCATAAAACTATAAATTAATCGTACAAAACCAAGGAATACAAGAAAACAAAAAAAAATAATAACAATCTTTAATAAAAAAAGAATGAAAGTGCAAATGAAGAGAGAATATAAGCGCGTGTCTGAAAGAGTGGTGTATCTGAAATTTTGTAAGGCAATTTAGTTTACAATTCCTTCACACTAGGAGTATACAATATTCTAATTCTTTTGGCTCACTTCTATCGAAAATTCCCTGATTTTTTATTACTGTTATGTTTTTGGGTCGATGTGTTCCTGCAATTTTTCCATACATAACTCATAAATCATTTCATGAGCTTGGATTATTTAGAACATTAAGCACATAAAGTAAAAAAATCTAATATATGAATGTGTATTCAACTTTGCTGTGTTTAGGATAGAAGGGTACTATTTTTTCCCTCACTTCACAAGAGCCGGTCTCATTGATTTCTATATAACACACTGGTATTACCTGTGGGCTTAATAAATATTTTTAATGCTTTTTTCTTATGTATTGTCGGCGTATCAACTTGAGAACTGTGATAAAAAAAAAAAAAAAATTCGCTGATCGTTTTGTCACCATAGCAGCTATGGGCAACTGTTTCCGTTTCATATCTTACTTACTTACTAAGATGGCCATAACAACCCGTTGTCAGGTTACGGCCGACCTCATTAGCTCTCGCCAGGCGCCTCTGTTTTGCGCGCGCCTTCTCCAATCGTTAATGCCAAGCGCGATTAGGGCTTCCTCAGCTTGGTCTATCCACCGGAGGCATGGTCTCCCTCTTCGTCGTTGACCGGGGACCTTCCCTTCGAATACCTTTTTCGCTGGAGCTTCTTTATCCATACGATGGACATGACCCAGCCAGCGTAGTCGCTGTATTGTTATACGCTTAACTATTTCAATGTCGGCGTAGAGCTCATACAGCTCGTGGTTCATTCGAATGCGATAGTCGTCGCCAACTCGAACAGGACCAAAGATTTTGCGGAGAACTTTCCTCTCGAACACCCCAAGAGCGGCTGCGTCTGTTGTCGAAACCACCCATGCCTCAGCGCCATAAAGAAGTACAGATAGAATGAGCGTCTTGTAGAGTGTTAGCTATGTCGTTCGAGAGAGAGCTCTGCAACGTAATTGCTTACTGAGACCGTAGTAGCACCTATTAGCAATTTTTATTCTCCGCTTAATCTCCAGACTGACATCATTGTTGCTGGTTACGGCAGTGCCAAGGTAAATGAATTCCTTGACAACTTCTAATTTACAGTTGCCCGCTGTAACATGAGAGTCTAGATCCCGTGCTCTCTTGTTGTTGTTAGGAGACATCATGTATTTCGTCTTGCCCTCGTTTACCGTCAAACCCACTTTGGCTGATTCCTTTTCAATAGCAGTGAAAGCAGCAGTAACATCTCTCTTACTCCGACCGATAATATCAATATCATCAGCGTACGCAAGGAGCTGAACACCTTTGAAGAAAATGAAAGAGATCGCACGAGAGCGGGTCGCCTTGTCTGAAACCTCGCTCGGTATTAAAATTTCCGGAGAGGTCATTCCCTACCTTGACGGAGCTACACGTATTGCTCAACGTCATCCTGCAGAGCCTTATCAACTTTGCAGGTATACCGAACTCAGACATTGTTGCGTATAGGCAATCCCGCACTGGGCTATCGAACGCAGCTTTATAATCGACGAAGAGATGGTGAGTGTCGATTTGATATTCATGGGTTTTCTCCAGGATTTGGCGTAGTGTAAAAATCTGGTCTATGGTGGACTTACCAGGTCTAAAGCCACACTGATAGGATCCGAACAGCGTTTCTGTATACGGCTTCAATCTTTCACACAATACGCTCGAGAGGATCTTATATGCGATGGAAATAAGACTGATACCCCTGTAGTTGGCGCAGATTGTCGGGTCTCCTTTCTTTATTACAGGACAAAGCACGCTGAGATTCCAATCGTCGGGCATGCTTTCCGCTAGCCATATTTTGCTGATGAGTTGATGCATGCACCTTATCAATTCATCGCCACCAGCTTTAAACAACTCAGCTGGCAGGCCGTCAGCACCCGCAGCTTTGTTGTTTTTGAGTCGCTGGATAGCAACTCGAACCTCTTCATGGCTAGGTGATGGTACTTCCACTGCGTTATCATCGATTAGTGGTATCGTACTGCATTCTCTCTGGGCGGAATTGGTGGAATCATCGCCCGTAAGCAAGTTGGAGAAATGCTGCCTCCATAACCTCAGTACACTCTGTGTATCTGTAACCAGATTTCCATTTTCGTCTCTACAAGTGGCTTAACTTGTTGATAGAATTTTCGTGCATCCTTCTTGCCCTGGTACACCTAAAGTTCCTCACGCTCACGCTTTTCCTGCTCCCTTTTTTTCCGTTTCATATCACTACAGTCAATTTCTTTACTAAAATTTTACAAGAACTTAGAGCAACGACCGACATTTCTACAATAAAAATATAACAACAACGTCAAGGAAATGTTTGATACAGAGCTTCCCTTATGACTACAAAACTAGGCTAATTAGAAAATGTTTAATTGCTGATGCCTGATGTTCCATTTAAGCAATGTAGAACCGATGAAACCTCTACAAATCACAAAGCAATTTTGAAACAACATTAAAAACAGTCAAACTCAAGTCTTAGATTAATGACGTCAATAAAAATAAGTCTTACCGTGTGCACTTTTGGTAATCAAATGCCTTCAATTATGACAAGATCAATTCAGATAAAATTATAATGCTGAGTTCATATGGCTGTGGATAGAAGTAGCGTCCTGCAAACTTCTATCTTCACAGTTCTTGTCATCCAAAAAAATTAAGTTGCTTCTTTAAAACTCTTAGAAGTTGAGTTAATAAATTAAAATTTATTTTTAATTGACAACTTCGCCAAAAGACATGGATTTTTAACGAAGTTGCCTGCTCAAAATCAACTGTTGAGATCACAATAAATCTTAGTTGCTTGAAGAGTTTCCTACTTTTTTACATGTCGCTCGTTTGCTGAAAGACGGTCATATAACTAAAAAAATTTAATTTTCGATGCAGAAATAACCACTATTTCATGTCTTATTTGGGTGAAAAAATCATAACGATATCTAATGAACTTGCCTTGTGAGACGAGTACATGTCGACATAGATTTATTAAGTTAATGTAAAGAGTAATTTATTGAAAATTGTAAAGGCGTTTTCATCCAAGTTTAGCTTTTTTGAGTTATGACGGTCTTCCAGCAAACGAGCGATACGTTTCGATTTGTCGACAGACCTACATAAAGAAAACAAAAAAAATTGGAATTCAATAGAGGGAGAGTGCGTCAAAGAGTCGGGGTTTGAATGTCATCAAAAGTAGGTATTCATTTCAAAATCAACTATATAAAAGAAAACAAATTTGCTCATGTTCAGCCAGAAATTTCACTAGGAAGTTTTTCAGTGTTCTTACCAGAAAACATTAGAAACTTTTTTGTTGTTTATTAAATAATAATTAAATAACTCAGTAAAGGCGGGCGGTATGGCGATGAGTGCCACTTACAACTAGTCACCACAGTTGTTCCTGCAGCGTTTATTAAACAAAAATATATCACATTTTAAACAGTAAACGTACAATTAAAATTTCTTAAGCCTTAGCTTTCTGCTTATAATTAAAAAAATGCATTACAAAAACAAATTTTTATAATAATAGTCATCAAAAAAAGGAAAAAAAACGAGATACTTTTTGAAAGTACTTATAATTAAAATTGATTTAAGCAACGCCTCACAACATTACCACCCACTCCGCCCTTACCATTGCCTCCTTCTGTGCTCTACTTGACACTTTCAGCAACCCTACTCCTTTGTTTTGATATCTCCCTTTTTTAAAAGAAAGAACCACATCTTTACGGCATAAAATCAAAACATATTAATGTTTAATAAAATTAAAACCATGGAACAAAATCAATCTTTATAAATGTATTATTCTCAACGTTTTAGTTTGTGTACACTAAGAGAAAATCGTACTCGAAACGCTTAAGATTCTATTTTATACACAAAAAGAAAAACAAAAATTTGAATTACAAACATTTTTGGCATAAGCAAAGACTTAAAAATAAATAGTTTTAGCTAAATTAATTGAAACTGAAATTGAATCAAAATTGAACAAAATTCAAAATTGTCTTTAGAAATACTCGTATATGTGTATGTATATGTAATTGTATATGTATGTGCATGTGTAACATAGTGTTTCTACAAAAGCTGTGGGAAAACACAAATGCATTTTTCCCCAACAAAAACAAAATATGAGCACGTCGATATTCCTTAAAAAAATATTAAGCATATATTTTCTAAAAAAAGAAACGTAAGCAGCCTCAATTGCTTACGAACAGTTTTTAGTTAGGGTTTTGTTGGAATTTCAGTTAAAACTTTTCGGTAAATTAGAATTAAATTAAATTAAATTATGCAACAGGAAAATGCAAAAATTTGGCAATATGTAAATTGAATCATCGGCATTACACCACACATCCCACTCCAACCCGAATCCATCGTGTCCAATCGAAAAGACCAAACCCCTTCCCAAAAATCAACATCCACAAACTAACACAAATACAAATGTAATTTACAACACAACTGCAATTTCAAGTTACATCAGAAGCAAGCGAATGCAAATCACACACAAATTCAAAGCAATGCAATTCATCTCATAGATAAACAAACTACATAGCTTAAAGTTACAAATAGTAAATTTATAATATACGCCGCATTTGAAAATATAACAAATCAAAAATCACAAATATTTCCGATTAACAAAAGACTGTAAATATTAGTATTAAAATAAACATTTCTAACCGATACAAATTCTAGAGTATCTCATTTAATTCAGCTCCAGTTATATTGTATCTACAAGTTAGAAATTATTATTATCCAATAAGATTATCAACTAGAATAGAACTTACCAACTACGGTGTAAGTGCGTACCATTAAACACAACTAAACTAATAATCTTAAGAACATCAATTATCATCTGCTTTGTAATTTGTTTCTGTTTGTAACCTTTAAGTGTTAGGTAATGAAATGCTAAACTATAGTCCTAAAGATACTTTTAAGCTTCTAATAAAATGCTTTGTAAGATTCTAACTTTACATTAATCGAATCCAGTGTAATTTTTAATCGTACGCAATTTAATGCTAAACTTAATAAAATTTCAATTGAATCCAAAACGAAACCAACAACAATTTACATGTGTAAAGGTCTAAATATAACAATAATATCTAATAACAAACTATGTTAAAAGTATGAATATTTATTAAATAAATTAATTAAATAAGTTAATAAAAATGCAATTTGAATCAGAAAAATGAGAATAAACAGTGTTCATCATTTCAAGGGAAATTGAGTAGAAAACAAATTTGAGCCATTGACTATGTAGCCAATTTATAATTTTGGATGCAAAATTATAAGTCAACATTCCCTCTGAAATGACCACAAAGTCGCTTTGTGTCATTCTCATATCTATTTTTTTTTTTCAGTATTTAATGATCTCCTTAAGTATCGTTAATGGAACTTACAGGCTCACAAATTGCTTGAGGACAGCATGTTTGAAAATATCTATGGCAGTCTCCTTTTTCAAGTGATTGTGGTAAATATAAAATACATTTTCAATCTTCAATACCGCTTCGAACAATAACGGGGGTTCCCCCAACTCCTCTGAAAGAGATTTTCGGTCCTTCGCCAGATTGAGCTAGAGTAACATTTTTTCAACCAAGCAAGGGTGAATAAAATTCAAACCATATTGTTTCAAAAGTCATGGCGGCATTGTTACTCTCTAAAAAAAACGACAAAAATGAGCACCCAACGGTTGTTTCTTTATTAAGTTTCTCATGTCAAATTAGGCAATCTTTTCTCAGAAACAACGCACTCCACAATGAAACTGCCCAGGATCATAAATATTTTTGTTTCAGCCAGGAACACTTTAGTATTTCTTAAAAGTTTTCGGGGCCAATTTAAAATTTTTGTCAACAACAAAAAAATGTTCAAAAAAATTAACCTGGCAAAAGTGCAAAAAAATTAAAATCTAAAAACAGAAGAATTTACTCTCAAAAACAAATATTTTTGAACGCACGGAGTTTCTTGTTTCTGAGAAAATTTAAATACTTTTCAATACCAGCTTGATCAAAAAGTTTTAGGACTCGTCACCGTGTGGCGCTCTCGTTCGTCCGATTTCAATTCTCTTTTTTTTGTTGTGTTGGTAGAAGTGTCATGGACGTTATGTCAAATTTTCAGCTTGACAGCTTGACATTTCTTGAAGTGACGCCGTATTGTGTGCATCTACTTTTGTGTGTGGTTTCGATTTTTTACAAAAAAAAAAATGTCATCAACTTTGCAGCAACGAGTTTGCATTAAATTTTGTGTTAAAAACGGAAAAAACGGAACGAATCATTACTGGTGACGAGACGTGGATTTACGAGTACGACACGCAATCCAGACATCAAGCGAGTGAATGGCGTTCACCCAATGAGCCGCGACCGAAAAAACCACGTCGTTTTCAATCGAAAAAGAAGGCGATGCTCACGGTTTTCATGGACTACAGAGGTGTTGTGCATCATGAATTCCTCCCAGAAGGTCAGACCGTCAACAAAGAATATTATTTGGGCGTTTTGAGACGTTTGCGTGAAGCAGTTCGCCAAAAAAGACCGGATTTGTGGGCAAACAACTCGTGGATTTTGCATCACGACAACGCGCCGTCGCACAATGCGATCATTATTCGTGAGTTTTTGGCCAAAAACTCCATGAATACCGTCCAACATCCACCGAATTCGCCTGATTTGGCTCCCTGCGACTTTTTCCTGTTCGGCCACCTGAAGAAACCGCTCCGCGGATCGCGTTACAGCAGCCGAGAAGAGGTCATCGAAAAATCGAAGATGGCCCTGATGGCCATACCGACGGTCGAGTATAAAAAGGCTTTTGAGGACTGGGTCAAGCGTTGGCATAAGTGCATTGCAGTCGATGGGGAGTACTTTGAAGGAGACAATATCGATTTTGATGAATAAACTTGTATTTTTCATTTTAAAAATAAAGTCCTAAAACTTTTTGATCAAGGTAGTATATTGTCAAATGTAAATTAAAGCTTAAAAACAACCACAGAAATCATTTGCATCGTATTTTAAAGAGGTTTATATAAAAATAATTTTAAATTTGAACGTAGTTTTTAAGGCGTCAGATCTCGTCTGAGTCGACTTGAGTCTATAAGCGGCCGAATTAAAATGATTCATAAATATTTTCTTGTTTTGGACAACATATCAATTATTCCAGCAATATAAAATGGGAAACAGTAGCACATTTACTACATGTTTCCATTTGCTAGTCAACGTAGTGCAACACACTGTCTGTCGCGCTTAATGAAGAATTTGTAAAACTTGGCTGAGCCTGCAATACTCGAGAGCTCTAACGTAAATTTGTGCGGGCCAAGTAAAACCGGTTTGCATCAGTGGCAATACTTCGTGTTGTACATCGATCAATTAGACAATTTCCCCTCACTCCTTATAGATAAGCCGCAAAAGCAGTGTTTTTGACACTGCTAAGGCTCTCCGTTGACCCTTTAAGACCCACACTATCGCCTCTTGTCACATGGTCATAAGTGTTGAAGTTGCATTAGCTGACGAGTGAGTCAGCAACAAATGCAAAGGAAACCATTGCATTTTGTTGATTAAATCACCATTCGGTGTGGTGCTTGTGCGTGCCTAACGTTCGTGTGAGCAACTCTTTGTGCGGCTCGTTGGCCACACCAATAGCCAAGACAATGACGCCGATTGCGAAAATGAATTCAGCACAAAAATATAAAAATTTATGTTCAAAGTTAATTGTTGGTCATAGAACAAAACACAATGTAGTGAAGAAAGGCCAGTAAAGACAGTCATAACAAGCTGTATGAATATTTGTCGCAATAAATCATGTGCGCCGTAAGTTGTGGAACAATGACATTGTACAGCGACTTTTAGATTTCTAGAAGTCTTAAGGGCGTCCGGGAGTTTTTCGAAAAATAAAAAGAAATTTTTTTTAAATTTTTTTTTGAAGCTGCATTTTATTTTAGACCAAAAAAACTACTTGTTTAACCGAAAAAAAATTAATTTTCTTTTTTCGGATAAGCCAGTCTTGCTCAACGCAAATTTTGAAGTCGTTCACGGCATTGGACTTTTCTAACTTATTGACGAAAATTTTTGGACCAAAATTTCAGAGATAAATATTGAATAGTTATACTTTAATAATGTAAAAAAAATTTTGGAATAAAATTTAGATAAAATGTTATAGTTATGTACTATAGAAGACTAAGTCTTATTGTACAACAAATTAAATTAATTAATAAATGCTAAAATGTTAAAATGCACCTTCAAAAAAAGTTTTAATTTAGTTATATTTTCTTCACCAGATATGTTTCCAGTTTTACACAGATCTGTTGAGAACCCAATCAAAAAGTGAAACAAAGTAAAGCAAAAACCATCTTTTTTGTTTTTTGTAGCTCAGTAGATGATATGTCTATATTAAGACAATATACATTTTTGGCACATATTTACAAAATCTGTCAATCTAACACTGTGCTAAAAGGAGCACTTGCAAACAAATTTTCTCGGATGATCAAATGAGTACTACTGCATATTCCTACCTTTAATAAGCCGACAGCACTACACACAAGTATTTTGTTTTGTTGCTTTTGATTATTATAAGAATAGAAATGTTAGTATGGCACAACAGGTGGTGAAGATGTCTAAATCTTATTCTTGACCTACTGAACCCATATTCATTTACCACTTGGGCGGAGCATCTTATTGAGAAGCATTGATATCATTGAATGCTTTCATCATCACTCATCTAAGCTTCAATGGCAATGTCCTTAGAAAGCTGCATGAAGCCATCAAAAAATTGCCTTGGTCACATCCTGTAATTAATCACAGACAAACAACTTAGTGGCAATGGTGAAGTTGGCAGCCAATTAACTAAATAGCGACATTCACCCATCGCCAAGAAAGTGCGAAGGTGGGCATGTTGCGCCCACCCACAACTTTTGTTACGCAGACAATGAAAACATTTGTCAAAGTCTGACAAAGAAACAAGCAGCCAGACAAGCAGACAAACAGAAGAAAACAAGTAAGTAAAAAGAAGACCGACTTCCAGAATCCTTGTAGTTTATCTTGTGGGAAAAGTGTGTAAGGACTGTCAGTGCAATTTTCGTTTTATTTCGAAGTGACAAAACAGATGGTATTACATGCTTACCTATGTATGTGTCGCTGCGTGTGTGTCTATTGGGATCCGCCCTACAACGTTCGAACTTGAGTGTCAAAATTGCTGATTCTCACCTGGAGAATAAAAAAGCAGCAGCACTGAAAAACTCGAGCAACACACACGCCAGCATCCTTTCAGCTATTGTCAGCAAATTGCTTGTTTTGGTGCCATCGTCAATGGAGCGTGTTATTGAAGCGAATTTCGTTCTTCCAAGCAGCCACTTTAGCGAGACACCAGCAGCAGCAGCAGAAGCATAAGAAAAGCTTTACTCGCTTTAACTTGTCTTCTTTGTTCTATTCTGTTGCTGTTGCTGATACTCCATCTTCTTCCGTTTATGTTGTTTCCCTTGGTTTCGACATCAGCTTTGGCATCTCTTTTTTTATCGATGACATTCAAAATCTTATTATAGCGTTTATTTTGTTGCAGCTTGACGACAGCAGCAACAATAACTGCTGTCATCATCAGCACAACAACTAAAACAACAACGAACCACATCCATTATACCGCCGGAGGCAGAAGTTGCAACAGCAGAGCGAAGTCTCGCTGTCTGCGGCAAAACAATACTTTTGCACCCCACGTTTCCTTTTTTTCTCAATCAATCAGCTTTTGCTTGATCTAAGGGCCCACCGCCACACAGCCCAACCCACTATCAACATTTCAAAAGCCGCCACACAGAGTGGGATTTTTATGTTTCGTGTTTACCTGAGCGAAATAATGGCGCATCTTGAACGATGAGGTCGTTAAGCGCCTTGCCGAAGCATAATAAACTCAAGCAAGGTGATACGACTAAGGACATTATGAAGACAACGACGATGAACAACGTGAACGTCCTTGACTCTGTTTGCAGGATGCACAAGAAACACGACGAAAAATAATGGAAACTATAGATGTCGCTGCGACGATATCGATCTGTGTGGCAATTTGTTTAATTCATAGCGTTGTCTCGTTCACACTTTAGAGTCCACAACCGTTTTCCTCCCGGTAGACATGGTGTGAACTTTGTTTAGTCATTTAAAATTAAAGTGATGCAATTCAAGATTCCGTTGAAAATTCCAGAACGACGACAGAACACCAATGAGTTGAGGGAAGTATACCGAAAACATTTTTGTAAGTTTTTATTTTGGTATGGAACTGTTCTCGAATTTTTCTGTCTTAAGATTTTTTAAAAAATATCAAACTTTTTGTGGTGATTTTGCTGAATCTAGACGCTGCTTATCCTGCCACACTCAGTTTTCGTTTCAAAATCTTATTCAATTTGAAACGAGGTAAATTATTTTTCATATGTTGGAAAACTTTAAAGGATTATTTTCTCAAAATTGAATTCAACTCTTTAAAAGCTCGTTATTTCTTTAATTTTGGGTTAGTTAAAGGCTTATTCCTTTGCTGTCCTTTTTAAGATTGTAGCAAAATTTTGATTTTTGGGAAAATAAGGTAATTTTTCACACATTGCAAAGTAAAAACTTAAAAGTGAAACTTCGTTAGGCGCACTAAGTTAACCCTTTCGAGTCCAGAGTTGCTTATAAACAACTTCAATACTAAGCCTTGTTTAAGTGACACAATCGCAATAAATTTTGTAAATTACACTCCTTATTGATTGATTGCAATTTTCAGAATAAAACAAAATTACGACGCTAAAATTCAGTTTGTTTATTAAAAAGTTTATTTTTTATAAATAATAAATAAAATTTTTATAAAAACTTTATTTCAGATAAATTGTAAAACATCTATTGTCCTATCACGAAAATTTCATAAAATTTTTCTTAAAACTTACTGAGATATCACAATTTAAAAAAACACGCACTAAAAATTCACTTGTTCATAACTTTTTAAAAAATCGAAATTTTGCATATACATATTGCAATATTGATCAATAAATCTTCAAAGTTTTACAATAAAATGACTAAGTTTAAAAGTTGGTTTTTACTGTGCCCACTTGAGAAAACTTTACTCTATATGATGATGTACCAGTTCTGGGGCTAGTTTCAATTTTTGCGTAACAACTTACTGTGGAAAAAACTCCCAGTTGACTAACCACTATCATTACCTCATCATTTGTTTTAAGTAGAATTTCGCTATGTGCACTGACTTGCACTTTTATTTTAGTTAGAGGTCAAATATCATTCGTGTGAGCTCAAATATATAATAACTAGCTGTCCCGGCAGACGTTGTTCTGCCCTTTTCGATATGTGGCGCGATGTTGTGTGAACGCATGAGATGGAATGTAAAAGCGAAACACCCCATTTTCCCAGTGAAACTAACTTTTGTCCTTACTCTTTTACAAATATATAGCAGGCCTGGCAGACGTTGTTATGTGGGGGCGATAATCTTTTCCTTTGAAATTTTCTTTTGCCCATACCTTTTATATACATGTTTATGTACCAAGTCCCATTCATCTGCGTCCAGTAGTTGGTGATATATGATGAATTTGATTTTGAAGGGCGTGTCATCGCCCATTTTTCTAAACTAAACTTTGTAAAAACCTTCCATAGACCATAAGAAGCATTTAGAAAATAATTATGAAATATTCATGTAAGTTCTATTTAAAAAGTTATTTTGTATAAGGGCCTAAATAAAATGTGTACGGCCTAAGTTGTGCCACTTAATATAAAAGCCATGTGGTGTAAGTTCCATGAGAATCGAATAAGCGGTCTTCGAGAAAATAATATTTTAAAATATTTTTGTATTAGGGCCAACCTAAATGTGCACCCTTATTTAAAGTCTTATAGCTTTCTTATGCCTCTTAATATAAAAGACATGTGGTGTAAGTTCCATGTGGTGTAAATTCGGTGTGAGTCCATTTACCGGACTTAGTGAAATTCTATTTTAAAAATATTTTTGTCTGTGGGCCACCCTAAATATGCACCCTTAATAAAAGTCTTATATTCTATGACACCCGCGTGATCGATACTAACATACTGTAAAATTTTCATCAAAGTCGGCCGGATAGTTTCCGCGTCCTTAAAAAACAAACAGATAGACGGACAGCCAGAAACTAAATTTTATAAAAACAACAAATTGCATTTTAACTGTAAAAAGCAATTAACATCTTACTCTCTCATCAAAAGTAAAAAAAATAACTCTAGAAGAGTTGTTCTTTGAACTTCGAAGCCAAATACAAACGGTACAAATGAAAACAAAAATAACACCACAGAATTCAAGAAGCAGCATAAGCATAAGCAACGACAAATCGAACGACAATTATTGTGAGAGGTTTTGCAAAAAACTTAATCCTAAAAAATAGCATTTTTAACTTTAAAAAATCATAGAAATAAGTATACAATAACCTTTTTTAGTGCAAATATGTTGTTTTAAAACATAAATTATTAAAATCGGTTCAGTATATTTTGCGGTTTGGCGTTACAAACTATTTCCATGCAAGCAATTTTATATAAATAGTATAGATAAGTTTGCTAATTTTTTGGTATATGACAAAATATACATTCCCAAAAAAAAAAAAGCCTAAATGCCTTCACTGAACGAAACAGATATTTTAAAAAATAACGGAGTCTAAGCTTTTCATGCAAAAATATTAACTACAAATATAGTTTGGGACTCAAATGCGAAATGGAAAAATTAATTATTTCCATGAGAAGTTTAACTTATGCTTCGCTCTGGCTGCCGTAATTTTCGATACCTAACTAGTTTTCCTTCAAGGATTCAATTGGTTTCCTTGCATTATCGACACCATACTGATTTTAGTGAGAAAGACACAAAGTAAAACTTTCTCTATGCGAAATGGTTTTTGCTCACAGATTTCTACAAAAATTTCTTAAGGAATTTCTTAGCCTTTTCTGTTGCATATTTGGTTTTACTGCTCTGTGCAGTATGATTTTTTTCAATCCTCTAGCCACCGAAATGTGCCCCGGGTTGATAATCTTTTATCCAAAATGTAGAGACAACACTTCGGTCTTTAAAGTACTATCGTCAATGCTGCGTATGGAAATTCTGTGAATTAAGGTTTTCCACACATACATACGTACCAGTGTGTGTCTGTTTCATTAAAACTTGAAGCTTTTGTGCGGGAAATCTGTGGTTCAACACGGTAAAAAACAACAACAAAAAAACAACACTGGCATAGAAGAAGCAACAGTAGCAGCTGACGTTCATTGCTGAAGTAGATTAAGTCAAATCTATCAAAACAAAAACTTTTTTTGGTTGAACATAATCCTGTCAGTGTTGAAAAATATTGGAAAGATAGAAAAGAAGAACAAAGTACTGATTCAAAAATATTCAGTGTTGTCATAGTAAGTATTTGACTATCGATAATTTAATTTTCAAAATTTTCAAATTCATGACCAAAAAACCCAGGGTAATAAGGCCAATTCTATAGAATGCAGTTCATGTTTCTATAGTTGAATAAATATAACATCGTCGACAAAATTAACCCAACAGCGCTTATTGGTGTCCTATCTGAGGCCATAACCACTCAATTCAATGGTCTTTTCCCAAAGAACAAATATCGAGCACTGCCAGACATTGCCAGACTACCAAATTTTTGAAAATAATATAATGCGATTTGAGGATTGAACAGTCATCAAATTTTTTGTCAAATCGTTATCCAACGATTTTTCATTAGAAAAATAAATAACTTAGATTCTCTGCTTCTTTGACGAAAGATTTGATGATGTGAACGAAAAAAGATTACGAATGTACATCGCGCTCATAATAAAATAGCAAATGAATATAGTTTATCTTGCATAAAATAAGGGTGTTCCATAATTTTGTTGTAGACTGTGATTAGAAGAGCCAGTGTTGGCGATGTTCTAGGACTTAAATTTGCATATCAAATTCCAAAAAGCAAAAATTAATCCGAAACTATTTACAGAACTGCTAAATATTTTCTATAGTAGCTTTGTGGGGCTGAAAAGAACCGATTGTTATTGTGATTATAAAAATAACATTCTTCTTATCTATATCTAACTATTTTCTTTATTTTTCTAAATTCTATTTTCAGCATAATAATATGTCTGTCATTAGAATGTTGTCTTTTTGGTGTTTAAAGCAGAACTAAATTAGACGAAAACGCTTAAGAAGTCAAATTGTTTGAGCAATGTTATGGTGAAAAAATTGATGGTCCGAACCCCGCTGATATATTTTCTATTTTTTATATGTGGCAACAATGTAGACCACGTGCTATTACGAGAAAGAGAAGCCAACACATTTTGCTTGTAAAATCCAATGTGCTCTAGTTACAAACTTTGAACAAAACGTATACAAGTGTAAGCTTCAAGTGACTAATCAATACGTTACAATGAAGCACCTCATATGCAACACTTGTGTTCGAAAGTCTTCTACCTGCAACAACAGTTTTCAAAGGGAAAAAGTTTCTGGTTGTTGCTGCTGCACTTGCTTGTCGCTTGATTGACCCGAAATACTTGTTCTGCTCTCCAAAACCGAATACTGCACACATTTTGTCATAAATGTCAAAAATTTTTCCACAGCCTTTGAGGAAATCCCGCTGACCGCATCAATTGTTTAGAAAATTCATAAATCCGTCCTATTTTCCTTAATTTTGTTATTTTTTTAGTTTCTTTTGTTTTCGTTTTAGCATCGACTACAAAACCACTACAACAACAAAGGCAACAACAACGCAAAGATGAATGATCCAAGTGGAGCCTCATGCTGGAAATTCTGCTCGTAAGCTTGTTCTCTGCTAAAAATTTCCCAGTAAAACTTTATTGAATGCATAAATCATGTGGCAGGCGGTGTGCGGCAGGAATGCAAACTTTGACTGAACTTTCAATCGGGTGACGGGAGCAACTGGGAGACTGAGGGTGAAGCGCTGATTGCAAAGATGGATGACGCTGATTTAATCTAAGTAAGACAGTTGAAGGAATGAAGTTTGAAGAAATTTTGAATTTTATAAATGAACTGTGAACTTCTAAGAGGCGTTTTGCCATTTCCTCCCTTCCGTTCTCTAAAACGGAACTTAATAATAAAATGATAACAGGAATTTGATAAGGAGATATCATGTTTATTGAAAATATGTGAACAATGAAAAATAAATTCCAATTTCTTATGCTACTACGGCTAAATTGAAGCAACACAATAAAACATCAAATTCTCAATACCAAAATCAGTAAATTTGTTAATAAAAATAACAATCATGAATCGTTCTTAGATCCAGATACGAATTTAAAATCATAGTTGTGTGTTTACCAAGCACAAGCGCACCCAGTAGAATTCTTGGCCACTCATGACTTTTTCACTTTTCAAGTCATTCAGCTGAAGCTAAATTGGTCTACTGGACGATTTCGACTATTTAAACAAGAACTTTCATTTCTATAGCTCTATTTCTATATGCAGTGCACACCTCTCTTACCGTCAAATCGAAGAAATCAGTCTATTTTGTAAATAAGTTTTGATTTCTTCAAGTCGTTTAGAAGGCGGGCAATACTTATTATAATTAATTTGCTAATCCATATGATTCGACTCTAAATTGTATCGCATGAAGATTTAAGTTTCAGATAAAACTTCAATTGGTTTTCTTGAAAATTCTTATAGCCTGAATATGAACCTTTGCCGCAAGAGATATTTGAATGAATCTTACGGCAATTGTTCAAATTTTTCATACAATTTTCTTAGCCAACTAACTAAAATGTAGACAGCTTGACGTTAGCTTGAATAAATTTTCTACATGGAACTTCAGCCAGAAGGTGCCAAAGGGATAGGAAAGCAACACTTTAGTAATAGACCGACTTTATTAAAAAATTTGTTTTTAACTAAAAACCGGCAGTAAGTTTTAATTTATTTCCATATTTTAAAACGACAAGCAATTTTAGCGAAAGTATATTTTATAGATTATTTTTATAGATTCAGTTTTGTTAGGGATATAGAACATTTCCTGCAGAGCACTAACATTTGTTTTAAAATGCAAGGACATACAAATAAGAGGGAATTTCTCATAGTAATCAGACGTAAACAAATGCGGACAAATGATTTTGCTACCAGGACGAAAAAACTTAAGCAGACGATTTGGTTGGACAGACCGACCATGATAGACATGTTTTTGCTGTATTCATATTTATTGAATTTGTTCATAATAGCAACAACAAAAACAACACTAGCAAGAGTGGTAATAACAACAATGGTAATGACAAAACTGATAACCGAGACGAAACTCTGGAAATGAAAATGACGATGACAACAGCAGCAACAACATCAACAGGCATTGAGAAGACGAAGCTGTTGAAGATGTTCCAAAAAGCCACAAAACAGTAAACGTAATGCAGACAGGGCAGCAAATTCAATGAGTTTCCTGCGCTATCCTGAAAATACAACAAAAAGGAAATAGAAATAGATATGAAAGTGAAGATGGAAAATCTTTCAATTGGCATTTGTAGGAAATAACACAGTGGTTGAGTAATTGGTATGAACAATTGCAAACGAAAATATGTCCTGGTTTAAGTTGCCGAAGTTAATTGTATGTTAACTGGTATGTTATGTACACAAGATATTTTCAAATAAATGGTATGATCTAGAATTCTTCGGGAACAATCGATTTTCGAAAATGACCCTTTCTCACTTCAATATACGAAATTTATGGCAAATATTTTGGATTGAGTTTTGAGAATAAAGTTTCAAGTTTTTTATAAAAATATTCATCTTGATTATTGACTTTATAACGAAAACCCAAGTTTTTTGAATTTAAATTTTCAATAATTATTGTTTTTTTTTTTTAATCTACGAACGTCATTCATTTTACTAATTTTGCACGTTACAGGAGTTGAAAGGAAGTAATTCTGTGAACTAAAATAAGTTCTATTAATTCAAAGAAGAACCTGTAACCTCATTTATTGGAAATTATGTTGATTTATGTATTCACGTTTCCATAGAAACAGAACTCAATTCTAGCACACAAAATGTAATAGATGGTCTTCTTTGTAATGTTAGATTTCGCTTGTTGGTTGTTTAATTTTTTTTTTTTTTTGACCCGACGTTATAGATACATTGACTTTGAATTCGACTAAGTTCAGTAAAGTAAACTTCTCTTAAGCCTTAAAATCAAAAATAGTTTCTCCTGATTGAACTTTTTTTAATATAAAATTGATCTTAGAACTTTGGTGTACCTAAAATTTTCAAGGAACTTTAAGACCTCTACATGAGGTCAAAATTGGAAATAATAATAGTCGTCATTTCCGATTCATTATTGTATGCTAATCTGAACGTGGCTTCAAAACTTCCCTGACATGTGAAGTTTTTGGGATATCCTTGCTAATAATGACGTGTTTTGGCTTCTCAACATTAAATTATATTTTATTTACCGATTGGAAGAAATATCGTTACTTACTACTTTAGCTATTTTCCCTCCTTTATGTCTCAAGAAGGAAAATTGTTAACTATATCAACTAATACGTTAATCCTCTCATTCTATTCTTTGCTTCAATAAATCAGTCTCGTACTATCAACCGATTGATATCGCAAATATAAGACTGCTTCGAACTAGTGCAAGCTCAAAAGTAACCAAGTGGAGTTTGTAAGAAAACAACTCTCAAGTGACTAAATATGTTTTACTTCACTACTATCACTCTAAAATAAAACTTGATACTAATGAGTCCGATTTCAGTAAAACTTTGTATAATAGGCCTAGTAAGAATATTGTTGAATTTTTAATTGATTACATAAAAAACATAGTTCAGTTTCACACACAAATTTTAATTAAAGCCAGACATAGTACTAAATGCACTGACTGCACAAAACTTTTATTGAAAGTACTATGCTACTTATAATTTTTTCAAAGTTTCGCCTGTGTTGTGGACGAGGGCACGTCTTCTGTTGCCAGAATGAATTGGAAAAATGAGTGGGAATTTTCTTGACTTAACGTTGACATTTTGAATTTAATGGCAAAAGCTAGTAATAATAATTATTTAATATATATGTCCTAGCCAAATCCCAAAATAGTTTTTTTTAATCCGAAAACATAGACCATTGCGTAAGACCAAGACTGCTATGATCTTAGTCCATGACTTGTGTTTGCTCATCACGGGTGTCCGCCGTATACTTCTTTATTGTGTCGCCATTTAGTAAGTATTTATTTTGTCCACTCATATTTGGCAGCCGTTGAGTAGGTTAGGTAAGGGTGGCGGCTTTTTCAGAGCCTCACATAGACCACAAGGGTCCATAACGTTACCACAAACACTCTGCTACAGTCTTAGTAGTAAATTCTGGTCCTTTCATTGTTGTGCTCGTCCACCATGAAGGTGCCTGTTGTTACAGCGAATCTTTTGATTTCACTCAAATGGACTTTAGTTAGTTCCTTCAGGGATATAAAGAATGTCTGCCCAAAGTATTTTAACCTATTACTTGCCAAAGCAGGGCAAAAGCAAAAAAGGTGTTCCATCGTTTCCTCTTCATAGGGTTCATGACAGTTTCTACTCTCTACAGAGAGCATGATGCCCAATGAGCCGTTGAGTAAAGACGTGGCAAATTTATTGTGGAAAAATATTCAATAGGCCAACATGTCTTAATTGTTAAATTTGTAATTATGCATATCTATCATCGATTTCTGCGACGACGAAAAAGTTACATGAAAAGCAATAACTTACCAACAAAACTTATTATTTATCGAGTAGTGAATGACTTTGAAGAAATAAGGTCTGTATCAGATAGGCACAAACCAAAGCCACAACGAACTGAAATATCGGCTGCAAGTGGTTCCAACAAGACGGTGCCACAATGAAATTACTGCGAGACCTCTTTCTACAACAAGTTATCTTAATGTAAAGTGATGTCAATTGGCCTCCATGGTCTCCGGATTTGACAGCTCCGAAAATGTTTTTTTTTTTTTGAGATACCAGCAGAACAAGGCTTATGCAAACAAAACTTAGACCCTTGAGCAACTCAAACAAAACGTTCGAATTAAAATTAATGAAACACCGGGATCAAAAAGGAACGCATTTGAGGATAGCAGTGGCGGACATTTTTCTGTTATTGTTCTCCATAAATAATTGCCAACACTAAAGTAATTATTTATCAATATTAGATCTATTCTCTTTCATTTTATCAAAATTTATAATCAAATAAAGAAGTTTACCGGCGGACACCCAGTCCTCAGAACGATAGAAAAGAGCATTTATTTAGGCCATTTTCAGACACGCAAATAACTGGCACCGAAATCGCTACTTCTCATCTTGACGTGCTACATTCGTTCAAGTATAAAATAACTTTAAAAAGGAAAATCGATTGAAGGCAGTTTGAGCAAAGCATTCACCGGCTTTCCGTACATTAGAAATTTATTTGTTTTTTTTTTTTTTCCTAGTCATCACTTGTTTCCACCCAACATTTTTTGTTATGAATACAAGTGGTGCCTGTATGCCTGCATGGGAACACAGTGTTCCAATTACGCTTGTTAAGCGCTGCATTTAATTCTGCACAGATCTGCACAACAATGATGACGACGACGATTGTAATGTCATGGCCACGTCCTATGCGCGGTTTGTGTTTGTCTGTGCGCCATTTGCGCCCCCAAAGGGACTACAAGCTGCTGCTACCTTCTCGCCACGCATGTGCGATTCACTCACTGTTGCTTAAATTGAGTTCGGTGTTGGAATTGAGGATAGGATTAATTTTGTTCATTCTCTTCAAATGCGATTTTATGTCGAATCAAGTGCATAAGCCAAAGCGACCTGCGCTCCTCTTGCGATTGTTGTTGCCGCAGCACTGTCGTCCTCTACTGGGTTTTGTCAAAATTGTTGACAACTTTGACAGTTTGAAAAGACTTTTGCCAAAGAAAGGAAAAAAAGCAAAGAAGAATAAATAGCAGCAATAGCAGCACTTATCAAAACTGTAAAAATAAAAATACGAAACCTTAATCCTGCACTGCGGATAAGTAGCGCTACAGTGGAACAGCTTTCTAAAAAGTATGTATGTATGTTTGTGTATTAGACGTGCGACAAAATGAAGCCAAATTGAAATTACTTGTGCCATGTTCAGTCGAATTCATTGCCAACCATAATAAGGCACCTTTGCTCAGCACAAAGCGACACGCACTTTCGTCGAGCTTCGTAATATATGGCGATCTTTGTTTCTCTTAAAGACAACGAGGTTTCGAAATCTTAAGGTCGAATGTAGCGCCAATTCTTCTGATGTGCTGTGAAACGTAGTTATACAAGAGTGCTTTGCTACACAGCTTACAAGAGCTGGGAAACATTTGCCTTTGTCAAATTATGAAAATCTGGTAGTCCAATATCATTTCCAATGTCGAATTGCTCGTCAAATGTTGGAAAATTTGAAAATGCATTCAAATCAAGAAGTAAAAATCGAGACGGATTGAACACACGTTTCGCAAATCTAAATGCAGGAAAAGATAATATGGCCCACTATTCGAACGAAATAACCAAGTCTTGAAAGGCCAAAAGCCATTGTATTTTGTTAAAGCTCTAGAAACTTCTAATGAAATTTGCAGAAATTAATTTCAAGGAATAGAAACAAAAGGTTCTATTGCATTAGCCTTCTTTTGCAATAACATTTAAGAATATGCTCATACCTTTTCTTAAAATAAATACAACAGTTTACCCAATAGCTCTACCGTACATTACAAAATTCATGAACTAGCCCAATCCATAAAATATGGAGCTGCTCAATACGCAGCTTTTGCCACGTCGATCACTTAAAAAGGGTTCGCCTTGTGAGACTTCGACTTCTACCCTCATTCCCCTTATCATTTCCATTTTAATGTTGGTAGGAAGCTGAATGTGATTTTCCATGCAGAAATCTGCGAATTTGTCGGCGAGGTTTTTAGTTTGGTTCAGCTGTCAGTGTCAATGCTACTTCTTTTTCTGTGATGCGTTTTTTCATCTGGGATGATCGCTGACTTGCGAAAAATAATTAAATTGACATTTCTTGTTATTTGACAGCAACTTCGAAATACGAATTAAATCAGTTTCTACTTTGATTCGGCATCGTTCCCAGCTCAGCCAATTACAATTGCGGTGGATGGGTTTTCAGTCGCTGACTTGCTGATCCCTTGCTCACATCCATAAGGCATTCAAATTCCACACAGTGATCCATAACTTTCATTGCTATTAAAAAATGGTATTTATCCTTTGGCCAACAAATAAAACTGATACTTTATAACATTTCGTATAATTATGTTTTCAAGGCGGATTCACAGCATGGCCTAAACTAATTCCCCTACACAATTTGATATTCTATATTATTGCGAATACTAGGCCGACTTTTAGCTAAAAGGTTTTACTTTTATTTCACCGCCAGTTTATTTTTTTCAATTTCACTGGCATTTGCCTCCAGTTGTTTCAATTTGATTTCGCAATTTAAGTTCGTTTGTTTGAATATCGAAAACAAATAAAATAAACTTTTCGTGTTGCTGCCTCTGCTGCTGCTGCAGTTGTTGAAATCGTAAAAATTAATTTTCAATATTAAACCTTTAGCCAATGAAGCATCCGCAACGCGACGACCAAGTAGAATGCAATCCGCAGCCTCAACCAACATGGCAAATACATTTTTATTGCACCGTCATAACTCAACGCACGACTGCGACGTAAACTTGGCAAGGATCACAGGATATTATGTGGCGCATTGCAGCTACAGATGAGTGTTGAAGCAGCATATGTCAGCGACGAACATATAACATAGAATAACATGCAAGTATTTTTCACCTTTGGGTGAATGTAGATGAAATTTTTAAGAAGGAGCTGAAATCAAACAAAACTTAGTTTTGTTAACTTTTTTAGTTAAGAAAAACCACATGATTAGAATCTCCAGCGATATCTGTTTTTAAAGAAAATTTGGCGTATAACATCAACCAAAACCGTAAGCCTGTTTTTGCTTAAAATCTCATCTCTGAAAGCCGCACAGCTCTTAGCATTCGTATTATGCCATACGTCCAATTGTGCCACAACCAGAAAAAAAAAAACAAAAAAAAAAACCAAAAAATATCTATTAGCTGTATAAAAACGTGTACAATCAAAAATTCATTAAATGGTAATATTTTCCAAATTGCAATAATTTTCTTAACGCGCCAACAGCACGTCCTCTTTGCAATCATAGAGCAGAAAGTGATCATCCGTACAGCTTTGCGCCTTCGCAAAATTAAAATGCTCAACTGCAACGGTCTGCCTCGAACGATGCGACATGCTTTGGGCGCAATAACACACAACACCATCGGTAAATAAAATAAAACAACAAAAATCCGAACATCTCCACGTTTCGCCTCAGTCGATTAACATTTGCAAAGATTTAATGAAATGAAATTTTCGCGATCACCTGTCAATGCAACCTGCTGCGATCTTAAATATGGATTTTGCGCTGCTCCCACTGCTGCTGTGTGATCACTCGATTGCGTTCGATTTGGTCGTCTCAGCGCTCGATGGGAGTCCCAATACGGGACAGTTGGTTGTTGTCTTCGCCTGTATCTCCCCTCCCCCTTGTACACTTTTGGGGAGATTTGCTGATGACTTCTTATCCTGATGTTGGAGAATCCGCGATTTTACTGCGCAATCTCCCCGTTCTCGTCGTAGTTTGTGCAAAGGCTTTTAATTTATTGCACAACATTTTTCAATGGCAAATCTGTTTTTCGCTGAAATTGAATTCCTATTTGCTTTTGGTGTTTTTTTTTTTAGTTTTTTCGACGTTCACGAAACTGCTGAGGTTGTTGTAGTCGTTGATTTCATTAGCTTTTGTGTCTTATATGTTTTGGCTTGAGGATCATTTCCAGTTTTTGATTTTTTAATCAGAAAAAAAAATTCTTGAGAACGTCATATTTAGGAAAATCATTTTTAAGTGATAGGTGTTCGGCGCTGTAGAAGGAAATACCAATAAAACTCTTTCCAGTTTTATGAACGGTGGCATGGCAGAGAGTCGAATTTACACAACCTCACCAAAATTGGTATTTATTTTTTAAGATCATTACAAATTTTGACTTGGGGACTGCTCAAATATTACTTAAAACCCTTAGGGGGAGGGTGAGTGTTCGGGAAATGTGACAGCCTGTTACAGTTTGGGGTTGGGCTTATATGGCAGGTTGTGATACACAAAATTAACGTTACATAACATATGAAGAGGCCTTTACACGAATGACCCATTGTTGTATATTTTGCTTAACTTGGATACGGGCGTGGTGCCGTTGAGGCGTACACAGTTTAAAGCTCAACCTAAGCTTTCAGCCGTTCTCAACATTTTTTGGCTTAAAACAAATTTCCGTCTTATCTCGAATTGCATTTAGTTTGATTGGGAGCTTCTTTGAATCAAGCTACCAATTAATGAAGTAGTTGCAGTTATCAAACCTGACCTGCTGAATGCATGTCCGTCGATAACAACCTAGATTCTACATACTCCGCTCTCTGGAATCTAAACGAAGTTCATTTGTCGCAAGATTGGCTATAGCCAAGCAAAATCAGGAGATGTTTGGCAAGGAATAAGATGACTTAGTTTTTTCATCAGTAACATCATGGATAGAAATGAATGAAATGTATTTCATTTTGCTGGAGTTCTTGACATAGGAGATACTTATACTAGGTTGCCCATGTGTTAAAATTACATGTAGAGCTATCACACTGCCATTAAAATTTCTGAGAAAAGTGCCCCTGAAAAGAGTAATTGAGCGAATATCGTGTAGTGCATCGTAGGCTACAGTACAGCCTTTGACAATGACTTTCGAGAGTACATTTGCAGCGGAGTGATATCATTGATGAGGCTATCAACCTAACACGTGCACATCACGTGGGTTTTTAGTGGGGTTGTCTTCAGCGATATTTGGCTAATACAGAATTACGGTAGAGCTACGTATTCTAACCTATTGTACTGGAAATTACATAATTTTCGCTTAAGGTTAAAGCTTCATTCCATGAAATCAATGAACCTCAAAGGTTTTGCATTTAAATATCGAAAAAAATTTTCTTGAAAGAAATCATTTGAACCTCTGCCTGCATTTTTTTTAATCCGTTTCGATTATTCATCAACTCGAATTTTTTTTTTTTTTAATTAATATTATTCTGCCCTCAGAAGCGAAAAGGGCGTATCTCACATAAATGCGTTTCGAGATAACTGATGTTTTGTTTATGTCAATTTGTTGAAATAGCTGTAAAATTGAGATAGAGGAAATTCTCTTAGGAGGTTTTTTATATTTTTGAATTGAGACTACGGCATTTGAAATAGACGCGCAATTTTTCAAGCTATCCGATGCCATAAGAATCGCCAATATGAAACTTTTTGAGATACGCCCTTTCCGCTTCTGAGGGCAGCATTGTAGACTTAAAAAAAAATTTAGTTTCGGCTACTCTATTCAACAAGAAGTTTCGTACGATCCTTAGAGTACGGATGATATTAGTTTTTTAAACTTTACATTACCGCACGCATCATAGCTTGTGCGACGCTGTTTATGTAGTCTCTCCTCCTTCATAAAACGTCGTATGTCTTTGTCTGTTCAATTTCAGCTGGTTGAAAATTCTTGTAATCAGACGCAATTGGTACATGAGTCGTAATCGTTTATTGAATGTCTCTTAAGATAAGATTACGATGCCAACCCATGCCGCTGAGCCTCAAAATGATGTTTTCATTTTCACTTGCACAGCCATAAGACGCGATCGCGGCGCATTAAGAATGCAAATCAGATGCAACGCCTGATGCAGCACAGTCAGTTTCAGTTGCTTATTCAGTTGAATGTGGCCACAAAGCATTCGGAGGTGTGAGTGCAACCAGTCGAACTGGACGACAACGTTGAATTTTCTTATCAGCTTTACGGTTGCAATTGAGATGCGATTTTGTTACCGGCTTAGGACGCGTTGCATCGCTTGAAGAAACATTCGTAATTAAGTGAGTGAGTGGGACACTTTGATACCGACCGTGTGGACAAAAGGGAGAACTGGCTGTTATGACGCAGATGTGGACGATGGTGACGATAAAGCTCCCTAAACGGTGCAAATGTGCAGCTTAAAAGATTAAATATCAACGATAACGGGGAGTAAAAAAGTGCTGGTTAGCAATATACGATCTGGTTATACGGTGCCAAAGAATGATGGCCGTATGGATTTCATTTTTTCACAATTCTCATATTCATAGTGTGGCCATTATCTTGAAAACAATTACAGTTGACATATTAAGATATGAACATAAGAAACGAGTTAAAAATATACTTCATTCCATTTATTATGTTGACTTTATTGTTTGGAATACAAATAGTAAAAAGATAACGAGATTATACAGTAACAAACTCATATCTAGAAAACAGCACATCACCTGAAGGTAATGAGATAAGACTCGGAATGGGAATGAATCCCAAATCCCAAAATCTATTAGATCAAAATTTAACAATTGGGATTAAGCATGTGTCAATCAATATCTTGCATAAGCTACTCCATACTCAAATAATTTGATGAGATTACCATCGTGTAGTACCATGGCCGTTAAGTCCCACTTTACCCACCTACCGCGAATTTCATCACAGTATTCTCTTAAGAATAAATGGGCAACTCAGAAAGATTCCGTGTAAAAGAAAACCCATTAATGAGATCTTTGAGTATCCGCTCCACTTTTGAAATTTCGAATATTAAACGAACACCCTTAACGTGTGAAATAGAGAAATTTGCCACATGGTATTTTCATAGAGCAATAAATTGTATAAAAAATGTTCCCACCCAAAGCCTTATATGTAAAATTGTGGCTTAACTGATAATATATTTTTTTATGAAGAACTTCACCAACCTTAAGCGACCTCCAAACATTCGAAATATTCGGAAACTTCTTTGGTGTTAATGCTTTTTTGCCGTTAGTTATGGGTGAAACTTCTTTTTCGTTCTTAGGCCTTATGTTAGTACTTTGCCAAAAATGCCCAAAAGCGAAAAGCAAATTTCACCAGAAACCAATCGAAATTATTATGATTTTTTTTTTCTGTTTGTAAACACTGCCTGAATTATGCATATTTTGTTTAGTAAATTTTTATGTTCTAGAGAAAATAAAAATATCGGTGAGGCCGCCGATATTTACGTGTAGCACTTGCACCTTCGTTCGGATCACCAGAAAAGCGGACAACGGAGCACTCGTCAAGAAATGTGTGATATCAAAGAGATTACAAAAGCAATTGCATTAAAATGTAGAAGTTTTTGCTTTGTTTATTGCTGTGATTCTTAACTGATCAACACAAGAAATAGAACATAGTAGGCTTGTAGACTACTAAACTTCGGCTAACATAGCTTACTGATGATATGACGAAGCGGTCATTGAAACTAGTATAAGCAGCTCGTTGCCCATTTGCGCTTGTAATTTTTTTGTGGTTTTTTGCACTAAAAGTACTGAACAATAAGCTCTGTACAAAAATAAAAAAAAAAAATTTTATTTTATGCAATTGAAGTACTAAAAAAGATTAAGTCTTAATATACAACAAGTCAAACAAATAAAATTCGCCCTCTCAAAAGTACATTCCAAAAAAGTCTCGATTTAGTGCATTTCATAAAACCCATTCGCCATCACTGATGTAGGTTTGTTGTTAGGTTTTCTGACTGAATATATTTTTATAGCATTTATTAATCTTAAGCTTTATTTTAGAGATATAACCTAAATACAAACTCAAATTTAAAGGGGTTTAGTCTCTGCCATTCATGTCATTCGTGTCTATTGGTTTTATCTTTCGTTTTTAAAAATTAGCAAAAATTAAGACAAACAATTGATAACTCATGACAAGCATTTTTCTTCCTGTTTCGTTTATTGAACTTGATTGAATTAAAAGTCCGTGTTGTTGCATAAATTAGACTCCAAGTAGGGGGCACTAGCTGCATAGTTTGTTTCGTTCGTCATAATTGAATCCAACAACGAATGTTGCAACATTTTTGCATAAAGCGCTAGCTGGTATTTCCTATAGTTTCCTATTCGAAGAATGCCCACATTGCATTGCAACACAACGTCGCTAATTTCCATTGATTGTTGTAATGCACTGCGCTATGGGTTGCTATGGTGATGTGACGTTATGTCAAACTCAGAGAATCTAAAAGTTCCCAACCACCACCACTAAGACCACTGAGCGCTGACATTCACGCATGTGTTTCAGTTGTCATGGGGATTTCGACAATCTGCGGTGTAAACAAGTGTTCCGTTTTATCAGTCTGCGCCGGCCATAGTCATCCAGGTAGCGAGAGAGCAGCGACTGCAGCTCCGCGTGTGTGTGAACAGGTGATAACGAACAAAGCGTAGAAATAAAGCAAAAGTTCCAAGTTTTGATTAGAAGTGATATAGGCTACGGGAAAAAATTTGTAGTGCAAATAAACACAAGCATCGCACATTGGAGAGTGAGAATTTTCGCAAGTCGCTACGAAAGCGAGCCCAACGCTTAACGTCTTCTCCTAATCAATTGAGAAAACTTTGCGTATATTCAGAGTAATTAGGGCGTTTTCTTGCTAAGAAAAGAAGAATAAAATCATTTCGTTGCTGTTTTAAAAATGTCAAATCTGACAGTTGATGTGTTACTGGTTTTGGCTGTTATTTGTTGGTTTTGCTCATTGAGAAGTGCAGTGGCGAAATCGTGCGGTGATCTGGAATGCGATGCGTTTAAGCCAGTTTGTGCCGTTGATGACAACGAACACCAGTTCTTTTACAGCCATTGCGCCATGGTCATGGCCAACTGCGTAACTGGAGCAAGTGAGTAAATGTTTTCAATTGATTTTGTTTAGCTGGCCTCACGATTCAATACCAAAGAATGCAAAAAAAAATGTTACCAAATTAACTAGAGTAGCTTATTTACACAGTGCGACAATTATATGCCGGTACTGGAGCTATAGAAATTTAACGAAACATTTTTTATTTTTTTCAAATATTTTTTCTTTTCTGAATCAATTAACTTTCTACAGCGAAGCAATACTGATTGAAATGTCCTCTCAAGTTCAGTTTTGTGATAGATAACCACCTCTATAAACTTTTTAAAACATTTTAAACGTTTCTGTGGATATTCTTCCAAGTTTTATGAGGAATTTAATAAAATTGCGTTGATACATAGTTATATTGCAGCACATGAACGAATTGGACTAATGAACAAAATGTTATTAAGCTGACTGTAAAACGATTTCATAATAAATTTAGGGTTTTTTCAGAAAAGTCCAATCTTCAAAATTGTTAATAACACCAGTTTACAAATTTAAGATTCATCTCGAGATCTGGTTTCTCATATAATTTTTTCTATGTATTTTGGGGCGTAGATTCCAAAAATGGCAACCTTTTTTTTCGTAAGAATCGTTTTCGAGATATCCCCAAAAAAACCTCCTTCCTCGGCCCTTTTTTCATTTATTTGGCTCTATCTCGATGAAGTTTTTTTTTGACTCAAAAACGCTTTTCAGCACTCAAAAGATTTTTTTATTCCCTTTCTAACGGTATGCTGTTTGTTTGAATCGAATAAGATTTGATGGAGTTACAAGCGCTCAAAGTCCAAAAAAACTGACTTTTTTGGTCACTAAATTTCAATTGCTTCATTTCAATGAAAAATGTTTTCTCTTTCATATTTTTAGAATTAAAAATGAAAGACTATTCTTTTGCAAATATTTTAAGTATAATTTTGCGGAAATCGGACAAAAAATGTAGAAGTTATTCGAGAAAACAGCAAAAAACTTGCAAGAAATTTTTCAATTCTTACCAGGTTTCCGGCTTTGGTATGAAATTTCGGGCCTGGCCGGGTTGATCCCGGTCACTTGGTAACCCTGGCTGTTCGTATCTGATTGAAAGCGATTACTGTACGCATCATTGCACTTACTGCATTGCTTAAATAAAAATAAAGTGTACATATTACATTAAGTTGTGAAAATGCTATGTGCCAGATGACCTTATATTAAATTTATTAAGCATATTGTTTGTTTCCATAGCTTGGGTCAATAGTATTGATATTGTGTCTTGAGAATAAATAGAATTATAAATTTTCAGAAATTTACCACTTGATGACGTCAAATATGCAGCGGATGTATAGTTCTCTGAACTTTTAGTATATCTTCTGTAGTATCTGTAATTAACATTTGTAATTTAATACTGTTGACAAACTAACTTCAAATTTTTCGTAAATTTAAGATAGAATACATTTTTACATTGCTCTACAGTAAAATATTATCACTGGTTCTGTAAATGTCCATTCGTTTTTTCAATCTTTTGGGATTGTTCGGGTTGCATTGAATTTTTTTTTTCACACCAATGCTGCAACGATTATAAAAACTTCGGTCTTTGAGAAGATTATGCAAGAAGGTGAATATGGAAACAAGCATATGTTTCTGATTGTAAAGCAACGTTATCATTATATTTCATTCAATTTTATTTCAATACCAAAATTAACAAAATTTTCAATTTTCATTTTCAGATTGGAAACGCGACTTTTACAGTCATTGCAATGTTTATATGTAAGACTTTATTACGAAAATATATTGTATTATATTGAAAATTGTACACAAATATAGATAATAAATTATTTGATTACACAACTCCTTGGACACTGTCATTTCCATTTGTTTTTATTACGATGTTTTATTTTTAAAAACAGTTGAATAATTTTTTAAGGGAAAAATCGCATTAAAGTAAACAAGTTAAGGTGTTATCTTCGGCCAGGCCGAAACTCACATACCGCACACTGCGTTGAAAGTACCTTTTAAATAAATGTTAAAAAGGCGTTGAAGAGGTTGAATAAGTCGAAAAAAATGTGAAATGTTAGAAAGGTTGACAGAGGTTGAAAAAGTCGAAAATATATGCAAAATGTTGAAAAAAGTTGAGAGAGGTTGAAAAACTCTAAAAAAGTTGAAACAACTTGAAACAATTCAAAATGGATGAAAAAGTCGAAAAATAAAGAAACTAATGAAGAAAGTTGAAAAAGTCGAACAAATACATATAGGATATATTGGAAAAAGTTACAGGGTTGAAAAAGTTGAAAGAATGAGGAAAATGTTGAATAAAATCGAATAGAAATGAAAAATTAGAAATATGCCACGCTCACTTGTCCAATTCTGCCCACTTTTGGTTCAATAAACTATATTCGTGATCGGCATCCTCATATTAAATTTCAGCACAATAGCTTGTATAGTTTGCGATATGTGCCGCAGTTAAATTTAAAATTTAGGGCGGTGACACACCCACTGGTACAATCCAGCCCGGTTTTGATCCAGAAATAGCTTTCCATAAGCAAACCTCTTACACCAAATTTTAGTATGATTGCTCACATATTTCGATAAATATGCCACTTACCGTATTTTACTTGTATGGGAGGTACCACGTCCACTGGTGCTCTTTGAGCCAATTTTGATTCAGATATACTCTATAGCAACTGAACCACTTACATTAAATTTCATGGAAATTGCTGCAATAGTTCACTTTAAGCAGCGCTTACTAATTTATGTTTATATGGGCGGTGCCAAGCCCACTGATGCAATCCTGTCAAAATTCATTTATTTTTAAAGCTTATAGTAACTGACATCTATAGACCAAATTTTATGAAGATTACTCTCATAGCACACTATCTATAACAATAAACGTTTTTTGCTTATATGGGAGGTGCCACGCCCACAGGTACTATTGAACCAAATTTTTGTTATAAGAGACCTGATAGGAAGTATATCTTCCTCATTAAATTTCATAACGATTACGTAGTTAGTTGTCTTTATATAACGTTTATAAATACTGTGGGTGGTGCCACGCCCTTGAGCGAGATTTTTCAGTAAAGTAGCCGAGATTGTATTGATGACTGCTTTCAGCGGCATCATCCCCAAAATTTTTATGGAAATCGTTTGTGCCAATTCTGAGATATACGGAATCAAAAATTTTATCAGTTGAAAAGTGCCACGCCCATTCTCACGATTCCGCCCACTTTTATCTCAATTTAAGATATATTTGATATGTATCCGTTTACCAAATTTCATCGCAATATCTTGAACGGCTTACAAGATATGGTAGTTTAAATGATAAAATTTAGTTATGTGCCACGCCCCTGTACGACGTTTTGGAAACTTGAAACCCAGCCTAATCCTAATTTGGTTCACATGTGCACCAAATCACCAAGTTTCATCAAAATCGCTGCAACTTTTTTCAAAATTGGCCTGGGTAAATTTACATAGAGTATGGGCGGTAGGCGTGTCCGTCAACCGATTTCGCCCATTTTCAATAGCAAGATGCCTGCAAGAAGATGTGACCTGTGTGTGAAAGTTTCATTCAATTAGCTTTCTTGGTTTTCCCAGACAGACAGACAGACAGACAGACAGACAGACAGACAGACAGACAGACAGACAGACAGACAGACAGACAGACAGACAGACAGACAGACAGACAGACAGACAGACAGACAGACAGACAGACAGACAGACAGACAGACAGACAGACAGACAGACAGACAGACAGACAGACAGACAGACAGACAGACAGACAGACAGACAGACAGACAGACAGACAGACAGACAGACAGACAGACAGACAGACAGACAGACAGACAGACAGACAGACAGACAGACAGACAGACAGACAGACAGACAGACAGACAGACAGACAGACAGACAGACAGACAGACAGACAGACAGACAGACAGACAGACAGACAGACAGACAGACAGACAGACAGACAGACAGACAGACAGACAGACAGACAGACAGACAGACAGACAGACAGACAGACAGACAGACAGACAGACAGACAGACAGACAGACAGACAGACAGACAGACAGACAGACAGACAGACAGACAGACAGACAGACAGACAGACAGACGGACGGACGGACATTGCTAAATCGACTCGGGTTGTGCCGCTGATCAAGAATATATATACGAAATATATAACGAAAACAAAATAAAAGAAATCAAATTAAAATCTGGCGACACTTGATGTTTACAAAGCAAATGCAAACATTAAACCGTCGTCTCTCTCTCTCATTTAACTCTTACTTTTTCATTTGGCTGGTAGTGCGGTTATTTTAAGGCAGCTCTTGTAAGGCAACCACAAAAACACCATGCACGAGCACATGCCCAGCACCAGTAAAATAAAAAAAAAAAAAAAAACCTGGCAACCCCTGGCTCAGTTTTTTCAATTCCTATGGTGTAGAACGCGTCAAAAAATATACTCATCAGTTAAAATTTATAGAAATAGAACCACTTTTGCCGTTGGTGCATATATAACAATAACAATATTTCACGGTCTTCCTGTAGACGAATACACTGTTCTAGAATCTTACCCAAGTCAGCATTTTTTCGTGGTTTCAGCAAACACAGCTTCTCAACAAGAAGATTTTAACTCTGGCAAATTATTTTAAAAAAATTGCTTATCGAAAAAAGTATGGCATTATCCATCGGTTACCCAATTTTGATTTTAGTTAGTCTTCATTCGTACGAGTATATGTACATATGAGGCGCCCGGTTTCAAAACCGGCCAAGTCCATATTTCATACTTTTGGGAAAACAACGAAAAACGTTTGTTTTCATCTATGTTCATTGAAAAATTAAAAAGTATTTCACACAAGATAGCTTATAAAATTTCTTATTCAAGTTACGTCAGATCAGATATTTAAAGTTTTATTTGCGAATGTTGTTGAGAAAACAATTTTGGACTTGGCCGGTTTTGATTCCAATGAACTGGACTTGGCCGGTTTTGATTCCAAGGCGGTGGAAAAAAGTGGACTTGGCCGGTTTTGATACCAATGTACTGGACTTGGCCGGTTTTGATTCAAAGGCGTTGGATTGGTTTTGAATGCAAGTTCATAGACTTGGCCGGTTTTGAAATCCATGAATCAATAATAAATTAAAAAGTGTAATATTTGTGTCAAACAAATTTTTTTTTAATCTAAAACCATTGTAGAAAGATAAAGTATGGTCTAGATTTTTATATAGAGGGAGATTGTCACATATGACTTTTTGTTTTCTGCTTATTTTATAGCATTGAAATTTCCGATTTTGCTATTTCAAGCCCATCACTCTCTCCTCATTTAGGCTTGACTTCATCGTTGAACATTTTTGATAAGTACCGTTCCCAGATTGCTTTACTTGTCTGTAACGATCTCATTATTTTTATTTATTGTTTCGGATATAAATTATGAACTTCCATTTCCGATAAAGATTTCTATCCTCTTGAATCTTTTGCACCGAATCCAATTACACTATGACCTGCTAATTTTCTTTCACTTAACTGATAACTGCACCTGTGATTCAAAGGTCCTTAAACATTTTTTTATGTTTGGTTGGTGAAGGGTTATCCTAACGACAGTTTCAGTTGTATAGTTATACAGTGTAATAGAGTTTTGCAGAATTACATTGGATATAATATGGTTGAATTCTGGCAGAAGATTTTTTTTATGGCAAAATTCTTATTAATGCCAGATTAACCAATCAATTTCTTTTGCTAGGACACATAATTAACGCAAGTAAATTTTGGATTTGGGCTTGAGTTACGTCGCTTTTATATGGGAGGAGCAACCGAAATCTGATAATTTCTACTTTGATTATTTTTAGGAAGGCTTAACAAATTTAATAGTCCAATAAAAGTAGAAAATATACTGCCACATTTATAATTTAATAAAAAAAATTGGTCAATTTGAGTCACAAATTATTTGTGTGAACCAATTCGAATGAAGGTTTCATAGAGTTATTTTCAATCAGAAAAAAAAACAACAGTTTTATTTGTTTGATAATTATGAAATTGCAGTAACCGCTGGCGTAGAGAAAGGAGAAGAAAGAGGGCTGCAGCATTTGCAGCCTAACAAAAGCCTCTTTCTGTTTCGCTTTGTTATTAATTTAAATAAAAAAAATAATATATCTTCACTTTTGAATCCATGGACACGGAAAATTATAATTAGAGTTCTGATTTAAGAAAAAAAAATATGGTGTTATGGGTCCCCCAAAAGTATTGCGTCCTCGGACTCTCAATATTTAAATCTTTTAGTTTTGTATTTATGATTAATTTCGGTGCAGCGGTTACTTTTTGAGTAATTTGCACTTGTACAATCCACCTCCCCTCTTCTCGTCTTGACACTTTGACATACATATTTCAATGCGCTGCTATTTTCGCGTACATGGACTTAAAGAAACAATGGCCAATGGTGTTTTGTTGTTGTAGGTGCTATTGTTGCGTCCGCAATAAACTTGTTTGCATTCAAAATGTCAAAAAAAGGACATATAAACAGTTTTTGTGTCATTTTTTTATTTATTTCTTAATTTTTTTTTTTTTCTATTTTTTGCTCCTGTTCCAGTTGATAAAAAGTTAACTGACGCACTTTGGTTGCATCAAATAGCGTCGATTCTGTGCTTCCATTGGGAAATAGACGCACTTCAAAATTGCTTCTGATGTGCTTCCAGAAAAATTGCCAATATGAATGTCACTTCATATCCTATTGAACACCGTATGGCATTGCAGGGAAGCACATCCTTGGAAGCACCTTTTATTGTTGCTGGGGTATACATTCATTGAAACACTTAAGAAATCATACCAAAAAGCTTTTAATTAGCTGTAGTACGTTTTACGCAATATTTAAATTCGATTTACAGGGTACGTATAGATAAGCAGATTGATGATTTGATGCTTCTAACCTTATTCCAATGGTAACATCTCCTTTTAGCACACACACATAAAAAATGCCTCCACGACAATGAATCATAACAATTGGTTGATTGATGGAGATTCGGGCATGGAAACTTAGTATTAATGTGTGAGCTTGAGCTGGGAGTAAAGTTACGAGGGCAGCAGCATCACTCGGACTATTTCGACAACAAAAAATAAGGCACAAAAGAATCAATTTGACTTTAAACGCCATATGAGCCATTAATTATTAATTAAACTGTTTTCTATTGTGTCGCCGTATTGTTCGCGCACCATTGTTGTTGTTGCTTTTGTTGCACTGTCACGCTGACACAAAGTGACAAAAGTTATGATGACAAGCTGCCAATAGATATAGATACAGATGTAAATGAAATTCAAACAAAAAAAAATACCAACATCAACCACAACAAATAGAGAAGCCAAATTAAGTGTTGATGAAGTGGAGACGCTTGCGGTGAAAGTTGACGGCTGGAAATTGTATGAGCACAAAGTGTTGAATTATGTAAATGAAACACGAAATTATTGTCGAATAATGGCATTGAAAATGAAATTTAAATTAATTGAACATATGTAAAGTATTTAAGTACAAACAAAGCAAATCAATTCAAATAAGACAGATTTGAGATATTGGTAAAACAGAAAAGACCTTTGCTTTGTGTCAAAAATTGCACAAATTTTTATGCAAAATTAAAGGAAAAACTGCCAACAACTCAAACAGTTCTGTTTAAGCAAACGTTAACTTTTTAATGATTGCAAGTCATTTGACACCCAAAGTAAAATATTACAAAAGGTATATCACATGAAACGTATATTTTTTAATAAAAAAAAAAGTATATATTTTCTTAGCTGTACTACGTTTACATAGAGAAATTATCTAAATGAGATTAGTGTAAGCGCGTTACCCGTTTACACGGTTAGAAATTTTGGAATAAATTTTAATACTTTTGGACTTACATATATGACTATACCAGAATTGAATTAAAATTCAATACTCTCTAGATATTAAAATTCATTTTTAATACAAATTTGTATTAAAATTTAAAAAAAAATATTTCGTATCCACTGGGATTCGAACCTGGTTCCCTTTCAATACAATTGTTGCCTGAACATTTTAACGACATCAGCCAACGTAGAGTTATATTTATGTTGGCTAAATGTAATACTTGCGATAGCATCAAATTGATTCGAAATGTCATAAAATATCGTTTTAATGTTTGAACCAGGGACATAACTATTATAAGTTTTATGTCAAAAAATTGGTTTATAATTATTATGAATAAGAAATATTTTATTAGTTGTCAATAACTATTATTTTTCAATGGATTTTTTTTACGTTGAGTCATAACTATTATGCATAAGAGATATTTTATTAGTTGTTAATAACTATTAATTTGGAAAAAATATTTTTTTACGTTGTTTTGGTTGACAATGTGCTTTGGCCATCACCAGAGTTGGTCCCAACTAAAAAAGTGTTCGATTTTGGTCTGTTTTGAAAAAAAATTTTTGTACCAATCGTTGGAAAGAGGTCGAAGTCGAAAAAAGGTACCAGAAAGTGCCCGATTTTGGTCCATTTTCGAAATTTTGTTTGCACCAATCTTTGGAAAGAGGTCGAAGTCGAAAAAAAGTGTACCAAAAAGTACCTGATTTTGGTCCATTTTCGAAATTTTTTTTGCACCAATCTTTGGAAAGAGGTCGAAGTCGAAAAAAAGGGTACCAAAAAGTGCCCGATTTTGGTCCATTTTCGAAATTTTGTTTGCACCAATCTTTGGAAAGAGGTCGAAGTCGAAAAAAAAGGTCCCAAAATGTGCCCGATTTTGGTCCATTTTCGTAATTTTGTTTGCACCAATCTTTGGAAAGAGGTCGAATTCGAAAAAAAAAAGTACCAAAAAGTGCCTGATTTTGGTCCATTTTCGAAATTTTGTTTGCACCAATCTTTGGAAAGACGTCGAAGGCGGAAGAAAAGGTACCAAAAAGTGCCCGATTTTGGACCATTTTCGAAATTTTTTTATGCACCGGTCGTTGGATACATGTCGAAAATAGATTTTGGTCATCATCAAAGGTGGTTCCGAGTCCCAAAATGTGCCCGAGTTTGGTCCATTTTCGAAAATTTTTTTTTTTCACCAATCATTGATGTTGGTTATTTTCGAAATGCCCTGCGTTGTCATCTGCTCTTATGTTCGCGTGTGTTGATTGGACCAAAATCGGGCACATTTTGGGACTCGGAACCACCTTTGATGATGACCAAAATCTATTTTCGACCTGTATCCAACGACCGGTGCATAAAATAAATTTAGAAAATGGACCAAAATAGGGCACTTTTTGGTACCTTTTTTTTCGAACGTAGTATTTATTTATTTATTTATTTATTTATTATTATTACGGTCTACAGATTTAATCTTACAGACTATTTAAAAATTAGTTAATTAAAAAGAATAAATAAATTTAATTTAAAAAAGTATAAACTTACATTAAAATTTAACAAATGTGAAAATTGGTTAGACATACGAATACACCTTGCAATAGGTTCATTTATTGCATAATTAGTTCTATGAAAACGATTAAGTCTTAAATTTCTATTAGGAACATATAAAACAAATAAATTAGAAATTTCCTGACATTTAATTTTATCTGACAAAACATTATGAACAAATAATAAGGAACTATATATGCGCCTATCTTTTAAAGATTGCAACCCAAGCAATTTACGCCTTGCATCATAAGACGGAATACCATCCGGCCAACGCAATCTATATAATGCAATCTTAGAAAAACGTTTTTGTATTTTTTCAATACGATTTGAATGTTCATCATAAAATGGATCCCAAATAATTGAACAGTACTCTAAAATACTTCTGACCAAAGAAACATAAAGAGCTTTCACTGTCATTGGGTCCTTAAAACTGTCCGAATTTCTATTTATAAAACCTAACATAGCATAAGCTTTTGATACAATATAATCATAGTGAGATTTGAAATTGAATTTGGTATCAAAAATCACACCTAGGTCCTTATTTTCTTGCTTTCTAACTAATATGCAATTATTTATCGAGTATTCGAAAATAATAGGTTTAACACACTTAGTGAATGACATAACACAACATTTGGTAATATTTAATTTAAGATTATTGGATGAACACCACTGAATAAAACGTAATAAATCATTCTGTAACAAATGACAACTTGAAATATTAGAAACTTTCAAAAACAATTTGACATCATCAGCAAACATCAGACACTTGGAATATTTTAAAATATTTGGTAAATCATTAATAAAAATTAAAAACAAAAGCGGACCGCAGTGCGTACCTTGCGGAATGCCAGAGGACGCATTAATTGCAATTTTCGAGACAGTGAAATCAATTTTAACAAATAGTTTACGATTATCAAGATAACTTTTAAAGAATTTTATAAGCAAATCAGACAAACCATATTTTCTTAGCTTAAATAACAATATTGAGTGATCAACTTTGTCGAAAGCTTTCGAAAAGTCAGTGTATACAATATCCAACTGACTATGATCAACCATAGCCCGTACAATATAGTTCGAAATCAGTATCAAATTAGTGCTTGTAGATTTTCCAGAAGTAAACCCGTGTTGTTCTTCACAAATTACATCCTTTACATGAGCAAATAATTTATTCTTAATAATTTGGTCAAATAATTTAGCAAATAATGACTGCTTAACAATGGCTCTATAATTACATATGTTGCTGCGATCACCAGATTTAAATATAGGCATAACATGGCAAACTTTCCAACAGTCAAGAAATTTACCATGCTTAAAACAGGAATTAAAAAGGTAGGTTATGGGTTTTTTAATATTGTTCACACAATTTTTAAAAAACATTGATGACAGGCCATCATTATCTTGCTTAAAACTCGGTTTCAATCCTAAAATACAATGAGAAACTTCCTCTTCATTAACTATAAAACAATTTATTTGATCTAAATCATAGGCATCAAAACTAACACCCTCTGTCGCAGTCAAACTATCATAGTTTTCATATACATCCTGAAAAAATTTTGCAAACAAGTTACAAGACTCAAGCGTATTATATGATTTGAAATTTTCAAGTTTCATACTCGTTGGAAAACCATTCGTTTTACGCTTAGTGTTTAAATAGTTCCAAAAAGATTTTGGATTTAACTTTAATTGAGTTTCCATTTTAAAGATATATTGGCTATATAAGAATTTATGTAAGAAATCAAATTCTTTACGCAATTTCAAATAATGCAATTGATCAGATATACATTTTGATCTCTTAAACATTTTGAAGGCTTTATTCTTAATATTTTTCAAATGCGAAAGCCTTGCATTGAACCAAGGTGGCTTATTTTTGGTAACGATTGTTTTCAATGGAATAAAACGGGTAATTGCTAAAGAGAACATTTCAATAATGTGCTTATAAACTGCATCTGGATCATCACAGGAATCAATTAGAGACCAATTGCATAAGTTTAAGTAATTATTTAATTCTAAATAATTCCCTTTTGAAAAATCAAAAACCGCAGAGGATCCTGAATCCGCAATACTGAACTCATAAAATTCAAAATTCAAAGTAAGAGCTTTATGGTGAATACTATTTTTAGAGATAGGAGATAAATTAGGCTCACACGATACTTTTATATCATTTGTGATAAATATTAGGTCTAAAATTCTACCTAAATCATTTTTTATGTAATTCAGCTGATTAAAGCCATTTGAAAGGAAAAAACTAACCACTAGCAATTCAATGTCAGATTTAAAGTTGGAGGGTAATAAGTCTTTACCATCCAAAAGCCAGCAAATATTTCCAAGATTAAAGTCACCTAAAACAAACATATGTTGCTCAGAATTTATTAAATTTGAAACATAACTAATATTATCAACATGGTTCTTATACAACTCATAAGAACTACATGGAGGTATATAAGAACTTAAATAGTAAATTGATTTATTTCCAACAAAATCTACACGCACACATATTTGTTCCACTATCCCAGTATTATTAGGCAATGTAACCAATTGACTATTTAACACAGACTTCACAGCAATTAATACACCTCCCCCTTTTTCACGTCCGGATGAGATCGGACAACGATCTGTACGGTATACATTATAAAAATTACCAAATAATTCTGCACTATATATGTGATTATGGAGCCAAGTCTCAGTTATTACAACAACGTCATACTCTTGTAGAGACATAGATAAAAGAAATTGTGAGCATTTAGTTCGAATACCACCTACATTCTGATAGTACAATAAATAAGATTTGTTTTGAATATGAGAGTTATCATAATTTGTTCTGATGCTTGCGATGCAATCTTTGGTAACAAAACAGTATGAGAATTAGCAAATGACGATGATTGTAACAGCGGTATAGACTGCAAAACATTTGGTGTTGGCAAATGCAAATGTAATGTTATGTCAGACGATAAAATGCGAGCTGGTGATTCTGCACCCAATAAAAATGACGAAGAATGTAGCTTGCTCTCAACTAAAGATTCGTTTGAGTTCCTCCTACCTTCAATAAAAAAGAGAAAGGCCGAACACGAACGTTAGCAGGCCAAATCTCAGAATTAAAAACTTTAGAATAGTCACTGCTTTCTACAATTAATTTAAAACTGACTCTCTTTAATTTTGACTCATCTACACCTTGCTTCACGAGTCGATAACAACTAAAATTATTCTTACTTATGTTAGTATGCGAAGAGATATAATCTAACACATTATCAGCAGTTACAGAACTTTTAAATGAAGAGAGGTGTAAGACTCTCTGAGGTGCAGCCACATCAAGCTCGTCATTGTCATTACAGTGAAAGCTCCAGTCGCGGACAGCTCCCGCAGGCGGACATCTCTCGTAGCCGGACGAATTTCTTGTTCCCAAGTTTTTCGTTATGTTTTTAGAACAAAATACATTCCGGTGGGCGGACGCTCCCTTGGCCGGACGCGGACACTACATTTATACACATTTCATAGAATTCATCTCTGCTGGCGCATAAAAAAGACATTCTATTCTGTCATTCAGGTTGTCGATTGTTATTCTTTAAAATCTATTTCTTTGTGTGGTGTTGAGAGTAAAGTTTTCTCAAGTGGGCACAGAAAAAACCAACTTATTATATGTACTTAAACTTTTTTTGCATAACTTTTAAGATTTATTGATCAATGTTAACGCCTTATAATTTTTTTTTGCAAAATTTGGATTTTTTAAAAAGTTATGAACAAGTGAATTTGTATGTGGGTGTTTTTTTTAAATTGCGATTTCTCAGTAAATATTGAAATTTTCGTGATAGGACAAAAAATGTTTTACAATTTATATAAAACTAGCATTACCCTGTGCGCATCGCTGCACCTCAACCGTGGTGTATATTCGATGTGCAGTCTGCGTGAAAATTCTATTTAAAAAATACTTTTGTATTAGGACCACCCTTAGTATGCACCCAAATTAAAATTTTTACAACCTACGCAGTGGCTCTTAATATAAAAACCACGTGGTGTAAATTCCATGAGAATCGATTAAGCTTTCTTCGAGAAAATGATATTTAAAAAAATTTTTGTGTGAGGACCACCCTAAATAAAAGTTTTGTAGCCTAAGCTATGCTTCTTAATATAAGAGCTACGTGGTGCAAGTTCGGAGTGAATCGACTAACTCTGTCTTCTTGAAAATGATACTAAAAAATATTTTTGTATGAGGGTCACCCTAACTATGCACCCTTAATAAAATTTTCTTAAGCTTATCTGTGCCTCTTAACATAAAAGTCATGTGGTGTAAGTTCCAAGAGAATTGATTAAGCGGTCTTCGAGAAAATGATATTTAAAAAAATATTTTTGTCTGAGGGCCACCCTAAATAAAAGTTTTGTATCCTTAACTATGCCTTTTAACATAAGAGCTACGTGGTGTAAATTCAGTGTGAATCGACTTACCAGTCTTTGTGAAAATGATATTTAAAAATATGTTTGTATGAGGGCCACCCTAAGTATGCATCCTAAATAAAACTTTTACAATTTAATGTGTGTTTCTTCACATAAAAGCCATGTTTTGTAAATAACAGAAGAATCGATTCAGCGGACTTCGAGAAAATTAGAGTATTGAAAAAATATTTTTGTGTGAGGGCCACCCTAAATAAAAGTTTTGTGGCCTAGGATATGTTTCTTAACATAGGAGATACGTAATGTAAATTTTTTTTTTTTTTTTTTTATTTGAATTGTATTATTGAAATGTACTTTCTTCGACAGCTCCCGCAAGCGGACATCTCCCGTAGGCGGACGATTTTGTTGGAACCGTCGGTGTCCGCCTACGGGAGCTTTCACTGTACTACCGACGATGATGTCGTTGTCAACTTTACTAACTTTACCTCTGCTCTTTTTATTTCTACTCTTTTTATTTCTCACCGTACTCCACACATCATTTGAGACCACTGGTAACGGCTCATTTAAATTAGCATCGATATCACCCAATACATCATTAACAGCAGCAGTAGTAGCTGCAGCATCAGCAGCAGCACTAGCATATGAAACAGAAAGACGATGAACACCAGATGAAGACGTACTGGGTAAAGCAGAATACAACTGAGACAATTTCACAGCAACATCTTCAGCAGAAGCAGCATCAACGAACGAATTAGGCAAAGAGCAATTATTAGTAGTTGCAGCGTCCACAACAGAACCCTTACTTGAGAGAGTATTAGAATGAGAGCGTGATCCAGTTATATTAGCATTCTCAATAGCAGCATGACTTGATGACTTAGCATTTGGCACATCAACGAGATCAACAAATGCACTGGGTGATGATGACTTTTTAGCATTATTTGGCGTTTTTAACGATGAACTTAACGATGAAGAGCATTTCAAAACAGCATCATTATAAGAATTATTTGAAGAGTTCAATTTGCTCTTAACATCATCTCTCTTACTAGGAAAGCTCGATATTTGACTTATTAAGGCTTTTAGTTCTTTAACTTCCAACACTAATTTGGAAACAATTTCGCACAAGTTTACTGAACTGATTACGCATTTATCGCAATTAAAAACGAAATTGGGATAATTATTTAAAACTTCGAATGAATTGTTGTCAACACCCATACACGACTTATGGCACCGACCATTGCAAACACTACAAGGTAACGAGACCTCATTAGAAATCGCTTTGTTGCAAATTAAACAGCGAGAGCGCATAATTTGCGACCGGAACAGACGACAATCAGTAAAGAACTGAGTATTGGGGTATGCACGAAGTAAGCTTACAGTGGTCAAAAAAACTGCTATACATAAACAAAAGTTAAAAACCTTACGGGTCTCAAAAGTGAAGTACTTGTTATGCAGTTTGATGAGCAAAACAAAGTTCTTGTGTTAAAATTCGTCCTATCTCGCAATAAGTGACCAGCCATATTGCCTGTACACACCTCAAACTTCATTGTATTCTCATTAGATACTTCATGATGTGTTCATTTAAAATGTTTAATTCTTTGGGTTGTTCCACTTCCACAAAGTACAATACTGTTCGTTTAAACAATGCTGTTATGATGTACAGAGTGCTTCTAACACAAATTGTGTGGTATTCCCATAGAATATATTCATGAAATTGCACTACATCTGCAGCTCCTATTTTCCCATGATTTTCTCATTATTTATTCGGATAAAAATTACTTTTTTAGTTCCTAATAGCTCTAAAGTTTAATTGAAAGATATAGCACGTCTAGCAAAGCTCACCTTAAGTTATTCATAGCAAGTCCTTGAACTGAATTTTACTCATTCCTTTAGCCTAAGGTGCAAAGAATCCAGAGATGCCACAGATTTTACATTTACGCAACCCTTAAAATTTTACTTCCATGGGAAGTATTTGACCGATCCCATTAATTTTTTATTCAGCATATTTTGAATTTCGAAATGCTCCGCACCCCCTTAAGATTGGAATTTAGAGAATTCCTTCTTAAGTGTACGCCAATATCTCGAAATGGTCTTATACGCAGAGTTTCATGTGTTTGGTACAAATTTCTTGGTCTGGGCGTTGGTTCTGAATCAATCAACCAAACGAATTTTACGCATAAAGATAACGTACTATGAAGCGAATTTATATTGCTTTACAATTTGTTCCACCGTAGAATGACAAATAACGTAGCTGTTGAATATGGGGTATCCCAACTATGCAAATAAATAACTTGTTTATTAAAACTCGTTTTATCGCTTCGCTTTAATTTTGTTCAACTCGAAATCCCACAAACCGAATGGGAGTGTTTTAGATACACAGATACTGTATCGCACTTTTGATGATTTATTGACTCAATTATTGTGACTTTGACGTAATCAAAAATAAAAAAATTAACACGACGCACAGTGGCGCCTTTTGCGATTTCGCGTTGCTAAAATCATAACTTTTTAACGGGTAAATATATTTGAGTAAAGTTTTTTGATTTTGGTTGGTAATTTCTGTAGATATGACATATATAAGATTCAAGTTTGAAGCTTAGCTATAAACACTTTTAAAAAGAGGTGAAAGTTCAAATTTCGAAATTTTTGGTTTTTAGTGGCATGAATTCATAAAAAAAAATTTTTTTTGTATAAATTTTAGTGCGCTTTATTCAATTAATGAACTTTAAATAATTTAAAAATTTTTTAAATAGGTACTTTTTTAAAAAAATTTTTTTTTAATTTTTACTAATTTATTTATTGTTTTTATCTCTTAACATAATTTATAAACAGTCTTTCTCAAAGGCTAGAAAAGTTTTAAAAAAAGGGTTACAGTAATAAATTAGGTAATTTCCTTAAAAAATCAACAACAATCTACAATTCTATAAAAATATCATCATTATTTTGGATATCTTAGAAACTTATAACAGTACTACAGAATTTATCAGTCAGTTCTTTTCGTGACCTAACGTGCCTAAGTGATGAAATCAAAGGATCTGAAGATGCTGAAAGTATATTGAACAAGTCCTCATTCTGTCGAATACGTGAAAATTTACATGTATTGCTATATCTGTACTTCTTACAATCTTTGTTCTTAGACTCTTGGGCTTCTTCTGATAATTCCCTTATGGGTAAGGCTTGATAATTGATAATTTGTCCACAATGAGCTAAGGTATTATGGACAGAGAGGGTCAGTAATTTTTGGCTGTTTTTATGTTTTAATATGTCTGCAGTTTCCTTGGTATACTTTTCAAATTTTTCTACTCTAACGGGTTCTCTATATGATAGTACGTTTAAAATAACTTGTAATCTTTTTATCACGTCCTCATCGACTCCCGTTATTTCTGAAGTTGTTTCTGGTTTCTCAAAAAATCGCCTTGCTGTGTTTCCGTCATATCTACTATAATACCCAATTTTTCTCGAAATTGATCTTGTATTATTTTTTTTCTTAACTTTTCGACTGAGTTATTGAGCCTTAAAATTTGACTTTTATACAAATACAGGTACAAAATATTGTGCTACAAACCTCAAACATAATACTTGTTCAGCGAAAAAATTTAACTACCTAATAAGCTAAATTCCTTGTATGATATCTACCGTAATAAAACAGGTGTCTATAAAGTTGGCCTGCACTAGAGTTTAATGTTATCAGAAGTGCATCTACCTGTATTCTATACAAAAAATACAGCTTTATTATATTTGCCATTACGAGTACTAGATATTTTTAAATTGCATTAAAAACTTAGATATAAATATCTGAGGCAAGTATTACTATTTCGCTATACAAAAGCGAATTTTCTTAAAAAGAGTGAAATTATTTGGAAAAAGTGACAAATCAAGCGTTTTGGAGGTGGGGTAGAGCCCATATTATATGGACAGAAGTTTTCTAGGTACTCTTTACAAATGCATCTATTTGCGACAAATAGTTTTGGAAATAGGAAGAATAAATTAAGAAAGGGGCGTGGTAACGTCCATATTTACAATTTTTAATTTATTTTGAGTGATGTCTATATTCGCTAAAAACATTCTATTAAATTCAGATTAACAATTTCCAAGTCAAAATATCATAGACTGAAAATCGTCATCACACAACAAATTCAGTTTTATGCATATCATGTCACATAAGTAGCTATAACTTCTTACCTGGTAAATATTGGCAGGTAAGACCTACATGATTCTTGTTGGCAGATATGTCAACTATAATTTCTCATTCACCAATCCTTGATTGACATTGATTTGTGGATTATAGGCCAAGGTAAATTCGAAATACTATGCTAAAAACGACCTTTTTTGAAAAATTCATGAAAATTACTAACTAAAATTTTTTTTCTACATCTTGTGAAAATTATTTATTTTAAAATAGCATAAATTCAGAGAGCGTACTTTAAATTCCCATGTTTTTTCAAACTTTTGAAATTTTCCATTTTTAATATTGCGAAAAATGTAAAAAAATGCTATTTTAATGAACGATAAAAAGTTATCCAACTTTGAGCACCCATAAAAACCAAAATATTTGTCATAAATCAAAAAAGTTTTCGGCTTAAGAACCTTTGGTCAATTATCTGTCAAATAAAAAAAAAAGTTTCGAAAATCAGAAATCGAAAATTTGATTTTAGCAATCACTTTTTGAAAAAGGAGCCACTGTGCGACGCCTCACAGTGGCACACTTTTCCAAAAACCGTCTTTTTCTATCCGCATCGGATAGAAAAATGTCTAGAGCTGATAAATTTAAAATTTCAAACACATTCGGATAAGTAGTTTAGTTTTTACAGTTAACCAAAGTTTGAAGTTTTGAGCTGAAAAATTCAACAAATGCTGAGAGAAAAATGTATTCTCTTTTTTCGTAAGAGCATTATTGAACTTAATTAAACAAACAAAAAGAATTAGTGTGCTAGTTTCTTTTCTTTTTGGTTTATGTTTTGACACACTTGCCGTGTCTTATTCGCTTTAGTTTAACCAAAATCTCATACAAATGCGTGAACCAGCTCTATTTCTAGTTCAATTGATTGAATTTTTTTTGTCTTTGCTAAAGTTTGAAGCATCATAGACACAAACCTAAAATAATTAAAAATATATGGCAACTTTGCTGGAATTTCGAAGAAGCGTTCTTAGGGCACCCGGTCAGTGCTAGGCCCTTAATATTAAAATAGAAACACATAATAAAAATAAAAACAGTGACGAACCAACAGAAAACGAAAAAAAAAACTTTGGTATTAGCGTCTGCGATACTATAAAAACAGTTTGAAATTATTTGACAGCAATAATTTGGAAAAAAAAATAAATTATATACTGATACGTGAGGCCCCGTTCAACCACACTACCATAAAGCCGGCTCTTATTTTAAAATAGAATTTCTGTCAAACACTGTCATGCCACCTATTGGTCAAATGCAGAACTATAAAAAGTTAAACTTATGCGTTTTATTCACTTTTAGGTTTAACCAAAGCGAATAAAACGCGGCTACTGTTCTTATCGAAGTTTTTGAGCTTTCAGTTGTATTTCGAAATAACATTCACAAAACTTCAAGCTGAGCTTTGTTCTCAGAACAAACTAGGCATTGGAGTTTGCCCGTTTGGGTGCTACGGCGATTTTTATCGATAAACCTGTGGATATAGTTCCTAAGTTCATATGCATATTAGAAACATTAAATCTTAAACTTTTGACTAGAAAACATTTAATTTGGTGTGCAATGCCAATTTGATTAGTCAAAGTTCATAATTAAAAACGTTTAGATTAAACTACAGCACCACCCAATTTTTGTAATAGTGAGCGCACCTTTTTGTTTCTCTCATAGTTTTTGAATCTATTATATGCAATACGACTTTAACCTAAAATTTTTTCTGATTGCCTAATCCTTTTGAAGGTTAAATTCCTGAAATCTTGAAAGACACATAAGTATTGTGTACTGAAAAAAACAAACTAAAATCTTAGAATATGTAAAATTGCCACCTTAGTTATAAAATAATTAAGAAATTTTTATTATCCCTTTCAGTGAATTTCGCATTACAGGTAGTGCAACAGTTGATCTAATCTACTTGCATTTCATTATAAAAAAAAAAGCATTTTCAAATTTTTTTACAATTCTAGTTATAAAGACCAAACTAAAAAAAAAAAAGTTATGACTTTTGCAATCAAAAAAGTCAAATTTCTACACTGTGTGCCTATCAGCTGCCAGTCAGGCTGAACAAGCGTTCAAATTAATTTCATTTCATTAAGTTTTCTCAACTTTAATTGCAGCGCATTTTTCGTTTCGTCTCATTTTGTGAATTTCTTATCATTCGCTTGCCGTTGGCCCGTTGCAACACATTCGCGTACATTTTTCCCATTTAAATTTTTTTGCTTCAAATTTTGTGCTATTTTAAGTTGAGTGGAGCGAACGGAATCATTTTCATTCTATTGTTTTTGTAATTTTTTGTTGCCTTTTTTTTTTGAATTCTTTCTGCTTTGGCTGTGACTGAAGGACACGACAATGCCACAAAAGGATACCACGAACTCAAAATGTAATGAAAGCGAGTAACAAAGCAACAATAGCAGCAATGACAATAATTATGCACTGCAAAAAGAATGATAACAATAATAACAACAACCACTACTACAATAACAACAACATAAACAACCGCAATAATAATAATTATTATTATTACGAGTGGCACAAAATGGCGAATGAAAACTACATAATGGCAGTGCAAAAGTCAGCAAAAAAGTAGCAACTGCAAAAAAGTAATTTATTCATGTTTCATTGCATACTTTCCGGCGGCAATAATTTTAAAAAGTTGTTGGTTTTTTCAATTCCAAGCTGTAAACGCAATAAATGAAAGTTCGTTCGTCAAGTGTTAAAGATGCGGTTACTGCAGTAGCAGCAGCATAAAGGAAAGACGTTGAGTTTAATCATTGCCTTGTTGCTGGTCACATGTGTTGCACACAACTTCACATACTCGTGTGTACCCGTAGAAATTCTCACCGCCTCCTCCTTCGCAAACTTGTCACAATTGTACTTTTTCCATTTGCTTCTTCTACTTCTGTTTCTTAACCCTGCCTTCCGGCAAACGCAACGATCCAATTCTCGCTGTGGAAACGGTTGCCATTTTGTTGCATGTTTTGTTGTCCTGTCGACTTCTGTCGGTGATAAATTCATCTTTTGTTGTTGACACTTATGTTGCACTCCAGCCCCCTCCCTCACTTGCTGCACAGCATCGAGTGCTGCATCGTAACTTTGCATCAATTTATAAGCAACACAAATGTTGCCCTCTGCTACTGCTGCTGCTGCTGCTGCTCGTTGCATTTGCAATTGATGTTTGCGTTGCTGCATTTTGAAGGCAACCGTCAGCTGCGTGCAACGCAACGCAATAAAATGGAGTTTTTTAATGCGCGATAATAATAAAAATGTCACAAACTGCAAAAAATAATGAAAGCAAACAAAATACAAAGCGAGAAAATTAAATTAAAATTGTTTTGTTTCGTCTCACGCAGCAACAGCAGATGACGCCGCAGCTTGAGGATGCACAAATGCGACTGAACTTTTTTCATATTGCACTGAACAGAGATATGTACATGCATAATGCACCGCGATTACAACAACAACAGCAGCATGATGTTTTTAATCCACTCACTCACATGTGTAGGACATCACGGTGTCGCTTTTGGCCGATTGAGGTTTTTTTTCCTTTGCAAAAATGCTTGCTGATTAATTGGAAACGCATGAAGGATACACGCAGCGTAAAATTTTTATCGCAGCGACTTAATTTATGTTGCTTTGTTTGACACACGGGCGGGTTGACACTGCACTGATACCAACAGCGAAATATCTTAATGCCACTTCATGATACAAATGGGCCAATTAATTATACATTAATAAAGTATGAATTTTTTGTGTTTATTTCAATTTCATTTTCGGAAAATGGCCGTTTAGGAGAAAAGTTAACTCGAAGATAAGCCAAAATTTGGATAGCTTTCCAAATGAATTGTGATAGGAAACAAACTGTTTGACCTTAAATGTAATGAAATCGGTTGGTTCGGTATAAAATATTAAAAATCCATTAACAGACCTACAGAAAGTGAAACACTACACTACCGCATTTAGTCAAACTAGGTAGGCTACAAGCTTGTCAACTGAGGGCCAGTTGCATAGGATCAGATATACATTAATTGGAACTTTACTGGATTTTATATTGTGAAACCACGGATAATATTAACAAAGATGTGGCGTTTTGCCTCGTGAATTCACTCTGCATTATTTATAGATAAAATCATTATCATTATTAGTTTAAAAGTCCAACGCAAGCGATATGTATTGTAAGTTTCGATTGTTTTCTGAATAAACTATCGAACCTTCTTTTTACATTTTACCCTCAATCAATTCCCAGTATGATCATAAGGCTTTTCTTTCAGACATACAGTCGTTGGTCCCCATTATCCAATGTAAATATGCGGAAATATTCTTGCCTGGAATTACTCTTAAAGTTTTGCGACATTTTAGTGTCGTAGACTTTACTTCAAGTATCTGAAAACATGTCTAAATTTCATTTGATTTACAAGAACGATTATCACACATATGACTGGTAAAATCAAACATGGTCTCTGCAAAATAAAAACCAAATGAATGACGTTTTTATTGACGCTTTCGTAGGAATTCCCAACATACCATTTTATCACCGAGATACCATTGCAGTTGAGTATCGCATGGACTGAATTGAGTTGCAATGAATCGCAGGCTTTGATCTGCGTTGGATTCCCGTTGTGGTAAAAACTTCAGCGTCATCATGAGCAACAGCAGTGAGTTCATCGCTCATTGCTTCACAATTTGCCTCTGTTCGCTCTCTTTCTTCTATGCAGACTCATTTAAATTCTGATGGCCCTGACGATAGCCCACATTCGCATTCATAGCAGCTTATACTTCAACCATTAAATGCAACGTGGTGTACATCCACGTGCAGATACATATATACGTCAGCAGCACAGCAGTAGCCTGAATGGCAACACTGCCCAACATATATATGTTTGTTGTTGCCAATTGTTGTTGCTGCACTTTTGCTGTCGAATTGCATTAGTTTGTGATTGAAACGAAATTACAACTCATTCATTGGCGAGACCCTTCGAAGTCGTTGCTGACAGACGTTTCACGCTTCTTTCGCTTGCTCCTTGTCCGCAGCGGCAAGTGTAGCAATAAGTTTCAGTGAATCTGATGGATTTGTGGAGAGTTTGATATTGATTGCCGTTTATATCTTTTTCCAGTCGCTGGAATCGTATTAAAGGTTTCACTGCCCAGCAATTGCTTTCAAGTGAAGCAGGTTAGAAGCAGTGGATATCAATCTGCCAGCAAAATTAAAGTTTTATTTATGTAAGACATACAGCATTTTATTAAAATTTTGCTAAAATCTTTAAAATCTAATGCGATGCGCCTTGCTATAACATCTTATGCGTTTTCCAGTAACATCCGAAGCTACTTTCAAGGATGACATAATGACACGCTATGTTAAAAAATATATGCTCTGAGAATGGCATTGGAAGCAGATTCCAGCTTCTCTGGAAGCGCATCGGAAGTATTTTGGAATTGCCTCTGTTTCCCTTTGGCTTTCGGTACTTCATTGTTATGCTACGGCTGTTTAAGATGAGAACATTGGCTTGCATTAAAGTTTGTGCATACAGAATACAGTAATATAAAAAATAAAACTAAGCAAACACCTATTAAATTATGCTGCGAGACAAAACGATTATTGATTGCCTTCTGTTGGAAAACGGATTAAAGAAAAAGGAATAAATTTCTAAAACTTTAAGAAAAATTCAAGTTGATGTGTGAGTAATTAAAAATTTTAAGAAGGTGAAAGTAGGTATATGAAAAATGCAAAGGCTTACCTTATTTTGTGGGTTGGGGAAATCACACAAATTTTCAAGGTCACTTTGAATGTTAAAAACTTGAAATTATAGCTAAAAAATCGAGTCTTTTTCTATGTTTTTGCGCAGTTTTAATACATTTTTCATCTGAGTGGGTGGATTTTGCGTTTTTTTTTTTTTTTGTCTAAGTTTTGGATATGTTCGTTATGGCCATCGTTAAAAAGATTTTGTTAAATTTTTTGATAACTAAAATTAAGAATTCGGTTTTTTGAGCTTTCACATGTTTTTGAAAACCGTATTTGGAATATTTCAACAGCCGGATCTAATTGAAAATGGTTAATGGACATTTTCGGAATCAGTGGGTCAATAATATCAAAGAAGGCGAACTTAGAATACTGCAATTACTGAGCAGCGTCTCCAAATTCGGTATAGAATCGTCAAAAAAAAAGCGCTTCATAATTTGATAACACCTCAGGACGGATAGCTAGTTTATAAAACACATTTCATGGGTTGGTCTGGATCGTAGTCCTCGATAAATTTTCTCAATTTTACGTAAAATTGCAGTCAATATCAGTTGTAACTTCTGGTATTCTATTCCTTCAAACATACTTGACTTGAATTTTTCTCCATTAAAGTTAGAGAAATGGACTCTTTTGAGAACTCTTAACATAATATAACTTAAAAATATTTGAAACTGTGAAAAGTTTTGAAAACTGTTGAATATAAAGAAAATTTATTCTTATTGAGAATTGAGTAGAATACAACAGCGTTACACTATTATGTCCTAAGTTTTGAAAAAAAAATAGCTGTTGAGTAAACTTAACGTCCACGTATCTTAGATCCTCATGCATTAATCTATATTTTCTCACATTTCTGTGAGTATTGTGTTGTATGCTCTAAGTGGTATCCAATCTATAGCAACTACAAAAAAGTAGATTTTAGGAACAATATTCCAAGCTTGAAACGTTTTATACGTTACGTATCGTAACGCTTCCAAACTGGGAATTTCGTTCCTTATATCTACTCTTTTGACAACAATGCAATAATATTTTTGTTAAAACTAAACTGTAACAAGTTAAAGTGTTATCTTCGGCCAGGCCGAAACTCACATACCCTACACTGCACTAAAAGTATCTTTTCAATAAATGTTAAAAAGACGTTGAAGAGGTTGAAGAGGTTGAATAATTCGAAAAAATGTGAAATGTTAGAAAGGTTGACAGAGGTTGAAAAATGTTGAAAAAGTCGTAAGTATATGCAAAATGTTGAAAAAATTTGAGAGAGGTTGAAAAACTCTTAAAAGTTGAAAGAGGTTGAAAAAAATTGAAACAATTCAAAATTGATGAAAAAGTCGAAAAAATAAAGAAACTTATGAAGAAAGTTGAAAGAGGTTGAACAAGTTGAACAAATGCATATAGGATATATTGGAAAAAGTTAAAAAGTCGAAAGAATTTGGAAAAGGTTGAAAAAATCGAATAAAAATGAAAGAGTTGAAATATGCCACGCCCACTAGTGCTATTTCAGCCGCTTTTGATTTAGATATACTCTATGGCAACTGAACCATTTATATTAAATTTCTTAGCAATTGCTGCAATAGTTCACTTAAAACAGCACTTACAAATTTATGTTAATATGGGTGGTGCCACGCCCACTGATGCAATCCTGTCAAAATTCATTTATTTTTAAAGCTTATAGTAAGTGACATCTATACACCAAATTTTATGAAGATTACTCTCATAGCACACTATCTATAACAATAACCGTTTTTTGCTTATATGGGAGGTGCCACGCCCACATGTACTATTGGACTAAATTTTTGTGATAAGAGACCTTATAGCAAGTATATCTACCTCATTAAATTTCATAACGATTACGTTGTTAGTTCTCTTAATATAACGTTTATTAATATTGTGGGCGGTGCCACGCCCTTCAACGAGTTTTTTTAACGAAACTTGCTGAGCTTCTTTTGATGACTGCTTTCACCGGCATCATCTCCAAAATTTTTATGGAAATCGTTTGTGCCAATTTTGAAACCCAGCCTAATCTTAATTTGGTTCACATGTGCACCAAATCACCAAGTTTCATCAAAATCGCTGCAACTTTTTTCAAAATTGGGCTGGGTAAATATACATAGAATATGGGCGGTAGGCGTGTCCGTAAACCGATTTCGCCCATTTTCAATAGCAAGATGCCTGCAAGAAGATGAGACCTGTGTGTGAAAGTTTCATTCAATTAGCTTTCTTGGTTTTCCCGTAAACCTGATTTCAACAGACGGACAGACAGACGGACATTGCTTAATCGACTCAGGTGGTGACGCTGATCATACCTGCCACGCCCCCTTCGATGTGTTACAAACGGAGAGACAAAGTGAATATACCTTCGGTGTAGGGTATAAAAACGGACTGACGACCTTCAAGCGCCATGATTATATTCGACAACGTCATTGCACCGCAAAGTGTTGCTTCATTTCGTACTGCGCAATCGCAACGGTTAAAGTAGTCCCATTCTCGTTTCGATATCAGAGTACGCAAACACAAACACAAATAGTTGCTGCCTGCACTTTCCGCATGTGTGGCAACTGCATCAACACATAAATCACTGCGAATAGCAAAACGCGGCAGCGCACAAAAAAGTGCCAGATCCATTTGCACAGGGCCGGATTAACAAGTAGGCATAATAGGCAGTTGCCTGGGGCCCCCGACTTTAGGGGGCCCCCGAAAAATTAAAAAGACTTCTAAAATTTTCTTACAAACATAAAATTCTAAAGAGTGAAAGAAAAATATAATCAGAACTGAAAATAAATTTTACTCAAATAAATAAAACTCAATTGACCGCATTCAAAAGGCGAAGAACTAGACAAGGTTCCTAAAAAGTACATTTCCGACTCATTTGACAAATTGTATGAGCGTGCAAAGAAGTGTATCGAAGTGAAAGGAGAGTATATAAAATAATAAAAAAGAATTATCTCAAAATGTACACTGGTTGTTTTTATTTTGAAAAGTTTCCTCGAAATCATCGACAATCTTCACAGTGAAATCAAACGACGTGCGAAAGTGTATATGGAAGTTTCAGACAGATTTGCATTTCTCATCAACTTTTCTCTAAGTGATGGAGACCTCCACGAAGCTATAAATAACTTAGTTCGTTTTTATTCTAGAGATTTGGAAGAATTTTTCATTGAAATGAAACAATTCCAAAGTTACGTGAACTCCAGATACACTGATGCACAAAAAACTCATAGTCATTTGTATAAGATTCTAATGGAAGATCAATTAGCCGATGTATTTCCTAACACAGAAATAGCTCTTCGGATTTTTTTAACATTAATGATCACAAATTGTTCTTCCGAACGATCCTTCTCGCGACAAGAGCGACTCGAGATGTTAGGTATACTTTGCATTGAGTCAGATTTATTGAACAAAATCGATATTGATGATATAATTGATGAATTTGCCGGAAACAAATGTAGAAAACGACATGTTTAAAATGTAGATAGTAATTTTATTGATATTATTACATTGTGACAATAAAATTTTTATTAAAGATATAAGTTTGCATTTTTTAATCGAAAAAAGAAGGGAACGGACGTGAAAAAAAAGGCCCCCAAATTGATGGTTGCCTAGGGCCCCGTTGAGGGTTAATCCGGCCCTGCATTTGCAGCACAGTTAAGTGGAAGAGTCATTCTTCATTTGGAGGCCAATAACAAAACTCAACTTTGCTTAACTGTTGGTGTTTGCGCTGGCGCCGAACGCGTTGTGGGCAACGCTTTTAGTACTGCGGGTGTCTGAACCGCTTTTAACGATTATGCAGCGTTTTACAAATTTAGAAAACTTTTCATATGCTACATGTTGGCAGAGGTACAAACATTTTGCTTATGTTTACTTCTTCAAGCCGTTCACATTTGAGTTTGAAATCAGTTCGAATGAATCTCACGTTTTACCATACGATTATGGCAGTTTGTGGCGGCGTTAATTCCAATATTTCTGGTGCGGATTTGAAATTCAAGTATTACGCAACACTAAATGTTGGTTGGCTGTTAATTCGGTTAATGTTGCACACACAGGGTGTTTTTTTTAGAGGTATAGAGCTTCGAATTGAAATAAAACACAAGAAAATCGTTTTAATGTCCATCAATTTGGCTTTATTGGAAGGATAATTTTATGCCATTAATGTTTAAATATGATTTCGGGCATGTGGCCGCCGCGGCTGGCTCGAATAAAGCCAATTCTACAGGTCCAATTTTGAACCACTTTTTCGAGCATATGGGGCCGTATGTCGGCAATAACGCCACGAATGTTGGCTTCCAAGTCCCCTAACGTTTCTGGTTTGTTGGCGTAGACGAGCGACTTCACATATCCCCAAAGAAAATAATCCAATGGTGTCAAATCACACGATCTTGGTGGCCAATTGACAGGTCCATTCCGCGAAATTATGCGCTCATCGAATGTTTTCTTCAATAAATTGATTGTGACGTGCGCTGTGTGGCATGTAGCGCCGTCTTGTTGGAACCACAACTCATCCACATTCATGCCATCCAATTCGGGAACAAAATAGTCGGTTATCATGGCTCTATACCGGTCTCCATTAACGGTAACTGACTCTCCAGCATTATTTCGGAAGAAGTATGGCCCAATGACTCCACCAGCCCATAGAGCACACCAAACAGTCAGTTTTTGTGGATGTAATGGCGTCTCAAGGGTCTCATGTGGATTCTCTTCACTCCAAATGCGGCAATTTTGCTTGTTGACGTAGCCATTCAACCAAAAATGAGCCTCATCACTGAACAAAATTTTGCGATGAAAATCAGCATCGAGATCAATCTCATTTTCGGCCCATACACCAAAATCACGACGCATTGCATGGTCTCGCGGCTTTAATTCTTGCACAAGCTGGATCTTGTAAGGTCGCAAGCCAAGATCTTTGCGCAAAATCTTCCATAAAGTTGATGGACAAAGCTCCAATTGCTGTGCACGGTGGCGAATCGATTCATTCGGGTCCTCTTCAACATTTTGCTCTACAGCGGCAATTGTTTCTTCGGTGCTCACTGTTCGACGTCTCTGCGGATGCGTATTATCACATAGAGTAAACGTAGTGCGAAAACGACCCATGGTTAACCGAATTAATTGCTCTGATGGACGATTATGTCGACCATAAAATGGACGGAGCTTGCGGTAAAAGCAAGCGTTGGTCTTTTGTCAACCTGTTCATGATGAAATGGCAAACCAAACTGAACATAAATGACATTAGAGTTGCCAGATTTGACCATAAAATGCCAGTTTTATCTCTATTCGAAAAACAAACCTCTAAAAAAAACACCCGTTATTTGTTGTTATTACTGTTGGTAGTTTTTACATAAAGCCGAAGTGGTTTCATTAAACTCTCTTAAGCTTTATGGTTTCCAGTATCTTTAGTTTATGGTAGCTTACACATTTTGAGAAATTGGGATTTTAGATATATTACTCACATATTTGTGCTGAAAATCGAACAGCAAACAATATCAAATTTTATTGCAATTCGTTCGGTTTTTATGGCATTTTAAAACAGCAATATACTGCGATATTTAATTTGTGATGTAACCAAAAAATTGCACTCAACATTGGTACTTATGTATGTGCATGAAGGCGCTTGAGGCAATACTTTGCAGCTTTTAACACGACCACAAAATGGGTGCTTGCCGTAAAATTCACACCAGCGGCAGCAACAGCAACTGCAAGCGATTCTCCGATCTTGACGAAGTGGACAGAAATCAGTTCAAATCGAAGATGCAGTCCAACGACAGAAACGAGTTCAATATAGTCATGATATTTGCAGTCTATTAAGTAAATTGCCTGTCACTTAAATTTAAGACTCGCTGTGCAATTGCTGAGTTGGTGATAAAATTTGAATAAATTGCCCGTGATTTTGGTCATAAGCGTCAGCAAAACTATCGTTAGTTCTCAACTTCAGCTGGTGTTGAGTGTGGAAAGGGCAGATAAAGCAAGGTTCATGTCTGCGAATGCAGGTGTCAAGCTCAGCACTGCCTAGCACGATGGCAACAAATTTTCGATTTTATTAACTGCTGTTCATTAGGCCGCAGAGCAGTTGATGGGCCTTTAATGAGTTGAATGTATAAATGAAGCTGGCAGTTGTCTGGTGCGGGTTTTAAGAAATCGTTTTAGGTAATATTAATAAAATGAATGTGACTTAGTCTGAAGTACACATGGTCATATGCCTGGTTTTACATTACTGCAGCTTTGTAAAAAGTTTCGTCACGCTGCCTTGTAAAATCCAGTTGTTTATTACTCTTTCTGTTAATTTATTAGTGTAAAATTAAAAAGTCAAAATTTATAATGGCAGGTCACTTTAGAAACCGGAAGGGTAAAAAAAAAAAATTATATACATATATTCATATACATATATGTTTAAAAAAAAAAAAAACATGTTAACTGACGAGATTCGAACCCACGTCCTGAGGGCTACGAGTTCACAGTCCTAACCATTGCGCCACGGTGCCTTGTGTGCTCAAAATTTTTATTACTCTGTTTATTATTTAACTAACTTGAAATTAAAAAGTCAACATTTGACAAGTTTACCACGAAAGCTTTTGTGTGGTGAATTCATTAGCTTATGCCAGTTAGTCAATACTAAAAAATCGACTATGAATAGAAAACAATTTTTAGTCATGACCAAATTTATTTTGAGCTTAGTTTGAGTTTAGTTAATTTCAACTTTAAAATACGACTATGAATATGCGCTTTAAACTTTAAAGTTAGTTTCTGTTTAACGAAATTTTGCAAGAGGCATTTTTCCGGCGACAGAAAATCAAGTCGATTGAAAGAGTAAACATATAAATTATAAATGTACCAAAAATGTGTGTGAAATTAGACCTCACTGATAACAAAAATAGAACAGTGGTCAAAAGAAAAAAAATATAACTAAAAGGACGGTCGGGGCTCAAATCCAAGTACAAAATTAACCAAATCTGGTCTAATGAGCAGTGGCGTACCGTGGACATCGGGCGCCCGGGGCGAGGAGGTAAATTGCCGCCCCCTATTAATAGAAAGTTTTCTCTTGTTTTGAAATTGAAAAAAATTTTGTACTCATTAACATATTTTTTAAAATGCCAATTACTACAAAAAAGAAAAGGTACACATTCTGAATATTTGAATATATGTATGTACTTATATGTTTTTTATCACAATCGGATGTATTTTCGTTCAATTTCATTCCAAGTTTTTTACTGTTTTCTCGAATAACTTCTCCATTTTTTGTCCGATATTCGCATAATTATACTTAAAATATTTGCAAAAGAATTGTATTTCATTTTTTATTATACACCCAGCGAAGTAGCTATATAGGACAAGATAATATTATGATTTTTCTCAAAAAATCGTACGTTTATTTGATTTCAAATTATAACGGAACACTCACCCAAGCATGCTTAGGTTAACTGTAATTTAAAATGTTTCGGCTCATCTCTCGTGCTACAGTCGCGTTAATTTACACCTATCGATCGTTCGTCATTCGAAGGAAATAATTATAGCAGACAAGTAAATCGCGCTAAAGTTTTTTATTGATCAAAAATATTTAAACTCAGTTGAACAAAATAAAAAGCGTTTTTGAGTATTTATAGAAGGAACGTAAATCTTTAGCAAATGAAAACTTTAGTTTTTGGAACTAAAATATTAATAAAGACAGCAAAATGCCGCGAGGAACCCAATTATCAACGGACGAACGCGCTAGGATATTAGCCTACAGGGAATGTGACGTTACAATTCGAGAAATAGCTATAAAATTAATGAGGAATAAAAACACTATTCACAACTTTTTGAAAAATCCGGAATTATACGGTACAATTAAAAGGATAGGTACCAAACCAAAGGTGGACGAAAGGGGAAAACGTGAAATAAAGCGTCTAGCTGTTTCAAAAAATATCAGCCCTTCTCAAATTAAATCAGAATTGTCACTCAACATAACTAAGAGAAGAGTTCAGCAAATTTTGAGCGAGGATAATAACTTAAGGTATGAAAAACGTCTCCGTAAGCCAAAGTTACTTCCACGACACAAATCATCCAGGCTTGAGTTTGCTGAAAGGCACAAATTCTGGGACGAGGAATGGCAATCCATCATATTTAGCGATGAGAAAAAGTTTAATTTGGACGGACCTGATGGTTTCCAAAAATATTGGCGAGATATACGAACACCTCGTTAAACGCGTCACGCTCGAAACTTTCAAGGAGGGTCTCTAATGGTATGGGCTGGATTTAGCCAATTTGGTAAGACTCCAATTTGTTTTGTAACTCATAAAATGAATGCAGAAAATTATGTGGAGTTATTGGACAACGTCTTAATAAATTTTGCTGATGAAGTTCATGGAGAAAATTGGTGTTTTCAGCAGGACAACGCTCCAATACATAGCGCTAGGTATACCAAGGCGTTTTTTGAAGATAGAAATATACCTGTGTTGAAGTGGCCTGCTGTTAGTCCTGACTTAAACCCCATGGAAAACCTGTGGAGCACACTTTGCCAAAGAGTGTATAGAAATGGACGTCAGTTCAACACTTTGTTAGAGCTTAAGAACGCCATTCAGGAAGAATGGAAAAAAATTCATATTAATGAGCTTCAATCATTAATAAATTCGATGCCACGACGCTTAGTTGATGTCAGTGGAGGACACACAAATTATTAAAATACTTTTTCATTTTTATTTTTTCATTATTCTTGAACTGTACAGTAGGTTTTGTGTTTTGTCCTGTATAGCTATTTCCAATGAAGTTTATAAAAAATGTAACAAAATAAAAGATATTTAAGAAAAATTTTGTGAAAAATGATTTTTTTGTATATGTTTCGACTAGATTTAATAAAAAAAAATAATTTGAAAAAATTAAATCTCACAACAAAAAAAAATTTTAATATTTTATGTTGTCCTATATAGATACTTCGCTGGGTGTATAAACATAAAAAAGAAAAAATTTTTCATTCAAATGGAGCAATTGAAATTTAGTGATTTTTAAAAAAGACCAAATAAGTCGGTTTTTTTGGACTTTGAGCGCTTGTAACTCCATCAAATCTTATTCGATTCAAGGGAACAGCATACCGTTAGAAAGGGAATAAAAATATCTCTCGAGTGCTGAGAAGCGTTTCTGAGTCGAAAAAAAATTTATCGAGATATAGCCAAATAAATGAAAAAAGTGCCGAAAAAGGGGTTTTTTGGGGATATCTCGAAAACGATTCTTAAGAAAAAAAAATGGTTGCCATTTTTGGAAACTACGCCCTTATATACATGGAAAAATGTCTATGAGAAACTAGACGCTTTTTCTTGTAAACTAGTGTTATTGATTTATTTGAAAAAAAAAAACAAAAATTTTATGTACGTATGTATTTCTCGTCCGCACGGTACAACTATAATATTTATGCCGTCAAAACTAATTGAGGCTCCACGATTTTTTTGACGAATTATAATTTGGAAGGGTTCAATGCATCTCTGTAATTTTTTCAGATTTTTTCGAGGAGGCGCACATCATTAAAACTCAATTGTTGATAAAAAAATTGCAACAAAATGTAAAATTTTTGCAACTTTTTTTTTAATATAATAAATAGTTCAACTTATTATCAACAGCAATTAAAAAATTTCTTCACGATCAGTCAAGCAGTTCAAAACTTATAGCATTTTGAAAAAAAAGGTAATGAAAACTTTGATTAGCAATAATTATTACAATTTTTTTTAAAAAATTTTTCCGTACACTAATTTCTACCACTTACAGCTACTGATTTATATAAAAAACTTTGAAAAACATTTCAGACATGTCAGTTTCACGTATTCTACCCACGTATACAAAAGTCTAGAAATTTCAAATTGTGCTAGTATTACTTTGCCGACCCCTGCTTTAATACATAATCTCCATTACGATACCCTAGAATAAGCCACTCCAATATATTAAATTATTTTTTTGTTGCAACAGAGTAAGCACAGAGCATATTTCAAAAAAAATTTCGAAGTCAAATGAGTACCGGGCTTAATACGAGTAGTATGAAAACGTCAAAAGTGAGAATGGACTTTAGTAAGAGAAATCGTTGCAAAAAGGCCGAAAATGGATTTTGGAGTACGAATGGTACTTTCTTATATCTGTTTAGGCCTCATTTGATGAAAAAAACACCAATGGATGCGAAAAGGTCGAATCTAAATTTTGGAAGGAATTTGTTTGTTGTTTGTTTGGCCCTCGAAATAATTTTTTGTGTCCAGTTTCGACTTTATCTATTAATCTTTTTTTTTTTCATCCTTCCAAAACTTAATTTCGACCTTTTCGCAACGATTGGTGCAATACCAGCTTGATCAAAAAGTTTTAGGACTCGTCACCGTGTGGCGCTCTCGTTCGTCCGATTTCAATTCTCTTTTTTTTGTTGTGTTGGTAGAAGTGTCATGGACGTTATGTCAAATTTTCAGCTTGACAGCTTGACATTTCTTGAAGTGACGCCGTATTGTGTGCATCTACTTTTGTGTGTGGTTTCGATTTTTTACAATTTTCATGAATTTCATGCAAAAAAGGGACCGCGTTGATGACGCAAAAGACATGCTTTCCAAGGCTGAATCCGACCCAACATTCATCAAACGAATCATTACTGGGACGAGTACGACACGCAATCCAGACATCAAGCGAGTGAATGGCGTTCACCCAATGAGCCGCGACCGAAAAAACCACGTCGTTTTCAATCGAAAAAGAAGGCGATGCTCACGGTTTTCATGGACTACAGAGGTGTTGTGCATCATGAATTCCTCCCAGAAGGTCAGACCGTCAACAAAGAATATTATTTGGGCGTTTTGAGACGTTTGCGTGAAGCAGTTCGCCAAAAAAGACCGGATTTGTGGGCAAACAACTCGTGGATTTTGCATCACGACAACGCGCCGTCGCACAATGCGATCATTATTCGTGAGTTTTTGGCCAAAAACTCCATGAATACCGTCCAACATCCACCGAATTCGCCTGATTTGGCTCCCTGCGACTTTTTCCTGTTCGGCCACCTGAAGAAACCGCTCCGCGGATCGCGTTACAGCAGCCGAGAAGAGGTCATCGAAAAATCGAAGATGGCCCTGATGGCCATACCGACGGTCGAGTATAAAAAGGCTTTTGAGGACTGGGTCACGCGTTGGCATAAGTGCATTGCAGTCGATGGGGAGTACTTTGAAGGAGACAATATCGATTTTGATGAATAAACTTGTATTTTTCATTTTAAAAATAAAGTCCTAAAACTTTTTGATCAAGGTAGTATATATATGCACACGAATGAAGGTTCGAAAGCCAAAAAAAAACGTTATCTAGCAAGCTTTCTTGAATATTTTTTCTTAATCCTATTTAAAGCAGTGATGGGCACTATTTGCTCTCACCGCTATTCGACGCACAAGCAAGCGAAAAAAAATTCGCAGAATTTCAACGCTATCGAGGCACAGCGTTGACTTGAATTCAAATGAAAACAAAAAAAAAACAAAGGCATAATCGACGGCGCCGCATTGTGTCTTGACCGTGGCTGGGCAAAACGCACCGCGCGCGGGACTGCGGCAGAATGAGAAAAACTTTTCATATACGCATATAAAGCAGAGAGCGTAAAATTTAATTCAGTTTGCTTTGAAAAGCGAACAAAGCACAACTACACATGCATTGAAGAACATGTAAGAGAAACACACGTGTAGTGGTGCCCAGCTCTGGTCTTGACGAATGTAGCAATTGTTTTTATTTATAGTGCAATTTGTGTTTTTTGTGCTAATGGCAAATTTGGAAATGAAAGTAAAAAAACTTTAATATTTCGTTTGTTGTTGCTTGATGTTGTTGTTTTGCTCTTTAGTTAGATTTCTATTCCCACCGCTGATTTAAAGTATTCGTTGAAACCAAAGCCTGCTGTATTTGTTTTTGAATGACTCTTGTAAATTTCAGTATAAATTCGCGAATGTCCTGTTTTCGCTGAATTCAATATACAGTGAAACCTAGATAACTGGGATCTCCAAGGGACCAACATTTTTGTCTCAATTAAATAGGTTCCCATTTACACAGTTTCCCAAATAACCAGGTTTAAAATTGGTTCGTCCCATTTAAAGAGGGTAACACTAAGAGAGTTCAAGATGAACCTCTTTTATTTAGAGGGGAAAAAACTTCAATAAAAAAGCAAATTTTATGTAAATGACAGCCTACTTAAGTCAATGATTTTATGAAATTTTATTAAAACTACCATTTCACAGCCTACTCAGATCGATAAAACGTGCATATTCAAATTCAAAATATCAAATTATACACACATAAATACTATTTTCCACTTATAGAGGTTATTTCTAAAAGGTCCCAGTTATAGAGGGAAAAGCCAATGTTATAGAGGCGAAAACGCATGAAAATTTCAAAAATCATATCCCAGATATAAAGGTTTAAAATCCCAGTAATAGAGGTATTTTGATGGAAAAGTGCTGGGACCTTGAAATGAGTCTCACTAATAGAAGTTTCCCACTTATCCAGGTACCGCTTAACCAGGTTTCACTGTATTATATAAATATATATGCCAAATCACCGAGGTTTTGGCCCGACCCTCTTCGATTTCTCTAATTTTTTGATATGTTTTAGTGCGTATTAAAAGCAACAAGCACACCAATTTCCAGTCTTGTATTTAAAACCGTTATTGAGTAATCGGTTTTTTAAATTTTAAGGCAAAAAACTTTCAATTAACGAGAGACAAGTAATAAATATTGATATCAATAAAAAGTAGGGCATCATTTTTTCGTATTTGAATGTAGTTTCTGAAAAAAAATAAAAAAAAATTATTCGAAGTAGCAATCAGTTTGTCATTAACGTTTTAAGATTAAAATCGACATTTTCGAAAAGAAAAAAGTCAAAATTCTTCTCTACATTACGCAACTTTAAAGCTGTAGTTCAAGATGTGCTGACAATTTTTATCATTTTTTTTTCGAACTTTGAAAATTTTATATTTGTTTTTAATTATTGAATTATCTACATATATCATCACTACACAGTTAAAAATCTTGGAATATATTTTGGAAAAAAATTTATTACAAACGAAGTATGTATTACAAAGATTTTAAATACAATTTTGATTACATTTAATACTTTTGAATAGATTACAAAATTTTGTGAGACATTTTGTATGAAATTTTAATACAGTTCAAACATTAAAACTGTATTTTATAACATTTGGAATCAATTTGATGCTGTCGCAAGTATTACATTTGATTTTTAAGCCATGCTGTATTATATTTTAATACGTTCTTTATTAAATTTAAAAAAATTATGTCGTATCCACTGGGATTCGAACCTCGTTCCCTTCCAATACAATGGTTGCATGAGCAGTTTACCGACATCATCCAACTTAGTATCATATTTTGGTTGGCTAAAAGTATATTTAAATTATCAATTGACAACAACATAAAATGAAAGTTCAATATTTCGTTTTGATAGAAAAGTCAGTAATTGAGTTTTAGTCATTCACAGAAATGATGACAGCTCAGTCGGTAAAGATGAGCATATTTGATCAGTGGCATGACGCAGGACGACGACCTAGGTTCAATTCTGATTGGTGACAGGTAAAAAATGTATGTTCTACTATAAAGTTTTATTAACAGGCAGCAAACACAAGCAGCAGATATCGTAAAAATTCTTTTTAAATCTTAATAAAATCGAGTATTAAATTAAAATGTATGTAAATAAAATGTATTAAAATACAAATTTGTATTAAAAATGAATTTTAATATCTAGACTGTATTGAATTTTAATACATATAGTAGTCATATATGTAAGTCCAAAAGTATTAAAATTTATTCCAAAATTTCTAACCGTGTAGCTTAAACAAAAAAAGATCTGGTGTCTCACATACTCTTTTTATGTATTTTGAGTCGTATATTCCAAAAATGCCAAACATTTTTTTCTCTTAAGAATCGTTTTCGAGTTATTCCCCAAAAACCCGTTTTTTGCACTTTTTTCATTTATTTGGCCATATTTCCATCAATTTTTTTTTCCAACTAAATCAGTTGCACACCATTCAAAAGATATTATTTTTTCTTACTAACGGTTTGGAGTTAATAAGAATCAAATGAGATTTGATGGAGTTACAAGTAATCAAAGTCTTGCTCATTTTTAAAAATTCATTAAATTACAATTGCTTTGTTTAGGTCCGAAAATCTTTATTTTTCATATTTTTAAGATTTAGAATGAAAGTTCATTCCTTTGCAAATATCAAAGTATAAATTTTCTTAAGTCAGACAAAAGGCTTAAAAGTTATTCAAAAAACGTTAGAGCCACGGCACACGAACATTGTAAGAGTATATCGGGGGGAATGCATGAAAATATAGAAATTACCTTACTTCATTTAATTTAAATATTTTTGACAATTTTTGTTCGATTTGAGCAGATAGATATTATGAACATTGGTTAAAGAATGGGATTCCGTTCTATGTCTTAAAAATATGAAAAAAAACGGTTTTAGTGACTTTTAAAAATGAGCAAAAAAATTATTTTTTTCGGAATTTGATCACTTAAAACTCCATCAAACCTCATTTGATTCTCATTAACTCTAAATTGTTAATAAGAAAAAAAAATACCTTTTGAACTGTTTGTAATTGATTTAGTACATAATTTTTGCCAACAGCAACATCTATGAACAAATTTTTGAAACATAGGTACTCTCATTATAGTCCTCTTAGTAAAACAAAAAGATATCTTCGTTTGTCAATATCGGTTTAGTATTTTAGGACCTGTGGCATATGACTTATTCAACTATGTGACTTAAATAATTATAATTATTACATTTTATATTTTGCACACACCGTCCTCTGTGATCAGATTTTCGAAATATTAATATCTTTTTAGGCTCTTCTTGATAATATGCAAACAACGATACCTCGTTTGTCAAAATCGGCTCAGTAGCTTAGAAGTTTTGGTCTAAAACAGTGAAGGGCACTTAGTGCATCAATTTCCTCACATTACTCTAACCGTTATTCGACGCACAACCACACGAAAAAAAATTCCCAGAATTTCAACGCTATCGAGGCACAAAATTTGCAGAATTTCAACGCTATCGAGGCACAAAATTCGCAGAATTTCAATCGAGGCACAGCGTTGACTTGAATTCAAATGAAAACAAAAACAAAACACAAAGGCATAGATGACGGCGCCGCATTGTGTCTTGACGAATGTAGCAATTGTTTTTGTTTGTAGTGTAATTTGTTTTTTTTTTGTGCTAATGGCAATTTTGGAAATGAAAAAAAAAAAAACTTTAAAATTTCGTTTGTTGTTGCTTGATGTTGTTGTTTTCCTCTTTTGTTATATTTTTGTGCCCACCGCTGGTCTAAAATATAACACTAGCATGAGCGTGCCATGAACGTTAGCGCTACGCGTGACGTAACGGTTCAGCCAAAACACTTTAAAATAGATTTTTCTACATACCCGTTTTCCTATGCCCCCCTTCAAACATGTTCACGAATAAAAAAAGAAGACTTTTTGTGTGTTTTGGATCAAACGTAATATACTTTTTACGTAGAGTTTCAAAATGCAAATGTCCTAACTCATACAAATCCGAATAACTTTAAACACAGAAAAATCAAAGGTAAGTTGCAAAAAAATTTTTTCAAATACCGTATAGGTAATTACAGAGAAGCAAAATAATAAAAAAAAAAAAACATTAATAATCCTTGAATCACAAATTGCAGACTAAATAACTTTAAAACGTTGTTTTCTCAGTTTCATGTTTTTGCTGATAACACTAGTTTACACTCAAAATGTTCCATTGATATGAAGTTACTTTTCTTATGTAGATTTTCCTGCTGAGTTCGAAAATGAAAATGAAAATTTTTGAATGGTACAGCTTTCGAGATATTGTGGTTTTTTCACTTTTTCGACCTCTTTTCACTTTGAATCTCATATCTTGAGCTAAAAATGCCCAATTTCCATTTTCTTGATGTCATATTAAAGATAATAAAATGACAAATAAACGTGTGTAATTATATTTCTTATTAAAAAAGTTTTTCAAAAGATATGGATGAAAATAGTCCAGATTTTAAGAAAAATCAAATTTTACATTTGATTCTGTGGCCACGAAAAAATAGAAATAAAATAAAAAAAAAAATAATTTTACTTTTTGCACGTAGAGTTGATACTTTTATGCAAATATTAAAATACTCCACAAGAAAATCGACTGTAAAATAACAACGTTAGAAGCGATTGAATGAATGAATCCAAATTCGACATTTTATGAATATATTAATTTTTTCGACAATTTGTTGAGCCTAATCGTTACAAAAAGATTTTTCTCATGTACCTTTGATAAGAGGATACTTTTCTTATGTACTTTTTCCTGCTGAATTCGGAAATGAAAATGAAAATTTTTTGAATGGTTCAGTTTTCGAGATATTGTGGTTTTTTCACTTTTTTGACCTCTTTTCACTTTGAAATTCATATCTTGAGCTAGAAATGTCGAATTTCCTCTTAGTGTCATATTAAAGATAATTAAATGACAAAAAAACGTGTGTAATTACATTTTTTATTAAAAAAGTGGTTCAAAAGATATAGATAAAAATAGACCAGATTTTAAGAAAAATCAAATATTACATTTGATTCTGGGTCACGAAAAAATAAAGTAAAAAGTAAAATTATTTTTTTTATTTAATTTCTATTTTTTCGTGACCCAGAATCAAATGTAATATTTGATTTTTCTTAAAATCTGGTCTATTTTTATCTATATCTTTTGAACCACTTTTTTAATAAAAAATGTAATTACACACGTTTTTTTGTCATTTTATTATCTTTAATATGACACTAAGAAAAAGAAAAGGACATTTCTAGCTCAAGATATGAGTTTCAAAGTGAAAAGAGGTCGAAAAAGTGAAAAAACCACAATATCTCGAAAACTGTACCATTCAAAAAATTTTCATTTTCATTTCCGAATTCAGCAGGAAAAAGTACATAAGAAAAGTATCCTCTTATCAAAGGTACATGAGAAAAATCTTTTTGTAACGATTAGGCTCAACAAATTGTCGTAAAAAATTAATTATTCATAAAATGTCGAATTTGGATTCATTCATTCAATCGCTTCTAACGTTGTTATTTTACAGTCGATTTTCTTGTAGAATGTTTTAATATTTGCGTAAAAGTATCAACTCTACGTGCAAAAAGTAAAATTATTTTTTTTTATTTTATTTCTATTTTTTCGTGGCCACAGAATCAAATGTAAAATTTGATTTTTCTTAAAACCTGGTCTATTTTCATCTATATCTTTTGTACCACTTTTTTAATAAGAAATAGAAATACACACGTTTATTTGTCATCTTATTATCTTTAATATGACATCAAGAAAAAGTAAATTGGGCATTTGTAGCTCAAGATATGAGTTTCAAAGTGAAAAGATGTCGAAAAAGTGAAAAAACCACAATATCTCGAAAACTGTACCATTCAAAAAATTTTCATTTTCATTTTCGAACTCAGCAGGAAAATCTACATAAGAAAAGTAAACTCAGATCAATGGAACAGAAAAAAAAAATCATTTTGTAAACTAGTGTAAGACACTTAAACTCTGAGGTGACGATATGTAAGTACTTAGAAATATCGTATGGGCTCAGAAAAAAAAAACTAAAATGAATCGAAATGTTTGCTGAATAATATCAAATTTTTGTATAACGGCCAATGTACAAAATTTATTTTTTTGTCTTTACAATCTCCCTACTATAATTGTATCATGATATTATTGCATTTATTAAAAGCCTTTAACTTTCAATTATTTTTTATTTTCTTCCATACATGAAGAACGTCATATCTTTCTTGTTGAAATTCTGTTACTCATTTACGCCCATTTTTTATATACCGTTCACACGAACCAAGACACTAATAAGGCGTACAATGTTCTCGTATTTTGATTGCTTGCATCTGCTAAAGTTTTTAAGATCACGTGGAAAAATATCTGTCAATTTTGTTGCAAATTATTCCAATAAATCAAAACACTTCAGTCTCTTGTGTCAAGTATCAGTATCATCACCCTGCTGTCTGTCCATCTTTCCGTCTGTCCAAACAAAAGATTTGCTGTCCAAATAACGTCGCACACAAAAGTCGTCCTTTCTTTGCCATAAATTGCAGGTTTCATATTTAAGCTACGAAAATCACCTCACTTCAGGAAAGTGCTGAGAAATTTGCATTTTCATTGATCAGGTGTGGCACTGCGTCGTCTCTGTAAAAGAGTTGAAGCAAAAAATCGCATATTTCATTTTTATCTGTCCCTTCCCTTCTTTCTGGCCTTCTCGTTTTATTTCTTCGTCTTTATTTGGCATTTTTTTATATTTCGTTGAGGATTTTTGCTTAAGTTCAGAGAAATCGCTTTAAATGCAGAAAGAGTGCTTGGCCTCGCTCCAATGGTGATGTCGACGAGGTGCATCTTGAGATGGCTTACGACTCACTTTTTGCTGCTGCTGCTGCCGATGATGCTGCAATCATTTTTGTTGCTTTCATTGCATATAGAATGGATAGGTAATGCGACGGTGGTTTCAGATTTCATAAAAAACATGCGGTCGGATCGCGTCCAAGAGTTTCTTTTGAAACTCTTTTTGGCTTCCAAGCAAATAAAGCCACGTGATTTGTATTCATTACAGCACACAGAGTGACCAGTGGAAGAGTGGGTGTAGGGGATAGGGAGTTGAGGGAGAGTGCACTGCGTGTAAGGCTGTATTAATTCCGTCGCATGTCGCGTGCCTATGTCGATGTTGGTGATTTTGATATCAGATCACTGGGAAGGTCTTTACCGTTTTACAACTTTACAAGCTGCACTTAAATGCATTTTATTCAACAAAGAATATTGTGAACTTTAAATGCAAATGATTATTTCATATTAGCAACCTCTGCTGTGCACACAGCTTAATGTGACATTTTTTCCCAAAAGTTTCTTTTTTATGGTTATTTTCCAGTTTTTTAGTTTCCGAAACTGAAAACAAAATTGTAAGTAACTTTTCCTCTGAGTAACTGCAACATCTGCTGCATTGCATCTTGTTGTTTTTGTTGGTGGTCATTTTGCAGTTGAATGTCCTTTTTACAGCAAAGACTACTTTTAGCAAAATTCCATTTTAAAAGCTTCTATGTTAAACTGACGTTAAACTTGCTCGCCCACTTTCTCCAAGACTCAACCTCAGCATTCTCCTGCCAACTCTCGCAACGCCCATTTTTGCCGTTTTATGTTTTTCTTACAAATTTTATGATCCACAAGGAATCCAAAATGAGCTTCTTGCACAAGACCACACACACTCATGTTAGTATGCACACAAATGGACCAACATTAAAACCATAAACTTTTTTAGTTTATTCTTTTCGTTTTTGGTTTTCTTGTATTGTTCCTTCGCTCAGTTGAACTCAGCCTAATGCCGCATAACGAACTTTTATCTGGTTGAAAACTTCATTTGCCCAGCCGACTTGTAGCAAAGGACGATGTCGTCGTCCAAGTAGTGTAGCTATCAAAAGAGAAAAACACAACAACATCTATGAACTGAAATAAAAAACATTTCCTTTGTTAAGCGCTAACCATGGAGGGTGAAAAAAAATCCACACCTACGCCTGCAACTGAAATTCCAACTAAATTTTGTTTCTTGCTATTTGGATCTTCCGCGTGTGTCCTTGCAGCACATGAATGCATTTTTGCTCCATGTTTATTTCATGTTTAACCACAGCGACAAGCACATGCAGTTACAGTTTCATTCGCATGCACAAAGACAGCCACAATTGGACTTCGAACTGGCGATTCCAATATGAAAGTGTTTTGATGGTACATCTGTTTGCTTCTCATGGATCCTTCTCTGCTGTCCTTTGAGTTGCATGCATTTCTTATGTCGTCTGTTTTGTCCGTTAGTGTTGGCTGTTGTTGCCTTGCTGTTGTTTTTATAATATTTATTCCGAACGCATTTTAATGCTTCGCTCATATTTTTCAGAAGCCCAGGACGACATTTTTGTGGGAGCCATAACGTGTAGTACGGGTTGATTTATGAAAGTACAACACGTACCCTGCTCTTTTTTTGGTTGCCTTAAGTAGTCTAGACGTCACCTTAAACGGCTGGGTGTCTCCCAAAATCTTTTGACCTTGCAGGTTTCTTGAAATAAATTGTGGTTTTAACATTAAGCTAAATAGCTTCAAATATTAATCGCATTCACCAATTTATCTATTAAGTCCTAGTCTTATGAGCTGCTCTTGATTACTGTTGGAATGATGAATACAAACAGTGATGGCCTAGCACTTAACGGCTGCCACTAGTGCGCTGACAGCCTGAACTCAAAAACAATGATCAGTAGAAGCAATAACGGACGTGCACAAGTTACGTGAGTTTTTTTTTTGAAAATTCAGAGCCCCCTTGGTGCGATCTGATGAGACCCCTCCCTTGCTTCTCGTGAGATTTACCTTATAATTTTTAAATACATAATTACATTTTCTTTATATGTTCATGCCACTAATACTTATGTCTCCTATCCACTCGGCATGTAAGGTTTCAGAAAATTCAGGCACAGTACGCAACGTACTTGAAATGTTTCATTTGAAATATTGCAAACGGAACGGTACAGTAATCTGCGCCATATATTTCAAATGTACTGTTTCAAATGCAATCATTCTGAACTGTAAAGTTCCAGTTTCAACGTTTCCTTAACCTTTCAAATGAAATCTTTCCAACTCGACATAAACTAAATCTTTAACATGCAATCAATTTGAAGTGTTTCTGAAAGGTTCCAGATTTGATGTTTATTGAATTTTTTTAATGAAATCTTAAAAATGTTTTCTGTTTCTTTATTTGATGACATGTATATATTTAAATGTTAATTATAAATTAATAACCCTATCATGAATATTCGGAGGAATACAATTCTTTCGGATTATTTTTTTCCTGAAAGCAAAATTTTGCCATCGTAAATAATTGAGTAGTGGAAAACTAAATTTCCAGCCAGTGCTTCCAAAATATTTTTAACTACCTCCAATTAGTAAATAATGCAACTTTAATTTCGCATATTTGACATTGCGAGTACACAAAATAAAGTAAAGTAGAAAAGAACAAATTCAAATAGAATTGAAGAAAAATCGTTTAACTTTATTTACAAAATAAAGTCATATCCAAATGATAAATTCGAATAAGTTTATAGAATCTGTTCTAAAAATTGCGTCATTTTATCTAGATTTATAAAACAAAATTTTGAGCTTGATAGGTACTCCTTTGAGTATAATTGCTCCTTATGAGTGTTAAATTTTTAAATACATATGAAGCGCCCAGTTGCATAACCGGCCAAGTCCCTTTTTCATACATTTGGAAAAACGACGAAAAACGTTCATCTTCATCTATGTTTATTGAAAAATTAAAACGTATTTCCCACATAATTGTTTATACTGTTTTGACAGAGTAATTATCAAATTTTGTTTGGAAAAAAGTCGACTTGGCCGGTTTTGATTCAAAGGCGTTGGACCGGTTTTGAAAGCAAGTTCATGGACATGGCCGGTTTGGAAATCCATGCAACAAAATATGTATAAAAAATGTAATATTTCTGTCAAAAAAAAATTTTTTTAATCTAAACACATCGTAGAAAGATAGAGAATGGTCTAGATTTTGATATATCAGAATATCTCAAAATTTGATGATGATGGCCGGTTTTGCAACATCTTCAGATTAATGAAAATTTAAAATAAACGCTTACATTGCTTTTTCCTCTTTAAATTCCTTGCTACAAAGTTGGAGAAAAGAATTTTCAAGAGACATCAAAAATTTGCCCTAAAAATTATTGCCTAAGGGGCCGTTCAAGTATTACGTAACGCAATTAGGGGGGGTCTTGTGAAACGTTACGATGCGTTACAGGGGAGGGGGGGGGGGGGGGTTCGAACAACGCGTTACGTAACATTGTTTTAGAAGTGAAACTACTTTAGCGGGTGGTGATTTGAAATGAGGTGTGTATAATGAAACGCTTTCTTTATGCGTATGTTTATTGAATAGCTACAGCCAAAAAATGTTATTATAATGATAAAAGTTGATGGGATCTAGATAATTTACAGCAATAAATGATATGTTTAATTAAAGCAATTATTAACCAAAACCAGAGATGTAAGCGTGGAAAGATTACCTATTTTTCTCATTTATTGCTGTAGCTGTTCTAGATCCCATCAACTTTTATCATTTTAATAAAATATGTTCGTCTCATTTTTCGCCATTTTAACATATTTTAAGCTTAAGCAAATGCTTATTACATTATGTGTGATTTTTATTAAATAACAATATGAACAAGTTAAGGTGTTATCTTCAGTCAGGCCGAAACTCACATACCCTACACTGCACTCAAAGTAGGTACATATATTTCAGTAAAAAAAGACGTTGAAGAGGTTAAATAATTCGAAAAAAAGTGAAATGTTTAAGAGGTTGAAAACTGTTGAAAAAGTCGTAAATATATGCAAAATGTTAATGTTGAGAGAGGTTGAAAAAGTCTAAACAATTTAAAATCGATGAAAAAGTCGAAAGAATAAAGAAATTTCATCACAATTAAAATTTAGGACCGTGCCACGCGATCCTTTGGAAACTTGAAACCTAGCCTAATCTTAATTTAGTTCAAATGTACACCTAATCACCAAGTATCATCAAAATCGCTGCATTTTTTTTCAAAATGGGATTGGGCAAATATACATAGAGTATGGGCGGTAGGCGTGTCCATGAACCGATTACGTCCATTTTCAATAGCAAGATGCCTGCAAGAAGGTCTGACCTGAGTGTGCTAATTTCATTCAATTAGCTTTCTTGGTTTTTCCGTAAACCTGATTTGAACAGACAGACAGACGGACATAGCTAAATCAACTCAAGTGGTGACGCTGATCAAGAATATATCTATATACTTTTTCATACCTACCACCGCCCTCTTCTATGCGTTACAAACAATATGACAAAGTGAATATATTATATATATAATAAAGAAAATAAACAACATACGCTTTTATTTCCGGTACTTTTCGCAACATAATTGTGACTTTTAGATAAATATGGTCACTTGGGTGTTACGTAACGTTTAAGGGGGGGGGGGGGGGGGGGGGTAGAGGAAAACGTTACGGCGCGTTACATAGGGGGGAGGGGGGGGTCAAAAATCTTCGAAAATTGCGTTACGTAATACTTGAACGGCCCCTAACTCATTGTTCAGAACATTTTTTCTCATTCCCAAGAAATATTCGAAAGCAAATCAGAGAATTGAAGAAAATTTTAAAGGATATCTTATTTATAATAGGAGTATAAAAACAATAACTGCATATAAAGTATCAATGCAAGTGATGGCGAGAGTAAATCGAAACAAAAATGTCATAGTCCCGATGACGTAATAAAATAACAACGCAAGTGACGCAGAATAAAATAAGTCCTAAGACGTAATAAGAAATGTTCGCAAACTTTTCAAATGAAATCAAATGGCAGACATTGACAACTAAATATTTTTGAAATGGAAATGAAAGATTTCTGAAATGTATCTGAAGCTTTGTAAGCTAACCCTTTTTAAGGGCCATAGAGCTTCCCAAAGTCAAATGTAATCAGAATGCATCCACATGTGCTCGCCACTGTATGTATCCACACCCTTAATGTGTGCCATTTGCGCACAGCACAATAGCTTTTACAATACGTACATATGTTGAAAGAGATGTGTTGAGACCCCCTCTCTCCCTTGGAGAGATTTTTGCAGACCCTTAACCCCACTTTCTTGACTCACGTAAGTTATCGACGTCCTCTTATAACAAACAAAGTGTTTTCTAATAGGTCATCCTCTCGAAAATGTTGCAAATGCCATAAAAGTAAAATTTCCATGTCAATTTTCGAACTGAAAAAGAAAAAGTTTTTACAAATCAAGATTTAAAAGAACTCAAGGTTACGAGACTTTTTTGTTGTTGAAGTTAAGATTAAATCATTTTTTTTTTTTTTTTTCAGAATTTTATGATGTGCATGACATGGTCGAGCAGATTTCGTCATTATGAAGACTATAGCAAAATATCTGCGATGCTCACACGCAAAATCAACCTTTTTCAAAGTAAAGTTATCTATTGATATTATTTTTAACAGGTATCATACGTTCCCTATAGTTGATGCCTGAAACCCAATTAGAGCAGCATGCAGAAATACGTGCTTTGGTACAAAACTGGAGCAGCAAGCAACAAAATATGTCTGAAAAATAAACTTTGCTTCTTCAGCAAAAATGGAACAATTTCTATTTAGGCAGCGAAACAGTCGGCAGCAAAGCGAGTTCATGTCAGTTCATTGCTCTCACTTTTTGTTTCTAAGGGCTTTATATTGACAGATTTTTCATATACGTAAAGGAACCAGACAGCCAAGAAGCAGACGCGATAAAATAGTTTAGAGCTCAATTTGTAGGTTTGCAATATGTATTACAATTATTAAATGATTCAATAACTAAGTGGCAGAGATGGTTTCTCTCATTTCTCATAACAGAACCTTTATAATAATCGCGATTTGCCCACGATAAAATTTTTAAGCTTGAATTTTGAAAGAATTTTTATTATTCATGAACTCATCAACAGAAACGTCTGCCTTTTGCATTTATCTCTTTTCTTAATATAAAAGGCAGACATGATAAAATAATTTATGCTAAATTTTTTACAGTTTCAAAGCTCTTTCAATTAATAATGCAGAGACCACGTAATGGCAAAGATTGTTTGTATTATTAATGTCAATTAGAACTTCATGATTTTCAACCACTACCGCACGATAAAGTCATATAGAATCTAAAGTTAACAATTTCGCTTGATCTCTCTGTCTCTCGTAATTTATTTTTAGGTCCAACTTATATATCCGGCCCCTTTTCATATTATGTCAAAAATTTTAATTAATGATGAACATCTTTCATACGGCTTCTTCTCATTTTCTTTTTTTTTTTTGTTTTTGCTCTGTGCCTTCATCGCTGCCTGAGACAAATTTGGCAGCGAAATAAAGAAAGTCGGGGAAATAATAATAAAATGATTACAAATTACTGGCGCGGTACCAGCCCATTGGGGGGAGTTAATGTGCGTGTAATTTCTCACTTGTTGGTTCTTCGAGGCAGAATGCGCTGTACAGGGGACCAACTGAGGCTGAAAGAACAACACAACTTTTTGCATGCAACATCAACCCAATGCTGCTGTAGATATTGCTGCCGGTCACTGACAATTAAAACAAACGCGAAATTTTCTGCGAAATTTCAGTCTTGTAATCGAAACTTTGCATCGCTGATTGGCCACGCTGGAGGAGCCCCAAACAGAAAGAGTGAGAGGCAGTAGATGAAAACCAAACACATACATACACATACAAAAATTCAATGTCTGCAGCTAAAATATTTGCCAAAGCTTTGCATTTTTCTTGAATATAGTTCTGGTCAAAAAGAGGAAACGCAGTAACCAACTTAAGATTGTGACCTTTTTTGGGTGTTTAATACTTCATCAACAAATGGACAGTTCTGCTAAAACCAGTTTTTGTCTTGCAATTTGCCATTTTTAAGATATTGAAAATTTGAATTGATCTTTATATATTGCACACCAGCCGTATTTTCTCAAGGATTGCAAATTGTACAAATGTTCACTTAATCTTCAAAAACGGAGTTAAACTGGAGGTATCACCAGGAGTATGAATTTGGATGATTGAAACAGTATATGTAATAAAATTATATAAATAAAGATTTTTGTTTTCTCTACCAAGTCATCTTAGAGAGACGAGAAGATATTTTCTTAGTTTAAAGTTGAAGACATGGATATAGAAGCTGTTTTTCTAATTTTTACAAGAAACGTGTTATTCTCACAAAATTGATACAAATAGCTTAAAACCAAGTAAAAAAATTAACTCATTCCGCGTCCTTAACGCTGACGAGCACGTTACTTTCATGGTGCAGACGCACACTCAACTTATTGCATTCTTGCGATTTTACCAACAGTTGCTTGTCACGTTATTCAGAGTTACGTCCAAAGCAGTGACAAAGTGACAACTGACAAAAATTTGAATACAATGGAACACATGGAAGCGAAGTACTACTTCATTTGATGATGACAAGGGCAGCGATACCATTTACCAGTTACCGCACACAACACAGCAATTGAGCGATGACAATTGAATGTCCTGATTTAGCATATGTTTCCGCAGTCACTCGTTTTTGCATCGTATACCCATATTCACCGGAACATAGCAAAGAAGCACAGCAAACATCAAATTAAAAAAAAAAAACATATGAGAACACACCAAGCTCTGAACACCAAAAAAAGGAAAACTATCTCGAATGACATACGACTAAGAGCTCACAATATTAACAAAATACCAAAGGAGTTGGAACCCAAATAGGTGGGCAGACAGCAGTGAGGCAGACAGACAAGTGAACAATGAGGCAAACAGATACAGTTGCGGACTCACCTTAGACCGGCTGTGCTCGACCCTGGAGATGAAAATTTTCAATCGATAGACTTTTCGCGCTCATCTAAATATTTAAAAGTGAGGACTTTTCTTTTATCATCAATTCTAAATTACTGGCAGGTGAAATTAGCTCTCGCTAAACAAACCAAACAAAAGTCAATATTTTTTAACACAAACAAGACATTTTCTCATGCGCCCAGAGCGGTAGATCCTTAAGTCAGGCCCTGTGCAGACATTCATACTTGCGTATAGGATTTACATCGAAATTGTTATTTTGTGTGTGACGGGAGAAGTGACAACGTGCAATCAACTTGTTATGCGACGAAGATGACATCTAAACACAAAATATGCAAAATCACTGCCAGAGTCATCAATCAAACCTGTACCTCGTAATGAATTCTTGCATAACGACGAAGAAGGTGGTGATGATTGCGATGCCTACTGCGATGTAGTGAAGTGGTGCCAATATCTTCTTGTTCGTGAAATATTTAGTTATAGAGAGACAAAGTAAGCGTGACCGTCTTCATCTAGCAAGCACCTATAACTCATATCATAATAACTACACTCCGCTTATTTTCGGAAGATGATATAAAAAGGAGACAAATATTTATGTCAATAACAAATGTAAGTAATATTTTTCGTGCAAGCAACTATTAAGGAGAAAAACATCATAAGTGCGACAGACTGATACCCGAAAAACGACAAAAATATGTCAATAAACCAAATTCAAGAACACACTTAAGGCTGCAGCACTTGACCGAAATATGCCACTGGCTCACGCCTATGGAGATACCACAAAACATAAATTGTCGCCCACAGTAATAAGAACAAAGCATCTTTACCACCCACGAGCAACACTTTAACTGAAGGACCGGTGCTGAGTTTTTCAAAGCTTTTTCACAGGGCACAGTAAAAAGGCAGTGGATTGAAACATATTTTATGAAAAAACAAAATATGGTCCATCCAAATGTTATCGCTTTGGATTCTTCCTACCTTATCGTCCATAAAATTTTCAATTTTGTCAATGTTGATTTGAGAACACTGTACTGTCCAAACATTGGTAGTATTTCCACAAGTGGAGAGTGCACTACAGGATAAAAGCAACGGCAACATAAAACTATGTTCCAGTGTAGGAAGAATCAAAGCGAAATTAATCCTGCAGCAAAGTAATAATTGAAGTATCCTGCTGCTATGGCGGTCGACTGGTCGTTATGACAGCGAAAGAGCTTAAACCAAATAATGACAACAAGCGAACAAGTCTTTAAAGGATTCTGTAGCGATGAGTGCCACTTCTAAAACCGATTGACATATGGACCGAAGCACCCTTCAGTTAATGATTTGAAAATAAGAGCACAGGGTGACATTGTTATCCTTACAAATTTAGAGAATCAACTGCTGGGTATCACATTATTTTACAAAATTGGAGCCTCGTGCAGTAGCCGTAAAATGGATGACAATCAGATCTGTATTTCTTAGTATGGGCGCAAATTTTAATTTCCAGCTGCCATCCCAGCTAAAGGTGCCATCCCATGATCACGAAGGTGTAATAACACTTTTCACAAGTTCACACTTTGTGCAGCAATAACTGAAATTGCGGAATTTCGGCTACAGGGAATGCTAGTAGGAAGCTGCATTCAAGCCGCTGGCAGGCACAGCGGCAGTCATCCTGCTGAACGTGCAGTTAAATATCAAGATGGCAAGATCAGCACTTGCGCGCATTAGGTGGGAACACTTACGAATACACTAAAAATTGCTAACATTAACAGCAACAACAAAAAAGCACATAGCCAACAATTGCCAACATGTTGACCAACAATGCAACACTAACACCAACTGCGCAAGCACAACATGCCTCACATAACTGTAGCCGCCACCGCTTGCATGTCCTATTGCCGAATAGCTGAATGTGTTGACAAAATTTGCTGCACCGTAGTCTACAGCAACAATAACAATTACAACGATTACAGCCACAACAAAAAAGCATCGAACTACGTTCGCAAAAACCAAACAATTGGAAGCAGCACCGCCAAAGGATCGTATGTTAGTATTTTTGCAGCTACGATCATTTCGTGTCGTCATCGCCATTAGTCTAGTAGCCGCCTGTCTAGAGAATAAAAACAAAATCTTCAAATGTCGGCGACACCAAATATCACAATATTGTCGGGTTAGACGACAGCGACAGACACTCTATACAAATGAGTTTCTACTGTATACGCGAAAACATATTCTCGTGGCATAGAAATACAGTTTGGTTTTAATAAAAATTCTTCTTATGCTTTAGAGCGAAAATTTTTAATTTTTACAAGAGCAGATAAAATTAAATAAGACTCGAATGGTTATGATTTTGTTTATGTGATACCATAAAATTCTAAGACATTCTCCGTGATTATATTACCTACAGTTATATTATAAGCGTTTATTTCTGTGAAAAAATATACGGAATTGAGTTGCCATCCAATACCATGGCGTGATGCACTCTAAATCCTTCCAGAAGACGAAACGTTAGCTGAGGAATATTAATAACGCGTCAGGATGTGAGACTGTCCCCCGAAATCGGATACAGATAATATTGCCACTTTCAGAAAGGCGCATTGAGTCAGTTAAAACCAAATCAGCAAATCCAGCTGGTTTCGTTTTACTTAAGAATTCCGGATACTTTTTACACTGTAAATAGTATAAAGTGGAAATGATCTGATTTAATAAAAATGCTGTGAATCTGCAGCCATATCCAAAAAAAAAACAACTCAGTTGCTGCTATACTCTCTCTTCGAATTAGTTACATATTTTTCAAATAATCGTGTTCGCTTCGACGAATAATTAGTTTTTGCGTAAGTTATTTAGCTCCCACCAATAAAAACTATGCTGGATGGTCAATATAATCTTAAATTGGAAACTGAAAGAGATGTGGAAATAATTTTTACAAGAAAAAGCGTAAACTTATTCACGGTGGACCGAAGCTGGTGTTGGACATACTAAAGCCTAGCATTGGGCATTATATCCGTGAGAGTTATGAAATGGCACCCAATTTTATGTCATTAATTAAGTAAATGAAGTGAAACAATTGTGCATTGAGAATATATCGAAAGTTGCGTCTATTTGGGGTTAGCTTTCTAGGGTCAACCGCCCATTTTACGAAATATAATTTGCTATCACTAGTAAAGTACAAAAAAGAATTTGGAAAATCCTCAAGTGTGTAAAATTGTTAATTCCCGTTTTCTGCCGTTTTTTCAAAGAATAAGCGAAGTTTGCAAACCTTTTTTATGTGAACTTAGCTAAAATTTTCAAGTATCCTTTGCTGCAAGGATTTTTTCTCCTGTTTGAATACAATTTTGATTAATTTTATAACTTTCAGCTCATAGTTCGAAGTATTAAGAATTACATAGTAAAATAACGAATAAGCAGCTCGCAATTTACACATACGGAAGTGTACTTTCTTTCTCTTGATTCGTTGTAGCCGAAAGTTTTCTTTGAGCGAAAAAGATAATGCTGTGTCGTGTCGAATGCACTTAGGGTATCTAATGAAAGCTCTGCTCACACTACGCTTGCGCTCTTTGTGCATCCATGATCAGCGAGCGCATGATCGGTGCATGTCGCAGCTGCAGCAGCGTTGCTGGCTGATGAGAATCAGGATGAGGCTGGCGAGCCGCGTGTTTGTGCAAACACGTGTACCACTTAAAAGTCGTGCGAATGCAATCTATTCGGGATCATGTATTAATTGCACGACTTTATTGTGCCTCACCAGCACCCGGTGCGGCCAATCGCGTTTGTGTTCGTATGGGTGTGTGTTGCCTTTGCTGTACCTACAATAACCAGAACGAGTACACGAGTAGAGCTGCATTACAGTCCACGACATTAAGGAGCATCAACGAAACACTCACTCAGGTGCATGCATGATTCCTACGGCCTTATGTCTTTTGCTTTGGTGTTGGGGACTCTACTTCAAATTACAAAGTCTGGCAGATATCCATGGACGGACAAGTAATTTACCACATTCAAGCGAGTGTAATCGAATTAAGTGTAGCAACAATAAAACAACATCAACAAATTTACAGAAAAAAAATTATTGAAATGGCCAAATTATTCCAATGCATTGTACAACAATAACAATAAAAAATAATAATAAGGATTTCAGTTGAAGCTGCACCCACTTTAATCAAAGTCACCTTGATTTATTTCTATTTAAGTAATTACTCATGCTTTGATCTAATCAATCCTCTGCCTGTAGGAAAGCTCTTATTACATTTGCTTTTTCTATAGTTTATTTGAATTACACAAAAAAGTTTCTTGTAGTGTCGCGGTAGTGGCCATTTTTAAATTTACAGTACACTTTTAGCTCCGATCCGTTGTTGGAAAACTTTATCACTTATTACCAAAAATCATTGATACATTATCCTTCTTCAAAAGAAGAAACTTTGAAGAACTCTTATTAAAAATATGACATGATCACAAGATAAACCTCATACCTTGAACAATCCAGTAAAATATAAGTTTAGGCATCAAATAAAAATTGCCTCAGAGCTATGGGCCTTTGCAATCTTTTTTTCTTGTAATTATTCAATTTTAGTTGTTTTGCTATTTTTCTCTAGCAAGTAGTACATATTTCAAAAAAAATCAGAAAGGAACGTCTCTCAACAGCTCCTTGTGAAAAATAAAAAAAATTATTATAATTAAAAATTATGAACTTACAGTCATTTTTAGCAAAGACCAATATTGTAAATTTTACTTATTGATCAATGCTATTTTTTATTCAACAAACATGACAAAGATAACAAATGGAACAATTTAACCTGGTAATTGGTGACATATGTTTCGGCTATTACCACATAGCCTCATCAGACCAGTTTTTTGGTTAATGTTGTACATGGAGTCGATCCCCTGACCGTACATGCATTTCAATTGCATATCTGTCGATCAGGGGATCGCTCCAGATTCGGATTCAGCGTAAGAAATTACGTCGAATAACGACCCTTTTCAGCTCAACAACACTAATCACTTATTCATTTAGATACCTTTTTTGTAAAAAATAATTTTTCCATACAATTTACATGTAAAACTAACAAGCTCCAGCCACCTTATAAAATTGAGCTACAGAGCTGAATTTTCGTGAACTTTTTCTTCATATCATAAACTTACTTTTTAAGCAACACCACCTTAAAAAAAACAAAAACTTAAATTTTTTTGCGATTTTTTTTAAACAACGGTAAAAATACATTAATATATAAATTAATTGCAAGTAAATTATGAAAAATTTATTATAGATATGGGCCGAAAAATTTGTTGCACAGCAGAAGAGTGACGATTGGTTCTGAGCCTACGAAAAAGAGGAAAATCTTTGCGGGACTTCGCTAGTTTGATGGATTAGTCTTTGCGTTTTGTGCAAAATGTTCTTATAAAGAAAACAGGAAAAGAAACTAGAGGTAGACCAACGAAAACCTCTCCAGAAGTTGGTTGCCAAATAGTTATTCTTTCAAAAAAATACCCTTTCAAGTCCTCCAAGGCAATTTCGGTGGAAATCGGAAATGCTGTAAGCGCTCCTACAATTCTTCGTCGTTTGCAGAAGGCCAACCTTCCGGGAATAACCGCTAAAAAGGTTCCGCTGATGCGTACGAAAAATTTAATCATGAGGTCAAATTTCAAACAGTCTCACACCAGCTGATTGAGCCTTGATGGTGAGAAAAAAGAGCGAAATATTTTATTGGGCGACGAAACCAAAAATAAATTTATTTGGAAATGACTACGGAAGAAATGTGAGACGCCCCAAAGGATGTACGATTCACAAAAAAGCATATTTCACCATTTTTCCTCACCATCAAGGCTCAATCAGCTGGTGTGAGACTTTGCTAAATTTAACCTCATGATTAAATTTTTCGTACGCATCAGCGGAACCTTTTTAGCGGTTATTCCCGGAAGGTTGGCCTTCTGCAAACGACGAAGAATTGTAGGAGCGCTTACAGCATTTCCGATTTCCACCGAAATTGCCTTGGAGGACTTGAAAGGGTATTTTTTTGAAAGAATAACTATTTGGCAACCAACTTCTGGAGAGGTTTTCGTTGGTCTACCTCTAGTTTCTTTTCCTGTTTTCTTTATAAGAACATTTTGCACAAAACGCAAAGACTAATCCATCAAACTAGCGAAGTCCCGCAAAGATTTTCCTCTTTTTCGTAGGCTCAGAACCAATCGTCACTCTTCTGCTGTGCAACAACTTTTTCGGCCCATATCTATAATAAATTTTTCATAATTTACTTGCAATTAATTTATATATTAATGTATTTTTACCGTTGTTTAAAAAAAATCGCAAAAAAATTTAAGTTTTAGATATAAAATCGAAAAACAAAACAAGTGTATCTATTATTTTGATCAACGAATTTGCGCCCGTTTTCGATTTATATTCACTGACGAAAAAATATGTGAAGTACCTTCTTTCTTTTCTCAGTTAACGGCATTGCCAAATGGTACTCTCTGGTTTTACAAAGAGTTCTAATGCCAATTCTTCCAAATATGGAATTTATTGGGATTTAAGTGAAAATCTTTTTGGTGTATCTATTATTATGATCAGCTGTGTATATACGCATTTTATTAAATTTTTAAATAATTTGGATAGTAACTTAGGACTGAATGTATCCAGGCTCCCCAGTCTCTTAAGTATACTGAAAGAAGAAAATACTATCATTGGATACTTTTGGATTGGTACTCGTATGTTAATTGTACGTAAATATTTCTTTAAAGCATCGAAAAACTTTTTAAGATAAAATTCAGAATGCCGGTAACTCACACATTGTGAAACGGATAGAAAATTTGTCAAAAACTTTAGGGAAAATAGAATACAGCGAAACAGTTAACAAATGTTTGCGTTTTATGTTGCTGTAAAATTTATCGATAACAATTTCAAGAAACCTCAAAAACCCGAAGTAAAATAAAACTGCAGTCAGCTCAAGCAACAAAACAGAAACTGCTGCGTCAGTAGCAGGAAGCCGAAGCGATTCTTGAACCAGTTCCAAACTCTTAATGGGAAACTTTGACGGAAACTAAAAATGAGCAAAACACTTGGAAACATAAGGATTTTGATGACTTTATTTACGCGCGTCGCAACAAAATGTTGCAAACTTTTTGGCGTCAATGCTTGCACCTACTCGAGCGCAATTTTTATTTGTCGGGTCGTCGGGTTGCTGAACCTACAAAACTTGCAGGCAAGAAAACTTTTTGGCTGCGCTTCCGATCAGCGTCTTCGGCACTGATGAACAACGAGTGAATGAGTGACTGAGTGAATTGTGGCAAGGAATAGAGGTGGCAGTGATAGAAAATAGTTGTGTTTCTTGTAATTTTGTGGTAAAAAATTAAGACTCAAAATACTAGAATTGGGAGGATATGACGGAAATTTCTCGAAACAAAACAACACAAAACTGAAAATAGAATGAAAAATATCAAAAAGCTTGGCATTGAAAACAGAAATAAAAAAGGCGTTTCGCCGCGCAATGCCTGGGCGCAGAAGGGTAAACTTTGCGTGATGATTATACATCCGTCTTGCTGATACCTTTCGAGTCCATTACGAGTAAAACTACATATATCAAGACTGTTTCACATCAAACTCAAGTTTGATTTAACAGCTGAAAAATAAATATATATTTGAAAAAAATTATAATAGATTACCAGGCTCGGATATTATTCAGAATGTAAAATAAAAATTCATCTGAACATACATCAGTGCTGTCGTTATGAAAGATATGCGTCAGTACATTCGACAAATTTTTCGCGGCGCAAATGTACTTAAAAAAGTAAAAATGTACCGAAAATGCCATCTATAGTTTGTATCAGCGGTTCACAGTTCTATATATTTTTATATCATCTGAATAGACAAGCAAATGAGAGTTTTTGATTGTGCAAGTAACATCATTGGTTGCTAAAAACAAATAGAAGCTGTGCCAGATGGCAACCCTGCGGAACTCTTGAAGTCACTGTAAACGGAAACGGAACGGACTTTGTGTCCGTATAAGTATATTTTGTTGAATATCTCTAAGAATTACTACTATGTTGTGCTAAAAATACGCAATCTATTTAACGTATTACACCTTTGACATTGAAATATATGTAGGTCTATAGCTCTTTCACTATCTATTTATTTTCAGGTTAACTGTTTTGTATGGACTCTGGAGGGTCTTATCTTGTCTGAAGCTTTTCTTTACATATGTATAGTCGCAGTGGTTCGTCAAATTCGGTCAAAGCGTGTTGTGTTAGTGGCGCACTTGAGAGAGTTTCTGCTATGTAGAGAAACCCAACAGGGTTAAATTGAATATATAATTCTTAGCATAAACGTAGACAAGATATTTTTATAAAGTTATACCAAATGGAGAAACAAAAGGCTTTTGAACGATTTCTACAATAACAATTGGAGTTGCCTAACTTTTCTATCAGGGTTCCAGCTAATCAGTTGTTCAACGTGTAAGTATCCATATTAGGATAGTGATTGGCCACTCTGTCAATCGAGAAAAGGGTTTTTTGTGGTAAGACTTTAAAAATATTTTTAAATGCTTACCGTACTGAGTTCAAGAAACACAACTTATGTTACGAAGCAACAACAGCAATAACAGCAGCAACTAATACATACTCACACAATGTAAGTAAACGAAAAAGTTGCAAAAGTAGAGCAAACATAAAATTCATTTAAGAAGAAAATTTTTACGCAACTTCGTTTAGTGTTGTTGTTGTTGTTACAACTTTTGTGTTACTGGATGTTGCTGTTGTTGCGTTTTTTTTTCTCCTTCCTCAGGATGTAATAAATTTTGTTAGTTTTTGTTGAGCAACCAAGTAAAGAATGTAGAAAGTAGAAGAAGGAGGACGCAGCGCAGAAGGACGAAAAGTAAAATGAAAGAAATGAAAGAAAAAGGAAGAAGGCGAAAATTAAATGCACTGCATGAGCATTTTGTACAAAATGGTTACTTTCAACACCATGCAGAGATGTACACACAATGGCTTAGTGATGTAGTAAGGACGACCACTCCCCCCGAGATTGCTTGTTGCAATAACAAAGTACCGAGCATTGTGCATTTACCCAGCTGGAAGTTTATGACCACGTCGCGTGACCGTTGTCAAAAATTACTTTCGAAAATATTTCTATATAATGAAATGATAACATTTTGAGCGACAATAAGACCTTACAGAAACAGAATGTTCACTGTCTAAGAAATCGTTTCTAAATTTTAAGAAAAAATGTTCTTTTATTACATTCCATAGCAGTGTGTACTCAGAACGACCATCAAGTCACTCTCTACGTTGCGAGTCCATCGAGCCCTTGTGCACAAAAACCACAAATCGAAACACCACGCACGAGTGGTGGCAATTGAAATTTACTGAATCGAGCCTTTGAATGTACTTCTAGAGGCCAAAGTTCAAGCACTCGAAGTTTATTGCATTCGGAAGTTTATATGATGGCCGTATATACTGCACTCATGCAGACCTCTAATAAGTACGCTGTTTTCTCTACCATATGTGGTGCTCTTTTCAAATAAAGATTAGTTTCCGCAAACTAATAACAACATTTTATAACTGAAAGGATAATTTTACTTCATTTGAAGATGAATATACTTGCCTAAAGAAAACAGTTTTCTTCAAATTACTATAGATCGTGCCCTGTTTCAAGGCAAAATTTAATTTCATTTTTAATATGAAGCTTAATTCTGCAGGAAGTTTTTACCCTCCATTAGCATATTAAAACCTATCACCGGCAAAAGTGTCTCAAGGTACTCATCGAAAAACTCGATTTTGTTATCAATCATTATTCTCGATAAATTTACTAAAACGAAGGTAATTTTGGAGAAATTGTCCAAATGTACTGAAAATAGGCCAAGTGTACCGAATGTGATCAAAACTTGTCGAATGTACTGACGACGGTTTTTAGCGACGCAAGTGTACCGAAAAAAATTACAAATGTACCGAAAATGCCATCACTCACCTAGATACATATGTTTCTGAAGGCACCGTTACGAGCTTAAATAAAATAAATTTTTGACAAAAAATCGAGTTTTTCGATGAGTGTCTGCCGGTTAGAGGGTTGATATATCTTGATTTATTTATTTTTAACGAATTTGAAAACATTTAGGATAGGATTTACTACGATCTGGCTCAAATTCTGCATGGTTGAACTTTCGGATACGACTTAGCAAGGCATTACAATTTAGACCAGATGTACAAAGGCATTGTACGAAATAATGAATTGCAAATAAACGAACTTCTTTCTGTAAAAATATCCGCGTAGTCTCACTACAACGGCTTTTACTTTTAAGCATTTTTTGAAAATAATCATAAGTTTGTATGTGGAAATGAATATAATTATTGTGTTTTCAAACACGTAGATTTATTGAAAAAATTCAAAATTCTTGGAGCGCTTTAAGCAGATTTATACTGAACGGCAATTTTGTTGAGAAAAGTATTAAGTATTTCCAAAACGCTGCCTGAAAGTTTAGGTTAATTCGTCAGAACACGCGAAAAACGAACAACAAAAAACAAATGCACTTTGGAAAGAAGGGTACTGATTTGTATAAAAAATAGATCAGGTCAAATTTTGGAATCAAGCGACTCAATTTTGAAGCGAAAAAAAGTTCGCTTTATAGTACAGCAGGTTCCAATCTGACAGCGATGTCTTGCAATTACATTTTTCAGATCATAGGTAGTCAGCGTAATATTTGCATCATATATGTACTACAATAGAATTTTCCAGCTATTAAGGCTTAAGCGCAGCAATTCATCAAAGCTCTTGACTCGGCTGAACGGGCCCATCGATAACTGTCCATGAAACAAACGCCATTCATTGTAATTTGAGAACTATAAAAATGATATGAAACTGAAAATATTCGAGTTTAATGTATTGGAGGTTTTAACTTGTTATTTCCTGGAACTTAATTTAGTCTTGTTTTTGGATGTATCCGAATATGAAAATATTCCTCAGATGTTCTAAAAAAATATTATTTATTATTATTTATTCATTCAATAATCTCTTGTAAACAATATTAAACTTATGATTTATGATATGTAATTCAAATTTTCATCTTATAGAGAATAGGTAGTGACATTTTTATTTTAAATATAACATAGTGATAAATGTCACATCATGATTTTAAGTATAAATTAATCATTTAAATAAGATATGGGGTGAACATTTAATAAACTGATAAGCAAAAAAAATGTAAATAAATAAGGTAAAAAAAGTTAATACAAGCAAAATTTATTTTCCATATAACATAATTATAACAAGTTTAGAAATCAATTCACAGTATGCCATAAATAATTCTTTCAAACAGTGTAGCGCATCAAATTTTCGAACTGGTTAATATCAATATCAAGAAGCCAGATTTTTAGTTTCTTCAGAAACACGAATTTAGTTCTAATGTTTCTGAACTTTGTAGTGCGAAAAACAGGCTGCAAAACATTAGAGACTAAATTGCTTCGCAAAGTATAGGTGTCATTTAGAATAAAGTCCCGTTCGTACTATAGGAATGTTTCCTATTGGGATATGGAGGTTATAGTTGTGTATCTGTTGTTATGTAAAAAGTGAGCTGGTAGCCAACCCATACCTGGCAGATTCATCACTCAGTAAACTGATTTTCATCATGCTGGTCCGCATTTTAGCCTCTGTGCCATGCTCTTACGCCCTGCATTCAAGGGTCTCGTGTGACGCCTCTGTTGGAAAGTCCTTTGTTGCGCTTTCATAATGAAAAGACAAAACTTGCAGGCACTTCCGTTATCTGCGTTAACTCCACTTCCCAAGCTTGCGTATTAAAATTGAAAAACTTTAAGCATCATTTCCTTGCTTCTTCTGCTTCTTTCAGATTAAAAATATGTTACCATCTCCCGTGTCGTATGTATGTATGTTGCATGCTAAAGTTTTCTGATGAAGAATGATTTTTGGAAATTATTGGATGTTCAATTAAATTTATGAGAGGAAGCTGCATACTTGACACACATTTTGCACGCGAAATTGCATTCCCGCCAAAACTTTCAAAAATTTTAAATAAAATTTCTTCCGGGTGTTGGTAAATCTTAATTTGACTTAAAAAGCATGCACTAACATAAGCTGATGCCCTCATAAGCTCATATTAACCACATTAAATTCACTTACAAAATCACTGACTTGTACATATGGTTTATAAATATTCCCTGGCACAACGTTGTTCAAATATTCCACAGCTGTGACGAATTGCTTCCATTCAGCAGTCATTCATTCACATCGGATATCACAGGTGTAACAATCCTTGAACTTTATCGCTTTAATCCGTCATCTTTTTCATTTAATGAATAGATCAACCGAACAACTACCAACCAAAGCTTCAGCAATTTACCACTATCCACCCAACCGACCCAGCCAACTTGCACCCGACCCTGCCATCGACTGCCACAACAGCTGGTCGCATCGACATACGGAGGAGGAATCCTTTTTGTTTCTAATTAAAATTTTAAACGCACCGGAACTGTAATCGCTTTTTGCAAAAGGAAGCTGCACCTGCTTCAGTGTTGCTCCTATAAGGATTTGTGTTAAAAATCATATCATTAAATTTAATTAAAGTTTAATTGAAAAGCTGTTGATGTGGTTAAGACAGGGGTTTTTTGAATGTGAGTTGATGTTTAAAACTGAAAGCAACACCACAAAAATACGAGTATTCGTGTTTGCATAATTTTACATAAATATTGTATGTTTATATTGAATAAGAAACAAAAAACCTCGTAGAAATCAAGTAAAAAATATACGTTTACGATACAAAAAAGGCAGTGGGTATGTGCAGATTTATATGTACATAAATTTTAATTTTTTCTAAAAATATTCAAGTGTTAGATACATTTCTGACATGTTTTGAAGGAGAAACTTTAGATAACAATGAAAATTAAACTAAATCTTAACAAATATTCATTTTAGAATGAAGTCACCAAAGGTCCTTTCTATGTTCATTAAATGTGATAAGATCCAACATTTCTATATACTTGTTCTGCTCAATATAGGCAAACTGAATAAATATTTGGTCAGTTAAAAAATCAACTGACAATCCAAACATTGTTAACATTGAAATAACAAATTTTGATACACGAAGTGGATGATATATTCGGCATGGAGCCGAATCAGTAAAACTTATAACCATCAGCTTCGGGGTAACTTTACCCTAAATATTTTTAACAACAATGTGACATCTTGGTTCGAATTTGAATCGGGAATACTTAAAGCCCGTTGATATATGTACATAATGATATATGATAGCAACTTTATTATTTTTTTAGAGCATTAGGATTCCCGTCAGTGAAAAACGATAAAAATGACCAAAATGGAAGTCTCCTTCATTGGTCACTGAACATTTGTGTATGAAAATTAAGACTTCGGTGGAAACTCTATTGAGTAGTTCATTCGAATAGAATAAAAATAAGTTATGCTTTTAAAAAAATATTTTGACTGATATCCTTTAAGTTATGTGTATTATAATTTTTTTTCACACCAGACCAACACTAAGCCTTAACGTTTTAAACATTTTTTTTTTTTTTTTTTGATTGCAAAACAATCCAGCGATTGAATTCGCTGAGGGCCAACTCCGATTCACATCCAGATGTGTGTATTCCATTAAAACAACTATACAAAGCATATGACTTGCGCAATTATACAGCGAAGCAGCATATAACAATGTTTCTTTAAATACAGTATTGCTACCAACTCCATTGGTCATAGCCATAAAACGTCATGCGGAAATATAATGCACTGCAGCTATGGTGAAGCCATGAAAGAACATCAATTTGCCCATCAACAAAAACAATAATCAAAGTCATTACAATTACAATAAACTAAAAGTTCAATTACTGAGCGCATTTGCAATTTGTTGAGCCAGTACATGAACAACATTATAACAACAACAACGATACCAGCAACAGCAACACCATCAGCAACATTCATCTAAACAACGGAGATACATGCAGACAAACAGAGCGAGCACGAGCTAGAAGGGTCAAGACGACAATTCCGAGATGTAGGGATGTGGGAATGGAGATTACTGCCATTGAGTAAATGTTAATAATGCAATCTGTGTAACATAATATTTATTAATAATAATGACACGAGTAAATAACGCACGACGCAACCACCAACCGTTAAGCAAGCGAACGAATTGATTGCAGAAGCGAACACACTTGACAACAGTGGAGCCTATTAACGCTTAAAGCTCACTTGGCTAACCCGCCTACTTAACGATTTGCTGGGCGCACAGTCAAACGCACACGCGTTTTCTCGCCAGCCGGCAGACGCATCCAGCGTTTATGTTCCCTGCTTGCTGATTGTATCGAAATTATTACGATGTGGTAATTTTATAGGCGAATTGGTGAGTACGATTCTCTTGAACTCTGGCTATGTTATGAGCGACCGCACCACACGCCCGCAATTGGATCAGTTGAGTTCCAATAATGCAACGACAGTCATTGCTGCTGCTGCCACAGTCGATTCAATGTTTGTGATAAGATAACAAAGCTGTTATATATTTTATGTGTGAATGGCTTGAGCAGCGAAACAGTGGGATGCAGATGATTATTTTTGCAGAACTGCAAGGAATTCAAGACCAGGCAAAGAAGTGAAAGTGCTGGCCGACTCGAAATTTCAAAACTCTTCATATCTCCGTCTCCTTTTTGTGCATTTCATTATTATTGATGGCGCTGTAAATTGAAAGAGCGCAACTAACGAAGACATTCTGAGTACAAACAATACGCCGATCGAAAAAATATTTGTCAGCTTGAAAAATTTGTAAAATTATTTATTCCCCAATCCAATGCACACTCCCATTTGTTTATTTGATTCTGATTTGGGTCCACTGTTGACCAACAAACCGAAACTGCCACTGATGATGCTGCTGACTTTTCCCTGCACCCAACGCCAGCTTAACTACGTCATAAACTCATAGCGCTCCACTAATTCAAATCTTGACAATCGACAGTCCATTTGCTGCCCTCGAGCCATTGACGCCGATTATTATGATTATTGTTATTGCATCCAGATTAAACGACTGCGACTGAAAGTGGCAAAAGCGAAGGAAGCAACTGAGCAACCTCGCAAGGAGAATCCAAGCATACGAATCTGTTGAGACAACCAGCCTTTGTAGCTGAAATGTAAAATCCAAGGAAATTCATTACGGCATTGAAGCAATCGATGTTAATACACTAACGAGAAACAAACGTCAAACAGATGAACTAAGGAGTGAAGTGTTGAAGGAGAGACCAAAGACGACGTCGATTCGAAATAATAAACGTCATCGGAATGGCAGAAGCCAGCAACAGCCAAGCGGAACATATTATACTCATTTGAGCAAACAACAACAATAAAGCAGCAACAGTATCAGCCAAAGCTAACGCAAAGCCATTGAGCTATTCGCAAATATACTCGTAGCAGGCAGGCTCGTTTAAACTCTTTCGTATTCAACCGCAGGGCTTTGTTCAGAACTCAGTCCAAAGTTGGCCATATTCACTGAGCAACGTGCTACAGAGTGCATCCTTCGTGAAGGTGGCTACAGAAATTTCCATGACCACAATTAAGTATGTGCTATTACACACAGCAACACACGCTCATACAGACTGCTTTTGCTTAACCAACATCGTAATATTCTTTCGGACCATTAACGTTGTCAGTACCTCAGTCGCTGCTGCCGACAGAGTCAACTACAGACTCTGGTATAGCTACTGCCGACTCAAATAAATCATTCATCGAATAGACCTCCAATTATTTGTCAATTTATGTCTCCTTCAAGGGCAACAGACTATAAATAATTGCGTTTATTCTCAACGACATTCAAAACTTTCGCATCTGATTGCGGAATACGAGTTTGAAAGTCATCCTGTACTTATAAGTATGGGAGGTATAGTGACTACAATGGGACAGGAGTATCAGCAATTGAAAATAAGATAGCAATAGTTTGGGTTTCCTTCTACAAGTGGTTATCACTACCACCTTGTTTCGAACTCTGGTATTGGATAATTTGGGTTTCCATACTACTTAATAAATGTAACAAAATTATATTAATACTTAGTTGAATGCAGATATGGACAGATTTTCTAAAGCCATAGAAAATTGGTTTCATTACTTAAATTTCCTTAAACCAGTGAAAGCAATTAAGTTATGTTCATATTTTCTTTTTTTCAATACCTTGAAACACACGGAAGGTATACAATTAACCACCGATTTACACGGAAGATAGATTTCACAGATAACCGTATAATTCGAAATTGAAAATACTAACACATCGTCGGCTTACAAGTAAAATTGCCTATCTGCAAAAAAATAATTAGTGAATAACGCTAATTATTATTTTAATTATGCTTAGATCCTCTTAACTTTGTGATATATTATTAACGGATATTAAAGAAAAATGTACATAGTACCTGATAAGGTGTGTCATAAGAGTACAATCTTACATTACCAATCAAAATTTGCACACTTTTCCATCAACACAAAACTTGATTTTTTGTTGATGGTCAATTTTGCTTGTAAGCCGACGATATATGAAAACTCGTGTAAAAAGAAAACACCATCAAATGTACTAATTTGGTCATTAATTTAGCATAACATTTGAGTATGGTGAAACTCAAAACACTATTTAAGTTATAAAATGCTAAAAAACCGTAATTGTCTATTCATTTACTTAGAACTGTTCACACTAATAAAAATTAAATTTTCAAAAGTTTCAATAAAAATTTTAGTTAAAAAAATTCAATGATATACATATGTACACTAGACCGTACCACCTTACAGACAAAAAAAAAGTTTACCGTACACCATCGAATCTGAATCATTTTTGTAAGACAATTTCGAAAAAAAATTTTTTTTTTTACCGAAAATAAAGGTCGCGCATTTACATTTTTCTTCATATCATCGAAATTTACAGTCCGCTCTTAATGTATGATATATCAATGATTTTGTCTCAATTCAAAATCAATTTTTTGCTTAAAGGGTCACTGACATCAAGGACCTTGTTCTAGTACTTACCCACCATACCTTAGTTCCTACCATTTTAATGTACCTTTTTAATGTCAGATAATTAAAGCTTGCAAAAAATCATTAAAATTTGCCAATGGAAGTATTTCGATTATTCCATTAAAACTGTTTTTAAAAAATGGTTCAAATGGATTCATGGTCGAATCGAAAAAGATTTGATGGAGTTACAAGTGATCAAAGTCCGAAAAAAGGGACTTTTTTGCTCCGTTTAAATCCAAAAACCTTTCTTTTTCATATTTTTTAAAACAAATACATAAAAAAAGGATGTGAGAAACCAGATCTTTTTTTGTTTAAACTAATGATATAGATAATTCAATCATAAAACACATTTGTATATAAAATTTTCAAAATTCGAAAAAAATAGAAAAAATTGTCAGCACATCTCGAACTACAACTTAAAAGTTGCGTAATATACAGTAGAATTTTGAGTACATTTTTAAGAAAAATCGAAGGGGTCGCACTTTTCGAAAATGTCGATTTTAATTTTTAAACGTTAATAACTAACTGATTATTACTTCAAATAATTTTTTTTTATTTTTTTTTTTTTTTCAGAAACTACATTCAAATCTAAAAAAAATGGTACACTACTTTTTATTGATATCGATATTTATTACTAGTCTATCGTTAATTTAAAATTTTATGTCTTAAAATTTATAAAGCCGATTTTTGAATAACGGTTTCGAATACAAGACTGGAAAAAGGTGTGTTTGTTGCTTTTAAAACGCTTTAAAACATATCAAAAAATTTGCGAATTCGAAAAGGGTCGGGCCAAAACCTCGGTGATTTGGCATGGAATGCCGCATATAGATCTCTTTAATTTTTCCTTTTGTCCAATGTTTTAGCATGGGGCTTAAAAATAGTTGTCACAAAACTTGAGCTTCCTAGCTCAAACCTGTATACGACGCGGACAGAGTTTGTGTCTGACTTCGATGAACGAACTTATTAAAACGTAGAAAAAGTATGCCTTAGGTGCCAAGATAGTTATAGCGTTTTAGATATTTAAGTGTATGGGAGGTTCCACTCACTATTGCCAATCCGCGCCCACATTTTTCGTGTGACTGAAAATGTTGGCAAAACAAACCCGAAAGGGGTTTTTGGTCCCATAGGTCTGTATTATAGAATTGGGTTCGGGGGAAATTCTCCCAAACTTTCAGCTTCTAGATCAAACCTATTATAATTCATATGGAAAAAACGAAAGACAGATTTTTTTTTTTATTCATAAAGCGATGAATAATTTTTTCGTAATCAGGGATCTCCCCATTATTATAGATTTGACACAAGTGTGCTTTTTTAAAGCTAATGTATATCATAAGTGTTGACAAAACAATAGATTAAAATTTAAATATTCATTTTGACCAAGAATCTTAAGAGAATTTTCGATTTTAAAAACCGTTTAAGATCGTGCAGAATGGGAAAAGTGTATTTGCTATATTCAGTGTAGAGAAGTCACTGGTTTTATTGTTCTAAAAAATACATCTATGTTAATGTATATTTATTAAGTTTTACACATTCAATGTGTGAAATAACTGAAAAAAAGAATGTTTAGCTCCGTATTGCAGATAAAATGTGTACTCAAACCCTGCAATTCTTCTATCATATCAAAAATCGTGAAATTGTTTTACTACTAAAACGTTCAAGGGCATGGAGTGATTTTTTTTTTTTTTTTCATTTTATTGCGAAAATATTGAACTAATTGAAAACGGAGTAATATTTGCTTATATGAAACAGGGTTTTCCGCTACAGAGATGATACTTCAACGATAAGCCGCACATACAGGAAAACTGGCCATACATATTTGATAATGGGACTTCTTTTGTACATTTCGAACAACTAATGACTGTAAATTCGAAATATTTTGGAACCGACTGCTTTGCCACCAAAAACCGATTATTTTTCAATAAGCGGAATGACCTAATGCTCTCAGGAGAACCAACATTTTATGTTTTAACGGTTTGACGTATAATTTTTAAATGTCTTCATTAGTTTTGCTACATAATAATTTTTCTTCAATTCTTCATCTCTAGTTTGGGACAATATTTAGTAGAGTGGAGGCTGAAAACCCTACCCCATTATCATTGATTTCAATTCTCAGCATGTTTTCAATATACTTATATACCAAGCAAATCCCCCGACAGAGCTACAATCACCGCCCAGACCAAAACTCCCAGAAAATTTCAATTCGTTTTTGTTTGAATGCTTTACAACAGATTAAAACAATTGGTAAGGTTTTTTTCTTTGGATTAAATACCCTATGCCGCGTTGATCGTAAAAGTGTATGTAGTTCGAAAAATCCTTGTCTAAAGGGTATTCCTTTTACCACGCAGTGTTCGCTGGTTTGACTAAACATACCCACATTGAATTTGGCAAGATTTACGAGTACTTAAATAGTTTTCAGTATAGCGTTTTGGAGATTATTTGTGCAGAATTTATTTATCGTTCGTATTCTTTAGAAGCTACGAGAGTTTTCTCAATATTATGTGTCTCATTTGCCTGTTTTTTGCTTTTCTTTTCGATGTAGTTTTTAATCATGTCACAACCCAACTTTCCAATTTTTTTATCTTTATTCGCGCTAAGCGACACTTTAACTTTAATAATATCACCTACTCCGCAATACCAGAAAATCTAGAGTGAGGTATTGAATCTGAACAAAACGCTTTCCATTCCAACTATATGCTGTCGCACGTTGTAATAATTAACACTTTTAACCACCCACATTATTATACTGTTTAATGTATATTTTCAACATTTAAAATAGTTATAAAATGATTTATGAAACTGACACCAACACCAACTGCGCGTAATAACTTAATACGTCCGTAAAAATGTTGACCTACATTTGGGCTTTCCTTGTTTGTTCTATCAAGATTGTGTATAATTATGCACGCCCCCACATTGTTGACACTCAACAATCGACCATCGACACTCTTACACAATGAAACGTCCGGACACTCCTTCATGTCAATAAAAAAAAATTAAAAAATATAAATATAAAATATAAAAAAATATAATTTGACGGGACGCTAAGGCAAAAGCGACGAGAAGCAAAAATGCGCTATATTGACTTTGACAGCTGAAGCGGAATGTGACAAAGCGCTCAATATGAAGACCCAGCAATTATCAAAAGAACACAAAGAAAGTGTGTGGAGCTTTTTTTAGGGATTCAACAGCTTAATAGGAAAGAACATCCGTTGTTTGTAATCGATAACAGCGGCGCCCCCAAATAAACTTATTTCCTTCAACTACCAACGTAATGACAGGAAGTCTGTTGGGGGAAGCTAGTAAATTGAAAAAGGTTTTGGGACGGAAAAGAGGAGCACAAGGAATCCTTTTAATTTATGTGCTTAAAGTGAGTGAACAAAATACTGAATATCCTTTGTGTTCTTTTCAGTAAACAAAATAAATTGATTTGTTCAAAATTTATAATGGACACAATATTATTGCAAATAAAGGCAACAACAACTACAACTTTTGTAGGTTTGATAAAGAGACCACTGCGAGTATTCATAATTAAATTGAAATGTTATTGGTTTCCATATGGAAATTAAATAGAAAAATAGGCAAACATCATCAAACACAGAACATCAAAACGAAATCCCAAATGGAAAACCACAGAGAAATTGTTTCATTTCGGACTCATCCATTATTCAAATTGCAAAAATCTTTCTAATTTAATTTTGATCTCATGCAAGAATGCATAATTATTTCTCATATAAACTATTCATTTTGTTTAAATTAAAATATTGATGAAAAATATTTTAGGCTACCCCATAGATGGGATGTAGGACTGAGTGGGCTCGGATGGTTCGAAATGCAGCGGCATGACATACAGAGTGCTGGCATGCTGTGCCAACAGCGGTGTGTAACATGGCTTAATCAAATGTAAATTGGAAAATTGCGGTTTTTGTTTAATTTGTTTAAAGTGAGTTGGTGGTGTGTTTCTGGGATGAGTGGAGCCAAAGGCAGAGCTATAAAATTCATTTATAAAATACTTAATGCATTGCAACAAAAATAGCAGTGTCAATATGCGAAAAAGAATCCCAGTGAGAAAAATCAATCATCTTAACTTAGCTCCACTCTGGCCAAAGAAAAAAAAAACAGTCTTCGCTCATTGCAAGCTTAAAGCTAGCGAACTTTTATTTTAAGAAAGCTAATATTTGCAACAGAGATCCCTAGCATCTCTATCAATTTACTCGTATAAGCACTTAAAAAAAGAATGCAGTTTTCCCCTTCAAACTTTGCTTCTAAAGTTATTTTAAACGGATGCCTATTTTCATAGATAACATCCATCAAAAGTGTTTATTCTAAGTGTGGGATAAGCTTAAAATGCCTTGAAATGGCACTCTTGTTTTTTAAAGGAAAGCCATCTCAAAACCTTAACGAGGTGGAGTTTTCGAATTAAAAATTTCCTTTTGACTACACCTTCATGGGTTTTTTCTGAAAACTCGGTCTTATTTTGAAAAAACCAAAACAAGGAAATGCACAGAAAAGCAATGCAGTACAAAAATAAATATTATTACAATTATTTAGAGCTCAAAATTAAAATATGGGAAACTGGAAGCAGGCTCGACGTACAAAGTCGCGGCAACAGCTTGCTATAAATAAATGTGTGTATTTACGGCAAAACAGTATTTCTTCCGCCAATTGGTAATTATTAACAGATCCATATTTGCGTAGGAAATATTGGCTTCAAGTTAAATATGTTAAGATATATGTAAGTCACTTCTATGGATAATATGATTGATCTAGTAGAATAATTCAGACATAATTTGGTAATTATTACAAAATGTTATATGATTTATAGCTACTAAACTATATAACCGAAAAAATTAAGTGTTTTAATGATTATTCACTAAGTAGATTTGTGAGGAAATCTTAAAAGTTCATCATTTTTTCCATGGGGTTTGCTGGAAGCACAACAATTATAATTATGCTTGCCACCTTAACTACCGAACCTATTTGGCAAATGCAGTCTCATTCCCTTTGTGCTATTAAAAAAACTCATACGGAGTTACTGAAGATTCAAAGCATTGAATTGTAGATGCTGTCAACATTTCTGAAATTAACTCTTGGATTTTGATTAAATTTTGTACGAAAGGGTAGCCCTTCTAAGGTTTTCCTTACATGCCGATAGTCTTTTAAAATTTTATTGACGTTTTCAATGTTTTCGAAAAATTTTTTGTTTTAACAACTTTTCGAAGTTTTTTGGCACTTTTCGGTAGTTTTATCAACTGCCTCGATGTTTTTCTTTATTTTTCTACGTCAATCATATTTTTCGATATCTACCATTCTATACCTAACTAATTTTCGAGGTTTTTCGATACTATTCAATACTTTCCGTTTTTTATCAACTTTTTCGATACCTACTATTTGATTTGTATTGATTATTTCGATGATTTTCATACCACTCGCTACTTTTCAGCTTTGATCGACTTTTTCGATACCATCCGATACTATAAAGTTACTTTAGCTTAAGATCCGGGCTCTCCGCACTTAAGTCACTGACAGTGCTTCGAGACATATTTGGCATAAAAAGCTTCTCCAACTATCGACGTTGGCATACGGCATTAAGTTGATGGAACCCTCTGTTCTGAAAAAACATGATCGACGCAAAAATAAAGTTAAATAATTCTTCTTTTTTCTCAATGGGCTTTTTAGAGCGCTGTTTACTTATTTCGCTGTGTTTGCGTAGGGATTAATTTGTAATGCATTACCTGTAACATTATTTGACAATTTTTTAAGCAATAAGAGCTGCAGTCATATGCATTCCAAGCAGCAACAAAGACAAGGCTTTAGAATAGAAATGACTCGAATTTCAATGTCTCGAAAAGTTACTTCTTTCACATTATTTAATACTTAGCTTTCGACTACTTAAGTTCTTTGTATTGTATGTGGCATTGGGCTACCAGCAGGAGTTTCCCTGAGGAAGGAGTGTGGCTCTGCACGCAACACAATTAAATTTTTAATTAAAAATCAACTGAGCGAGTGCGTCAACATATTTTTAGAATTATTTTGTAAATAACGCGTGTAATTAGATTAATCGCTTGTGCGTAGAAATGTGTGTTTGCTTTTTTTTATGTGTGTGTGCATGTAAATTTATAATTCGCTTTTAATCCGAAACAAACACACAAACATCCATAAACACATGCATATTTAATAAAGTGGCGAGCATTTTAATGCTTTCCGCAAACAACTTCGCTTTGTAACGCGTCTAATTGCATTTTGCAGCTTTGTTTACCTGCTGTTGCTTTCGCTGCTACTGCTGTTGCTGCTGCAGATGTTGACGTAACACAACATTTGCAACGCAGCATTACGCTCGTGTAACAAACAGTAAATTAGCTGTCCATCCTGCTGGCAGTTGCAGCACTCACTGCTGCGGATATGCAAAATTTATATATCGCCTAGCATAAGCATGCAATTGTCGCAGGATTTCATTGCCAAGCAGACGGCGAGATGACATTCATAATGTTGAATTTACCATATGTAATGCTGGAACTTTAAGTGAAACAAGCATACAGTTTATAGAACGCAATTAGATACCCTTTCGTTTTCTACAAATTCTAAAAGCCTTGTGCACATTTTCCCTGTTCCGTTCCTGATTCTGTAAGTAGTTGTTTCATATTGCTGTAAGCTTCGCTTCTTTGGCTGCTTTTTGTTGCTGAAAATTGCTAATATGTAGCGCCACACACCAGATTCAACACCGATAAAAGAATGCAACTCAAAAGTGAAGCCCCAAGCATTTTCGAGTGCTGGTCCCAAGAGTTTGTTCTTCCCCTTACACATCGATATCAACTTACGTAAAAAGCACTGCGACGGAATGTAATCGGATGTCATCAAAAGAAACAAATTGTTTTAATGGAGAACGAGGGGGACTTTACTTATTGTTGTTGCTATTGCATGAAGTACTATTCAAGGATTCATTAAGAGCAAGCAAGGGCAATGTCATGAACAGCAACAAATGCAATAGCAATAATAACACAAATCAAAATAACAATTTTTATATATTTTTCGAATCCATCTAGGTTTATTGATATTATATGAAATAGTATAAGGGGCATTCCATGCCAAATCACCGAGGTTTTGACCCGACCCTCATCGATTTCGCAAATTTTTTTATATGTTTTAGTGCGTATTAAAAGAAACAAGCACACCAATATCCAGTCTTGTATTCGAAACCGTTATTGAGTAATCGGTTTTTTAAATTTGAAGGCAAAAAATTTTCAACTAACGCTATACATACATACATACATACTAGTAATAAATATCGACATCAATAAAAAGTGGGGCAATATTTTTTTTTGTATTTGAATTTAGTTTCTGAAAAAAAAAATAGAAAAAAAATATTCGAAGTATTTATTAGTTTATAAAGATAATAATTCACGTTTAATGACTAAAATCGGCATTTTCGAAAAGTGCGACACCTTCGATTTTTCTCAAAAATTTTCCCGAAATTCTACTCTATATTACGCAACTTTTAAGATGCAGTTCGAAATGTTCTGAGCATTTTCTCTATTTTTTTCGAATTTTAAAAATTTTATGCAAATGTATATGTTAGTTATTATTGAATTATCTATATTACTAGTTTACACAAAAATATCTGATTTCTTACATACTTTTTTATGTATTTTGGGTCGTAGATTCCAAAAACGATAACCATTTTTTTCTCCCAAGAATCGTTTTAGAGTTATCTCCCAAAAACCCGTTTTTTGCACTTTTTTCATTTACTTGGCCATATTTCCATAATTTCAAGTCTTTCTTTTTCACATTTTTAAGACTTAGAATGGAAACCCATTCTTTAACAAATATTCTTAATAAATAGCTGATCAAATCGAACAAAAAATGTCAAAGTTATTTAAAATCAATGAAAAATGGTAATTTCTATTTTTTCATGCATTCCCCCCGATACACTCTTACAATATTCGTGTGCCGTGGTTCTAACGATTTTTGAATAACTCTTAAGCCTTTTGTCCGATTTTAGCAAATTTATTCTTTAAATATTTGCAAAGGAATAGACATAAATTTTAAATCTTAAAAATATGAAAAAGAAAGATTTCCGAACTTAAACAAAGCGATTGAAACATTAGTGACTTATAAAATTGAGCAATAAAGTCACTTTTTTCGAACTTTGATCGCTTGTAACTCCATCAAATCTTATTCGATTCTCATTAACACCAACTCGTTAGTAAGAAAAAAAACTACTTTTTGAACGCAATTTCACGTAAAAAAATTGGAATTAAATATGCAATTTAAAATATTTTAAATTTATTGCGTTGTTACGCTTCTATAATTTTTTGTTGCTTATACATAAGTAACTTCTAATCATCTAGTGACCGGATTAGTCTAGAAAGCTAAAAGCTTCCAAAATGCCTTATATAGACTTAATAAGCCTGGAAGTTAAGAAAAATATTTTTTCTGGCAGCTGGCCTTGGAGCGGGCGCGAAAGGGTTAAACGATGTACATAAAACGGCTGTGTTGGGAAGCTTGTATGAATTTTAAAGAGTTTTTTAATAATATCGGTGAAAGTGGCGTCCCGAAAATTTTCGCTTTTATTAGAAATATTTTGCAATGTCTCAGTATTTTTTTTGAACTGGCAATATCTTTTTATTTACAACTATCAGATGCCCGTGACTTTGTACGCGTAGCCTGTTTTTCTGCGAAGGCAAACAATTTAATTTTTTTTAAATGGAACTACAGTCAATTTTGATTCTTTTTCACAGATCTAAGGTTGTTGTTTTCTCTTCCATAAATATACCATTGCATTGCCATGTGAAAGACAAACAACAAAACCTAACTAATACATTCAATTAGCCCAGTTCACATTCCATGTGTCTAACATGGATTGACAATATCAATGTTCGATAATGTGAACTCTATGAACGACCGCTTGACACACTTGTTGGATGGATTTCAAAAATTGTTGATTTTCCTGCTGGCTTGTCCAACCATACAACCTGTTTGAACTGACTGTCAAGCCTAGTGAACATTTTTCATTTTAAATAGGATTTCATGCAGTTTACTTCGATGTGGACGCTCTTAAATTCTGCAATTGATGTTTGATGGCATGCTCGATAATGTGAACTCAAAGCAATATTGACAGTCACACATGTTGCCAAGCCATTTAGGACAGCATGTGTGTTTTCTATGTGTGAACCTACTGTAATTTTTTTTCATTCTTCATTGTTCAAAAATTCCGCGTTGTTGTGTTGACAAATTGAGAATGAGAGCGAGAGTAAAATTCCGTTTTTTGTCTTCCATTGCATTGCCATATAAAAATAAAACGCACACACCCTTACTAACCCACTAACTTGCCATTAAACGATTTGTTATGCCTACATGCTTCTTTTTATGTGTGAAATTCATTTTTTTTAGCAATTTTAAAACTTTAATATTTTGTTATTTAAGAGGAATATCGTGATAACTTAAATTCTATGTAAAGACCAAGCGCCTAAGAAAGATAACTAAAAAAATTTGATCGAAATTGATTCAGTAGATTTTGCGTGAATCCCGTTCATCGAAAACGGCTATCATTTTATTTATATAGAAGATAGATAAAGATGAGAGTATTTGCAGAAAGCCTGTCTTGCTATCACTTTTTAAGTATTTTCTCGCTTTAAAAAATACGTATGTAGGTACAACATATTAATTTGTAGTATGTACTTCAGAGCCTTAGTTTTGATAAAAAAGCAAATACAATTTTTAGTAAGTATATTCGGAACAATATCAGAACATTCGGACTATTTACAATATTTTGATAGTTAATTGTTTTTAAAATGTTAAATACCTAGAACTACATGTTTTTCTGGAAATTTTGAGAGATTTTGAAGAAATATATTCGCCATTCATTCCCAACAAGATCCAAATGCCATCACTGAAATACTCATGTGGAGTAAATATTTTGTGCTATGGCTTTTTTTCTTAATGTTTTAGCAGGCAGTGATACCGTATTGAGCAGAAATACTCAGAGAACGAGCCTAACCAAATAACAAGACTATTTTCGGCAAAGTTCCACAACAACAAGTGATACATCATATAAAGTATGATTAATCAAACATTCAAAGTATTTTAAAGTAAGGAGAAAGTAAATAAAAATACGTAATTAATTTGTTTCTTTTTGAATATATTATTTTCATATCAAAAAGAAAATGGCGAATTTATTGTGATTAATTACATTTAGCAAGCACTGGAATCATTTGCGTGGAAACATTCATTTACGTGGAACTCATTTGTGAGTTTGATTCGATGCAGCACGTACATATGTATTTCTGTTTGTCCTTTATATTTTTCCAGAATCATTATCTGATCTTTAAAGATCTTTTTAAATCCGTGAGACTTCAGAGAAAGTCAAACACACTATACATTAAGGTTCGGAGTAGAAACCGGAAGTTAATGTTATAACAAAACACTTAAAATGCTAACCGTGGCACCTATCTCTGTTAAAGTTGTGAAATTCATACACGGATGTAAATTGTGCGAAGTGCCTTACGAAATATGGGCGAGACTGAACAACAGTGGCGTCGCAGCTCCCATAGAACAAAAACACTTCCAAAGCTATCACTCAGCTATGGTTGCGAAATATGGTACTTGAATGTTTAGTGTTGATATATTAAGCCACGGAGTATGAGCAGGCGGAGCTGGGGGTAACAACTAGTAATTATTTATTTTTGTTGAAACCTTAAGGCAAAATTTTTAAGGTTGGTCTAGCTAATCGATTAACAGAATATTATTATAAAAAATGTAAAATAAGAAATTACGCTCAAATTAAAAAAAAAAGGTTTCCAAATATTGACAGCACAGGTCATAGATCCTGAAATTGGTGGATCGAAAAATATCAGGAAAAAACAAATCGAGGATCGATGTGCGATTTGTCATTCGCATTTTTGTAGCTCTTGCAGCTTGTTGCTATTTTTTTTACTTTTTTTTTGTGTTGTTGTAAGAAGAGCAAGCGAACTTCTCACTACGCTGCGAAAGAGTATCACACTCCACGTTAGTGCAACTGCGTTGTGTGCCATGCATTCTGATCACGTAGCAAATGTCATTATTAAAAATCATTTCTGAAATTGACAATGAAAAAATTTGTGTCAGAATTCTTAATAAAACACCGCAGGACAACGAAAACGAATACCAAAAATAATCGAAATTGGGCTTGTGATACAACACATACGTGGTTGACTTATGACTGGAATGGTGGAAATTTAAGAGTAACATTAAATTAAGAAATTAATATGTCGCTTATAAATTTTAGAACAGCTGCGCTGTCTGACTGTCTTCAATGACAGACTAAAGAAGAAATATGATGAATTAAGAAAATATTACTTCAGAAAAAAAAAATGCAAAATAATTTTTATTTATTTAACTCATGGTTTTTAAATCAGAGGACTGGGTTAGTATGAAAAAAAAAATAAGAATAGATAATAAAATCAAACTGAAAAACTTTAAGTTAACCGGTGATGTAGTTAAATAAAAGCTAGAAGAGGGTGATATCTTTGGCCTCAACAAAAATTTAATACCCTACATCTCGTTGACAGTAAAAGTGCGCTAAAGTCCTTCATTTCTATTAAAAGAGTATCTCTTCCACCACGCAAGGTGCTGATGTTTGAAGCTAATGCTTCAAAACTCTCTCAGTGAAGCGTTTTGAAATTTTTGTATTTATGGAGGGTGCCGCACCAGTATCCTTCTTAGGGGGGCGGTCGCTCCGGGCGTAACCGTTTTCAAATTTTCAATTCAATTTCTTTTGGTAGGGGCGGCAAAAGGTCTCTTTGCTCCAGGCGCCCAATGTGCACGATACACCACTGTGTCACACCTTTTTGTAGAAATTCACTTTATTCCTGTCTAGATCTTTTCCGAATCATTTCTACTGTTTGTATGAAATTTGATTACAATACGCATTACGTGAAATTTGGTTTATTGCGCTTTGAAGCTTTGCCTGACTCGTTGATATACTTGTAAGATGCGCTATTTCATTCCATTTTTGACATATTGCTTTCTATCATTCAGTGCCACGATGCTCTCGGTCATCCTTTGCGACCAAAGTGCTGAATGAAAAATATCCCACGCTTTCTTTTTTTTGATCCATTGTCATCGTGTACTTTCCAGTACAAAAAAGCCCATAAAAAGTCTTTATGCTAATCTAGCAAATGTAAAATAAAAACATTTTAGTGATTACCGCTCATATTATTAAAATTAAGACTGATTGATTTCATTGAAGTTTTTGCGGCGTTTTGTTTAATTTTATTAAGATTTGAGTAGTTAGTTGAAAAATTCATACAGCAGTGTAAAATTGACAGGGCCTTGGGCTTTGAATTGCGTTATTATGAGTGGTGCTTTGGTTTATAAAATCATGCACTCCAAGTACCGAATATGCTTAAGTTTTTTTACACAAACATTTTATTTAAAACCGTTAACATACGAGTAGTAGCAAGTCAGATTTTTGTGTCCGTAGCCAGTCTTATTTACTTCAAAATTGCTTGTAAGAAACAAGCATCAGTTCACACATTTTTGCTATGTCGAAGAACTTTTTGTTAATTTTGGCCTAACACTTTTTAATTTTTGTTATTTTTTTTTTGAAGGAGCACTTACAATCGACTTTCTTGATTTCTTACTAAAATAAAGGAAATTTTATGAATCTGACTGTCTTCTCTGTTCCGTTGCATGTTTAATGTCGAAACCAAACATGACTTAATCAAATAAACAATCGCTAACACGTGTTTTCTTTGTATTCTTGGATGAAGTTCGTGCTTTCATTTAACTGCTCTCCCTGTAGCAGAATATCGAAGGAGGGCCTCCAAGGAAGACGTTTGCAGACCTGCTGCCATTGCCTACATTAACGTGGCCACAAGCGCACCCGCACTCAAATGAGTTCTTTATATAACCACAAAATTCGTGATGCAATGCTGCAGGTTTTCACCGCCCTCCGCCTGCTTACAGCAGAAGCAACAGCAACAAAAGCAAAAACAACTGCAATAATACTATCATCATCGCTGTTGCCATCGTCAGCGACCTCAATGGTGACACTGGTTGACACAAACAAATTGTATGCCTCCCATGCTTTTTTATTTGGTCTACGAAAAAGACCGCTTAACGAATATTTCGAATATCAAGATATAAAATTAATTACTTGAAAACGTAGATTAATAGTATATATCGCACCGTCAAAACAATAGGGCAACATCTCAAAATTTTAAGTTTCGAGCAAATTGAGATATGAAATTTGCCACTGAATTTGAAGACAGCTATATTTGTAACTATGACAGTCTTGCTCTGCAATACTACAAATTTACCTCACAAATCTATAGAGTATATTATTTTATTTATTTATTTATTTATTTATAATAATTAAGTCTATGAACATAGCTATTCTTACAGACTAGAATAAAATAAAATACAAAACAATGACATATTTCGGAATGTGGCAGTGTTGTAATTATTTTGACTGAAAATATTCTTAAGAACTATGTATATTGCCTTGTTTTAATTTGCTACTATAAAAACTCAAAAGGAAAATATTTTGAAGTTACCCTTACGAGTTAAGGCTTTTTGTTTAATTGATTTTTCTTTATTTTAACAGCAAAATATTATTATTTCGAAATGAGGCGGTGTTGTTATGTTAAGAAAAAATTCAGAACAAGACTAAAATTAAAGGCACTGAATGAGCTTATATAGTGGTATATATAACTCGGAAACTCGTTATTTTGATTTGCGCCCCTTTTGTTTTGAGGGTAACAAAGAGTAACAAAGTTTTATATGTAGCTAGTGTTTCACCGAGGCCGAGGCGAGGCGAGGTTCTAGTTGATCTCGGTCTCGCCTCGTTTTATAAATTTAAGTCTCGCCTCGCCTCGGCCTCGGACGAGGTCTTGCCATCACATGCATCGCCTCGCCTCGCCTCGCCTCGTTCTCGGCCGAGGCACCTCGGTAAAAAAGCGAGGTTTTTATTAAAATAAATAAAAAATTATATATGTATCAGGGCTGATAGGCTGATCAAGCCTCAAGAAATAAAATAAAATATCTGTTTTTATTTTTGGTGAATTGGATGAGATATGATGAATTTAATTCTTTTCTTATATGGGAAGGAGAGGCATTGCCTATTTTTCCAAACCAAACTAAGCTATGAACCTTTTACAAACTATAAGAAAGATATGTACCAAATCTTATTTATTTACGTCAAATAGATATTGAGATATGATAAAGTTAATTTGTTTCTTATATTGAAGGTATGGAACCGCTCATTTTATTAATTGAATCTTAGTTATGCCTCTACCTTTTATAAATATACCAAGTTTTATTAATCTGCATCAAGTAGTTAATAATATATGATGAATTCTATTTTTCTGTTATGTGGGGGTGGCATCACCTATTTATCGTAAGCTATGTTACGGAGCATCCCAAATCTTAATAAACATATTTGTATGTCAAATCTTTCGTCGGTCGGTTGAACGGTTTAGGAGTCCATTAGCAACGAACATACATATACTGAACTTTATTTATATACTAGCATTACCCTGTGCGTTTTGCTTCACCTTACCGGTTCTTAGAAAGACTATTAGAATAAATAAATTTCAATGCAGTGTTGTCAATCATGCAGTTTTGCTTATAGCCTTACATAGCCCTACATGCTTCCCTAATCGATCAATCGAGGCGTAGTTGCATAGAAGCTGATGCGATCCAAGCACTTCTGTGCATTAGCGCTTGGACCAAATCTGAACTCGTAAGAAGCACATGCGGGTTAAAAATAAAACAAAGCAGTTTGCTCAAAATAAAATACTAAAATATTAGTTAAATATAGATTTTAATATAAAAATTACATTCATATTTTGAATCTGCATATGGGTCTTACGAGTTCAGATTAGGTCAAAACGCGCCTCGCTCTTGGTTTCCAAAACGAGGCTAGGACGAGGCGAGCCCGAGGCGAGGCCGAGGCGAGGTGCCGTGTGATCTCGCCTCGCCTCGGTCAAGCGAGGAAAATTTATTTTTCCATCTCGCCTCGTTCTCGCCTCGGTCTCGCCTCGTTCTCGTAGTCAAAAACGAGGCTGCCTCGTAGCCTCGGTGAAACACTATATGTAGCACGTAATAGAAAGTTTGAAGAAGTCTTTTCATAACATATTCATAACCAAATATATTCAAAATAATGTAAGTAAAAAATGATAGTTTATTATATGTTTGTGTAATAAGGCCCGTAAAAACGAGGTTTTATGAACGCTAATGTCTTTAAAATTAAAAAAAAAACTCAAACTACTGGAACACAATTTGTAATTATTGTCTCAACTCTACACATATTAGAGCATGCAAAAATATAATACTTTGTTGATCAGTGTGATCGCTCCTCGATGAAGTTGGTGCTTCTGTTGTTGCACTAAGTTAAGATATCAGTGAAGAGCAAGCGAAAGCCCAACAGAACGAACGCATTTGACTGAAGCGGATCAAAGCCTGCAACGCGACAACAACAACAAAATCTGAGAATCAAGGAAAACATGGAAAACACCATGTATTATGGCGCAATTTGATTATTTCTACTCGTAAAGGTAAATTCATGGGAATAAATAATCAACTCCAACAGCAAGAGCAAAAAAACCGAGGACGACTGAGTGGAGCCTAAAGGATCCTTGAGGCAAGCGGAAAGAAACAGAGCACTTTGATTAAACGCAATGGGTGGCCTACATCAGTGTGGTATTGTTTGAACGTCTATTTTAAAAATATTAAAAATATCTAGGCGATGACAATGAGTTAATGTGCAATTAAGTTTGATGGAACCAAACTATAAAATCAACAATGCAGTGGAGCTGAGAAACCTGTGCTCACTGCTTTACTGAGTTCATACAAAATGTTCATTGCAGTCACTGTGCAGCAGATCCAAGTGCAACTTGCAGAATGCAAATTTCGAAGTGAATCGGAATTTTGGTACATTCACTTTAATTGCTACTTCGTATGAGCATTTCTTGGACCCTGCTTGTAATAGCTAAATAGCCACCAAAATTTTGCAATACGAACAGCAAGAACAACAATAACAGCAATGCTCACTAGTGAAAAACACCAGCAAAAACATGTTTTCCACGTCAAACACTAAAACAAAGACGACTAGGATAAGAACCCATTGAAAGACTGGACCAAATATTGGCTACTGAATTATAGCATATCGAAGATATTTTGCGCAGAAAATAAGGAGACTTTCATGGCACACAGATGTCATTTTATAGATGACTTTAAGATAAAATTTTAACTAGAGCTTTTTTGACTAGAAGAAAATATTTTTAAGTATTTAAGTCTTTAAAATCATCTGCTTAAGTAGGTACATTTATTTAGAACGATTTCGATGGCTTGTGTTTCAATCAAAAATACACTTTTCAACGTTTTGACCATTTATATATCAAGTATACAGTTTCTTGCACTAAGTCAGTTATTCTCTAAAAAGTATAAACCGATGGGAAGCATTACCTTAACAGGAAATTTTTTTGGAATTTTAGAAAAAATTAACAGCTGAAAAATTATACAATATATTTTTTATTCATTCCAAATAATTCACAAGCTATGTGCCACTGGTGGCATTTGGGTTTTGTGCAAATAATGTACTTTTTAGAGGGTGAATGTACTTCTTTTTTTTTGTCATGGACAAAAAAAATTTAAAAATTTTCTAAAGAAAGTTATTCGATCCTTTTTTTCACAAATTTCACCAAAATTCACAAAAAAATAACAAAATAGATGAGGTGAAGGTTTCACCAAAATTTTTTAAAATATACAAGAATTTTCTAAAGTTTACTATCTAAACAAACTGAAATAGGTAGTACCAATGTACTGAACAGTCGATTATTGTGCGGAATATACTAAAATTTTGACGAATGTACTAATGCATAGATTTAACTTACTTACTTCACGCTTCAATTATTTCGATCTCTGAAGCCTCTTACAAACAACTGACAAACATGATGTTTATTGAAAGCTTTTATGCTAATAAAGGCTTTTACATTATGTATCATCCCATTTAAGAAAGAAAAATTTATGAAAAGTTTCTAGGAGTTTTTGAAAAACTTTCAGAAACGATTTTTAGTATTTTATCATTTTTGAGCATCACTCAGAACACTTTGACATAAGTCTTATGTATGGGAAACTTTTTGTAAAAGTCATTAATGCCGACTAAGCACGGATAAAAGGCATTACCGCAAAAATCTACACTATGAATTACATAGGATCCAAAAAACATATCTTTGAGGTGGTAGTCCCATACTCCTTTCTACAGCAGAGTGTAAGATGCCGAAATATTGTTGGAAATAAGTCCACAGGCAAACTAATCGAACATGAAGGATCCAACGCACAATACAAAAAGCCATTGAAGTCAAATTATGGTCAATTCCATAGCTCACGAACAAAAAATTGGCAACAAATTCAGCATGGCTTCCTTTTTAATCAAAACAAAAACTAAAAGAATTTCACAAGAAACTCTAAGTAGTCAAGTCAAAATGTAATTTTAATATGTATGGTATAGTTACAATATAATGCAATTAAAAAGAAGCACTTACCGATAGAAACTTTGATTTCTACAAAAAATTGCCACGAGCAAACTACTGGAGTGCTGAAAAAACACCAACAAATGCTGCAGCTTAACAACAACCACAACGAGCACATGAAATACAAAAAAAAAAAAAAAAACACAGAATACGGTACTTGCCGTCGGCAGCTCTGCTGACGGCACCGCTTAAAAAGAGATTTTGCATTTTCATGCAATTGCATTGAAATAATTTGTTTATATTAACATTAAGTGCTCACAACGATAAATAATTTAATACTTTTGTTAATAATAATTATGAAGAAAACAAAATTAAAATTTAGACACCACCGAACATTTCACAAATGAAATTGAAACTAAGCAACGAGTGACATCTGATTAGAGTTGCCACCTACTAATGCATAAAGACAATTGTAAATTTTGTTTTAACGGAAAATCAAATGTGAAAGAGAACGTAAGGAAATGAAATTATTTCAATGAGATCTATTTAGTATTTACAGGTCAGATATCTTCGCTATACGAAACTGAGGTTATTGAAAATATAAACACTCGAGCTCCGATCTATCGGACAATTTTTTCGAGCAGTTCCAAAAGTTTTCCATTTTCGGGAATATGACGAAAAAATCAAGGGAATATATGTATCTAAGCGGGAAGTTACCAAAACGTAGAGCCGTAACAAAAATATTTCATCATGGGAATTTCGAGCTATTTTGTTACGGAAAATTTTTTTCGGATAATCCAATCACGTTCTATGAAAAGATATCTAAGTGTGACGCAATCTTAATGAAACGCTTATGAAAATATATTTCACCATGGTACTTTCAAGCTACTTTCTTCAGGAAAAAAATGTCGGTAAGCCTCTGATTTTTCCGGAAAATCATGCTTACGCTTAAAAAAGATATCTAGCGGGATCAATCTTAACGAAAAGCTTCTAGCTATTTTCTCACGGAAAATAAATTTCAGAAAACTTTTGATTTTCCCAGAAAATTTAATTTTATTATTTTCAATTTTAGATAATATAACAGTCGAAACTTATCGCTTATCTACTTTTTGACCCGTTTACGGCAGAAGAAAAAAAGTTTTCAAAAAACTTGATTTTTCCGGAAATTTCAATTTAATGTTGATGCCACAAGGGAGTTTTTTCAACGCACGCTGTCCACAATGCGCGTTTAAGAATAACTTTGCGTAACAAAACCAACGTGTATTGCAACGCGCGTTGATCGTGTGGTCCATTCTGCGTGGAGAAAACGCTCGTGTGGGTCTAGTCCAACAGGTATCAAGATATTTGCTGACAAAAAATATTTTGTTTTCAGGAAAGTTTGGTTTGCTATAAATAAAACATCTACATACATGATTTTGCATGCCAATGCATTTTGCAGCTATAAATTAAAATTCCTTTTATGATGATACAATTTTAAATTATGGCCATATTCTTCACTCTAGCAAATAAAACAAAATCAAGTTATAAACTAAACTGTTTTGTTATTGAACCATGAATAAGCAGCACACTTGTCCTCAATCATTTCTGCAACAAATATTATATATAGAACACAAGCTATTTTTCGTTTTCATTTTCGCAAAAGAAATTTTACTGCAAAAATGTACAGTGGCTCCAACGAATAATCGGACAAAGCTTTCTTTTTTTAAAAATTATATGAAAAATTACGAACTAATTGGAACTTCAAAAACATTGGAATGCCATTCAATTCATCCTTCATCCTCCATTCATACAACAACAAACAAATTTAAAAAAATCTAACCATGAATTTTTAAAAAACTATAAAGAATGAATAACTCAGTTTTACTTGCTCAATGAATAATCGGACAACATACCAAGTAGTGAAAAAATTGTCGATATTTTTTTCTATAAAGGATTATTAAGAGTATTTTGTTTTACGTTGCGTTACTTTGCACCTATTAGTTACATTTAGTGTTAGAAATTATATTAATTTCAACGCGTATTACCAGCAATGGCTCCAAAAGGAAAGCAAGCATGCCAGCTTATTGTAAAATTACATGGAGAAGGAAAACTGTCCACGAAATTGGTGAATTAGTCGGAAAAAGTCATTCGACTGCCCACGAAATCATAAAAAGGTACCGTCAAGACTTTGGATTGACTTGCAAGTCCAAAGATGGGCAAGAAAAAAAGTTTAATAGAAGATTAGAACGCAACATTTTAAGCGAAATTAAAAAATATCCGCGCAAAACTGCAAAAAAAATCAATTATCTTTGGATAGTAGGCTTGGAAAGGATGTATGCTTGAACACTCTATGTAGTGTGCTACATAGGAATGATTTTCATGGCAGAGTGGTAAGAAAAAAGCCATTTATGAGCCCAATTAACACAATCAATATGGTGAAATTTGCAAAAGAATACCTTCTCAAAACTGATGAATATTGGAAAAACGGAAGAACTCATTTAATATGTTTAGAATGTTGTCATTTCAACTTTTTTCTGTATATAGAATATTCTCTACACAGGGAAATGCCCTCTCTACCTAACCCTGGTTTGCTGGAACACCAAAAATAATTTGAGCTAATTCAGATAATTCTTTGTCAGTGTAGTTATTCCGAAAGTTCAAACCATCAACATTATTTGGAAGCTGCCTTGGATTGTCAAACGATTTGATTTTATCTATAAATGATTTGTGTATTAACTCCGTCTCATGCTTCCCTAAGTCTTTGAAAATTTCATCAATTTCCATATCTAAGAAAAGAAAAAATAAAAAAGTGGGAAAGTTTGTCTGTCGAAAATTGGTCAGAATGAACCCTTAAACCTTTGTAAAAAGTGGTTCGATTTTCGGTTCGGATCAAACATTTGTGGAAAATTTCGGTTTAAATTCTTATATTTTCAAAAAAAAACCGGCTTATTTCGGAGGTAGCAGTTTTGTACAATTTTTTTCTCAGAATTTGCAGTTTTCCCTAAAAAAAATCTGCCAACATTGATAGGACGAAACTCATAAAAAGCATACAAGAGCTAAACAAAACTGGAACATCGATTTATCATCAGTGGTGCTGCCCAGAGGACGAGCAGGCGCTCAAAGAGCGTAAAAATGAGAAAGAGAAGACGCTTAAAGAGCGTAAAAACGCGTTGAAGAGCGTAAAAAATCGTAAATGTATACGGAATTATCAACACATGCTTATCGTTGCTTGGGGTAGTGGGCACCACTGATCATCAGTGTCAAATCGCACCAAAAAATAGAATTTTTTCTATTTCTCTGCGATAAATTTTCTAGTGTCAATTTTGTACTCACTACAAACGTATAGTCGACGTTTACACTAGGAAAGTCTGAAGACTTAACCAAAATAGACGTGACGAGACGGTAGCAATTGAACGAACGTTTGCACTCGTTTCGTCTGTTTTGACATTTAACCCAAAATGTTACGCTAGCCAACGAACCAAAAAAGCTGTTATGACGAGTAGCAACGTTTTGAAGTTCGGTTCTTACGGAACAACTCGTCTCGTCAAAATGTTTCGTTCACTTTCAATCAATAATTTGGTTGATTTTGGCTATCAACATTGGTTTACATACTATACACTCGAACTTTCTCGTTACGTCTCGTCTCGTCTATTTTGGTTTAGGCTTGAGAGACAAATTCTTGTCCATTCTCTTTTGTGTTTTCGTTTCGCGTTTGCGACATATGACAAATTTATTACCTCGTCCCTTTCGCATTTCCCCTCTTGCCAACACACAAGGAAACTTTGCCGAAAAAGTTTCCTCGTGTAAACCTTGACATAGGAAAAACAGAAGACAAATCGTTCATCCCAATTCTGTTTAGCTCTTCATATGCTTTTCAATACACATAGAAAGCATCTATTAAAATTTGCCACTTTCTTTTCCCATACGATTTTCTCAGCAAAAATGTATTGCTTAGCAGGGGTGATATTGGCATATTTGTAAAAGGGCCAAAGTTCGAACTAAAATAGGGCTTTTTTAACATAAATAGGGCTTCTGTAAATCAAATCGTATGTAACCATTTATATTATAACCAAATGTTTTCTTGTTACAAAATTTGTTTTGTTGTTTAAATTTAATTGTAAACATAAATTTTACATAGGAACATTTAAGCGTTTACGATTTTTTTGTATATATCGCTAATTTTCTTAAATAACGTTATAACCTAAAAACGTAAAAATTCAGTTAAAATGTTTGCCCCGAAATATCTGATTTTTTGAGTTATGACGTTATTGAAGAGCGATATATTAAAGAACTAACTATGTTGAGATCGATTTTCAGAAACTTCTTCAAAAGGAAATGGAGAAACAATTGATATATTTGCAGATTTAGCACATCAAATTTAACCTATTACTTAGGTCAACAAATCGAAAAAAAATGTTGGTGCCGTGATATAGTTAGAGGTTTTGTATTAAGTATGTACTGACAACATTAAAAATATTTTTAATTTTTTTTTCCCACGTGTCATTTTTGACTAACCGTCAGTTTTGATTATTAAACTTGATTTTTATATCATGTCTTCATCGCGAAGAAGTTGTCTCAATGATCCAAAAGTGTTTTGTTACATTTGTGGTGAATACAAAGTGAAAAAGTTCAGAAAACCTATAACAAATTTTATAAAAAGTGCTTATTTTGCTTACTTTAAGTCGAAAATTGTGGATAAATACTACCCGACAATACCCCAAATTGTTTGTAAAATGTGCTATGAACATTTGAGACAGTGCATTAGAGGTAAAAGAAACCATATGAGGTTCGGAATAATGTTAAAATAATGATTTATCCAGACTTAGATTCTGCTAGAACACCCTTACCACATTCAGAGGAAGTACCTGTTCCAACATTTTGTTCCATTCGTGAATCATCATTTGAAGAAGTCATTAATGAAAGTCCCTACTACACCTCATTCACGAAAGTCGCGAAAAAGAAAGTTCTTTTTTAAATTATGTAAGTTGTTTTTCATATGAACTTTTTTTTTACAAGGCAAAATCTAAAAAACTACACATAGGATATCAAAAGTTTTGCTAATAATGTATTCAATATAAGGTTCTTAGTTAAAATAAAAGTACAGCTTCTTGGCACCAGAACTAGTGTTGACCAGTGTTATAAATCAAATACAACTTTTTTCATATAAAAAATCTCTGGTTTTTGATTTGAAATAATTTCAATTTGAAGTTTAAAAAGTCGAAAGCCATCGTATTACTTAAGGGTCCACTAACATTTTTTAGGAGAAAAATAAAACACTTAAATTTTATCCAAGTCGATAATCACTTATCCACGGTTCGCTTCAAGAAAAATCAAGATCGATTAAATTGTCAACCAAATCTGACAATTCACGATTATTAAATAGTGCCTGGAGATTCCAAATATATAATCCGCAAAATCGGACCTGCTCATTTACTCGTTTTATGGTAATTTTAAGATTAGCACTATGGCCGACACAGTTCGTTTTAAGCAAGACCAAAATCTTTAAAAATTTTCAACCAAATCTAACAATGCACAATTATTATTTAGTGTTCGGAGATTCAAAAAACATGATCCGTAAAATCGTACCTGGTCATTTACTTGTTTTATGGCCATTTTAAGGTAAACACTTTTACCGGTAATATCAATAAAATGATGGAAAGGAAAAATTGTGAATAAAGACATTAAAAACTTAATTTTTTTTATTTTGTTTTTTTTTTTTTTTGTTTGATTTGTAATAGAAAATACTTTTAAAAGCCATAAAAAAAACTTTATAAATTTTATTTTTAATTATTAGGCCCAAAAGAATTTTTTAAATATTTTTTTAATTTTTTTTTTTCATGAAAAACGGTGAGTAACACATCAAATATAAAATATTTTTTATTTATTGTTTTTTTGTGAGCTTTGTAGTCAAAAATACCTCATAAAATAAATAAATAAAAGAATTTTTTTTAGTATTTTCAATTCTTTTCCATGGAAAATTATGAATAACGTAACATATATAAACATTTTTTTATTTTTTTTTTCCTTGTTTGCTTTGTAGTCAAAAATTCTTTTAAGGCTCACAAAAGATAATAAAAAAATAGTTTTTTTTCAGCCGAAAAAAAAAATTTTAATTTTGGTATCGATTTTTTTTCCATGAAAAACTGTGAATAACACAGAAATCTTTGCATATTTGCAAAAGTTATTGACTCCATCGTATGAAGCGACTCAAAATACATAAAAAACAATTATCATAGCATATTTTAAAATTTCAATTGATATTAAAAGCATCAAAAACTGTACACGGTTCGATTCATAATTTTATTAAAATCATCGGTAAAAGCGTTTACCGTAAAATGGCCTTAAAACTCTATATAATAATTGTGCATCGTTAGATTTGGTTGACAATTTAATCGATCTTGATTTTGCTTGAAGCGAACCGTGTATCCCAGTAAGCTTTGCTTTGAAAAATAAAAAATTGTGATAATTTTTCGGTAGAATTTTGCAAAAGGGCTAAAAATGAATAAAAAGGGCCACGGGGCTTTTGAAAAATAAAAGGGCTCAAAAAAGCCCTAAAAGCCCCCAAATATTATCCCTGTTGCTTAGTCGACGTTTGCAAGAGGAAAGTCTGAGAGACAAATTCTTGTATATTCTCTTTCGTGGTTTTCGTTTTGCGTCATATGACTCATATGATATGACTCATATCATATGAGTCACATTTTTTACCTCGTCCCTTTCGTTTTCTTCTCTTGCTTAAAGACATGGAAACTTTGCCGAAAAAGTTTTCTCGCATAAACGCCGAATACAAATTTTGTTTTTGTCACTCTCTACAATTCTCTCACACAAAATACATAGCTAGATCCAGTGTTAACATATTAGCAGTTTTAACTGAAAGTTCAAGATTTTTAGACACGCTGGCAAATTATTTTTGCAAATTGCAGTCTTTTTATTATAAAATTATGACCAAAAAAAGGTCAACTATGGAACAGGTTTACTTTAGCTCCCATGCTCCAATCTTTTTATACCCGACACCGAGGGTATATTCACTTTGTCTCTTCGTTTGTAACACATCGAAGGGGGCGTGGCAGGTATGGAAAAGTATGTATATTCTTGATCAGCGTCACCATCTGAGTCGATATAGCGATGTCCGTCTGTCTGTCCGTGTGTTGAAATCAGGTTTACGGGAAAACCAAGAAAACTTTCACATACAGGTCACATCTTCTTGCAGGCATCTTGCTATTGAAAATGGGCGAAATCGGTTGACCGACACGCCTACCTGTATATTTACCCAGGCCAATTTTGTAAAAAGCTGCAGCGATTTTGGTGATTTGGTGCACATATGAACCAAATTAGGATTAGCCTAGGTTTCAAGCTTCCAAAGGGTCGTACAGGGGCGTGGCACAGCCCTAAATTTTATAACTTATACTACCATATATTGTAATCCGTTCAATATATTGCAATGAAATTTGGTAAACAGATACATATCAAATATATCCTAAATTGAGATAAAATTGGGCGGAGTTGAAAAAGTGGGCATGGCACTTTTCAACTGTTAAAAATTTTGATTCCATATATCTCAAAATTGGCACAAACCATTTTCATAAAAATTTTGGAGATGATGCCGCTGAAAACAGTCATCAATACAAGCTCAGCCACTTTACTGAAAAAACTCGTTGAAGGGCGTGGTACTGCCCGCCATATTTATAAACGTTATATTAAAAGAACGAACAACGTTTAGGGGGCAAAGCAACAAAAAACAAGTTAAGGTGTTATCTTCGTCCAAAGGTGCAAAAACGGTTCGAACCGCTGAACCGAACCGACAAAATTGTTCACCCAGTTCACGTCCCTGGTCTTTTGTGAGAATTTTTATCTTAAACCCCTACGGAACCTATTTCAAAATGAAATTTGACTCAAGCCGACATTTTTTAAAAGGGTCCGTAGGGGTTACAAGTAAAAATTTTAAATTAATTCAACCCAATTTTTTTTCTTAAGAACCACCCTAATATACATACATATACTTAGTTGGAGCTAAAGAAGTATATACTTCAGTCATATGGTCTAAATTTTAGACTCTAAAACACACTCGTTTTTTTGTATTTTATTCTTATTTTTAAATTTATTAAATTTCTTAAATTCATAGAGATATTTGAATTTAAGAAAATGAAAATGAATGCAATTTACGAAAGGAAAGAAAACCCTGTTGAGAATTATTTACCAAGCAACCAGCACATCTAAAAGCATAATTATTTATTTGATTTCTTTCAAACCAACAAATTTGCAACCGATCCTGCGTTATTCGCATTGATGTTGTTTTTCTTCAGTAAAATTCTGCCGAAAAAATGCGTTCAATTGTTATTGTTTTTTGTAGCTAACAACCGATACCGTTATTTCTAGTGTTGTTGGTATGAAAAATGACATAAATGATGTTCTTGTTGTTTGCTTGTTTGTATGTGCTTCAAGTTATGCTGTTTGTTGCAAACAGGATTTTTTCTTTGTCAAGGTTTACAGGAGGAAAGTTTTTCGGCAAAGTTTCCTTGTTTGTCGGCAAGAGGGGAAAACGAAAGGGACGAGGTAAAAAATTTGTCATATGTTGCAAACGCGAAACGAAAATCACAAAAGAGAATGGACAAGAATTTGTCTCTCAGACTTTACTCGTGTAAACGTCGACTTTGGGATATTTTGATATTAAGAAAGTTTAATCTAATATGTTTCAATTCTCTGTATTACTTAAGACAAATCGTTACTTAAAACAAGTTGATACCAAACATTTATCAATTTTTATTTTACTCGTTCAAAACTGGAAACGGTTCTTTGATATCTAATTCTTTGCCCCTAATTCCATTATTCGCGCTCTTCATCTCGCAGACAAAAATAGGGATGCCATCTTTCCGAAAATTTTTGATTATACATATCTTTTCATAGAACGTGATTGGATTATCCGAAAAAAATTTTCCGTAACAAAATAGCTCGAAATTCCCATGATGAAATATTTTTGTTACGGCTCTACGTTTTGGTAACTTCCCGCTTAGATACATATATTCCCTTGATTTTTTCGTCATATTCCCGAAAATGGAAAACTTTTGGAACTGCTCGAAAAAATTGTCCGATAGATCGGAGCTCGAGTGTTTATATTTTCAATAACCTCAGTTTCGTATAGCGAAGATATCTGACCTGTAAATACTAAATAGATCTCATTGAAATAATTTCATTTCCTTACGTTCTCTTTCACATTTGATTTTCCGTTAAAACAAAATTTACAATTGTCTTTATGCATTAGTAGGTGGCAACTCTAATCAGATGTCACTCGTTGCTTAGTTTCAATTTCATTTGTGAAATGTTCGGTGGTGTCTAAAGTTTAATATTGTTTTCTTCATAATTATTATTAACAAAAGTATTAAATTATTTATCGTTGTGAGCACTTAATGTTAATATAAACAAATTATTTCAATGAAATTGCATGAAAATGCAAAATCTCTTTTTAAGCGGTGCCGTCAGCAGAGCTGCCGACGGCAAGTACCGTATTCTGTGTTTTTTTTTGTATTTCATGTGCTCGTTGTGGTTGTTGTTAAGCTGCAGCATTTGTTGATGTTTTTTCAGCACTCCAGTAGTTTGCTCGTGGCAATTTTTTGTAGAAATCAAAGTTTCTATCGGTAAGTGCTTCTTTTTAATTGCATTATTTTGTAACTATACCATACATATTAAAATTACATTTTGACTTGACTACTTAGAGTTTCTTGTGAAATTCTTTTAGTTTTTGTTTTGATTAAAAAGGAAGCCATGCTGAATTTGTTGCCAATTTTTTGTTCGTGAGCTATGGAATTGACCATAATTTGACTTCAATGGCTTTTTGTATTGTGCGTTGGATCCTTCATGTTCGATTAGTTTGCCTGTGGACTTATTTCCCACGAAATTGTTCAAGAAATTGTTTGCAATATTGCACTTTTACCCTTATGGTTTAAGACTAGTGACAAAAAGTATTTCGATTTCAAATATTTTGCTGTACGTAGGAATATGGAACTATCACCTCTAAAATGTAATTTTTGGGCCTTTGCAGAACTAAGTGGATATTTTGTTGCACTGAATTTTTTCCGTGTAATTATCTATTATATAAAATTAATTTTTTGTCTGCCTGTCTGTTAATCTGTCTGTCTGTGTGTCTCTTATGCACGCGGAAACTAGGGCTGGGGAAAAATCGATTAATATCGATGTTCATCGATGTTTTTCAACATCGCTAAGTATCGATAGTTTTGAGCCTTAACGATTAAAATCGAAATCTATTAATCATTGAATAAATTTTTTTATTCTTTAAAAAGGGTATAAATATAAAAGTTTTTTGATTATTTATATACCATTTTAAATGGAATAAATTAAGCGTTTTTTATGTGCTAAAAAAGTTACAGGTTATTAACACATTTTTAGGAAGAAATAAGATTTTTAAAAAAATTGGTCAAAATTTCAGAAAATTCGTCAGATCTCCAAAACTATAGGTCAAATTTCAAAACTTCACGCTTCATTATTGTAGGCCATTAAATTACCTTTCGTACGACACCCATATTTACTATTTGCTATTCATTTTTCCAAAAGCCATGTCCGCAACTTTCGATGTATATATATCTCCGACACTAGACCCGAGTGACACTTTTTTTAATTTTTTTTCTCGAAGAGCCTTTGTTAACTGAGGAAACGGACATAATTCAATATTGGAATAACTATACAAATTGTGATGCATTAAGAAGAGTAGCCTTGCGATATCTGTTTATTCCGACTTCATCCACATCATCGGAGAGGGTCAATTCAACAGCGGGCAGTAACATATCCAAAAAGATAGCTTCACTCTGCCACGAGATGGCTGAAAAACTGTTTTTTTTTTTTTCATTTCGATGTTATCGATGATAATCGATTTTGTTGCCAAAAAACATCGAAAACATCGATGTTCTTTTTAACGATTTTTCCCAGCTCTAGCGGAAACTATCCAACCGATTTTGATGAAACTTTTACAGTATGTTAGTATTGATCAGGCGGGCGTCATAGGCTATAAAACCTGTATATAGGGTGCATATTAAGGGTGGCCCTGATACACAAATATTTTAAAAATAACGATTTCTCAGAGACAGGCAAATCGATTCTCATGAAATCTACACAGTATGGTTTTTATGTTAAGGGGCACAGATTGGATGGTAAAAATTTTATTTAGGGTGCATACTTAGGGTGGCCCTCTTACAAATATATTTTTAATTACCTTTTTACGGAGACAAATAAATAGATTCACACCGAATTTACACTACGTATGTCCAATGCTAAGAAGCATAGCTTAGGCCACAAAACATTTGTTTAGGATGTCCCTCACACAAAAATATTTTTTAATACTATAATTTTCTTGAAATCTGCTAAATCGAATCTCATGTAATTTACACCACATGGCTTTGATGTGAAGAGACACAGATTAAATTGTAAAAAGTTTATTTAGGGTTCATACATAGGGTGGCCCTCATACAAAAATATTTTTAAATATCATTTTCACAAAGACAGGTTAGTCGATTCACACCGAATTTATACCACGTAGCTCTTATGTTAAGACGCATAGTTAGGGATACAAAATTTTTATTTCGGGTGGCCCTTACACAAAAATATTTTTTAAATATCATTTTCTCAAAGACTGACTTTCAAAAGACTGCTTAATCGATGCTCTTGGTATTTACACCCAGACTTGGGAATTTTTGGATTACATTTTTTTCAATTACAATTACAAGTAATCATTCACTTGTAATTGGAAAAATAAATTAAAAGTATTTATAATTGAAGTTTTTTCAATTACATAATTTCAATTAAATGTAATTTGAAATTACAATTACATGCAATTCTAATTACTTTTGTAATTGGACTAGTAATCCATGAAAATGTAGTCCCTTAGAGAATTGTAATCCATTACTTTTGCCAAGTATTTTGAAACGAAAATGTAATTGATTACTCATTTTTCTGCAATTACATTTATTAAAAATTGAAACAAAATTTTTTAGGAAGCGATAAAATTTTATAAAATTCACAAAAAATATTTATGTCATCGCATATGATTTATATGGGAATGTAAAACAAGAACTTTCGCGTGACTTACTCATTGAGTTAATGACGTCGACCTCAGATTTCTCAAGCTATCCGTAAAGGAGATTTGGTTTATGGGCTCATCTTATAACGTAGAGGTGCTTCCAAGCAATAATATTTATTTATATGAATGTAATTCATATTTATTTCTTGTAATTGATTACTTGATATATTGGAAATTACAAGTAAAAGTAATCCATTACAAATTTCGTTCAATTACTTTGCTTTTCAATTACATATTTTGGATTACAGTAATTTCCGTCGAAAATATTTCAATTACAATTACAAGTAATTGAACATACGTACACTTTCAATTACATTAACATGTAATCACTGAATGAAGCACTGGTTATTTCCAATGAAGACGCGTTTCCAAATGTCCATCAAATGCTTCATGTTATGGCAACTTTGCCTGTGACAACAGCAACAAATGAACGCTCCTTTTCAGCGCTACGTCGTCTTAAGACATACCTCAGATCAACTTTGTCCGAAGATCGGCTGAACGGCTTAGCCTCGCTAGATATACATATGTACATCGCGATATCGAAATCAATGTGGAAAGTTTTGGACGAGTTTTTTCAAGTACCTAGAGTACCTAATTTTTTAATATTTTTTTTTTCTCATTTATTTTTTTAGTAGAAATTCATGTAGTGGCATTGACCATTTCAAATTATACTGTATTAAGGTGAATGCAGTGAAAACAACAAAGGATTTGAGCTGTGATGCAAGAAACACCAAAGCTCTACTGGCGGAGAGACCATAGTTTTTCTCCTTATGTATAGGCTTAAAAAATAGCGGTCAGTATTTTTCGATCCTTCCTAATGCTTACGTAAGGAAAATCGAAAGATTTGAAGTATTCTAGAACAAGCCATTTATTTGAACATGCCTAATGAACACATGCACATTAGAGAGATTCAATGTTTTTTTTTTGTTTTTTTTAAAGGTGTTGTTGCTTAAAAGGTAAGTTTATGATATGAAGAAAAAGTTCACAAAAAAGAAAAAGTTACAGCCAGGTGTTTGAATTTGAAACCCGTTGGCTTATATTGTTGGGTTGCAACCCTTTGTAAGGGATAATATTCATGTCACTTAAAAATGGCTATAACTTTGCAAGGAAACATCACAGATCACCACTTGAAAGCTAATTTTAAAGGGCAAGGACGGTACTAAATGATGCTTTTGTTAAAAATAAGCTGATCAACTTTCTTTGAATCCTATACATGACCTCGAAAGTAGACAAAAACATCATGTTTTAGGTACTTAACCTCAAATATTTCAGAATTCTGACATGATGGGTGAATTCTGAGGCCAGATTCGGATTCACATATCATTTATTCATTTACTTAGTTCCTTTTTTAGTAAAAAATAATTTTTCCATACAATTTACATGTAAAACTAAAGGGCTTCGGCGCCGCCTTAAAAATTGAGGTACAGAGCTGAATTTTCGTGAACTTTTTTTTCATATCCTAAACATTCTTTTAAAGCAACAACACCTTAAAAAAAAAAAATAAAAAATTTAATCACCCTAATGTACATATGTATGTTATGTATGTATGTATTTATGTATTTAATTATATTTAAATGTCTATATTAAAAGTAAACCGTTTTTTATGAACATAATCTAACATGAAATAGTCAAAACCCCACCGCCCCCCCCCCTCCCCATGGAGGATTCCTGCTCACGGGCCTGAGTCATGATAAACTGAATAGAAAGAAATTCCATCAGAAATCAAAAAATCAATAAGGGCCGATAAGTATCAAGAAAACAGAAGTTATTTGAGGTTTTTAGATAACTGTGTTTTAATCTACTCATCAAAAAAAAAAAGGTACTTTGAAACTGAATTTTCATCATCAACCATATTAAAATACTTCTATTGAACAGAGAGAAAATTACTGTTTGCAGATTGATGAAATATTCATAGAGCGCCATGTTATGGACAAGCTCTTGATGCCTTAGTAGCTGAAAAGGTCATATTTAATATACATACATATAGTAATTATGTATGTAATTCTTAAAAATTTTACACCTATAAAGTTATGCATATGGGTATGATACAGTCATGGCATTTAAGCTTCGTGCACTGAGAAAATGATTTGTTTGAATATAGCAAATGTATATTTCATACAGAACAATTAAATATTTGCTTAAGGAAAACATAAAATGCTTTAACTTTGAATATCATTCGATTTTTTTGACGCATATTCCAGCAATGTTTATCAAAAAACATTTAAAAAAAGACAAGGCCTGTTTTAATATCTGATTCAACATCATAAACTAACAGCGGTTTCGAGTGAAATGCTCTGGAGTACTTTCAGAACGTTCCTGTTTCCCTTTATTGAATAAAAATGAAGACACAGAGAGACTCCAAGATTACTTCAGAGCGTAAAACTCGAAAACGCAATAAAATGTTAATTATTAAAAAATTTACAACAATTAAAATTTGGCTCACAATTAGTTTCGCACTGATTTTATAGATAGCTCATACAATTGAATTCGCGTGGGGTGTTTGGCGAATAACGCAACAGGCGTGTGTTGTTCGGATCATAGCCACTCGTAATCTGGCCACATTGGTTCGAAAGTCGAAAAATGAGAAGCATTTAGCAAAGTTTATTCCAGGCACATTTTACGAAAAATTCACTTAAAAAAATGGTAATTTCTATAAAAAGTTAAAGTACTGAAAATGTACTGAAAAAAGTATATACAGCTGTTGTCAACTAATTGGAAACGAAATCTTTCGTTGTGTTATTGGTAGTTTATTCATTTATTTTTCTATGTGATCCAGAAAATTTATGGATATTATAAATTTGGAACATACATTTACATATCTTCCACACTTTTGGCCACAACCCATGATTAAGGATACGCTTATAAGCGAATTCGGTCAAAAAGTGTTCTTACAAGCAGTGACAAGATCACAATATCGTTTCTGGAATCTTTTATCAAGTTTTTCTTTTATTTTTTGCAAATTATTTTTTTGTTTCCAATTAGTTGACTCAGTAAAATATGAGGTTTGAGCAGAAGGTCACACATAAAACTTTTTATGTTATGAATTTGATTTCAATTATGTCCTTTTTTTTAGAGCTTATATATTCCAAATTTATAATATCCATAAATTTTCTGGTTCACATAGAAAAATAAATGAAAAAACTACTAATAACACCACGAAAGATTTCGTTTCCAATTAGTTGACAACAGCTGTATGTACCGAAAATGCCATCACTACTATGTGCACTCCTCAAGTCAGATTACGCCACAAGCTGTTTGAATATTTTTGTGGTCTTTTTCAGGACAGTTGACTGAATAATTAGATTATAAGCCTTACAATACTTTCAGTTAAGCTTACAACATTAACCATGATATTTCAGTGTATGAAAAGGTAGAATTCTCTCTACAAATATTTTTAATTAGAGACTGAAATTGTTTTGCAATGGACGAACTAGTACATTTCTTAGACTGTGCAAATCGCCTTACACCATTCCATTGGCATAATGTGAAGTTTCGACCCGCTGCCGTTGTCTAATTATGTTAAGTGCATTCGACACTTTCAGCTGTAGAAATAAACGAATATTTGCTCGGAAATAAACATTCAAAGTTGTGGCCTCTTGGCCGACATCCAGCAAGAGATAAACAAACTCATAAAATGTTGACGTCCTTTGCGCATAACATAAGGACATCAGGATAATGTGTAGCATACAAATTGATAAAATTTTTTATTTGCGTTGAAATGTTTTTGTTTGATGTTGGAATTTGAATATGTTTACGAGTTTATATAAAAGATTTTGAGAGTTAAGTTCGTGCCGAACAGACCAGACATTGGTACAATGGCTTATTTGCCATATAATCACATGATTTGGTGTTCCCAACTCAGTCTACCGAAGTCACGTTATGATTCCGACACATATGTATGTACAATACGCAATTGGGCATAAGATTATTTTTGTATTGCGAAAACAAGCTGAAGATGCCAAAGAAGAAGCAATTGTGATTAAAATTGGAATTTATTAAATGGCTAGCATGGCATCGTGCAACCTGGCCATACATACAGTGAGTACTATGCACTCTGAATTAAAAAAAAATGCTGCTAAATTCACAGAAAAACCAATAGTTTTTCATGTTACTTATTACTTTTCAACCCGATTTATACCAATGTTATTAAGAATAGCAAATATTGGCTGCTAGACAATTTTCAATTTTTGATAATAATTGCCCCAATAAGCTAATGAATTCGACATTTTTGTGCCATGCACTCACGTGATGTCACCAATTTTCGCACAAATTCACTAAATGGTTTGTACTAGCGCCACACAAAAATTAAGTAAAACTTAAGTAAAGCGCTTAGCGTTTTCCATACTAGCCAGAACTTGAAAACGGAGAAGCTATAGGCAGAGAGAAATCTAGATCTAAGGGCGTGGCACTTTCTATTCAAGCAAAAGCTTCAAAACTGAGAGCTGTATGACGCATCGCAATCAAATTTCACACAAACACAAAAAATGGTTTGGATAAGCAGTAGTTTAAAACTAGACAGATCCAAAACGTCAGTTCTGCTTGGCTTGAATTTTCCTTAGTGTGCTCTTAGATCGAACGAATAATAACCAAAAACAACAGCAACAAACAAACAAAATTCGTTGTTATGTTGCTATATCCAGTTGAATTGAAATATCCTTCGGCTCCACCTGTCACTCGCATAATTTCGATTTGTAATAAAATAATCGTCAAAGTCGTTTGCTGCGTCATCACTCGCTGGAAGCGCATGAAAAAAAGTTCCACCACAGTCAGAGCTGCGAACACATGAATGCATCTAAACGCACTGCATTTTGCCTACTGTATGCAATATTCTTTATTATTATTACTATCGCCTTCTTTCCTAACCCCTCGTCACAGTCCATTGGCACAGTAATCATCATCAGAATGATCATTCTATATTCAAGGTTCGTTCAAGAGAAACAGTCCCATTACAGTGATCGCAATTCAGATGCGTTTCGTATTTGAAGTCCTCAAGCTATTTCAGAAAATTGAACCACGATTTAAATTTAAAGTTGCGGGCTTAAATTAACAAAAGTAGTACTTTTTCAATACTTACTCCACATTTCTGATGGCACAGTGGCGAATTTCGCTGGCTAGCCTGAAAAAGGAAGTTCGGCTGAGTTTCTTTAAAATATAGGGATAGTTTTAATCATTTTTGTGGCCCCTGGCAAACTAAACTTACAAGTGCAAAAACAAACTCCGTTCACATGTTTGATACAAGAAGCTGAAATTCCGAGGGAATTTCATTTGGGTAAACAAAGAAAAAAAATAACGAAAAAAGTCCGCAAAATTTCCAAAATAAACATACATACATTTATGTAAACGGGGCGAGGTCCCAACTGCATTCTTATTTAGAAGCTGTCATTGGCCAGAACGAGGTGAGATGGTTTGCATCTAATATATTGTAAATCTTAATTAAAAAAAGTACTTCATCTACATCTATAAATCATGTGCTGTGCTGGATGTAATGGTCAAAAGCGCTAGGCATCAAAAAACGTTAAAGCCTGTTTCAATAACGCTGCCGTAGGTGTCTCGAGGCTTCGTGTCCGCACCAGTATACGCGCTTTTCATTCCAGTTTGCTGAAAATATTTTGCTCTTTTATTCTATTATACTTTCCTTCTGAGTACTCAATATATCTTTGATTAGAGTCAACTTACCGTAGCCGTAGTCAAAAAACTAAGTACCTCTAAATAAATTTCGATTAATTTTTTCCAAATATGTATTATTGTTGTTTGTTTATTGATAAAATGTTATTATCATTAGATTATTGGTTGAGCGTTAAAGAAATTTACATCATATATATATTGACTGTTCATTGACGAATTTCTAGAAATTCGTGTAATGAAGCCCAAGAGGCCAATGGTTGAGGTGTCCACCTATAACACATTTCAGGCATTTCACAGGCAGTGCTTCAAGAGAATAATTTGGGGTGAGAAGAGTGTATCTCAATTATCCGCCATTATGTATAGTTGAAATAGACACAATAGCAAGGCAGTGAAAATTCAGATCCATAGGTCGATACACTGTATTACCGTTGCTCCTAGATATGAGGCGTCCGGTTTTAAAACCGGCCGAGTCCAAAAAAATAAAATTTTGAGATATTCTCATATATAAAAATCTAGACCATGCTTTATCTTTCTACAATGGTTTTAGATAAAAAAAAATTTTTTGACACAAATATTACACTTTTTAATTTATTATTGATTCATGGGTTTCAAAACCGGCCAAGTCCATGAACTTGCATTCAAAACCAATCCAACGCCTTGGAATCAAAACCGGCCAAGCCCAGTACATTGGTATCAAAACCGGCCAAGTGCATTTTTTTCCAACGCCTTGGAATCAAAACCGACCAAGTCTAGTTCATTGGAATCAAAACCGGCCAAGTCCAAAATTGTTTTCTCAAAAACATTCGCAAATAAAACTTTAAATATCTGATCTGACGTACCTTGAGTAAGAAATTCTATAAGCTATCATGTGTGAAATACTTTTTAATTTTTCAATGAACATAGATGAAAACAAACGTTTTTCGTTGTTTTCTCAAAAGTATGAAATATGGACTTGGCCGGTTTTGAAACCGGGCGCCTCATATTATTATCACGATGTATAAATCTTTCATACATGTTTGTTCAAGAGCTTGCATAATGTTTAATGAAAAAACAAATTCATTTAAAATTCAGTGAGCTATTAAAAATAAATAGAGCTATTAAACAATTGTGTTGAGCAGGCGCGGATCCAGGAAAAAATATTGGAGGGGGAAATTGGTTATGTTAAATTTATGTCCAAAAAAGTTTACTGTAGATATATACATGAAATAAATATTGTTTTACTATAATGTTCGTTCACGTTTACATTATAAGCCATATAGCTTCTTCTTCTTATAGTAGAATTATAGCTCTGTTCGCTTCAAACAGGGTTGCCAAGAGGCCAAGGCATTGATTGCATGTCAAAGCCTTGTAAGATTTCAAAATTTTCGGAAGAAACCGTTAATTGGATGATTTTTGTTATTTAAAAAAGATGATCAGGTCTTCTATGTTAACTTTTAAACCCTGCATTACAGACACCTTTTTCGAAACACCATTACTGACGTGAACGTAATCCGCCCATACTTTTAAATGAGTATATTTCTAAGACTTGAATCAAAAAATTTTATTTTTACAAGTAAAATCACGTATTTTACTATGTAACTCAAAAGTTAATTTTTTTAATTTACAATTGGATAATTTCAGTTGAAAAAAAAATTAAATTATATAATTGAAAGTTCACGTTTCGATTTTTCTTGAAAAATTTCACCGAAAGATACCCAGACACATTTTTTAAATTAGGAGATTTTCAACTTTAATTAATTAAATACTTACTTCTAAGACTAGTCTTAAAATATGTGGAAATATATAAATTTAGAATAAATTTGGGGTACAGGTTCATTGCACTTGGATACTATACAAATTTTGCCTGATTTTTTAACGTGTGGGCACATTCCATCCTGCAGGGTTATTATTGCTTACAAAAAGAAAAAACAAATTTAACTTTCTACTATTTTATTTTGGGAAGCTCTCCTCATTTTTACAAGTGAATTTTCATCTACTCAGTATCAAATGAATATTTGTTAGTGAATAAATCCTTTGATTGTGTAAAATAAATTTTGAAATTTTTATAGGTAAAGTTTATTCTCGACTTGCTCTGAAGGGCCACAAAAATAAGTGCTAGATTTTTGGTAGAAAAATTATTTTAATTATTGAATCACGAGACTGAATAATCTTTATACATAGCTTCAACGCAAGACTTACGCTATATTCAATTATTACTGTAGATCGAAAGAGGTTGTTTTGTCAAACGTCCACAGATATGTAACATATATGTACGAACGACAATCAGAATTTCAGCGCCGTTTCTCGCGTTCACTATGGCCACCCCTAATTCCGCTTCTTTTTTAGTGTGCAGTGTGGATGCATCTGAATATCGTGATAGTAACATATATTCCGATTAGCCCCAATTTTCTATATACACACATAGACGGCAAAATTCAAAAAAATGCAGTGTTGAGAGCGCATACTTCACACAAATGCTTGTAAGAACTTTAATTGTCAGCAAATCAATTTAAAATTTTTTTAAGTGTAGAGAAGAGTCCTACAAATATTTAAAGGTATAAAATGTGCCAATAGTATTTGTGATATGGCTATTATGATCGAAATTAGGTAAAAAAATATTTTTTGCTTTCGTTTTTTTTTTTTAACAAATTCCAACTTTGATGCCCTCTTTCCAGAATTAATTATGTGAGTTACTAGAAGTTAGTCCTTCTATTTCATAGAGAATTTCATTATAAAAATTTTAAACATAGTACCTACACATGTTTATAGAAAAGTCATAACTACTATGGAGCATTTTATTAACATCAACGCAAAAATATTTTTTCTTATATAATTTGAACATTGTACTCGTATGTTAAAATGCATATACGAAAAAAATTCTGAAAGGACCTTTTTTCAAATTGTAGGTATTTCCTTGATACATAATGGGTTTTCATAATTGTTTTTTACTTAGAACTAAACGTCACTTTTTCATAAAACCCATAAAATAATGAAGAAATTTAAAAAAAATATATATAAGAAGCCATTATGTACTAACGAAATACCGACAATTTGAAAAAAAGTCATTTCAAAATTTGTTTCGTATTTGTAATCTTAACATATAAAGTTTAAATGACGATAACTTCGAAAAATGTGGCTCTTCAGCAAAATAAAAAAATATGAGTCTCTTAAATTGAATATCATAACACTATTGGCACAATTAAAATTGTTGTAGAACTCTTCTCCACACTAAAAAAAAATTAAAATTCATTTGCTGACAATCAAAGTTTTTACAAGCACTTATTTTTGAATTTTACCATTTATGTGGAAAATTGGGGCCAATCGAAAAAAATCATTAGGATATTCGAATTCTACGGAAATTTTCACTACATTAGATATCATCGCCATTCGATGTGATGTAAGTTTTTGCAAATTTGTAGAGTAATATGATTTGTTAATTTTTAAGTTTATATGAATAAGTTAACAAACTGAAAAACTACACATCTCCGGCGTTACTAGAAACTTCAAAAATTTTCAGTTTGTTTCTCAGATGCTGCATGGTTTTTTAAAACTTTAAAGCTCTCTAGTGTATTTTTGAAGCCGTTGGAGGGGGAAATTTCCCCCATTTCCCCTCCCGTGAATCCGCCCTTGGTGTTGAGACTTGTGCATTACTTTGAACAATAGAAAAATCTGGCATTTTTGAATATCAGAAAATTAAATTTTACAACTGCTGAAAAATAAAGGTCATTAATTTAAAAAGCAAATTATATGTAGATAAATACAAAATAACAAACCAGTTTTGTGTTTACTTTCAAAGACTTGATACCAAAGTTACGAGCTTAGATTAGTAACAACTTTATTTAAAAATTCAACAACATTACACCACTGTAACTATACAGATGGGTAATTGTATGTGACCGGCTTACTGCTCTTTGTAAGCTTTGTCTTGACGGGTAATTAAAGGCGTATCCGAATGCGTTAGCATTCCAAGCAAAAAACTGATGATGCTTTTGCTGCGTTGTTTTGATTATTAAATGATACGATTATCTGAAGAGCATACAGACTCGAGGCTGCTACACTTGCTCGTAAAGCAGAAGGTACGAAAATCCACGATATACACAAACTCATAAGTACTAACGAAATAAATCCCAAATGTTGGCACAGCCTTATAACCAACCAAATTTAACACCCGCCGAAGAGGCTCAAATTAAGCCACAAAATGAGAGTATTAGTGGCCTAAGCTGACGTATGGCATTCAAGCCTCTACTACTACTTTAAGCACCAAACTGCATCTCACCTTTTCATAGAATCAACACTTTTAAATCAACTCATTATTGGCGAAGTTCTGCCTGAGCTGCTTACGAAGACTTCCATCTCAGATAAGGCCGCAAATGTTGAAAATGATACCACAACCATGCTCTGTGCATTGGACATTGCAACATTCGCACCACGGCGAAGTGCGCAACATTAGCATTTGCACGGACACTAAGCGAAACAATTAAGATGCCTTGGTTTTGTTGTGGCTTTGAATTGTGGATGGCGATGTTCAAAGTATTGCCGCTTAGATGAAGGCAGATATCTAATAAAATAAAAGTCCATCTGGTGCATTGAAATTGGATTTTGAAGATTAATTGCATCGCAGTGCTAAAAAAGTCATTTAATTGCGAAATTTCACATTAAACAAATAAATGCATATAAAGCTTGATATAGGCTATTAACTCTGGAGGAGCCAAAGCGAAAGATAGGTGCTTGCAAACTACTCATGCTTGGATATTCTACGCTAAGTCACCGTAACAATTTGATTTGTGTAGTTGTGATGAAAACAAAAATGATAGCAAAACTGAAATGACCAAGAGAACCAATATCGCTAGTCACTATCCACATAGGAGCCACGACCTATCAAATTAGTGCTGGACAATGATGAAGCACAATTGCAATCATAATAATAGCAAAGTCCGCACCGCGCCGCACTCATAATTCATTGTTATTATTTTATTACTGCCTTTTCGCCTGCCATTCGTAGCGATTGCGCGCATTGCAATAGCGCATGCGCACGCTGCTTTGCACATGTTTGTCAAAATATTTCCAACATCTTCCATTCAATATTCAGTGCTTTTATGGACATGCATGATTCTAATCATAAATTGAAATCACCATACATGCCGTCAGACTGCAATGGCGCACGTGCGCTGACTTTTGCGAACGCAATGCGGACGTGTACGTTTTAAAGCTAGTGCGGCCAAAAGTTTGGACAGTGCATTGCGCTAAAATTTGCTCTCGTTTTCATCTGGAATTGTAGATTTTGTGCATTTTAATGGAAGCCTTAATAGAGAGCTGCATACGTGAGTACAGTGTGGGGTCGGATCGAGCATGAAATTTATGGAAGCTGACCAGGTGAGGGCGGAAAGTTAACAGTTCATGGGCTTATGTACATTTAAGTTTTATGTAATTAGATTTTTCTGACCAGTTTGTAGTACCTTCACATAGTAGAGAATTCCACCCGCTCTGTAATTTACAAATACAAATAAATTCCCAAATGCCTGGGACCATCATAATTTTTGAATTTTCAAATGCGGCGGTTGGTGTCATTATTAAGATAATTAATTGTTCTTTAAAAATTACTCTGAATAAATTTCTCTAATTCAAACGATATTAAATTTACAAACTCTTAAAATCTGTTTAGGTCACAAATCAGCATTACTGGTTAAACTTATCTGGTAAAGGAAATTCTCTGAACAAGATCGTCAGAGCCAAACCTGTAAAGTTAATCACTCTGAAGATATTTAAATTTTGCCGCATGAGTGCACTTGTAAAAGATATTGCCTTTGCTCATCATTATTGGTCAACATAATGAACTATGAGTCCACGCAAAGCAACAACTTATTGATATTAAGTCTCTCCTATATTGAGAGTCATTGGCTTTACAAGTTTAACTCCAAGAAGTATTTTAGAGCATTTAATTTCCTTTAAAATGGCCAGATAATTCGTAACTTTGAGTTATAGATAGCATAGTCTAGTGATAATCTTAAAGGCTAATTAGTTATCTAATAAAATTATCGTAAAAATGACACCAATAGAGAGCAAGTTGCACATTAAATAATAGGAAATAAATTGAACTTCGTAATATATTTTGGAATATGTAACGGTTTTTTGGAAACAAAAAAAATTTCATGTATCGAAAACTATGGGTCTGATTTGAAACTTTTGTGAATCATTAGAATAGTCAAAATTATATTTAATGTGATACCCAAGTTTCAGAAATCAATTTAGGGATTCCCAACTACCAAGGATCGTTAGAAGTGATAAGTCCAGGACTCGCAATGGCCATATTTCTGATAATTGGAGCCATCTTTTTATTGATTCCATGCTAAATGTTGGAAATTAAATTATTCCAACATTTTAATAAAGCTATCAATTTCTTGTCAACATCTTAAGTTAAAATTAATTCAATTTTACTAACATTTTTAATTGAGTGTAACATAGCTACGGTGACCATAAATTTAAATTGAAAAAACAGAACAAAAATTGTGTTTGTAGAAACGTACATATTTTTTAACATTGAAAGCTACAAAAATTCACAAAAAAAAAAGCAAATCAAATTTATATGTTTGAACTAAGGTTCCGGCACTTGAAGCATTTTATTAGACTCTTAATTTCTTAAGCTATCCGATGTCATAAGAATCTCAGATATTTCTTTTTTTGAGATACGCCTTTTTCGCTTAGTACGGCAGAATAGTGTAACAAAAATATATGCATCAAATGCAAATCATTGGTAATTTTCTGAGGTATAAGTTTTTTTAATAATGTTTTCCTAAACTTGTAAATATTACTTAAAATCTAAGCAGTTAAGATCATAGCTGCACCTCGTTATTAAGATAGATTTTACAGTCTTAAAATAGAAAATACCCTTTCGGTGGAGGCATTTGAACCCGGTAAAGACAATTTAAATTTTACTATGTTTAAAATATTTTGAACAGATATGGAACTTTTTTTAAAATAGTGAAATATTTCAACCCCTTTATTCTCGACTAACTTTCCACCATCTGTCCGTTCCTTTAGTTTCTCACAAGTCACATAACTTTTAACACACGTAAACTCACGTAACACACGTAACTGTATTTAATTTTAACTCGGCTCCTCTTTCCCATAATATGAGTCAAACGTCTTTCAACCTTATTCGAAGATGGCATTGTACTCAACAGTACCCATTATCACCTCAACTTCTTTAAATGCATAATACCACTGATGTAGATAATCAACGCAATTATTACAAAAACTTTTGACTCAATCTTTCATTTTACTTAGGTTTTCAGTTCCCGTTTTTTCAATCTCCGAAATTATTTTCTTGATCATGAAAGGTCAACAAATTTCATCTCTGCGTTCAGCGAAAAAACAGCAACAATTTGGGTTCAAATCCAAACCAATAAACTTATCGTCACGGTAATTACATTGTACAATCAGCTTTTTGATAGGGATTGCTAATTGATATCGATAGCAACTAACATATCGATCAGCAAAGGGATGCCGTTAGTAAAAATAGATTTATGTTGTAGGTTAGTAAAAAGTAGATTTGCGTGGCGCATGAAAGCAGAACAAAAAACAGAACATTTGCGAAAAACAGAACACTTTTGTAATTTTCCATTAAAAAAAAATAAGCAGAACAAGCGCCTTAAAAACAGAACTGTTCTGTTAAAAACAGAACGGATGGTCACCGTAAACATAGCTTAAAACAAATTGTTCATATTTGTGCTGAGTTGTACTTACTACACGGTTAGAAATCTTGAAATAAATTTTAATACAAGCGAAGTATTACAAAGATTTTTAATACAATTTTGATTAGATTTAATACTTTTGAATATATTACAAAATTTTGTAATACATTTGGTACTAAATTCTAATACAGTTCAAACATTAAAACGATATTTATAACATTTGATGCTATCGCAAGTATTACATTTAGCCAATGTAAATATAATACTACGTTGGCTGATGTCGTTAAAATGTTCATGCAACCCTTGTATTGAAATGGAACCAGGTTCGAATCCCAGTTGATACGACAAATTTTTTTTCTTAAATTTTAATAAAACTAGTATTAAATTTTAATACAAATTTGTATTAAAAATGAATTTTAATATCTAGACAGTATTGAATTTTAATACAATTCTGGTGTAGTCATATATGTAATCACAAAAGCATTAAAATTTATTCCAAAATTTCTGACCGTGTACATTAGTAGAGCAACGACTGGCATAATTAAAAAAATATTTAATTCCTGCTTGCTTGCTAATTTGCTTTTATACCCTACACCGACGGTATATTCACTTTGTCCATCCGTTTGTAACACATAGAAGGAGGCGTGGCAGGTATGGAAAAGTATATATATTCCTGATCAGCGTCACCACCTGAGTTGATTTAGCGATGTCCGTCTGTCTGTCTGTTCGTCTGTCTGTCAGTCTGTCTGTCTGTTGAAATCAGGTTTACGGGAAAACCAAGAAAGCTAATTGAATGAAACTTTCACACACAGGTCACATCTTCTTGCAAGCATCTTGCTATTGAAAATGGGCGAAATCGGTTAACGGGCACGCCTACCGCCCATACCCTATGTATATATACCCAGGTCAATTTTGAAAAAAGTTTCAGCGATTTTGATGAAAATTGGTGATTTGATGCACATGTGAACAAGTTTAGGATTAGGTTAGCTTTCAAGCTTTCAAAGCTTCCTAAAGGGGCGTGCCACAGCCCTAAATTTTAACCTTTATAATACCATATCTCGTAAGCCGTTCAAGATATTGTTATGAAATTTGGTAAACGGGTACATTTCAAATATATTTTAAATTGTGAAAAAAAGTGGGCGGAATCGTAAAAGTGGGCGTGGCACTTTTCAACAGTGAAAAATTTTGATTCTATATATGTCAAAAGTGGCTTAAACGATTTTCATAAAAATTTTGGAGATGATGCCGCTGGAAGCAGTCATCAATACAAGCTCAGCCACTTTACTGAAAAAACTCGATTAAGGGCGTGGCACAGCCCACAATATTTATAAACGATATATTAAGAGAACTAACAACGTAATCGTTATGAAATTTATTAAGGCCGATATACTTGCTGTAAAGTCTTTTATTACAAAAATTTGGTACAATAGTACCTGGGGGCGTGGCACCTCCCATATAAGCAAAAACTGTTTATTGTTATAAATAGTGTACTAAGAGCATAATCTTCATAAAATTTGGTGTTTAGATGTCAGTTACTATAGGCTTTAAAAATATATTAGTTTTGACAGAATTGCATCAGTGGGCGTGGCACCTCCCATATTAACATAAATTTGTAAGCGTTGTTTTAAGTGAACTATTGCAGCAATTGCTATGAAATTTAATAAAAGTGGTTCAGTTGCTATAGAGTATATCTGAATCAAAAAAGGCTGAAATAGCACCAGTGGGCGTGGCACCTCCCATACAAATAAAATACGGTAAGTGGCATATTTATCGAAATAAGTGAGCAATCATACTAAAATTTGGTGTTAGGGGTTTGCTTATGAAAAGCTGTTTCTGGATCAAAACCGGGCTGGATTGTACCAGTGGGTGTGTCACCGCCCTAAATTTTAAATTAAACTGCAGCATATATCGCAAACTATACAAGTTATTGAAATTTAATATGGGGATGTCGATCACTAATATAATTTGTTGAACCAAAAGTGGTTGGAATTGCAGAAGTGGGTGTGGCACATTTCAAATTTTTCATTTTTATTCGATTTTTTCAACATTTTCCATATTCTTTCGACTTTTTCAACCCTTTAACTTTTTCCAATATATTCTATATGTATTTGTTCCACGTTTTCAACCTCTTTCAACTTTCTTCATAAGTTTCTTTATTTTTTCGACTTTTTCATCAATTTTGAATAGTTTAAAATTTTTTCAACCTCTTTCATTTGTTTTAGAGTTTTTCAACCTCTCTCAACTTTTTTCAACATCTTGCATATATTTACGACTTTTCAACATTTTTCAACCTCTGTCAACCTTTCTAACATTTCACATTTTTTTCGACTTATTCAACCTCTTCAACGTCTACTTAACATTTGATGAAAAGGTACTTTCAGTGCAGTGTAGGGTATGTGAGTTTCGGCCTCGCCGAAAATAACACCTTAACTTGTTATATTTTAACTCTCTATTTTTATATATGTTTGTTGCTATTTTATAAAAATTATTACTAAGCATTTTATTTGTATATAAACTTTAATAATTTAATTAACAAATCAGATGTTTGATTTGCTTCTCTATTACATGATATCTTCAAGTTAAACTGCTTGAAGGTATCACTAAATAATTCACTAGATATTTATAATAATTAGCTAGAATTGCACATAAGACTTACACAAAACTTTTTGGTGATCCCGATGTGATCCTCTCGTCAATACATCAACAGTCATCTCAATATTTTGGTTACTCTGACAATACGTCAACCTTCAAAATTCTGGAGCATGAGCGAGAACTCGTCAATACATCAACAGTCAATATTCTGGTAACCCCTATGGTCCGGCCCAGGATACAGTCTGTATCAAGACATTCCAGCTAAGATTATCGAAAATTGGAAACAGCAGCCATCTAATCATTCAACAGTCATCAGCAAACGGTGACATATATTAGCCAGTATACAGTCTTCATAAGGACACTTCCAACCATCTTAATCATAAACAACCACCTCAACACTCGTTATAAGCTTTTCATTTCACGTCAGAGAAATTGGGTGCAATAAAAAAGTGCGAAAAGTACCCAGAGCAAATTAAAAGTAAATCATAAAATTTCAAAGTCAAAGCATGGGCCAAAGAGAAATGAGAATTGCAAAATATATAACATGAATATTTTCAAGCCTATTTGGAAACATTTCACCACTGAACCAATACAAAGTTCGTAAAACCGTGTACAGTGAATATCTTAAGCTTTCGCCTTCAACCTCCACCAATCAGCTAGTTGGTTTTGATGATTCTTCCTTCTACACCAGCGTACAGAACTCTTGCAATAAGTGAGTCTACGTCAAGTCAAGATCTCATCCTTAATTTCCTTCCTCCATGTGTTAATGGAATATTAATAAATTGCACAACAAATTGCGTATTCAGTTCAGGTTGCTTCAGTCAGTAAGTTTATGCAGCCTTAAGCGTGTGCATGCTGCCAGCAACAGCCACAGCCATAGCACCATCGACGTCACCATAAGTTCATTCCGCCACTAGAATTTCCCTGTACGAGATTACTGCATAGATTTTCCCGACTAAGGCTTTGATCGACAGTTACGCTGCACTACAGCGCTCTTTGTGGTGGAACCATGACAGTGTACGTGAAGCGAGGCAGCTACAAAGTGGCTTCGAATTGGCGAAGGTCATTTTTTATTTTGTGACAAATTGATCGGCAATTGAATCGACTTGGCCAGCTTGTGGTACAATCGCAACGGAGAGGAGTGGATCGTGGCGGAAGCTTAAAAAAATGATGATTACGTGGTGGACATGGTTGCAACCAAATAAACAGACGGCTGAGTGTGGTTAATGCTTCCCTTGTCCGGAGGCGGCTTACAAGTCTGACAGCAAACATGATTTTTAAAGCGATTTCTCGCGAAATCCGCTCACTCTTTGTTAAAGCCATCCGTGGTGTTTTAATTTAAGGTAAATTCGCTTCTGCTCGCTCCGTCCAATGTTGAGGCACTTGTGCCTTCGCTGGGTGGCATTCAGCAACGTGCAGCTAATGCAGTGCGAAGAGCCAATTATAAATTGTCTTTGACTATTTTTAGAAGGAAGACCAGTTTCAGTATCATCAGTGCCAGGCAGGCATTGCCATAAGGGAATCATATGTTTACGTATATTCTCCAACTCTGTGATATTAGGGTTTGATGAAAACACTTAGTAGTTGTTGTTGTTGGCATTTATTGTGGCATCTCAGTTGCAACTTCCTGTCATTTCTCATAATAAACGTTGTTGTTGAAATTTAATCTGTCACTGTCTCTGATTTTATTAATGAACGATCCATCGTTTTCCGATCGAAGTGGACTCCCGTGATATGGTTGGGAATTCTATTGCCAAGTGGCGGCTAACCATACCATAAATCTTTCAAATTACGATTGTCAAAACTACTGGTACCTTATTCAATTGTGTTCGCTGTCACGGTGAGCTTTAACTAACTTTCAATCACAAGTTGAGTTAAAACAAAAACTTGAATGTGGAATTATTTGGGATGTTAATCAAAGCAGAAATGCATTAAAAGGAAAAAAATCCTTAAAGCTTTTTTTTTTAATTCCATATTTACTGTTTTTTAGAATATTATCTATGTAGTAGAATATGTGTATAACTTACGTATGAAATTTAAAAAACATCCGATTGTGACACGTTAAAGAACGTAAAAAGGCAGTCTCGCAGCCCGAATTTCAGCTACCTAGGTATTCGGAGTCTTGAGTACTGTTAGGTCAAATTTCGAAACAAACGCAATTTTTGCGAAAATAGCCAAATTCTATCTCTTGGCCTGGTCTACCATTTTTACTATATGGTATCTAACTTAAAAGCGAATAGATAGACAAACATCATAAGATCGGTCTTTAGTATTATGAATAAAACTACGATTTAGGAAACTATTTTCAAAATTGTAATTTTTTACAAAGACTTATTTTACTTAATCGGGTCGCAAAAATAGGTCTTAAGGTCTAGAGGCTTAAATTTTTTTTAAAAGCATATAAGATGACATAATAAAAAACAAATTCATATCCGGGGTAAAACACACGAAAACGCCACCCAAAAAAAATTTTGGTTCCGATTTGGCTGAAACTTGGCATTATTGTGGTATCAATGTCCAGCAATAAAAGTGATTTTAGGATTTTTCCCTAATATTGTTTGTTGTTTAGATACGCGGGTATGAAATTCACGATTTTCGTACTTTTCCAGAATAAAAGTTTTTTTTCGAAAATTCATAGCTTACAGCAAACTTTATCAATTAATAATTGGTAACTATACGTTCTTAGGTTTTTTCTTGTGCTTTTCAAAAAAATACTGATTTTGAAAAAAAAAAATTTTTGACAAAAATTTTGCGAATTGAGAAGTATTTTTGTATTTTTTTTAAAAAAAACCATATTTTAAAATTTTTTTTTTTTAAAAAACTGATTTATTCTGCGCTTAATGCCGTAACCATTTTTATGGGAAAAAAATTATTTATATTTTTTTTTTTTTCATTTAAAAAAAAAAATTAAAGAGCTAAAATTTTGTAAGTTGAAATGAATTTTTGAATTTTTTTTGAAAAATCCATTTCTGAATATTTTTTCGGTGAACTTCAGATTACAGCTTGACCCGCAAGCTTCAAAATGATATGCCATAACATGCCATAAATTTCAGTTTTAGTTTTCAGGTTAAAGGCTCAAACATTTTCATTAACTACTTGCCCTCATGTTATGGCATAATAATTTTTTTCCCACATAAATTTTTACGGCATTACGCGCAGAATAAATCAAAGTTTCTTAAAAAAAAAAAAAAAAAATTTAAAACAAGTTAAGGTGTTATCTTCGGCCAGGCCGAAACTCACATACCCTACACTGCACTGAAATAACCTTTTAAATAAATGTTGAAAAGACATTGAAGAGGTTGAGTAAGTCGAAAAAAATGTGAAATGTTAGAAAGATTGGCAGAGGTTGGAAAATGTCGAAAATATATGCAAAATGTTGAAAAAAGTTGAGAGAGGTTGAAAAACTCTAAAAAAGTTGAAAAAGGTTGAAAAATTTTTAAACAATTCAAAGTTGATGAAAAAGTCGAAAAAATAAAGAAACTTATGAAGGAAGTTGAAAGTTGAAGTTGAAGAAGTTGAATATTGGAAAAAGTTGAAAGGTTGAAAAGGTCGAAAGAATATAGAAAATGTTGGAAAAAATCGAATAGAAATGAAAATTTTGAAATATGCCACGCCCTTTTCTCCAGTTCCGCCCACTTTTGGTACAATAAATTATATTCGCGATCGACATCCTCATATTAAATTTTAGCTCAATAGCTTGTATAGTTTTCGATATATGCTGCAACAAAAAATCAAAATTTAGGGCGGTGGCACACCCACTGGTACAATCCAGCCCGGTTTTGATCCAGAAATAGCTTTCCATAATCAAACCCCTAACACCAAATTTTAGTATGATTGCTCACATATTTCGATAAATATGCCACTTACCGTATTTTATTTGTATGGGAGGTGCCACGCCTACTGATGCTATTTCAGCCACTTTTGATTCAGATATGCCCTATAGCGACGGAAATACATACATTAAATTTCATACCAATTGCTGCAACAGTTCACTTAAAACAGCGCTAACAAATTTATGTTAATATGGGAGGTGCCACGCCTGAGATATACGGAATCAAAATTTTTAACAGTTGAAAAGTGCCACGCCCACTTTTTCGATTACGCCGCTTTTATCACAATTCAAGATATATTTTATATGTATCCGCTTACCAAATTTAATCGCAATATCTTGAACGGCTTACAATATATGGTAGTATGATAAAATTTAGGGCTGTGCCACGCCCCTGTACGACCCTTGGGAAACTTGGAACCCAGCCTAATCTTAATTTGGTTCACATGTGCACCAAATCACCAATTTTCATCAAAATCGCTGAAACTTTTTTTCAAAATTGGCCGGGGTAAATATACATAGAGTATGGGCGGTAGGCGTGTCTGTCAACCGATTTTGCCCATTTTCAATAGCAAGATGCCTGCAAGAAGATGTGACCTGTGTGTGATAGTTTCATTCAATTAGCTTTCTTGGTTTTCCCGTAAAACTGATTTCAACAGACACCCAGACAGACAGACAGACAGACAGACAGACAGACAGACAGACAGACAGACAGACAGACAGACAGACAGACAGACAGACAGACAGACAGACAGACAGACAGACAGACAGACAGACAGACAGACAGACAGACGGACATCGCTAAATCGACTCAGGTGGTGACGCTGATCAAGAATATATATACTTTTCCATACCTGCCACGCCCCCTTCGATGTGTTACAAACGGAGAGACAAAGTGAATATACCCACGGTGTAGGGTATAAATATGGGTTTTTCAAGAAAAATGCAAAAATATTTTTCAATTCGCAAAATTTTTGTGAAAAAAATTTTTTTTTTTAAAATCAGTAATTTTTTTTAAAAAGCACAAGTAAAAACCTAAAAATGTATGTTTACCAATTATTAATTGATAAAGTTTACTGTAATCTATGAATTTTCGAAAAAAAAACTTGTTCTGGAAAAGTACGAAAATCATATCCGCGTATCGGAACAACAAATAATATAAGGGCAAAATCCCAAACGCTCTTTTGTTGCTAGACATTGATACTACAATAATGCCAAACTTCAGCCAAATCGGAGCCAACAATTTTTTCAGGTGGCGTTTTCGTATGTTTTACCCCATCCATAACTTCAAATTTGAATTTGTCGACTTTTAGAACTAAAATTTTTGGAACGTGCTAAAAACGGCCAGCTCCAGGCCAAAATATTAATATTTCTCAAGATCCCGACCACTTAGAGAACTGAAATTTGAGCTGTGATGCCATCTATTAAGGTTCTTTGACGTATCAAAATTTGAACAAAATTGGATGTTTTTTTTAAATTTCGTCGGTATGTTAAACATTTGTCATATCATTAAAAAACAGTAAATATAAAATAAAAAAAAGGATCTATGGATTCCTTTTGTTTTAGCATATATCAACTCTAACTTACATCCTTAACCATCCCCATTTAAAGTTTTTGTTGTAACTCACACTGCTCACCGTGCTGTCTTATTACACTTTGAGTGGTGAAACGTAAGTGATGTTTTATTGCATTTTGCAGTAAAAGTATTATGAAGCGGCGATAAAATGATCGAGTGTACAACGATTTAAGATATTTCGAAAAATTCGCCAAAATTCTTTTTGTACATTTAGTGAATAATTGAACATTTTTTTTTTTTTTTTTAAATGAATATTAAGTACGATAATAATGGAAGCAGTGGTGTCATTTCACCAAAAGCTTGGGGGGCGGCGAGAGTTTATATGAAATTTTTTCATGAGGTTTTATTCAAAAACTTACGTTGTTTCTCTTTTTGCGTAGGTTTCTACACACATGTACAATAGACATGTCCAAATAAATGGCATGTTCTAGAATACTTCAAGAACATTCAATTTTCGAAAGTTTATTCATATTCGAGTATATCCTCATCTAAAAAAATTGATGAAAAAAAATACGGAAATAGTAATAAGGAAAATCGAAAAAAAATTTAAAAAAAATATTTTAAATAAGAAAAAACTCAAATTTTCTTCATTTTTTTTGCAGCTCTGGTAGCAACTCTAGGACTATTTTTTTTTACATGTGTGTAGAAACAGGAGACAAGGAGAAACAACGTAAGTTGTTTTGAGGAGCAGATGAAGGATCAAATTATCTATCGCTTGAGTAATCGATGGTTTTTTTAGGAAATACCAATTGTTTGTAACTTGAAAATATGTTTTTTTGAACTTCCAGTTATTGATAATGATTAATAATATTGTGCCAGTACCTTATTAGAATTAGTGACGATTCAACTCGATGGCAAAAAGATTGATTTATTCAAAGGTATCTTTAAATTTTTCAGTAGACGTAAACTAGTGCATAACAACCCAGCGACTCTGGTGAATATACTTCAGTTCAGTTCAGTTCAGTTCAGGAAAAGCTTTTATTGAGCATGTTTTAGCTGTATACAGGGCTTCTGCTTTTGGGTATTAGTGATGCCACAAAGGCAAATGGTGAAATTACGTAGTAGACTTTACATCACTGGAATAGCTGAAGTTTTTGTCATTGTGATGATCGAGGTGATAGGTATAGAAGATGCGTTGGATGAAGTGCTGGTAAAGCTACTTTGCTTAGCCAAACTCTGTCAACATGGATATACAAGAACACCTATCCCACCATTTTACACGCTTCTTTTTTAACACGTTTTTGATCTTATACGGTTATTAAAATCAAGAAATATACAAAAAAGTATTGGTCGAAATGAGCATTGTGGCTTCATATATTCTTATATCTTATCGATTTATATCACCTCTTTTGTCAACCAATTGTTAATAAAAAACACACACATTGCAATACTCATTTTAAATTAAAAAAAAACTGGTTAACTTAGCAACAATGTGTTCTGTTTCTGTAAGTTTTGTTTGTGCCTGCAAAACGTCTAATAATGTATGTGAAAGTATTATATAAAACTCGTTTGCTACATAAAATATATTTTCAATGCAGAATTTTATATATTGGAGCATAAACTAAGTAGAAAAAAATGTTTGTTAAATTTAATTGCAAATTCCGAAAAATTCGCGAAATAATGGGATTTGGATTTTTAGTCCCAACTATCGCGGGATTGGACTCCCTAGAGCCACACGCCATTCCAGAAAATATCTTCGGAATCCACTCTCCATTATTGAGAGAACACACAAATGTACAGAGATATGCCTGGAATTTCACAAATTCACATTATGAAAAATATTTTTATGACTAAAAAATTTAATCACAGCAGCAGCAGTCAGCTCCTAACAAATATTTGGCCAATTCGCTTATGGCGCTACAGAAAAAAGTGCAACAATGGAATCGATGTCAGCAGCAGTGATCAACATGATGTTTGACAATTCCTGTTATTTCAACCCATGATGCATTCGCACATACATATACACAATTCACAATGCATTCCGCGCCAGTGCGCTCACCTCCAAGCAAAAGAACTCATACCAACATAATTGTATATCCGTGTGTGTGTGAACTCGTAATATCAATAGCATTCGAAGCACAACCTGTTGCATTGGAATTTCGTTGTTATCACCATTCAGGATTCCGATTTCTATTGCAGCAATATATTTCGAGATTTCTTGCCCCCTTGGGCTCCGCCTCTGCATAGTACTTAATGCCACTGGCGGCACAAAGCTGATTTTATGATATTACTCTCTCCAGGCCATTGCCTGTGATTTAATCGCTCTGCCATTTGGCCGCAGTCAAGCGCTGTAAATTATCGGTTAATAAAACCACAAAATAGTGTGGCAATGTTGTTGTGCTGCCACAATAAATAATTCAATCGATAACGGAAGAAATCGATTGCATTGACGCTTAAAAGCACGGTAAATAAATAAAGCAGCTTAACATAAAACTTAAAGGAAAACATCTGTGACCGACTTCACCAGCGCTCCGTAAAAACCAAAACAGAAAACGTTCAATAATTTCAAAGGTAATTTAAACTAAAGTCCGCTGACTAAAAATTGCTTAACGGATTTCATTAGTTCAATGACCACATAAAAGGTAAATATTTATATCAGAGAAGTGTGCTTGCGGAAATTTTCATTAAAACTTTGGTAGTATTGTCTTAGGACAGATACGATTTTGTTTTCCAATTTTGAAATTTTGAAAAAAATTAAGGTTTTCACATTGCGTAATGCATTTCCCTACTATACAGGAGAACAAAAATAATTGCTAAGAACTAAGTTGCCATTAAAATTTATTTATTTGTTTGCTTAAAAAAAATGTACAATAAGAATAATTCAACGAAAAAAATTCTACTTTTCTTTAAATAAATTCATTTTTTTTCACTTTTCAATTGTACATTGCTTAGTTTTAATTTGCCTTTTTCCTCTCCCAAAAAGCGAATAATATGACTGACTCACATTTCGCAATTACTACAGATTAAATATATCGGGCATTTCACGCGAAGCGGACAGGGGAAATGGGGTCATGTTTCCAATTTCAGATTTATTTGAATATGTTGTACCTGTATAAGTCCTCGACACAGAAACAAAATATTTTTATAATGGCAACATCTTCATACATCCAAATATTTTACTAAAATCGTAGGCGGTGTTTTTGAGCAATATTAAATAAGATATTTCGATTGTTGAAAGTGCCATGCCTAATTTTCCAATGCCACCTGCTTTGATACAGCAAATGGTAACTTTGGTTGGAACTCGTCGATTAAATTTCATCATAATATCTTGCATGGCTAAAGTTAGATTATGGTGTATAGGGCCTTACCTACCCTAATCAATTTCATTATCTTATACACTAACTGCTTATGCCCTCAAAGCCATTCATACACATACATACATACAATCTTAGCTCGTTTACGAATAGTAGGTACCTGAGCGTTGCCAGCTGGAATATTTTTTATTTTGAATAATTTAAGATAGCAAACATCTAGTTACAACAACCTTAATTTACGTAACTAAATTATCCAGTGCAAAATTTGTGTTTTAATCATTATTTGCTCAGCCTATATAAATTATTTTAGTCCTCAAACGATTTATGTATACAACACACGTCAAATAGGTCTTACAGGTAAGTCGTCTGTAAATTACCTATCATTCTTCTAGTGTCACGTTCTGAACTTGTAACTTAATTAAATTATTAACAGAATTTTTTCTCTTTTTTTAAACACACGATCTGATAAGTGCGTACAGTGCGATTCCTCTTTTTACTTGGAAACTGAAGCAGTATCTGTTGGCATTTTTTGTGGCTTTTGTGAAAAATGCTTAAAATTCAATTTCCTTCAATGGCGCACGAACAAACAGGACAACACAAGTGTTTGCACCGCAAAGTAGATTTTCCTCAGCTCTTATCCTTTATCCTTTACTCGTACGGTCGCATTCTTATTTGGTCCTTCTGAGCAGTAAAATATAATAAGAAAATAATAACGAACATAAAACTTAATAATGAAAATTGCATTGGAACGACAAACGTACAGCGCAGTGGGCAGTAACGCGAAGCTCTACTCGCATCCTCGCGTCCTGTAGCTGATGTTCGTTCGCGCGCAAGTAGGGCACATCTTACGGCACGGCGCTTGCAGAGCCAGAGTCCCATAGTCCTTCAGATGGATCTGCAGTTATCCATTATGTAGCAGTTTTCCAACATACAGTTAGAGACGACGATAAGAAAAAAGAATTGAAAGAGCTAAGTGTTTGCGAAGGCAAGATGTCCGCCGTAGCGCATTTCTATGAAGTTTCTTAAAATGGAATAAAATCAGTTTGTGAGATTGAAAATTGAATTTTATTTTATTACTGTTCCTTATTGCAAAAGAAAAGCTTGTTTTCTTGTTAAACAGAAAAAGCAGAAAAAACGTTGTGCGATGCGCTCGCTCATAATGCACTTGGCCAAATCGGAGTGTTGCCTTTGAGAGACACTTAAAGCGGTTTTGATGAAATGTTATAAACTAATTGCTGCAAGTTTGGTTGCACAGCTTTTGCATCGTTAATCCCACATAAATATGCGTTTGGGAAAGGAATCCTTATCAGTTATATTGGCAAATTTCTATTGAATTTAATTTTGTTATTGTGTTTGCAGTGATACAGGATTATTCACAATCGATTAATTCAAAAGTACTTACTGTAAGCCAAAATGGTTTGGAGATAGCTAATCAGAGAGTGTTACTTTTAATGAACTTTCCCGGAATCAAATGACAATGAGAATAACTTTCAACGCTGCAATTAAAATAAAAGCATTTGTAAAAAGCAACTCTCCCCTGGCAGTAATCAATATCAACTAATCGGCCTAAAAGTCACTAATAAGTCCGCATAGCAACGAATGAAACTAGTATGACTAGTTTAATCACAGTTATTCAGAAACACTTTGTTTTGATCATTAAGCTCAATAAAATAAAATAAATAGTCATTAATCTCGCGCAATTTTAACCGAAATTTAAATAAAAGGGAACGAATTCGGGACTTCTTTGTTAATATTTTCGTCCTTTGGTGGTAGTTTCGTTTTGTTTGTTCTCTTCTATTGCGCGCATTTTATTTGGTCTTCGAAATTTCAGCTTTAGACAGAAGCAAATAAAGAAAACCAGGACGTGCTGGGCAATAGCTTTGTTCGATAAAATTGATCAGTACAATAACCTCATTCAAGATTACACCGTGGTTACTTTGCTCCAACAGAAAACATCAAATTTATTCGACTTTGAAATTATAGAAATAGTGTAGAACCTTGCCTATGTGATTCCTATTACATAGTGGTTTTTAACTTTTTATAATTTCTATAATTTGTTTAGCAAATTCGCATTTTATTTTTTTCAGTTTTTCTAATTTCGGTCAGACGAAAAAAATACGCGATCAAAAAAGAAAATAGCAATGAAGCAAACTTACCATAACGCACTAAGCGATTAAAATATGCTTGTCGTTAGAATCATACTAAGTTTACATAAAACCTCAAATAATTTAATTAACCGCGAACATATTTTGTTACAATTGAAAATTTTCGATCAAAGACAGTTAAAATATCTAACATTCTGCGTATACATATACAGTTACTCACAAAATTGAGTATAAGTACACCTTGATTTGAAAGAAATATTGGCAATTTTTAAAGGAATTAAAAATGTTTAGTAATTAATTTTATTGCATGGGGATAGATATAACTCTGACGAACAAATAACGAATATAAATTTTAATATTTTTTAGACAAAACACAAAATGAATTCATAAAAACATAAATTAAATCAAAATTCAAGTCACGAAACTAAGTACACTCACAAAAAATTTACTATATTAAATATAGGAAACCTGGTGCGATGTGTAAATATTATTTTCACTATAAAAAATGTGTAAATCAGTTTACACAATTTGATGTGTAAATCAAAATCAAAAGAGTAATAAGGACTGGGGATTTCATAGGGTTTCACTTTAAAAGCTGTTGTTTAATTATGTGATTTATTTTTATACAAATAATTTATTTAATTTAATTGGAAATAATCACGCAAGCTGTTAAACTTAACAGTGAACATTGATACTTTTCTTAGCTTATGTTGCGATGTCGTATATGTACAATGTGAGTAACAAAAAAGTTATATCGAATCATAAGTGCTGATGCATGAGAAAATTAAAATAATACCGATTAAGTGAGTGAATTTACACTCATATCTTTGTAAATGTCTTTATAACGTTGTAAACTACACATTATGTATAAATAAACACATTTTGTGTAAAATTCTTAGAGTTTTTATCAAAACATATGAGATGTGTAATTAAACTCATGTAATAGTGTTAAGACAAATTAAAATATGTAATTTTACAATAATGAATATAGCGATTTCACACATCGCTGTTTCTATTTCTTAGAGTGTATACACTTGCCAGTTTTGACATCAAATTTGATTTTTTTATCACGGAAGTATTGGAAAGCATTTTAAAGTTTGTACGGCTATTTCGAGTAATAGTTTGAATACAGGCTCATTTCGTTTTATGCGTAATAATTGGTGATGAGATGATATTGTAAAGGAAAATCGTATCGCGAAATTGGTTAAATTATTAGAAGACCTAATTATACAGTTCAAAATATTATAAAAAAGTGGAGATACGAAAGTACATCGATGAATTCTATAGATAGAGGCAGAAAAACTCTTATCAAAATGTGATGAGCGAATTATAATACGTAAATTGCAAAAATATCCAAAGGCTAGTGTGGCGAAATCAACAGCAGAAGCTTACAAAGTTATTAGCAAGCCGATATCCACAAAAACAGTTCATCGAGTACTGCGAAAAAATAATTTGAACGGATTAATTGCACGCAAAAAGAATTTAATTTTTTCTATAATTAAGAAAACAGGTGTTTGGAGTTTGCTTAAATGCCTTTAAACAAGCCACCGAGATTTTAGAAAAGGGTGATTTTCACGGACGAGGCAAAAATTAATCTTTGGGGATCAGATGGAATATCAATTATATGACCAATTCTTTGGCGCAAACTAAAAATTGAGTACCCACAGTCAAACATGGTGAAGGGTCAGTTATACTGTGAGTATCTATGACAGCTAGTGGCGTCGGATCCATGGAATTTATAGACTCAATTATGACCAAAGAAAGTTACTTGGATATTTTAAGACGAGATTTACGACAGAGTGCCCCAAAACTTAAGCTTCCGTCCGGGTTTTAGTTTCAATAAGATAATGATCCAAAGCACACGGTGCACATATGGCAAGATTGGTTGGTATAAAACTCTCCAAACCAACTTAAAACACAACCACAATCGTTGGAAAGGAGCCCAATTGAGCATTTAATTAAGCAAGGAGAACTTAAAGAGAGCGATAGCCAAGATCTGGGAAGAAATTTCGCACTCTTTCACCCAAAAACTGGTGGATTCTATGCCACGACGAATTTAATCTGTAACAGATGCAGCAAGTGGTCCTACCCATTATTGTAATCAAAATATATATTTTTTAATTAAAATTTATTGAACTATATACTTCATTTTAATGAACTATATGCTTAATTTTGTGACATGAATTTTGCTTTAATTTACGTTTTTATGAATTCTTTTTGTGTTATGTCTCAAAAATATTAAAATTTATGTTCGTTATTAGTTCGTCAGATTGGTAACTATCCCCATGCATTAAAATTATTTACTAAACATTTTTAATTTCTTTAAAAATTGTCAATATTTCTTTCAAATCAAGGTGTATACTCAATTTTGTGAGTAACTGTATATGTACAAACAAATATATATATATGCAAATCCAGACATGCTTGTCTCGAAATTTCCATTTTGCATGAAATGCGTTTTTGCAGAGTAGGGGATACCCAACTGAAATTTAATAAATTTTGAAAATTATTGAGAATATGAAAGAACTATTGCAGTGTCAGTTGACAGAGCGTCAAAGAAGGAAATACATAGGTTCAAGGTTGAATAGTTATTTGTGAAACGCTCCCCAAATTAAAATAATCAATTTATGAAAATCGTTAGAGCAAAAAATATATTTATAATTGAACTTTTATTAAAAAGCGCAAATTTCGAAACTATGCAAGGCACTTAATGAATTAAAATGTTTAAATATTGACTATTTTTCACAGATGCTCTAACATTCAATAGTGTTCGAGTATGAATGTATTGAAATATCAAATATTAAACAATTTTTAATTTTGAATACAATAAAAAATATTTCAATAAATGAATGAATTAAAGGCAATGGAGGCTGTTTTATTGGCGCTGCTGCCATTAAGTTTCATTATCTGAAAAATATTGATTGCTTTAGCAATTTTTGTTTGCATTGCTACGCGAGTACTATGTGGCATATATTTTTTCTTGTTGCTGTCTCTGAATATTTCATTATTTAAAACTTTTTCGAGTTAAACTAACTCAACTATTCCATACATATTCCTCTGCTCGTCCTGAGCTGTCAGACGCGCCCATATGGGCTTTAGTTTTTTACTGTTGATGTTGTTGTTACTTTTGCTGCTGTATTTGGCAATTGAGTTCATTCCCGTTATTGCAGTTGCATAATGCATTTTTTATGTACTTTTTGTTGCCTTTATTTTTGTTGCGAAATGTTATTTTGTACTTCGACTTTTGAATAAAATAAATGTTCCATGGAAACTCCTGCCATCGTTCCGCACTAACATGCAAGGCGGACTGCTGTTGTTGTTCTTGTAGTTGTTACTGTTCCGTTGCTGAATGCAATTTATTCTGTACAAAAGTCAGTTTCTTTGCTCTTATACGTTTTTCGTATTTCGCGCTAAATTTTGTTGCAAAAGTTTTCTGTATTACTATATTTTTGTACTTTTCATTATCATTTTATTTCTTCAGGCTGTACAGTGCTTGAAAACTTAAAATTTGCGGACAAACTTCAGATAGACAAGTAAAGAACATGAAATTTTCTTTTGAGATCTTTGAAAACATTAAGGAATCCATCCATATCTTGTCTGCATACCTTAAGGAGGGCGATTCCTTAAGACAAGGTAAAATTATTAATTTTTCACGCATTGTTTTTAAGATGATAAAATATATGGATATACGGAGTATTTCTGCAGAGAGATCGAAAATTATTGCAGCTGTCAAAATTTTTCTGTTTATCTGAAAAAAAAAGTTTTTTTCTTTTTCGATTACTGATATGTTCAAGGGAAGGGCAAATCTTTAAACTTATAAAAAAGTTAAAAATTAAAATTTATATTGGCCTTAAATGAATAGCGTGCCTAAAATCATAGCCAAGTCTACCCAAACAACTTGCATCACGTTAAGTTTTGCTCCAACTTGTAGCAGGCATTACCAGCATTCTTTTCAGCTCTCCGATGTCCACTTTCAGTTCCCAGTAAGCTGTCAAAGCGGTCGAACGTTGTGTTTACAAATAATTTTAAAAGTGACACTCATCATTGAATTCCTTTATTCATTTCCATATTACATTATTATTCATTTTTCATTAATTTTTCATTAATTTCTAATAAAAAAAAGTTTCTAAAAAAAAGTTCTTCATTTCAAATATATAGGCTTAAGAGGCTATACCAGTGTGACACTTTCAAAAAATCGATTTTTATTTCTTTTGGCTTATTCGATAGTTTATACTTTCAAAAATATCCTGTGAAAGCGGCAAGGTCGTATCTTCAATAGTTTTTGAATGGCAGCGTTCCAAAGAGCGACCGCTCGCAGGTATAAACCCCGATAGTTGAAACTTTAAGCGCGTTTTACTCGAATCGACATTTTTCAAAATTGCTGTTATCATAACTCATCGACTTGAAATTGAAACTGAGTATTCTTGAATATATTTACTATACAACGACTTACGATGTTTTTGATTGGTTGAAAATTGTCAATTTGGCATTAAAAAAACGAGCATTTTTTTACCCCAAAAAACGACACTTTTTTTCAGAACTACGCCATTTTGTTAATTTTTGATATTTTTCAAAAACCGTAAATCATTGTATAGGAAATACCTTCAACTTCAATAACCTTTTTTAATTTTTTTGTTTCAACTACTTATTCGTCCGAAATCATGTCAGGAGTTGGGGAACTTTTGTTTTTGGCACCTCCGAAGACAGCACATAACTCCATTATTTTTCAATATTTTTGTAAAAAAAAAATCTTAAAATATAGCTGAAAATATACCTTATTATGTGCAAGAAACATAAAAACATTCTATCGAGTACTTTCTTTTTAAAAAATTCGAGAGGGTCGCCTAATTTTCCATGGGTTACAGTGGTATAGCGCCTTAATGCATCGTGTACCATATTTGGTACACTGCACACATCACACTTTGTGAGCGCCTCCGGGAAAACGGTGCATTTCTCAGGAAAATCAATGCTTATTTCGTGGTCAGCGTCTGATTATGCATAAAAGGAGCTTGATCTCCTTATGGGGGGCTGACCCCATACATTTAAGGGTTAATCAAAGGTTCAGACTTTAGACTATATTTTCAACAGTTTTGGCCCCAAAAAATTTATTTTTTTATTTGATGTTTTTCAACTTTTAGGTACATCCTTCCGATAATACTATAGAAGGAAACCTTTCTAAATTCCAGCCTGTTCGGTAATAACTTTTTGAGCTACAGCACAAACAGTTTTTGCAAATACAGTTTTGTGATAGTCGCATTTAAAGTTTCAATACGAGTACCAG